>CM060693.1:180688513-181888513 GCA_030686995.1 Artemisia argyi | reverse complement strand
ATGCGAAATGATTAATATACCCTCTTCTTGTTCCCCACTTTAAGAGACATAATTTGTAATTTACCCATTCATTTTTTCTTGATTGGAAGCCACAACAGCCACCAACACAGCCACCAACATCACAACCCTCTACCTGTTGGATATTATTTGAGGTTGTATAGTTTTATTGTATAACTTTACGATTAAGAGTATGGTGGGGGTTTAATAAAATAAACTAGTAATACTTATTTGATGGTTTTTAAGAAATTACGTGGGTTTTGATGGATTTGTCAAGATGACTTAGTCTTTTTCTAATTATTCTCTACATTATGCCGTGATACATGAACACTCCCACTAATCCATCATACCACTAAGTTTTCATGCACAAAATATGGGATTGAGGAGTTTGGTACGTGGGTTACTAACTATCAAAGTTTGCATATAAATAGTTGGTTTTCTCTCCTTAATCTACACACCAAAACATACAGCAATCAAACTAGTTTACAAACCATACTCTGTCTTCGTGTTCTCTGCTACCACCATTGTTTTGTGTGGTTTCGGTCGCTGCCGAATAAACACGTGTTAACTGCATCAAATCCTGGGGCTTGTACGGTTGTAGACTCGCAGCACCTTATACGAGTCCGTATAAAGCTTAAAGGACAGGGAGTTCCCGTGCAGTTTTTCTGGTCTTTTGTTCTATT
This sequence comes from Artemisia argyi, assembly GCA_030686995.1. NCBI lineage: Eukaryota > Viridiplantae > Streptophyta > Magnoliopsida > Asterales > Asteraceae > Artemisia > Artemisia argyi. Next base: position 181,887,833 of record CM060693.1, on the reverse strand, counting down.
CTTGCAGGTTGTAGTTGCTGTTGTTACATATATAACGTGTTACTGTTTGAAGTTCGAAGTTGCTACTGATACGTGGTTGTTTGCTGCTGCATCAAAGTGTAACTCTCGACTAATTATTTCAACATTCTTTAAGCTTTATACTCGACATGGATATCGGTGCATCTTCTTCCTTCACGAACCTCCGAATGATGAACCAAGAGTTGGTGAAACTCGATAGGTTTGACGGGTGTACCTATACTCGTTGGGCTGAAAAGATGAAGTTCTTGCTCATCGTGTTGAAGGTTTACTATGTCTTGGACCCAACATTGCCTCCTATTCCAAGTAACCCAGTTCCCGAACCTGGTAAAGAGGTGGACGAAAAGAAAGTTGCTGAACTTGAGAAGCTAAGGATGATTCGCAACGAGGACGAGACTCTTTGTTGTGGCCATATCAAGAACGCATTATCCGATACTCTTTATGATTTGTACGTGTCTGTTACTAATCCAAGAGAGATTTGGAATGCGCTAGAGTTTAAGTATAGAACTCATGAACAAGGTACGAATAAATATTTGGTTTCAAAATATTTTGAATATGCTATGATTGAAGGGAAATCGATTATGGAGCAAGTGCATGAGCTTCAAGTCCTAGTGAACAAACTGAAATCACTTGATGTTCCCGTCAGTGATGCATTCCAAGTGGGTGCAATTTTAACCAAACTTCCCCCATCGTGGAAAAGTTTCTCTAAGAAAATGTTGCAGAAAACAGAAGATTATTCGTTAGATGATCTTCTCAAGCACCTTCGTATGGAGGAAGAGGCTAAAATTAGAGATAAACGGGGTAACAATGGGTCAAGTGTCTATCATGTGCAAGGTGATAGCTCTAAGAAGAAAGTGTTCCGAAATGATCGCAACAAGGCTAAAATCGGAGTAACAAGGAACAACTTCAAGAAACATGCTCCATCAAAGTGTTTTGGAAAGTGTCATGTTTGCGGTGAAACGGGTCATTATGCTCGTGAGTGCAAACATAGAAAATCCGGGACTAGTAACGTGAATATGGTGAACACCGAGATTGCCGACAAGGTGGCTCAAGTTCACCTTGATGATGGAGATGATCTCGTGGGGTGAACACTTGAAGATCGAGTTATTTCTAGCGTTTATTTCAACACTAGCAAAGGCGGGCTAGCGCCTTTTTATTTTCTCATCGTAGATGTCGTTTTAAGTTTTGTTGTTTCCAATTCTAGCATAACAGTTTGTTTGTTTTCAAATCTAGCGTAATACTGCAGTTTGTTTATTTGAATTCTAGAGTAATCGTTTTACTCATTAATGAAAGCTAGTGTTTCTTTCTTATTAATTGTGTTCTGTTGAAAGAAAATTTTGTTACATAACAAGATTTATTAATTGTTCAAGATAAACAAACGTGTTACAAGTATTGTTGTTGCTAAACTAAAAACCTATGTCTTATGAAATAAATCATTTTGCTAGAAATGATTTGTCAAAATTTTTTGATAAATATTCATTCGTGTATAAGGTTCCAAACGTTAGTGTGTTGACTGAAGTAATGTGATTGTGGCTTTGTTGATATCAAATAAAGTTTAGACTTATGTAAAATAGTCTAAGCACTACTTGAGAAATATAAATTCTTGAAAGAAGTCAAGAATAAGCGGTTCATGTTAATTCATGATATGAATGTTTCATCTTAAATCATGATATGAGATAAATATTTGAGAATGGTACCATTATTGATAAGTTTGTTAAGTGATCTAGAAACTTAGTCGTTGCACTTATTAAGCCTATGACGAGAGACTTATTAAGTGTTTGAGATGTGATTATTATTCTCATTAAGTCTCTGACGAGAGATTTAGTGAGAGTTGCTAGAGACATGAGTTTGAAACCATTAATGAATCAATTAATGATGGAAACTCGACTCAGTTGTAGTGCTCCTACTTCACGAGTTTAATGAGTAATAACAAAGTCATTAAATGATAGAAGGTACTATCGATTTAGATGACTCATGTGTGGTAAAGATAGTACGGTGTTGCCGAGAAGAGGTTGAGGTCAATCCTCTTAACAAAGCTTTAGCGAAATCTTAGCAACAAAGATGTAATATAAGCTTTGCCTATATGATCTAGAGGTGGTGCCGCCTTGAATGAAGAGTATTGGTTTCTCTTTTAGAGGGTCATGAAACAGGATTTAAGCGCATGGCCATATTCGCGGTCAGTGAGAAAACAATGGTCACGATAAGAAATGTGTATAAGTATGCTATTGAAATCACAAGGTTCTTGGTTTAATTCCTTTGGACACCATTGAATCGACTTCAATTAATTTGCCTACTTATATAATGCAAGGTTTAATCTTCGTGACACTTTGCGACATGACTTATCAGAGTAGTAGAAAACTATCCAACCTGGTGGGGGATTGTTGGATATTATTTGAGGTTGTATAGTTTTATTGTATAACTTTACGATTAAGAGTATGCATGGTGGGGGTTTAATAAAATAAACTAGTAATACTTATTTGATGGTTTTTAAGAAATTACGTGGGTTTTGATGGATTGGTCAAGATGACTTAGTCTTTTCCTAATTATTCTCTACATTATGCCATGATACATGAACACTACCACTAATCCATCATACCACTAAGTTTTCATGCACAAAATATGGGATTGAGGAGTTTGGTACGTGGGTTACTAACTATCAAAGTTTGCATATAAATAGTTGGTTTTCTCTCCTTAATCTACACACCAAAACATAAAGCAATCAAACTAGTTTACAAACCATACTCTGTCTTCGTGTTCTCTGCTACCACCATTGTTTTGTGTGGTTTCGGTCGCTGCTGAATAAACACGTGTTAACTGCATCAAATCCTGGGGCTTGTACGGTTGTAGACTCGCAGCACCTTATACGAGTCCGTATAAAGCTTAAAGGACAGGGAGTTCCCGTGCAGTTTTTCTGGTCTTTTGTTCTATTCTTGCAGGTTGTAGTTGCTGTTGTTACATATATAACGTGTTACTGTTTGAAGTTCGAAGTTGCTACTGATACGTGGTTGTTTGCTGCTGCATCAAAGTGTAACTCTCGACTAATTATTTCAACACTACCACCACCCTCCGCCACCACCACACTCTACCGCCACCACCACCCTCTACCACCACCACCACCACACTCCTCCTTCCATTTCATCTCTGCCATTTCGCTCAAGAAATTTCCAGTTTCATTCATCACTATCAGCTTGATAAAATACATTTTTTGAACTCAATTTAAAGATAGAAAACGTAACTTTAAATCGCCAGTTTTTTGCACCAACCTTGAAATATAATGTCATTTAATTATTTTGTAATCAAATCAAAATTCTACCCATTGGAGCGGTATACTCTTTCTTTAACACATTTTATATCCAGATAAACATTTGGCTCAGATTACCTAAAGGTGAACACAGTTGTTTTATTATTAGCTAGTTCCTTTAGTTAACTCAAATCACGCACAAATAAATGTATAACTAAAAGAGTTGAGTTCAGTAGATAAAAACTATGGATGCAAACGATGTAACAAAATCAAACTAGTTGAGTTCAGTAGATAAATGTATAACTAAAAGAGTTGAGTTCAGTAGATAAAAAGAGTGACATTTTTCTTTTCTTTTTTTGTTGTTAAAACCAGTGTAGCTAAGATACTTTACTAGAACGGACCATCAAGCACATGCTTTTCTTGCAAAGTGTTACAAAGCATGCAGACAAGTTAAAACAAACGGGGGAAACTAAGGTATGGATTTATATGTATATGTTACCATTTTGTTATGATGTTGACTGACGAATCTGAGTAACATCATGTGTAAAAGAGATCATTTACTCTGATATTTCATAATGTGATGCTTGTCAGTTTGTTTATTTCAAACTTATAATGATTCTTCATAGTTGTGAGACAAGCATTTTGTAGAGACAGTAGAATTTACTGATTCCTTGATTGTAGAACGCAACTTATACAAATGCGAAAATGGGATAAACGACCTCATTGATATCGAAAGTCAAGCTGTAGTTCTTATGCTGGAAGCCAAGAAGTATATACCAATTTCTGTAGAGGTAACACACTTCTATGACTTATTTTACTTTTAGATTGTCAGCAAAGACGGTGGGTTATTATTGAGGGACAACTTTGAAGGAGGAGCAACATGGGCATACGAAGTTGATTCACAATCAATGGTTTGCCCCATTATAGTTGAGGATCTTAATTCGCCTCGTCAAATGCTTGTCGAGGTATGCACTGCTGGTGGCCATTTATCTCACAAAGGCATTGGACCTTCCATAAACTTCATCATATATGTATATATCTGTTAGAGATGGCAAGATGGTCAGGTCGGTGGGTAATTGGTTGGGTAAAAGGTCAAAGCAGGTTGGGTTGACCCCAAAAACTTTCTTATATGTGGTTGATACACTAAATTACAAAATTATATTGTTACAATTAATTTTACAATTTGGGTGGCTTCAATTCTGTTGTAACCATTTGACCCGTTCTTTGGATTGGAATTTGATGAATCATAACCCAAGTCATATATTTCGTATTGACTCGAACCAGATGAGTCATAACCCAAGTCTACTCATTCAAAGTAGATGGATTGGAATTGCCGCCTCTAGTTTCTATATATGTTGCTTATGTGTCTATGTGTCGATTTGCAGATGCTTTGTGAAGAAAGAGGTTCGTTTTTAGAGATAGCCGATGTTGTTAAAGGATTGGGATTGACAATCTTGAAGGAGGTGATGGAGTCTCGTAATGGGAAGATATGGGCACACTTTACTGTAGAGGTATGTACCGAATGTCTCTCAACAATCAAATCATCTAACTTCAAAAATTCTGACGATATTTTAATACCTTTTATTCTGTAAACAGGATAACAGGGATGTGACACAGGGATGTGACACGAATGGAAATATTTATCTCACTAATTAGTCTCTTCGACCCAGCTGCAAAAAATGGTGCATCAGCAGGTGGATGTGATGGGAATATTTCAGTCCACAAATGGAAATAATTAATCCGGCACAATATGTTCACGCAACAACCTCACAACAGAGCACGAAGAAAACAAGAAACATGGTGGTGGCGGTAGAGAGGGTGGTGGTGTTGGTTGTGTGGTGGTAGAGAGTGGTGGTGGTATTGATTAAACATGAAATGGAAGGAGGAGTGTGGTGATGGTGGTGGTAGAGGGTGGTGGTGGCGGTAGAGTGTGGTGGTGGCGGAGGGTGGTGGTAGAGGGTGGTGGTGTTGGTGGTTGTGGTGGCTTCCAATCAAGAAAAAATGAATAGGGTAAATTGCAAATTATGTCTCTGAAAGTGGGGAACGCATGCCGCTTAACGAGAAAACTAACGAAAGTTAGTGAAAATGGCTTACATGAGTCTTGACTTGTGAATACTTTTTCGTCCGAGCAAACACTTCATGCCCACTCCCTTCACAACTTTGAAGAATGCTTTCATCTGAAGATTGTTGGCAAAAGGAGAGGCATTTCTTTTTTGAGTTGAAATGGGTATATGCCTGGAGGCGATCAGATGACCCTCCATAAATCGATTCTTTAATTATGGAACAATTATACCTTTTGAGTGGCGTGAACCACCTTTTGGATTCCCTTAATTAAGGTAATAATGTCTATAAATGTGTACCCAAACTCACCCTGATGACCTGATCACACAACGAAGAAGAACCGCGCCACTTTAAGTTCCTAAAGTAGTTGGAATGAGCCAGCATGAGCAACACCACATTAGCATTCCATGTGCTTCTCGTGTTCAGCCACGTGGACAACTACCTCTACAAGATCTACTTAATGGTAATTAAGATTTTCTTTGTCTTTATAATAATGCAATCTTCAGATATACGCATGTCCTGTACGTCAATCTGTATTTGAAGTTGATGTAAACTGTAAAGTATATTGTATAAATTTCTTGCAAATAACGTACTTGCAAAACATATGAAATATGTTATAGCATGAATTAAACTCTACTTCCACGCTGAAAGCATAGCTAAAGATTAGCTTCAAGTAATTGAATTCCATGGGCAATCCACAAATAGTAGTCTTAGAGAGATGCTCTTTTTAAATCCAATTTATAATTAAACGTTATAGTAATAATGGAGTATTAGTTAACTTGATTCTGAATGTTTTTTGAAGGAACAAGTGAAGACTACAATGAGATCTGTCTTCCTTTGTATAAAGCATCTATAACTGGAAATACGATGGCTGCTAAAGTCATCCTTGACAAACGTCCAGAACTCGTACGGTTTAGCATAACTGAAACTTATGAAACGGCACTCTATGTTGCAATATTAGGAGAATCACTAGCGTTGGTTAAATACTTGGTGAGTTTAATGTCCAAAGACGACTTGGAAATTCCAAATATACTTGGTGAAACCGCCCTTCATATAGCAGCTATAACGGGAAATACTGAAATAGCTACGATTTTGATACGTGAAAACAACAACCTGCTAGATATCCCTGATCGCGATGGAAAGACGCCAATCTACATAGCCGCTTTATGTAGAAAACGTGATATGGTTGATTTTCTGTATAAGGAATCTCAACAAATGACTGGTGAATTCTGGACTAATGAGAATAGGGGTTTGGTTCTTATGAAATGTGTTGAGGCTAATCTATTCGGTAAGTAATTTGGTACATATGTTTTACCTTTCTAATTCTTTTATTCTGATCTATTTGAAAACTTCAATGCATGAATGTGGGCTATTTAGGGATTTTGGATTTCTATGGTTTCGATAACCATAATATTGTAATGTGATTTCACCAACAATTTGGTTGTTTGATTTGTTTGCTTTATATCTTAATAATTTGACTCATCAAGCGACTATTATATTTGCTATAGATATCGCATTACAGATGGTGACCAAACATCCAGTTCTTGCTACAAATGGGAGTGTACTCAGACTATTGGCTTGCAAACCTCACCATTTTCATGTTTTGAGCCCGGGTATTATCAGTTGGCTCTTAAATTCATGTAAGAATCTCTAATTCTTGATATGTCATATGCATTTTCTTCACTGAAAATGTTAAAGGGATAAGTCCTTTTGACGTATTAGATTTTGTTTATGTAAATGGTTGACACTTCCGAACTTCACCCATAACAATATTCTAGTCACAGATATGTGTTATTTAACAGCAAACTAAAAGCACCAGGTCTTATATTGACGACTAATAAAACTAGTCACCAGTATGTAATATCATTTTCTTCTCTTAATTATCACAGTTTCCCACATATGTCCTTGGAAGATTCAGTTTCCTAACAAGGAAAGTGACAGTGACGCCTTGCAATTACTAAAATTCATTCTGAAAGAGATTGGAAAATTGCCTAAGGATGAAGTTATTGCGATACTAAAAGGGCCACCAGATGAGACTAAGGAAGATGAAAAGAAGACACCTTACGAAAAAGAGACGCAAGAGGCACTGCATCTACTTAGAAACATTTCAGAGAACATTTTAAAAATGCCAGCTCAGATTTTCAGCCTATTCAAAAATTCCGCTAATAATAGGACAACCGCTTTGAATGATGGAAATCGCAGGTACTCTTCACGGATACTATTTCTTGCTGCGGAAATGGGTAACACTACATTTATAGTTGAGGTCATTCGGCAATATCCACATCTGGTTTGGGAGCTAAATGATAATAGCCAAAGTATATTTCATGTTGCCGTCTCATACGGTCATGTGGGCGTCTACAAACTGTTAAATAAGCTGGGACCAAGCAGCAAGAAAATTATAATTGCTATGGAAGACAAAGATGGCAACAATATGCTGCATTTAGTTGGGGAGAAGGCTAAGGGAGATAGAATAAGAAACGTCCGAGGAGTGGGTATGCAGTTAAATCCTATGATTTCTTGGTTCAAGGTACATATTTAATTCCTCTCCAGCTATTCCAGATTTTGAATTAGCTACATACGGAAATATATAATATGCAATCAAGTGCCATGTTATATCCAACTGATGATATATCAGCCATCGGATGGCTTATCATTGAAATTAGATCCGTAGGAAATATTCCATATTTTTCACTTGTATATAACAGGTTTTTTGTAGTGTTTTATGTTGATGTAAGATTATTTGATCTTTATTCTTTAACCATACCTTGATGATGCTAGGAAATCGAAACCAGCATCCCACCTCGTCTACGAGAAAAAAAGAATGCAGCTGGTCTAACACCGCATAAAGTATTCATCAAGAACCACAAAGATCTATTTTCCAAAGGTGAAGACTGGATGAAAGAAATAGCTACTCAACTAATGGTTGTGGCAGCACTTGTTGCCACCACCTCGTATCAAGTAGCATTTCAACTTCCAGATGGATATGGCAAAGACGCACAACACTCGATCATTGAAATTTGTCGTTTCAGATTGTTCTTTACATTTGACGCCTTGTCATTTATAGCTTCTACAACTTCAATCCTCATGGTCTTATCCATCCTCGGGTCTAATTATGATGAATATGATTTCATGATTTCATTATCCAAACAGCTGGCTATATGTCTAGTATTCGTTTTCATCTCAATTGCAACCATGATTATCACATTTCTCATCAACTTTTTCCTAGTCAGTGACGAGTATCCAGTTACGTTGCCGATTCTCATCAGTGTTTCTGCTGTCACCCCATTTGTGATCTTTGCCTTCTCAAAGTATCATCTTTGGAGACGCATCACATCTGGCTTTAGAATGCTTTATGAAACTCGGAAGTCTCCTATGAACTAATGTCCTTTTGTAAGTCATCTAAAATTCTGCATATGGTGAATATATTTCCAAACATATATGTACTTTGTTTGTGTTGTAATTTCTGTTGAATTTATGTATACTTATGGATGTATTGAACCTTTGAGTTTGCGGATTCCCTCTGGTAAACATGGGACAAATGTCACTGATCTATTAAAACTGGTAAAATTGTGACTGTTAGGAACCACACTGTATAACAGGAAGAAAAGCACTAAACAATCACACATGGACATAAAGCTTTAACGTTGTATATATAGTCGATACAGGAATCGATTTGCATCCACCCACAATAAGTATTTGTTCTATGTGTCAGGTAGAAAATAATAGTTTTACAAATACTGAATCCTACCTAGAATATTTACATCCATAAAACCCTACGAGTTTGTATTAAAGGGTGTTTCTTGGTTCGGGTTAAAATTCTTTAAGGCAAAACCAAAAACTGAACCAAACCTAATTCAAAATGGACCAAACCGAATTTGAATTCGATTCAGTGTTGACCTGAAAACCCGACTTACATAATTTCTTAAATTTTAAATCTAATCCTACAGATTTTTAGCACAAAATATATTAACTTCTAAAGTTAAAACAATGTATACCCAAATACATAGTAAAAAAGATACATTACTCATAAAGATCGAATAAAATTTACAAATTTAAAGAATGCTATATTTACACTATGAAAAAGTATTAATGGTTCTTCTTATGTATATAAAAATATAAAGTACATATATGAATTCGGGTTTTTGATTCAGAGCGGTTTACGTTTTGCCAAAACCGAAACTTAACCAAAAACCCAATACTTAATTCACTTCTGTTTGATTTTCGGATCCTGTGGTTAAAAACCGAATTGTGAACACCTCTAGTTTGTGTAGATCTCACATACCCTATTGGGCCTCCTTAACAAGATGAAATCTCAACCAGATAACAGGTCCACTCCACCTTCCCCAGGATCAGTATCAGCTGTTTATGGCATAGAGCCCATAGGGCATCGGACCAATTCAAAGCCTACTCCGTTAACTTATCATTTTGAAATTTCACTTAGGGGCGTCATTCTAATTTCTAGGCGAGATCATAAAACCATTTGGATCACCAATTCCAAGCATCCTTGTAAAAGTGACCTCAGGAGAAGAACCGTAGAGTTTGATGATCACATTCATGGAGTGCTTGCAGAAACCTATAGATTCTCACGCTAAAGCAAATAAGTTGATTTTACTACAAGTCTATAAGTATAATATGTATGCATTCAAGATAGCAAGCAGTCGGCTAATTCACTAGGGGAAATACAGGCAATAGGATACTAAGTTAAGTCATTATGTAATTCGGCCAACAAACAAGGGTATAGTAATGAAATGAAGAAGAGGAGGTTCGAAAATTTTATTAGGTCGCCGTTTATTGAAGTAAAACCTTCACCAGTTCCTAGCATAGATGTAGGGATGAGCATTTCGTACCGAATACCGGAACCGAACCGGAACCGTACCGGTACCGTACCGAAACGGTACCGATCCCGATATACGGTACGGTACCGGTACTACGAAATAAGGAGGAAAAAAATTCGGTACCACTAATTCGGTACGGTACCGGTACCAAATCGGGAAATTCCCGAAAAAAAACGGGAAAATCCCGATTTCCCGGTACCGGTACCGGTACCGATACCCGAATCCCGTTCGGTACGGTACCGGTACCGGTACCCTAATTTATGCTCGGGAAAAATTCGGTACGGTACCGGTACGGTACCGGTACCGTGCTCATCCCTACATAGATGAATTGAAAAATCGGAAGAACATTCTTGATCCGATTATGGTTCAAATGTTACGGCAAGTAAGACCTTGGGTAGAGGTATGATGTTTAAGATCCTTTGTATTAATATAAGCACGTTATATTGTGATTGTTTTGATATTAAAGGTGATTTATTTTGGTTTTTTTTTTTTTTTAATTTCAGGTTCTTGAACGACCATATCACAATCTCGACAAAATTTATGTTAACTACGAAATTGATCGATTTCTCCTTAGGGAAGGGTGGCGTAATTGTAAGTTTACTTGGTCCGGTGATATAATTGTGGGTCGTAATTTCTGGGATTCTCTAATCGGCCTTGATGATAAACGCAAAGGATGGCTGCTTGACGAGGTAAAGTAAATACATCTTTTATTTACTTTACTCAGTTTTATATAAAATTGTGCTTTTGATTGTATGTACTTGCCAACTGATTTCAAGTAACTTTTATTTGAGGTAAATTGCCAAAAGCACTTTTTAAAGGTTAGCTAAACATTATAGTTGTGGATTCTATAAAATTGTTTCAAAGAGAAGTTGAAAGTAACTTTTATACACATCTTGCTACATTGAACTTCACATTGAAAATCTCAATTATAAGGGCACATCTATCTAACGATGTTGATGGGTTCCATTGCTTAGTTTGACTGAGTTCCCATAAAATCATTTGTGTGCTTGATATTGATCCTATTTTTTTGGTTCAATTACAGATAACAAAGAATGTGATCAATATCAAGCACACCAATGGTTTTATGGAACTCGGTCAAATTAAGCAATGGAACCCATATACATCGTTTGATAGATGGGCTCTGATAATTGAGGCGTGTTGTTTGTGATAATGATATAGTGTGTATTGTTTATGGCAATCCACACTCCTTCATTATCCCATTCAACACGAGTCCTAATACTCACATACTTTTATATAATCCACAATTTTTTCTTCGGCACATCTTGGTAATTTGTATCGTATAAGAGTTGCTTGAAATCTGTCTCGAGGTATATAAAATCAAAAGCGCATTTTTTATACAACCAACTGAATATTTTTTCTTTCTTCTTTTTCTTTGCTTCTTGTTCTTACAGCACATTGATCTATGGATTGGCTACATGTGGCATACTAGACCAGACGATATGGATTGGTCGATGGTTAGCTGCTTTTTTCTACCACTACTGATGAATGGATCGATGCCTTTGTTCTATGTAAACAAAGAAAAATACCCTCTTGGATGGGCTGATGTTGAACGGGTTTTTATCCCCATAAATGAACCTGAAAGACATTGGTCTCTTGCTGTGTTTCACATCCGGACTGGTAAAGTTACATTCTATGATACTCAACCCTATCCTGAGATTGAAACGCGTGATTTTTACCTGAGAATGAGGGATTGCCTAGAGAAAAGGCTTCCGGAAGTGCTGAAAGCAGCAGATTTGTTTGACCAGAAGGGAATCGATCCTATGTCCTATAGGATTACGTTTACGAATGCTGAGAATGTTCCAAGGCAGGGTGGGTTGTTTGACGACTGTGGGGTGTGGGTCTGCATGTTATTATTCGGGTATGTCATTCTACATAGCATTTAAAATACTTTTTCCAATCAACTAGGATAAGAAGTACACATACTTTTAGAATTATAATATGATACTTGTACAAATCTAATACTTGATACCTAGTAAGATAAGCATTCATTAAGCAACATGTAAGATACATGCAGTAGGATAGGCAAAGCTACAAGCGCATTTATTTTTTCCCATCTTGGTTTGGTTCACCATTAATGGCCGACTTGCTGCTACTAGCCTCACCGTACACTTCTCGTCTGAGGTCTTCTAGAATTTTAGATGGCAATTGCATATTTGGTTCGGCATTTGGGCCATATCTTTCATAAATCTCCGGAAATATTACCTCTTTGAGAACCTTGTTTGACCATTGCCTATCTTCAGCGTTATATTTGAACGTAACTTTTTTAGGTTTTTTCGGCATATTTCCTAAGTAACTAAGTTTTATAGTAGGGTGAATATAAACCACCATGTGACAACAACCCCTTAAATAGCAAAATCCTCACCACATGGCAAGTCACATGTAAACAGTCCATATGTAGTCATCCTATAAATAGATAAATGTAGTCCACAAGTTAGTCAAATTGGCAGCTAAGGCATATTCCTGACTGACGTTTGCTAATTTCAATGTGAATGGAATAATTGAATTGAATAGTTGGATTCCTTGATTAACAGTAGTGATTTATATATTTAATGGTTTGTACAGGTTGGGAAACGGAAAGCTTTTGGACTTTGACAACCATATTCAAGCACCGTTGGCATATCGAGAGAGGTTGATCAAGTTTTATTACAAGCATAAAATACATGTTCCTTGAACGGCAAGCTTTTGTGTAAACATTTGTATGGTCCTTTTGCAAACTATGTTGGAAACAATACATTATCTATGGTATCGCATGGGAACTAGCATGTAGTTGCGGGTTATGTAATCATCCGGGATAACTTTGGGTTTATGCATACCCAACATTTTGTATTTTCCCCCGCTTTTATGCCTAGTGAATGGATATTAACTATGTCTAGTGACTGCAGCTTAAATCGATTGTTAAGTATTTTATTTTAACTTGTTAGTTTGTTTATATCAGTTTGTTCTAGCTGTGATCATGGTAATATGGTTGATTGCTCGACTGGTGGTTGGGGAGATGGATCATTTAATGTGATGGGAGTAGATTGATATTTATTACATACTTCATTTGTGTATATGTAGGCTTCTCTATCCCTATTTAAAGGGTACATAGTTCATTTGTGTTTACTCAAAACAAATGGAAGGCCCTTCTATGTTAATCGAAGAACTTGCAAATGCCGCGGATTCTCTTTTGATTAGCAAACAACTGTATGTGTTATTTCATAGAGAGACCATGGAGGCGGAGCAGGCTGTGGTTGATCTAGAGATGCGTTGTGCCCATGCGGCGGAAAAAATCCGGAAGAAGAAAGCTTATATTATAGAATTCGAAGCGGTAAATGGTATTGAAGCTGCAAATGCCGTTACTTATTTGAAGGAAATGGTTGGGGTAGAAGAGGAACAAGAGGCTCATTTGAAGACAATGCTGGTGAATGCGCAACGTGCTGCTCGTCAGAGGCGTCGCTATATGGCAAAGGTCTATAACCAAATAACAGGATGAAGTGGGAAGGGTTTGCTTTTCTTTGTTGGTCTTTTGGTTTGCATAAGTCTTAACAATATCCTATCTAGTTTCTGGTTAACAATCTCATGTATTTAGTTCTAATAGTATGTGTAATGCTTATGTGTGTTTGACTAATTATATGTCTAACATAAAACCGTATACAATAAATGGCAAAACCTTGAACAATAATCAATAAAAACAAGCAAGAAGCAAGTACCATTAAGTTCTTATACTGCAAATAACCTCAATAGTAGCAAACGAGAATCACAAAAAATATAACATGACATTTAAACAACATTATTTTCATCTACTATGGGTCACCCAAGTTAAATTGTTCGTAGCTCCAATCCATTTCATCATATTGATGCGAACTTGATGTTCCATATGTTGATGGTTGTAGCGAACCTGAGGTTCCATATGTTGATGGTTGTCCCCAACCTGATGTTCCCGCCATTGATGGTTGTACCCAACCTGATGTTCCCTCCATTGATGGTTGTCCCCAACCTACTGCTCCCCCCATTGAGGGTTAGACCCAACCCGATGCTCCATCCATTGATGGTTGTACCCAACCCGAAGTTCCCGCCATTGATGGATGTACCCAACCTGAGGCTCCCTGATTAGATGTGCCCTCCATCGATGGGTGTTGCCAAAATGAATTTCCCAACATCTATGGTTGTTGCCAAACTGCGTTTCCCACATTTTCCTGGAAAAAACATTATTTAAGCAATGGTACTCTAATGTACAAAAAATATTATTTTGAATAAAAGAATACAATTCAATTACATTTCTTTTTGGCAATGGTTCCATGCATGATTGACGCATGTGTCCAACCTTCCAGCACCTTGTACACGTTACACGAGTTGATACTTCTCCTTGAGATTTAATACGGTCTTTGTTTTTTGGTCTCCCTGATTGGGGCTTAATCACACCTGGTGGCTTCACAATTTGCAAGCCATCCGGTTTCTCCCATTCGGATGATTCTCCTACAGGGTAAACCAATCCTTGGTATGTCCCTTTTAGCGTTGTTGTTTTAAACCAATACCAGACCAAATGATTACAGTCTCTTTGTTTAAGAAATCTACTAACCGCTATCGCATGACCGCATGGTATACCGAAAAATTGCCATTGACAACAAGTACATGTCCAATTATCTAGATTTACAGTATGTTGTTTTCGAAAATCAACCACCTGATAAAGTATGTTAGCTTGAATACCTGTGACAATCCAATTAGCGCTTTTCATCATCCTGTCCTTTAGTTTTGCAGCAGCCCAGTCGCTAAGTTCCCCCTCTACCGCATCTAAAATATTTTTCACACAATAAATTATTTATCAAATTGTATAAAATTCTAATTACATTATAAAAAATGAAGGTTACCTTCATATTTGTCTCGACGTTCACAAAACCACCTTTGTAACAGCCCTCTATACCACTCCATTAGCCTTGTTATTGGTTCTTTTCTCACATGCCTTGTTAATGAATTTACCGACTCTGCGCTGTTGGATGTCATATAGCTGTACCGCTTAGCCGGACAATATGCCCTAGACCATCTCTCTACGCCAGCTTCAATAAGTTTATTGTAAGCTTCTGGTTTATATGCTTGAATAGCAGAAAGCAAGCGGTGAAATCCATGATATGCACCAGTCTTTATCATCAAATTAGAGCTTTCTTACCAATTTCAAACATGCACCAGTCTTTATCATCAAATTCATCACCTGCTTTAAGGATACGAGAGCTATTGCTGTTGAAATCCATGATATGCAGCTCCTTAATGATAGGTAATGGTTGATTGGGAATAGGAGGCATATTTTCAAAAGTATTTGTTTGTTCCCATTTATGCACAAAATTGTTCATTTGAAGATGAAGTAGGCCCAGAATTTTTGACAAATTCCTGATTAAATTCGTTGTAGTTTTCAAAAGGTTCATTTTTTGGCATTTGAAAATCATTGTTAAAATCTGTTGGTTCAAAATCATTAGTAAATAATGAATCATTAAGGTCAAAATCTAATTGTTTGGAAGAAGATGGTTTTACTTTTGCCTTTACCTTTTTGACAACCTTTTTAATAAAAAGTTTAGGCAATGCAGTCTTTGGCCTACAAATTTCGGTAGCGAAAAATTGAACATCCTCATCATCAACTATGTTGACTGGACCATGTGCCATTTTGTAATAAAAACTTAAAACAAATTCGTTGTTAAGTTTGAACTTTTTATTAACATAGGTAACTAACCCATCGTATGTAACAGTCTTCATTAGTGAAACACCATAACTGGAGCCATCTTCGAACACCAAATATACACAAAATTTATTATCTAAAGCACTCATATTTTTTGTTGGTACCTTGCAATAGGTTATTACATACATGCATATGTATGTAATAACGTATTTATATATAGTTTTCTGGTGGTCGAGCAGTCGAGCATATACATGATCCAGTCGAGCAAAAAAATTGGCGGGAACTCTTGGCACCATTTATTTTGGCGGGAACTTTTGGCGCCATTTTTCTTGGTGTACCATCACATTACATCACATTTATTAGACATTGTAATAAATGTTTCATCTACCATATATTAAATTGTAATAAAGGTTTCATCTACCCTACATTAACTCTTTGAAAAAGTCAATGCTCGACTAGCAAATGCTCGACCGGCGATGTACTTTATAATTTGCTGGTCGAGCGCAAAAAAATGGCGCCAAAAATTCCCGCCAAAAACTCCTATAAAAGCATACACAACTACTTGTCTATATGAGGGGGAAAAAAACACATACACATTGTAATCATGAAGATGGCAAAATATGAAGCTTTTGCGTGTCCATGTGGAAACGGAGATGTCGTTTTGAGACAATCACAACGACCCCATACATATGGTCAATTGTACTACGCATGTCCTCTATCAAAGGTTAATAATCAAATGTTTTGTTATAAATAAATAATAATATGTTATTTGTTGAAAATAATTTTCTTTATGCTTTAACAACCTTTTACAGACGATCACGGATGTAAGTTTTTCATATGGAAAGAGG
This sequence comes from Artemisia argyi, assembly GCA_030686995.1. Lineage (NCBI taxonomy): Eukaryota > Viridiplantae > Streptophyta > Magnoliopsida > Asterales > Asteraceae > Artemisia > Artemisia argyi. The sequence continues at coordinate 181,871,168 of CM060693.1, read as the reverse complement.
AACGAATCCGTCTAATGACTGGAGGACCGCCAACACCAAACTCTGCAAGCCCGTCAACACCTACAAGGTATTCTGCAGGTCCGTCAACACCAAGTGGGGAATGCTCAAACTGCAAGTTGTTGTCTAACGAGTTAATGGTACTGAAGACAACACTAGAGATGTACATGCATCCAGAAAGACACACGGATGCATCAGCTGTACTACTTGAACAGCTCTATGATAACTTGGGAAAATTACGTATGTAATAATTAGTATTTTTATTTGGTTTATTAGTACGTAATAATTAGTATGTTTAATAATTAGTATGTTTAATATTAGTATGTTTGTAATTTTTAACTAGCATGTTTAATAATAACTAGTATCTTTAATATTAGTTTAATATTTGTTGTTTTATTTGCCTTCTTAACTGGTCGAGCAGTTACTAGTCGAGCTCGACCAACGGCGCTCGATTTGTAACTGCTCGACATACAGCGCTCGACTTGTAACTGCTCAACCGGCTGTATACATATTAGGAATGACATATGTACTTTACATAAGTTAAACTTAAAAACAAGTGCATTAAAAACAAGATGAACTTACATAAGTTAAACTTAAAAAAAAAATAAAATAAAATAAAAATAAAAAAAAATAAAAAACCTAAAAGAAGGATTACATAAGTTAAACTTAAAAAAAATTAACATCAGCTCAAACACAAATTACACTACCTCAGAAATTTGCAACACTTGATCTTTGTAGTAAACCCTCACCAAATTTCTTATCGTAATGTTAAGGTAATTGCGGCCAGATTATTTTGGTGAAAACACAGAAACATTTTTTTAGCACCAACACAGATCCAACGGTAAGCACCTTTGCAAATAACTCATCCTCAAGGACTTTGTGATGAATTGTGCCTGAGAGTAAACCTGAAACATCTTTTAGTGTTACAGTGAGATCACCCAAAACATTCAAAGTACAAGACTTGATCATCGCAACAACTTTCTCAACTTTCCCTCTGTTGATAAATTTTTTGATATCGGCAAAAACACCAATCATCATCCCGTCCCTATCATTAATAAAATCAGCTGCGTTAACCCATGGCGTACTCTTAAAATCTGAATCATCGACATCATGAACCACCCTCCTTATATATTCTTGTGTCATCATCACAGGATCAACACCTTCTTGAATATCATAAATTTTGCGTCTCTTCGCATCTTGAACAATTCCTGCAGGACCAGGTATTTTCATAACATTTTGAACTGGAGGAACTACGTTCTGGCTGGTGGCGAAAAGTCAAAGATCGGAGTCGTCTATGTCAAGCAATAGTTCCAATTCATCATTTGATGGTGAATTCATTTTCTATTTTTTTTTCTATCTTGGTAGGAACTACATATGTTATGAGGGCATATGTTATGAGGGCATATTTATATTGATCATCTACCTCATAACATTAAATGCACCATCTCCCCAACCACTGGTCGATGGGTCAAGCAATATATGGGTTGAGTTGAGCAATACAAAATGTTAAAAACTATCAACTTAATGGTGTTTTTTGTATATCTTAAACATTTTCACTTATAATCAAAGTAGAACGTCACAACATCAACATTATAACAGATGCAGAATACATAATACAAATGTTATAATATGATACTACATAGAACCTTATGAGTAAATCTAGTCATAGTTTGTGTTTCACCAGTACACGAGACAAAAGAGTAAATGTTTGGATTTTTCACCAACACACAACCATTTCACATCCAGAAATTACAAATGTTTACTGGGTAAACCCTTTAGGAATTGGAATCTTGTATTTCCAGAAAAAAGCTGTCAAATGTTCACGGTATGCTAAAGCGGCTTGATCCGGTTTCCTGAAATTAAATGGCCTGTTTTGGGACAACCTGTTTAATAGTATAATGACCCAAATGCCACAATCCCTATACAGGCCACCTTGTTTAGGAACGTTTGTTGCATACCGAAAGGATACATGATAGGAATCGGGATCCATTCTCCTCTTCTCCATCACCTCACTCTTGATAAGATAAATGGGCAGTTGAGTTTGAAAGGTTCGCCTCAATTTTCGGTCCCAAGGTGAGAGGTATTTATCTTTCTGACTTCCAAGGCTATCATACAATGTTATAACACCAGTGGAAATTGTTAATTCACCCAAAGTCCAGTGCATGTTAGGTTGATTAATTGGAAAGAAGACCTACAATATTTGCATTAACGCAATGTAAATGTTGAATGTGTAGATAGTGAAGAGACAAAGTCATGATATAGTATCTGAAATTAAAAATTCATGAACCGTAATATAGGATAACCTATATTACTTGAAGTTTTAAAATACACACCTTTTCAATGCCTTGACGAAACCATGGGATACCATTCGTTACTCCATCAGCATAGCATAGCGGTAGCTCATGCTCGAGGATCATGGTGCAAAAAAATGGACCAACCATGACCCAGTCAGCATCGTCGGGTCGAAAATGCATCATTAAATCAACAAATAATCCAATATGCTGTCATATAAAAAGAGAAAAAAATTAACATTGACTATATTCCACTGGAGTTAATTTATAAGATTTTATACTTGTAAGAACTACATACCGAATCACTTAGCCATCCTCTACCCTTGACGTCCCTGCCCATCAATCTCAGCCAAAACTCGGGATTAGCAGACGTACCGCCGCTTCCCCATGGAAAACAAAATAACTGCTGGTCAGCCAATTTCCTAATCTTCTTTTGTTCATCCAAAAAACACAATATCTCTGGGTGGACAAACGCTTTATACATTGTGCCCATAACATTGCGTTTAAGGTTCTGAAATGTCGCATTAAAATAAATTGTATGGTTAGAAACACATAAAAAGGTAAATCTATCTAATTAACATTAACAAATAAATCAGCAAAACCACTAAATACCTCTTTCCATGGCTTGAGAGCAATCTCTTTCCCATCAGGTCCAATGACCTTAGGAGTAACGTGCGGAACATATCTCTTTTGACGCTTTCTTAAAACTCTTGGAGTAGTCGCTGGTTGCTGTGTGTATGGGGATTGAAAGACTTTGCTCACCTTCTTTTCACGTTCAAAGGGAACACGTAAAGTTTTAACGGAATCTATCTCACAGTCAAACATCTCAACATCCACCATATGAATAGGACTGCCGACTACCTGACTAAAGACATGCTCTAAATTTTGTGGTGTACACACCATGTCGGTCACTGGCACACCTTGGTCATTGTCAAAAAGAAGAATGTCCTGAAAAACAATTAACTTAGCATGAATTTGCGTATTGGTTAGTATTTGATTAGATTAGCATGTTAAAAGTGTAAGTACCGGGTTAAAAGGGGAGTCTGAGATGTGTGGATCATTCACCACCTCATCCTCTGCCACGTATTGGTCATCATTCTTAATCGGCACATCCTGAAAAATAGATGACATTGTGTGACTGTTTTGTTTTTTTTTTTTTATTATGGTTTGATAATATAAACATGTTAAACTTTTCTTTACCGGTATAAGAGGGGCATTTGATTTTTGTGGCTCATTCATAAATGTTTCATCCACTGGAACATGTTGGTCATCCTCGTTCAACACAGGAACATGTTGTTCATCATTCGCCACTTCATCCACAGACATTTCTTCATCAAGTTCAACAAGGCTCTCATCTTGAAAAAATGGATGCGTAAACAGGCCAAATGTTCGGTGTGGGAGTTGTAATTAAAAAAAATAAACAAAAAAGACGTGTATATATTACCTCGCAACCTGACGGACATTCAGGTGAGCCAGTAAGGTTATCCACTACTTCTTGCACCTCTTGTGTAGATAGATCGTTAGCCGAGGAGAAAACATCTTCATGCACATCCATATTATCTTCATTTTCAGTTGATTTCTGAAATATATATATATATATATATATATTTCAGAAATATATATATATATATATATATATATATATATATATATATATATATATATATATATATATATATATATATATATATAGTTAGAAAAACAAATTAACTCAAATTCTATCGTAAAAAAACATATAAATATACGATAGCAACACTATCGTAAACAACAAACCTTTGAATCGTGATCTGCATCCATATTATCATCATTTGCAGTTGATTTCTGAAAAAAAAAAAGATAAAATAAAAAATAATTAGAAACAATTATGTTAACCAACTCGCTAACTTATTGCGGTGGCCGAGGATTTCAAAAATTACAAAACGGATACATACTTGGTTCTATTACACTAAACTGATACATAGTTGGTTCTATTACACATAACTGATACATAGTTGGTTCTATTACACATAACTAATACGTAGTTGGTTGTATTACACATAACTGATACATAGTTGGTTCTATTACACATAACATTTACAAAAACATACAAACAACTAAAACATACTAAAACTGTTACATGCAGCCTTCTAACAACCCTACATAGTTGTAAATTGATATACAAAACAATATGGATGAGTAAGAAGCAGTAGTGAGTCATTTAAGGAGCACATGAAGAAGGACCCTGCATCTGCTTCAACATGAAGATTAATAAACTCTTGTGACGAAATTTGGAAGGCTTCAAGTGTGTGATCCATTCGATAGGGCTTGTCAACTTCAAAAATAGGATTTCCACTATTCGTAAATCCAAGTAATTTTAACAATTGCGGAGTGAAGATGTTGAATAGTGTTTTAAAGGAGGTAATTTTGTTATAACGATTCAACTTTAGCTCCCATATATAGAATGAGTGCCACTGATCGCCTATCACGTTCCCAAAAATAACAAGAGAATCTCTTAACTTTGAAACATAGAAGGGTACCGAAAGACGACTTAGTAAGCTACCAGGTATATCTATGACCGAAAATCTGTGGTTAACCAAATCAAAGGAGACAATCATATAACGTTTTTGCGATGAAATGCCAGCATCACCAACAATCCTTTCAGAAGCCGCCCAATAAATAAAACTACCTATAACTGCCTGACTTGAACGTTTAAGTCGGATTGATTGACGAGGCAAATGTTCATTTTCTAAATTCTTCCAACACTGGGAGTTCAATGTAAACACCCAAACATTTCACGGTCCGTGTCCATGAACCGGGTAGGAAATCCTTAGAATGGTAGGGTTAAAAGTGTTGGGATTAACACCAAAACCCACAGCAACTTTATGAGATTCATACTCACCTAACAAACTAGGGAATAACATAGCAATTGATTTTCTTATTGATGGGTTCCAAAGAACAGCCATCTTAAAAGAATCAGACAAACATATCAAACCATGAGAGCTACCAATTGGAATAAGATTTATATAACCGAAGTTTGTATTAGATAATACTTGAGGAATATTTGGAAATAACCTATGTTGTGGGGACAAATTTCTAGTATCATCTTGAAAACATATAAATTTTGACTCAACAAACCCTTGCTTGTACATTATAAGGAAACAACAAGGCTGAGTCGGACGAACATGAAAACGGACATGGAAGTTAGAGCTATCAATGAAAGACTTCCATGTCTTTGAGACTGTTCTGAACTGAAGTAAAGCTTGGACAGGAAGTTTATTAATGATTTTGGTTTGAATCTCGTAAGGTATGTTGTCCGACATTTTTTGGAGAGACAACGGTAATATAGAAATAAGGTGGCTTAGAACTAGTAAAGTCTTTTAGTATATATAATAGGAGCAATTAGGTAAGTAATAAAGGCTTGTACCCATGGTTGATGTGACTAGCCTCATAAATACACAATATGGAGTTTGGTGATGAAATAAATAAGGGATTTAATATAGAACCTAAACACCTTATGAGTGTAACCTCTAACAAATAATAGTACCAAGTGGCTAAGCAACTCTTTAATTTACCATATGCAACTCTTTAACATTCGGCTAAAGTATACAATGAAATCCAAACTATCGCTTAGGGCATACAAGTTCGCCTAGAAGCAACATAAATTCATGAAAAAAATAAACAATAACTAGAACACTTCAATTGCATTGTGTGTGTGTATATATATATATATATATATATATATATATATATTAATTCTTATAATTTTCAACATTTAAGGTCAATTCCAACTACAGCGAAGACTGATCTATGTCTAACCATATCCTCAATAGCCAATAAAGCATATAAACAAGTAAACAACATATGTGTAGGTGTAGCGCAATGTAAAAGTATAGCTAGAAACACGTTGCAAGTTAATAACAATTCATAGCATGTAACTCCAATTTGCAACAAATAATGGATTCTGAAGAGTACCTCGGATATCCTCATTTCCATGTTTAAGATTGAATTGAGAAGGTATCTTAAAGTTCGAATCTTGCTATGGCGGAAGCTCATGTAATCCATTAATAGGAGCCACACGCTGCAAATATCAGTGAAATTCATGTTATTCTGTGTAGCATAAGTTTTACAGAATATACAGATCTTACAAACCTGTTGTCAGCACACTTGACGAAATACACCAAAATTTTGTCCATTTCCTTTCTGCGTTTTTGGTCTATAATATCCTAGCTTCTTATGAAATAATAACCTAAAAGGCCTTCTAACTTAATCTATAAATTCAAATACAATCCCAACAAACAATTATGGGAGGTCATTTGTAAACAACCAAAATTACTCTGCATGCCATAGGATATAATATCAGCAACAGATGGTACACATACAACGAGCATTTGTTGTGTGCTAAGTAATTTTGATACAGTATTAAACTAACTGAGCAGCAAAATATGACAATAGCGCCATTCAAACTATGCACATCAACAAGCTTTTCCAATATAGTTGCCTGTGCTAGCTGTTTATTATCATGCCAAGTCGTTGGCCTTTCTTCACCCCATACTCATCATCCATATGTAGGTGACTGAGCATCGAGACTGATTACCATTCGCATATACAAATACTGAAAACAAATTGCAACAGTTGATTATCAGATTCAAGAGATTAAACACCATTATCATAGACTTCAAGAGTTAATTATCATATTGCCTACCATAATAAACCGCGTTTAACGTCAAAAAAGATACCACAACAGTTAATTATCATACTTCAAGAGATTTAACACCATAATCACAGACTTTACAAAGGACATTCAAAGAATTCTAGTCTAACCATAAAACTTGATATGAGTTCTAAGGGAGTAAACGAGCCGAGTACAGTCAAGCTCGAACTCGACTCGATTACGAAAACTCGAGCTCGAAACTCAACTCGAGCTCGGTCGAGCTTTGGGTTTCAAGCTCGAGCTCGACTCGTCATCTTAAACTCGATCTCGATGATTCCCACATTTAAAGCTCGAACTCGATGAAAAAAGTAGGCATATCAAGCTCAACTCGACTCGATTGTATGACAGTTACATAACTACATGTATATGAAACAGTAAAAGTGTAATATTATTGAAGCTATAAGGGCTTGCGAGCTGAGTAGTTTATATCGAGTCGATCTCGAATAACTCGCGAGCTGTCTTGTCTCGTCTCGTTTACACCCGATGATTTTGATCTCCGAGATTGATTACCTTTTAAATTTTCAAAAGTCAATAGCTATCGAAACATTCGAATATAAAGCAATATTCATAGATTTACAGTCTCAACCTACCATAAACATTCATGTTTGGCGTGATTAAAGACTCCATAACAGTTAATCACACAGAACAGTTATGAAATTAAACAGCATGATAAGTTTTCACAGAATACCAAAATTATCATAGTATTACATCCTTCCAAAGAACTTCACAATCGCAGATTTCATATATCTGATTTAATGCATTTTTAATAACGACCCATAGGAAGGAATACAAGAATTATTTTGGACATCGAGCTTCATTAGGGCACTACTTAACATCAGAAATTTTAAAAGAACATAAAACGACTACTAACAACGAGATACCAACAAATTGAAAACCTGACTTGGAGCAGAACAAAAGCAAGACGGTGCCTGTGTGTCTGACTTTTTTTTTTTTTTTTTTTTTTTTTTTTTTTTTTTTTTTTTTTTCATAAATGACCATTTCTTGACGGAGAAACTTCCACGGGATCATGAAGTACTTGTGGCATTCATCTCTAAAGGCAACATGCTTTCGTCATAGCTCCTAATTTGATTAAACTCAACCATCTTAATTAGCGCGTAAAAAATGTTTACCAAGAAAGTACTTCACTGACTTAAAACTTCTAGTCTTCACGTCATATATAGGCACCCTGAGCAAAGTCCTAGTAACCCTTATCGGCACAAAAGCAATTTCATCCATATTAACACAATCCAACGGAAAAGGACCGTCCAAATCCACCCACGACTCACCAAACACAATCGTTTCCTTAACCCAAACACGCTCCTCATAATCCCTCAACATCCAAATATCCATCTCATTACTTTCCATAACCCGATCATGACAAAGCACCCCCAAAAACACATTGACTTTTATCAAAATAGGTTGATTATATTTCAACTTCCCCAAACCTTTGCAAGCATAGTACGAACAATACTCAACTGGCATCGCCTCATTCGGTATCTTAATTATCTCAAAAATCTCCCTCCTCAAATAAAAAGCTAAAATATCGTTCCGACTCTATAACATAAAATGTATCACGCTATTAACGCAAACGCTACGTTTTGCCTTCTCATACCAAATCTCCCGGCTAATATCAAAAGGAAGGTCTACATCAATTTTCCTCCACGTAAAACTAGACAACTCATACAGCATTATCTCTACGCTACTCGGTTTAAACGGTTTTAACCTTATGCTCAAAACCTTAGGTTCATTATAAACTTATCGTATCTGAAAAAGTAACATATATGCATTTTTCTGTAGCCGTAAACCGAAACCGAACCAGGCGCGTTAAGTTTAACATATTTACGCGTACTCGGATTAATAATAAACGCAAAATCATTCTCAATAAATCCATTACCAGAACTGAGCAACACTAACCCGTGGAGGTGCAACAACAAGTCATTCGTCCCGTGGCTTACCTACAGCGCCGTCGTTGGTGTATCGTGACCATCGTCATTCATTCGTCAGTTGTCCCATCGCCAGTGCAATCACTGGGGTTATTGGTGTTTTCTTTTCTTTTCTAAAAGGTATACGTTATATTGACAGAGTTTACAACGGACAAAATATTTAAACCCCCTTTTTTCACTATAAATATCACTTTAAAACATATATTCTTCAAACAATCCAACCAAAACACAATTTAAATACACTTTCACATACATTTTCATCCACTCTTTTCATATTCCATACCCTTTTCTTTTTAAAAAATCATAGCTTGTAATCTTCCACACACTGTCAATGACGTTCAAAAAATAATTGCAGGTTTTCTAGTTCAAAAAATAATTGAAAGATATTGCAGGACTTACTACATGCACTTGAATCACACAAAAGAGATTCAACGAAGAACATAGGATCCCGAAATTACTCAAGGCAACATTTTCAAGCAACATCTTGAGGAAAAAGTGTTTTTGAGGGCGGAGTATTGTTATGATCCTACATTCTATAGTTTATTATTATTATTATTATTATTATTATTATTATTATTATTATTATTATTATTATTATTTACTTTATCTTTTTTGATATAAAGGGATCACTTTATTATTATTATTATTATTATTATTATTATTATTATTATTATTATTATTATTATTATTATTATTATTATTATTATTATTATTATTATTATTATTATTATTATTATTATTATTATCATTATTATTATTATTATTATTATTATTATTATTTAATAAATTTTTTATTGAAACATAATAAGCTTACATAAAGTTGGATGAGAGTCTAGACACAAGTTGTGCTCCCATTCCTTTCTTAATACAAAAGCTTATTCTATGAAAGATAAAAACACCACTTTTAGCATTATTTGAGTGGCTAACGGCAATAAACTTTGTAACACCCCCAAAATTTGGTACAGCGGAAGACTCAACAAGCTTTCGGGGTGCTACGGGGATTGGTATCCAACACAAGACATAAAGGAACGAGATAAAGTAAACAAGAGAAGAATTCAACCACGCGGGGTTTTAAAATTTACATTTATCCCAAAATCAATCAAAGTCAGGCCCAAAAGAAAATAAATATAGGTCCACAATTATTTATCAGAGTTTTAGAATAATAGATCCATAACCAGGTGCCATAGCCAAGCCTCCAATCCAAGCATCCAAGGGCATCACTTAATTACCTAAGAAAACGCGCTAAAAGTCAGCTTTCGCTGGTGAGATCATAGGTTTAAATTCATAACTAAATCAAGTGGACATATACGCAAAACGCTTGCTAGCTAGACTAGGCCTCAATCATCCAACCAAAATAATCCGACCAAAATGATCCAACCAAAAACTAACCAACCCGATAGGTGCACGCTATAGCTCAAATCGATACAATCAATATCTTACCTAGATCATGTCTAGGCCTCGCTCTATAACCAATCCAATAGCTTACCTAGTTCGGGACTAGGCCTCGCTCAACAACCAATCAATAGCTTACCTAGTTCGGGACTAGGCCTCACTCAAAAACAAAACAATAGCTTACCTAGTTTGGGACTAGGCCTCGCTCTAAATCCTACCTAGTTCTATAAGCATAGCAAGTTTTAAAATAAGCAAAGCAATAATAGTCCACATAAAACAATTTGCACGTTTCTCACCCCAAGTATTGAAAACCAAGTTCAAGAGTAAAAGTTGAGCTATGACTCACCTCAAGTCCAGCAATCCGCAAAAGAAATCGATAGATGAAAGACGTAAAGCAAACTCAAGTAACGGCAACTACAGACTCGGCACTTCCTAACAATATCAAACCCGTTCAGAAATCATTTCCTCAAAATCAAATATTCCCAAATCCCGAACGTATTCCATTTAACTTTCCAAAAATATTCATTTCTCGAATTATCTTCATATTAATTTGAAGTTTGACGTTTGGTATCCATACGGGTGGAGGGTCGACACAACACAAACCAAAAAGCCACAACCAAAGAAATAATAAACCATCTATAGGTCTAATATTAACCCAATATACTATTTAAATAAATCATCGAAGTTTATCAAATCCGTCGATTTGGTAATTCCCCATATTTATTTACGTAATATATCGCTCCAACATTATACCCAACCTAAACCACATAGCACAAAGAATTCTATATGGTAAATATCGTAGTGCAATAAATTCCCTAGATATATCGTCAAACTTGCCAAATTCGTCAATTTAGCCAATTCCACGAGATATTTAGTAGTTTATTATCCTAATACACGTACCATAACCTATGGGCGTCGTAGGATACGATGCCCATTAATATACTCATTTTATATAGCTAAATAACTCGATTTAACCCGTCGATTAAATAAGTTACGTAGTTATAGAAAATGGATATATTAATCGTCATATATCCGTGACAACACAAAAGTCACATAATAAAGTCCACTTGGACTTAAGTAACCACAACTCCGTATAACTCGATAAGTTTACCAAATTTATAAAAAGTCTTGTTTTATTTATTAATTACCCTACGTATTAGTTCCCGTCATTATTTTTAGTTATTTATTTATAATAGTACTCCCGACATTTATTGCACTATTAGCATAGTCCAATAGTTACCGTCATATTATTATAAGGTCTACTCGTGATCGTTTTATTATTAATATACGTATATATATATATATATATATATATATATATATATATATATATATATATATATATATATATATATATATATATATATATATATCACGTCTATATACTTATATAAACGATTATATTATCAATAATATTATTCCGAGTTTTATTATTAATGTTTGATTTTGAATATTTATCGAGTCATATGAGTTGGTCACATGTCCGAGTCATCGGCTCATTGTCCAAGTCCAAAATAAAAATAACCAAGTCATCAATCTCCGTCCAAACAATACCCATTACACGTGCTACAACAATAGGGTCCGACTACGGCACCCAACTAACCTATCTCCGTCAATCTAATTAACCGTCTCACAATCGGTTCCCATAACCACTTCGTCAACACAACTCCATAATCAAAATCACAAGTCCAAGTACCACTTCAAGCTCAAAATAACCATAAACCATAATAATAAAATCAACAATTAATATTATATATCCAACAAATATAAACCTCAACAACATAATTACCATGCATACGGGTCGACTTACCAAGTCAAACCCGGGTCAAAATGACACCACAATAATATATCGTGGGTCACACCCGAGACCTCTAGGTCTCGGCTTGCTCTATACGAGCTAAATCGAACCAAACGGACCCATAGGGTCGTCGGCTACAAACCACGACAACAACAATAATATTCCAATCTTCCAAGAATCATCCAAACCTCAAAATAATAATCCAAACAATCATCAAATCAAGAACCAATGACAAAGAATCATTTAGAATCAAAATGAATCCAAAAGTGGCACAAGCCGAGAGCATGAGCTCTCGGGTATGCCTCGACCCATCAAAAACAACAAGCACCCGGATACCAAACGGATTTGTATGTCAAAAATATTGTTTCCCCATCACTTTTAGTCAAGATTTCATCAAAACCCAACAAGAAAAGTTCATATACCCACGGTTTGGGTAATGAATCGAGGCACACGAATGAGGTTCGTGGCCACTCACCTTCAAAAAGGCTCCAAAACTATGTTTCTCCAAAAACCCAACAAGAAAAGACGAAAAAGGTGGTGTTTGTGTGGTGGTGGTGGTGATTTCTAGGTGTTAGGGTCGTCCAAATCGCGCGTGAGTTGTACCAAAAGATAGATCTTGGTGAAAGGATTAATTTGGTGGTAATATTTTGTGTGTGGGAGTGGCGGTGGTGGCTGTGGTGGCCGGCCTTGGTGGTGGCGGCTAGGGTATAAAAGAGAGAGAGAGAGAGAGATGTGTGTTGGTGAAGGTGATGGTTGTGTTTGTTTGTGAAGCCAAAAACCAACAAGGACGATTTTTATTACTTACTCTTAAAAAAAATGATTTTAATAATAATAATAATAATAATATTATGGGTAAAGTGGGTTAAGTAACTCGGTGTAAAATACACGGACCAAACTCGAAACCTTTTAAAACAAATCAACTCTCTCGAACCGAACTCATTCCAAATAATCAAAAATCTCGCAATACGTTCCAAAAATATAATATACTCGAACCAACATTTAAAATAATTAAAATTGTTAGGTTATCCTAGTGCCGGAGTCAATGTAGTGCCACATAATCATCTCAAAAATAAATCACCGATAATAAACCAAACCAATCCAATAATTAAAAATTCAAATTCTATAAATAACGTACGGTTTAAAATCACATACCAACGTTTACAAAATCTCATCACAAATAAACTTTTCCAATATTCCAAAAATCATAAATTTTAAAGTAATGTGGGTTTTCAAAATGGCTCCCTAATTTGCCAGTTGTCACATCCTCCCAGCCTCAGAAGAAACCCGTCCCGGGTTTCACTCGGAATAAACCATCTACGAAGTAAAAAGCTTCGGATATCTCTTTCGAAACTCATCCTCACGTTCCCACGTGAATTCCGGTCCATGCCGCGAATTCCAACAAACTTTGATGAGTGGAATACGACTTCTCTTAAGTCGTTTAATCTCTCTATCCAATATCTCAATCGGATCCTCCACAAAATTCAAACTCTCATCCACACGAATATCCTTAATTGGTATAACCGGTGTTTCGTCCGAAAGACACTTCTTCAGATTGCTAACATGAAACACGTCATGAACTTTACTCAGTTCCTGTGGAAGTTTCAACCGATAAGCCACGGGCCCAATTCTTTCCAAAATGAGAAATTGTCCAATGTAGCGGGGGTTGAGTTTTCCACGTTTCCCGAAACGTATCACACATTTCCAAGGCGAGACTTTCAGCATCACTTTGTCTCCAACCTGGAACTCTAGAGGTTTACGTCTCTGATCGGCGTAACTCTTCTGTCTATCTCTAGTTGCTTGTAATCGATCTCAAATTTGCGTCACTTTCTCAGTAGTCTCCAAAATAAGCTCAGGGCCTGTGAGTTGGCTATCTCCGACTTCAGCCCAACCAATAGGCGAACGACATTTACGACCATATAAAGCTTCAAATGGTGCAGCTTTAAGACTTGTGTGGTAGCTATTATTGTAAGAAAACTCCGCAAGGGGTAGATACTTCTCCCAGCCTTTACCAAAGTCTATTATGCATGCACGAAGCATATCCTCCAAAGTCTGAATGGTCCTCTCACTTTGACCGTCGGTTTGGGGATGATATGCAGTACTCATATCAAGTTTCGTCCCCAAAGCAGTTTGAAGTGATCGCCACAACGCTGACGTGAAGCGGCTGTCGCGATCAGAAATAATCGATATCGGAACTCCATGACGAGAAACAATCTCCTTCACATACAACCTCGCAAGTTTATCCACACTATCATCTTCACTAATCGCCAGGAAATGAGCAGACTTAGTCAATCGATCCACAATTACCCATATAGCGTCACAACCGCTAGCTGTCTTTGGTAATTTGGTAATAAAGTCCATCGTAATCCGATCCTATTTCCAAACTGGGAGTTCTGGCTGCGTCAATAATCCTGACGGTCTTTGATGTTCGGCTTTAACCTTAGAACATGTCAAGCACTTACTAACATATAACGCTATATCTGCTTTCATATTTGGCCACCAATATAATCTCTTAAGATCCTGGTACATCTTGTCAGACCCAGGAAGAATAGAGTATCTTGACTTATGCGACTCGTGCATAATCAACTCTCGAATTCCTCCATACAAAGGCACCCAACTTCGGTTTCCAAAACACAATACTCCATCAGAACGCTTAACAAATCCTTTCTCATTTTCTGCCATCCCAAATATGTTCTTAGCAGGTCGATTTTCTGCTTTCAACGCTTCCGTTTGAGCTCCTAATATTTGAGATGGTAACGGCGATACGATAGTCATTCCTAATGACCTAACTCGTAGCGGTGGTATTCTCTCCTTTCGGCTAAGAGCATCAGCAACAACGTTTGCTTTACCAGGATGATAACGAATTTCACAATCATAATCGCTTAACAACTCAATCCAACGTCGCTGTCTCATGTTGAGCTCTTTTTGATTCAAGATGTGTTGTAGACTTTTGTGGTCAGTAAACACAACACACTTGATTCCATACAAATAGTGTCTCCATATCCTCAAGGCAAAAACCACAGCACCTAACTCCAAATCATGGGTGGTGTAGTTCTTCTCGTGCTTCTTGAGCTGTCGGGAAGCATAAGCTATCACTTTCTCTCGTTGCATTAACACAACTCCCAAACCTTTATGAGAAGCATCACAATAGACGACAAAGTCCTCACTACCTTCAGGTAACGCTAAGATAGGAGCACTACATAACATCTCATTAAGTAATTGAAATGCTTCCTCTTCATTATCTCCCCATTCGTATTTGACACTCTTTTGAGTCAATTTGGTCAACGGTTTTGCTATCTTCGAAAATCCCTCAATGAATCTTCGGTAATAACCGGCTAAACCCAGAAATTGATGAACTTCTGTTGGGGTCGTTGGTGCAGTCCAATCTTTAATTGCTTCAATCTTAGCAGGATCTACAAGAACTCCTTGCCTATCAATCACATGACCCAAAAATTCTACCGTCGGAATCCAAAATTCACATTTAGAAAACTTGGCATACAGTTTCTCTTTCCTGAGCAATTTTAAGATAAGCCTTAGATGCTCCTCATGCTCCTTCTCACTCTTCGAATAAATTAGAATGTCATCGATGAACACAATCACGAACTTATCTAAGTAAGGCTTACACACCCGATTCATGAGATCCATGAATACCGCCGGTGCGTTAGTCAACCCAAACGGCATCAGCTGAAACTCGTAATGCCCGTAACGGGTTCTGAAAGCCATTTTCGGAATATCTTCATCTCGAACTCAAAGCTAATGATATCCCGATCTCAAATCGATCTTCGAATACACACTCGATCCTTGAAGCTGATCGAACAGGTCGTCGATCCTTGGTAACGGGTATTCTTCACTGTTAACTTGTTCAGCTCTCGGTAATCAATACACATACGAAACGATCCATCCTTCTTCTTTACAAATAAGACCGGGGCTCCCCAAGGCGAAGAACTTGGTCTTATAAATCCTTTTTCGGCTAACTCTGCTAATTGTTTTGATAATTCTTCCAGTTCAGTAGGTGCAAGACGATAAGGCGCTCGTGCCACGGGTGCAGCACCAGGTATCAGCTCAATCTGAAACTCCACTTATCTAGTAGGCGGGATTCCCGGCAAATCATCGGGAAATACATCCGGAAAATCACGAACTATAGGCACATGTCCAATGCATCTTTCCTTCCTCTCCTTCCCTCCTTTCTCTGAAATTTGAGCTAAGAAAAGGCAACATCCTTTTTCCATTAGCTTCGGTAATTTAGTGCAAGATATAACCGCTAATCTAGATGGGCCTCTCAATTCCTTTCGATCTCCTGGTATATTTAGAATCTCCCTGCCGTAAGGCACACGCACAATCTTCTCATCGCAAAGAATATGAGCACGATACTTCGACAACCAATCCATACCAATAATGACATCAAAACTTCCTAAGATGACAGGTAGAAGATCTATGTTGAAAGGACGGTTCAGAAAGTTTAACGTGCCACCGTGAATGATAGTCCTAATCCTTTCTATGTTCCCATTAGCTAACTCTACATCATAACCAATTCCTAAGGCCATCGGGGGTTTCTCTAGTAAGGGTGCAAACGTAGTGGACACAAAACTCTTATCGGCACCAGTATCAAATAGTATGGAAGCATAACGATTATTGAGAAGGAACGTACCAGTAACGACGTTCGGGTCTTCTTCTCTCTCATTCCCAAGTGCATACACTCTTCCATGAGCAGCTCCAGCTTCCACAAGTTGGTCCCCATTATCTTGTCGTCCACGGTTTCCTCCAGTTCCACGGTTACCATTATTGTACCCATTACCACCCGATCCTTGATTTCCTCGGTTCCACGATTCCCTACACTCATTCCTATAGTGTCCCTTCTTTCCACATCCATAACAAGTAACATTTGCCTTAGTCATAGTTTCAGGAGTAGCTTGAACCATAGCAAGTGGTCGAGCTCTACAGTCCTTGGCTATGTGTCCAATCTTAGAGCAATTCTTGCACATCACAGTACATCGTCCAGAATGATTCTTATAACATCGGTTACACTTGGGTGCATCTCCATTGTAGTTCTTTTTATCTCCATCTCCCATAGCATAAGCTCTAGTAGTTGTTTGTCGCTTGTTTCGATGATCATTCCCCTTAGAGTGGTTATCCCTCTTCCTCTTTCCATTCTTATCCTTCTTGGCTTCCTCCAATACCAACGAGTCCATCAATTGTTGAGCGATTGTGATAGCCTCATGAATATTTGCAGGCTTAGCAGAAATCACATCGTTCCTTGTAGCTACCGGCAACCCATCGGTATACCGCTCAATCCTTTGAGTCTCAGTCCTAACCATATCGGGGAAAAAGCAAGGCTAACTCTCGATAACAGCGATTGTAAGTTGCCATATCGGTAACTTTCACCTTATGATTCCAGAACTCAATCTCCAGCTTCTTAACCTCATTCCTTGGGTAGTAAGTCTGAATCAGCAAACACTTAAATTGCTCCCAAGTCATAGCATAAGCCACATCACTCCCAACCGAATTACGGTAATTGTTCCACCAAGTTAAAGCTTCATCCTTGAAAGTAAAAGAAGCAAACTTTACCTTCGCATTCTCCGCACAGCCGCTGACATTAAACATTGACTCAGTCTTCTCTATCCACCTGACCAAGTAGACCACTCCTTCAATCCCACCAAACTCAATAGGTCCACAGATTCTAAACTCCTTGTAGTTACATCCATTAGCACGAACAGGTGGAAATGTTCCAGCAAAATTGTTGGAATGATTTGACTCAGCTAGTAGCTCAGCAACTCGTTGCTCCACAAGTTGGTTGATCATTGCTTGATCCACAGTAGGTGCATTAGGTGGAAGATGATCATTGTCTCCCTGAACCTCAATATTTTGATTCCTGTTGATGTGATTAGTAGCGTCCATGTTATCAGGAGTAGGGGTTTCAACATTTCGAGTAGGACGGCGTCCTCGGCGACCAGGGGTAGCCGTTGCAGGACCAGTTCTAGTAGCTCTAACAGGGTTTCGTCGTGGGTCCATTGATCTGAAACATCATACAAGGTTCATGAGTCTCCGATAGAACTTATCATATGCTCAACAAGAATTAAATCAACGGAGCCAAGTCATGGAAAGAATATCAACAATACACCAAAAGACATCAATAAGGCGAATAGGGACTCAATTTCCACAATATCCAAAAACCACATAATACCATATAATAATAACCATCAATCATACAATAGAGATCCAACATCGTTCCAACTACCAAAAAACACAAGAGATAATAATCGTTCCAAACGAGACGGAAAATCAACAGAAAATACATCAAAATACGATAACTAGCTTTTCTAACCGAACACTCCTCGGTGTAGAAAGCTACAAGACATCATAACCCAAACATCTAGCCACGCTGCTGGCGGAGGCTCCTCAACTCCTGCCTCAAGCCATCAAGCTCTCTCCATAATGATCCTAACTCCACACTATGGGTGTCGCTGTTTCTCTTGAGGTCTGCCACCTCCTTCTCTAGCTCGGTATTCCTCTGTCATAACTTACGGTCGGCCTCTTGAGCTGTGATAAAACCTCGCTGTAAGCTCTCAATATGCTCATGAATCACCATCAAACCTCTCCTCATCTCAGTAACTCTCCTCTCAGCCGTAACCATGTCAATCCTCAACTCTCCAATGAACTCAACGGTCACCCTATCAATCCGCTCAAACATACGTGTAACCCTCTCACCTAGATCAGTAATCTGGGCCCACAACCTACCAGTCTCACCTAACTCTGCATGCTCAGCAGAAACCTCAGAAGGTGCATCCGACTCAATGGAACTACCAGGTGGTAACTCAAACAGAATGGATGATCAGGTGAAACAGGCTCTATCGGGTGTATAGGTGAATCAGGCTCCTCAGCCTGAGCTGGCGGCACTAACAAACCATCATCATCAAGCATCTCCTCCTCCTAAGGGTCATCCTCCTCCTCAGGGTCATCATCACCCTGCTCAGCCTCCTGAGGGTCATCAGCCTCATCTTCATCCTCGTACTCCTCCTCCTCCTCATCGGAAGAGTACGTCATCAATCGTCATCTCCTAACAGGTGAACCATGTGGAGATGTGGTAGGTGATCTAGGACGACGATGCAATGATGCAGGTGGTGCATCTGACAGGAGAGTGTGAGCATCCAAATGTAAAGGTGGTGAAGTAGGGCGTACCGACATACGTGCCGTAGCTCGGTGGGCAAAACGTGGAGCCACACGAGCCAAAGCCTGATGAAGAGTAAGCTGTCTCGAAGTACCAGGGAGCCCTAGAGAAGATGAGGGTCCCTGCGTAGGTGCAGCAGGCGGTGCAGAAGTAGAAGCTGTCGGTGACACAATAGCCAAATGCATGGCAACCCTGTAAGGATCATCAGGAGCCATGGTGATCTGTGCTGGGCGTACAGGTGTAGTAAGAATATCCTCAACAACGTCAAACGTACGGGAGGCCATAGTCTATGACAACGGCGTAGGGTAGGTGTAAGTGTTTCAAAACAACTAAACCGCGAACTCAAAATACCGTTTCAAAAATCATCATATAATTCCCAATCATATATATCAAGAAAGATTTAAAATACCGCATTACTAAAATCATTCATAAAACAATTAAGCCATATAATTCCTTAAAATGCCATCATATCACTAAATCAATAAATCTCAAATCCTCAAATCATCTCAAGAATCTCATATCTAATAATCATCTCAATATACCTCAATAATAGCAATGATGCTTCGCTTGGCGGGCTGGCGGGCAATGGTCGGGGATCGTTTTCTATAAAATCGGTTATAGTTTAGGTGTCTATTTACCTAGTTCTCTATAACCTTGGCTCTGATACCAATCTGTAACACCCCCAAAATTTGGTACAGCGGAAGACTCAACAAGCTTTCGGGGTGCTACGGGGATTGGTATCCAACACAAGACATAAAGGAACGAGATAAAGTAAACAAGAGAAGAATTCAACCACGCGGGGTTTTAAAGTTTACATTTATCCCAAAATCAATCAAAGTCAGGCCCAAAAGAAAATAAATATAGGTCCACAATTATTTATCAGAGTTTTAGAAAAATAGATCCATAACCAGGTGCCATAGCCAAGCCTCCAATCCAAGCATCCAAGGGCATCACTTAATTACCTGAGAAAATGCGTTAAAAGTCAGCTTTCGCTGGTGAGATCATAGGTTTAAATTCATAACTAAATCAAGTGGACATATACGCAAAACGCTTGCTAGCTAGACTAGGCCTCAATCATCCAACCAAAATAATCCAACCAAAATGATCCAACCAAAAACTAACCAACCCTATAGGTGCACGCTATAGCTCAAATAAATACAATCAATAGCTTACCTAGATCATGTCTAGGCCTCGCTCTATAACCAATCCAATAGCTTACCTAGTTCGGGACTAGGCCTTGCTCAACAACCAATCAATAGCTTACCTAGTTCGGGACTAGGCCTCGCTCAAAAACTAAACATTAGCTTACCTAGTTCGGGACTAGGCCTCGCGCTAAATCCTACCTAGTTCTATAAGCATAGCAAGTTTTAAAATAAGCAAAGCGATAATAGTCCACATAAAACAATTTGCACGTTTCTCACCCCAAGTATTGAAAACCAAGTTCAAGAGTAAAAGTGGGGCTATGACTCACCTCAAGTCCAGCAATCCGCAAAAGAAATCGATAGATGAAATACGTAAAGCAAACTCAAGTAACGGAAACTACAGACTCGGCACTTCCTAACAATATCAAACCCGTTCAGAAATCATTTCCTCAAAATCAAATATTCCCAAATCCCGAACGTATTCCATTTAACTTTCCAAAAATATCCATTTCTCGAATTATCTTCATATTAATTTGAAGTTTGACGTTTGGTATCCATACGGGTGGAGGGTCGACACAACACAAACTAAAAAGCCACAACCAAAGAAATAATAAACCATCTATAGGTCTAATATTAGCCCAATATACTATTTAAATAAATCATCGAAGTTTATCAAATCCATCGATTTGGTAATTCCCCATATTTATTTCCGTAATATATCGCTCCAAGATTATACCCAACCTAAACCACATAGCACAAAGAATTCTATATGGTGAATATCGTAGTCCAATAAATTCCCTAGATATATCGTCAAATTTGCCAAATTCGTCAATTTAGCCAATTCCACGAGATATTTAGTAGTTTATTATCCTAATACACGTACCATAACCTATGGGCATCGTAGGATACGATGCCCATTAATATACTCATTTTATATAGCTAAATAACTCGATTTAACCCGTCGATTAAATAAGTTACGTAGTTATAGAAAATGGATATATTAATCGTCATATATCCGTGACAACACAAAAGTCACATAATAAAGTCCACTTGGACTTAAGTAACCACAACTCCGTATAACTCGATAGGTTTACCAAATTTATAAAAAGTATTGTTTTATTTATTAATTACCCAACGTATTAGTTCCCGTCATTATTTATAGTTATTTATTTATAATAGTACTCCCGACATTTATTGCACTATTAGCATAGTCCAATAGTTATCGTCATATTATTATAACGTCTACTCGTGATCGTTTTATTATTAATATACGTATTTATATATATATATATATATATATATATATATATATATATATATATATATATATATATATATATATATATATATATATATATATATACGTTTATCACGTCTATATACTTATATAAACGATTATATTATCAATAATATTATTACGAGTTTTATTATTAATGTTTGATTTTGAATATTTATCGAGTCATATGAGTTGGTCACATGTCCGAGTCATCACTCTCGGCTCATTGTCCAAGTCCAAAATAAAAATAACCAAGTCATCAATCTCCGTCCAAACAATACCCATTACACGTGCTACAACAATAGGGTCCGACTACGGCACCCGACTAACCTATCTCCGTCAATCTAATTAACCGTCTCACAATCGGTTCCCATAACCACTTCGTCAACACAACTCCATAATCAAAATCACAAGTCCAAGTACCACTTCAAGCTCAAAATAACCATGAAACCATAATAATAAAATCAACAATTAATATTATCCAACAAATATAAACCTCAACAACATAATTACCATACATACGGGTCGACTTACCAAGTCAAACCCGGGTCAAAATGACACCACAATAATATATCGTAGGTCACGCCCGAGACCTCTAGGTCTCGGCTTGCTCTATACGAGCTAAATCGAACCAAACGGACCCATAGGGTCGTCGGCTACAAACCACGACAACAACAATAATATTCCAATCTTCCAAGAATCATCCAAACCTGAAAATAATAATCCAAACAATCATCAAATCAAGAACCAATGACAAAGAATCATTTAGAATCAAAATGAATCCAAAAGTGGCACAAGCCGAGAGCATGAGCTCTCGGGTATGCCTCGACCCATAAAAAACAACAAGCACCCAGATACCAAACGGATTTGTATGTCAAAAATATTGTAAGATTTCATCAAAACCCAACAAGAAAAGTTCAAATAACCACGGTTTGGGTAATAAATCGAGGCGCACGAATGAGGTTCATGGCCACTCACCTTCAAAAAGGCTCCAAAACTATGTTTTTCCAAAAACCCAACAAGAAAAGATGAAAAAGGTGGTGTTTGTGTGGCGGTGGTGGTGATTTCGAGGTGTTAGGGTCGTCCAAATCGTGTGTGAATTGTACCAAAAGATAGATCTTGATGAAAGGGTTAATTTGGTGGTAATATTTTGGGTGTGGGAGTGGCGGTGGTGGCTGTGGTGGCCGGCCTTGGTGGTGGCGGCTAGGGTATAAAAGAGAGAGAGAGATGTGTGTTGGTGAAGGTGATGGTTGTGTTTGTTTGTGAAGCCAAAAACCAACAAGGACGATTTTTATTACTTACTCTTAAAAAAAAATGATTTTAATAATAATAATAATATTATTATGGGTAAAGTGGGTTAAGTAACTCGGTGTAAAATACACGGACCCAACCCGAAACCTTTTAAAACAAATCAACTCTCTCGAACCGAACTCATTCCAAATAATCAAAAATCTCGCGATACGTTTCAAAAATATAATATACTCGAACCAACATTTAAAATAATTAAAATTTTTAGGTTATCCTAGTGCCGGAGTCAATGTAATGCCACATAATCATCTCAAAAATAAATCACCGATAATAAATCAAACCAATCCAATAATTAAAAATTCAAATTCCATAAATAACCTACGGTTTAAAATCACATACCAACGTTTACAAAATCTCATCACAAATAAACTTTTCCAATATTCCAAAAATCATAAATTTTAAAGTGATGCGGGTTTTCAAAATGGCTCCCTAATTTGCCAGTTGTCACAAACTTAATACGCGAGAGTGGGTCCAAAGCCTCCGTATCGAATTCCCCGAATGTAGAAAAGGCAAATGGTATGAACTTGTAACCGTTGTCCTCTAATTTGGACGCGTACTTCCTTTTCTTCTTCTCCACAACATTGTGCAAGGCTCTCCCAGGAGCCCATGAAGTCGCCTCAATACCAGCAAATGGAGAGATTCCGGTCACATTCAAACATGCATTTTTACCTTGGAGCCAATTGAATAATAAGTCTGCAGGTTGTAGCTCCTTCCCATCCTCCGAAAGGAACCCCATTGGAGCCTCCTTACGCACCATGATCCCAACCTTGGAACACATATCAACAAGAATATCACGCACCAGATTATGCCTGAACTTCACACCCACTTCACTAGAGCAGTAGACTGCGTGATCCCCCATTGGTCCATACGATGCATATTACAACTCGGGCAAAGACTACCTTCAGAGAACATAGTATAGTAAGCTTATTATTATTATTATTATTATTATTATTATTATTATTATTATTATTATTATTATTATTATTATTATTATTATTATTATTATTATTATTATTTTTATTTTTTTTTATTGAGAAACAAAAAGGATTTTACAAGAAATTAGTGGGGAGCCGAGATACTAACTGAGCCGAGATATTATTATTATTATTATTATTATTATTATTATTATTATTATTATTATTATTATTATTATTATTATTATTATTATTAAATTTTTTGGAACGGATTATTATTATTAGTTAATTAATTAGTTTATTTAGTTTCCTTTTATTATATTTCATGGTGAGAAAGTTAGGGTATTAGGGTAAGTCTAGGATATCATCTATTATAAATAGGGTATTAGAATTGTAATTCTTAATTATGCCGAATATTATTTTGAATTATTGATTTCGTGTCAATTGGGAGAGCTTATTCGACCACTCGAACGCAAATTATTCTATCTTGACTGTTCTTCTATCTCTTTATCGTATCCGGTTCGTATCAATATCTTTTAAACAGAAGTTATCTTTTTAGCAATTGTTTCGATTGTGAATGATTAAAAAAACTGACACAACTATAACTGGATTAAAAGAAAAAAAAGGCAGCTAAAAACGTCGTCGCAACGTGAGTGATATAGTTATAAGCTTTTTTTTTTTTTTTTTTTTTTTTTTTTTTTTTTTTTTTTTTTGTTTGTTTGTGAAAAATGTTTGAAGAATGTGTTGTGGTTAAGTTTTTTCTTATAGAATTACATAAAAAGATATCAAATTATGTAGCATATCCAAAACATGCATGGATATTATGGTCAAAGGTGTTCAAGTAATCTAATTAATATTTAGATAAGTTTGATTAACTAACTAGAAAGAAATATTGTTGGACTAAGCCCATTATAGTTTGTTAATAACCGAATGTTATACCTAGTTTTATTTTAGGGAGTGCAATTATTGTTTTCTAAACAATTGGGGCCGAAGAGACTTAGTTACAGCATGCCTACTTATAAATAAAATTTAATAGGAGAAAACACCCGAAAAGTCTAAAACCTATCGAAGTAATGGATGAAGAATGAGAAGCCATTACAACAGGTTTGCAAAATCTTTTGCCTCAAGTTCCTAATCTTGTGTTTAAACATAATGAAGATGATAAATATGTATCACTCATTGAATTCTTTTCGTCTGTTTACAAAACCATAACTCAACGTGGCCACTTGAACCTAGTCAAATTCATACTTGATACCGATTACAATATTAAGTTTAAAGCGCAAGTCAAAAACATGATTCGTTATGCTATTAGCTGTAATGTCCAACAGTTTTGGTTGTTGTTATCGCATACGGATGAGGATGAGGAATCGGATGATTTATTTGTGATAAGCTCTGAGTCGTTTTTCATTAATTCATGTTTTACTCATCTATACGTGGAAGACTGCATGTTTAATCCAAGTGAGAACGTTAGTTGGATAAATCTTAGTAGTTTGTGTATTACATACGGGAAATTCCATGAAGTTTTGATTCAAAATATATTATTGGGGAGTCCTTTATTGGAAACTTTAGTAATAGATAATTGTGACGGTTTTAGACGGATTGATATTACTTCAAATAGTGTAAAAAACTTGGTGTTCTCTGGATCCATGCAAACAGATGATGAACTTGAAGACGTTGGGAATATTATCACAATCAATGCTCCTCATATTTTGTCACTAAAAATTTACTATGAATTTTGTTGTAAGCTTATGTTGCTAAATGTGTCTTCGTTAGTTAAAGCTTACTTAGATTATACGATGGATATACCAAATAAAGAAGAAGAAGAAGAAGATATGCTTGCAAGATTTATACTAAGCCTTCGCCATGTCAAAGAGCTTAAAATTGGGAAGGATTGTCTAAAGGTAAAACTTTGCCTACTGTTTCTTTTTTCTTTTTATTTCTTTGCCAATTTGTGTCTTTGTGTGAACTATTGATCATTAGGTTTAGTAGTACCTTATCAATTGTTGTTTAATAAACATATGCAAGTATAATTGGTTGAAATCAATGGCTTGATTATGGTGTTCTTAGAACTCGTTGAGGGAGTATGCATATCTTTCTTTCTTACTGCTTTGTGTCTCTATTTTTTACTAAGCGGTTCGATTGCAAGTATGTTATTCATTATAAAATTGTTACTGCGATTGCACCATTCCCATTTTTATTTGTTTTCTTCTCATTGCTATTTTTGGTTAGCAGGCACTCTATCGTTTGAAAGCTAAAGGTTTCATTATTCCATCAAACATGAAGTGTCCTGATAGTGATTCTACTAAAAGTGGAGATTGGTACTACGAATCGCTTGATTATGCTCGTTCTGGCAATTATGACAATTAATTGGTGCCACTTTGAATTCATATTATTAGCTATCAATTGTCACTGATTCTAAAGCATAATAATTTAAATTGTAGTAACAAGTGATTTTGATTTAGCAGATTCTGATTTATGATGCTTGGTATAATCATAAAAAGCTAATTGTTGGCAATACGTTAATACTTATGGCTCATAAGCTTATTTACTATCGATGTGAAATTTCTAGCTTTTTGGATCTCTTGATTAAGGTTTATGATGTTTTATCTTAAATTCTTACAAGTTTTGTCTATTGGCAACTGGTAAGCAAAGTACTCATGTTCAGGGCTCAGGTCTTCTACAGTATGACCCTGAGTCTGGTTTATCATAAGTCATATGCTATTCTAACCTTGTTAAGTTGGTTCTAGTGATGTACTAGGAGGTGGAAATCCATACTTGCTTTGCAAGAATATTACTCAACATATTTTGAGATAAGAAAAAGATTGGGAACTTAAAACTCATGACTAGTCTGATGCCTTAACTAATGTGTCATTAGCTTATTGATTACGAACGCTACTTATTTCATATGATACACTATGGCTATGTTTGGCGCTGAGCTTTTTGGAGCTTTTTGGGGCGATGAGCGGTGAGCAATGAACTTTGTTATTTTTTGTGTTCGTTTGGCAAAAGAGCGGTGAGCTTTGCTATTTTTTAGGAAAGCTCATTTTTCCAATGCTTCTTTAAGAAGTTGTGAGCGGTGAGCAGTGAGCTGTGGTTACAGCTCAAAGCTACTACTCACAGCTCACGCTTTGAAGGGTTGTTTATAGCTGGATACATCTAAAGCGATTGTCAGCTTTTTTGACCCGTTGGCCCATTTCAAATAGCCAATATTATCCATTTGACCCATGCTCTTAAGAACCTGATTTAACTCATATCCATATATGAAAAGATAAAATTGGCACAGTATTGCATAGCATCCTATGGTAGCGAAATTTCCACTAGTAAGTTGTTTTGGTATTCCAAATATGATAACTTTGCTGTGATAATCTACTTCAAGTATTATTAGATACAGGTAATACCTTCATGCAGTACAAACTATATACATGTCTACAATAAGAGTTATTATTGATTATTATAATTGTTAATATTGTGAGGAAAATTTACATATTCTATTAGCTACTAGGGGTACTTTAGTCTTTCCTTGTCCAATTCCAACTACAGTGAAGACCGGTCTATGTCTAACCGAGTAACCGTATCCTCAATAGCCAATAAAGCATATAAACAACATATTTTTCATAAGGTAAATGTACAGGTAGAATGATACAGTCAATAACAGTTCATAGCATGAAATTCCAAATTGGAATAACTAATGGATTATGAAAAGTACCTCGGGATTTCCATGTCTAAGATTGAATTGAAAAGGTATCTTAAAGTTCACATCTTGCCATAGTCAATGCTCATTTTTTCCATGTAATAGGAGCCACGCGCTGCAAAGATTTGTGAAATTCATGTTATTCTGCATAACATGATTTTAACAGAACATTCAGATTGTACAAACGTGTTGTTGGCAGAGCACTTGACGGAATACACCACAATTTTGTGCATTTCCTTTCTGCGTTTTTGGTTATAAAAATATCCTATTTTCTCAGGCAATAAAAGCCTAAAAGGCCTTCCAGTTTAATCCTTAGGGTAGAAGATCAGCAACAGATGGTACACACACAAGGATTTGTTGTGACAACTGACAAATTAGGGAGCCATTTTAAAATCCGCATTACTTTAAAAATTTTAATTTTGGAATATTTGAAAAGTTTATTGTGACGAGATATTTTATGAACGTTGGAATGTGATTTTGATCGTACGTTATTTATGGGATTCGATTATTTATTTATGGTTTGGTTCGGTTTATTCGTAATGATTTATTTTGAAATCATTATTTTGGCACTACATTGACTCCGGCACTAGGATAACCTAACAATTTTAATTATTTTAATATCGGTTCGGATAATTATATTTTTGGAACGTATCGCGAAGTTTTGACTATTTTGGAATGAGTTCGGTTTGAGAAGGTTGATTGGTTATTTAAGGTTCGGGATTGGTCCGTGTAGTTTACACCAAGTTACTTCACCACCTTAACCCTTAATATTATTAACACATTTTTATTATTACAAATGAAAATGTTTTTTTTTTTATAATAAGAGTAGACTACATATGGTCCTTGTGGTCTTGTCGCCTCGCACCCAACACAAACACAACCATATTCACTCTCACCTATCTCTCTCTCAATATATCCCTCCATCACCTAACCCTAGCCGCCGCTCATTTTCCGGCCACCACGATCGTCATCGCCGCTCCACCATTAACACCAACACCACCAATCGACTCCCCATATCATTCTCTACCCGATCTACATAAACACGCGCCCTAAAACTTATATTTTCATCTCGATTTCACCACAAATTTGTCACCATCTTTCTTGTTTTTGAGGTTTCTTCACGTTTTGGTCTTGGAAACGAAGGTGAGACGAGTTTTCAACTCGTATTTTGGAGAAAATGTGACCAAGGGTCACGGATTTAATTATTTTTTTCGGATCTATGGTTAAACACATGAAACTCAAGTGGGTTTTTGATAAAACGTGATCTAAATCGAGTTTGGTATCCGGGTTGTTGTTTTTCTTGATGGGTCGAAGTGTACCCGAGAGCTTGTACTCTCGGTTTGTACATTTTTCGGATTTGGTCATTGATATGTGATGATTCTTGATCTTGGTGTTCGATTTGGGATGTTTGGATATTATTTTTGATGTTTGGTTAATTCTTGGTTATGTTTGGTTGACCCTTGTGGTCGTTTGGATCTTTGGCCGACACCCCAAAGGGGTCGTTTGGGTCGGTTTGGCTCGAACTTAAGCTAGCCGAGACACTAGTGGTCTCGGGTGGGACCCACGTTCCCTTGTTTCAAGCGTAATATTGACCCGGATTGACTTGGTAAATCAACCCGTAAGTGATTATGTTTTCGGTTGTTATTTATACTTGTCGAATTATTGTCGTTGTCGTGGTTGTTATTTTTGACCATGGATTACTTTTTTTGAGCTTGAAGTGATATGTTTGGATTCATGAGATATGTTGGAGATGTGTTGACGAATGTGGATTTGGGGACCGATTGTGAGACGGTCAATTAGATGACGGAGATAGGTTAGTTGGGTGCCGTAGTCGGACCCTCATGTTGTAGCACGTGGATATGGGATTGTTTGGACGGAGTTGATTTATTTATTTTGACTTGATTAGTATTTTGGACTTGGACTATGAGCCGAGAGTGATGACTCGGACATGTGACCAAATTCTTATGACTCGATAAATATTTAAAAATCAAACATTTAAAACTAATACTCGTAATAATATTATTGATAATATAATTGTTTATATACGTATATAGACGTGATAAACGTATATATATATATATATATATATATATATATATATATATATATATATATATATATATATATATATATATTAGTAATGAAACAACCACGAGTAAACGTTATAATAATATAACGATAATTACTTTACTATGCAAATAGTGAAATAAATGTCGAAGTATCATTAGAAACAATAACTATAAATATTGTCGAGAACTAATATATTGGGTGAGTAATAAATAAAAACACGACGACTTTTATAAAGTTATAAAAACTTATCGAGTTATACGAATAGTGGTTATTTAAAGTCCAAGTGGGCTTTATATTGTGACTTTTGTGTTGTCACGGATATATGACGATTAATATAAACATTTTCTATAACAAGTGACTTATTTAATCGACGGATTAGATCGAGTCATTTGACTATATAAAATGAGTATATTAATGGGCATCGTATCTCACGACGCCCATAGGTTGTGGTATATGTTTTGGGATAATAAATTACTATGTATCTCGTGGGTTGCTTGAGTTTGCTTACGTCTTTCTTCTATCAATTTCATTTGAGGATTTTCTGGTCATAGCCCCACTTTTACTCTTGAACTTTGTTTTCAATACTTGGGGTGAGAAACGTGCAAATGTTTTACGTGGACTATTATCGCTTTATTTATTTTAAAACTTTCTATGCTTATAGAGCTAGGTAGGATTGAGCGAGGCCTAGTCCTGAACTAGGTAAGCTATTGATTTGGTTATTGAGCGAGGCCTAGTCCCAAACTAGGTAAGCTATTGATTTGGTTAGAGAGCGAGGCCTAGTCCCGAACTAGGTAAGCTATCGATTGGTTGTTGAGCGAGGCCTAGTCCCGAACTAGGTAAGCTATTGGATTAATTATAGAGCGAGGCCTAGACTTGAGCTAGGTAAGCTATTGATTGGATTGATTTGAGCTATAGCGTGCACCTATAGGGTTGATTTGATTTGGTTGGATTATGTTGGTTGGATTATATTGGATGGATTATTTTGGTTGGATGATTAAAGCCTAGTCTAGCTAGCAAGCGTTTTGCGTACATGTCCACTATATTGAATTATGAATTTAAACCTATGATCTCACAAGCGAAAGCTGACTTTTAGCACGTTTTCTCAGGTAATTAAGTAATGCTCTATGGATGCTTGGAATTGGAGGCTCGGCTAAGGCACCTGGTTTATGGATCTATTTTTCTAAAACTCTGATATTTAATTGTGGACCTACGTTTATTTCTTTTGGGCCTGACTCTGAATGATGTTGGGATAAATGTAAACTTTAAAACCCCGTTCTGGTTGTGTTTTCCTTATGTTTACTTTATCTCGTTCTTTTATGTCTTGTGTTGGATACCAATCCCCGTAGCACCCCGAAAGCTTGTTGAGTCTTCCGCTGTACCAAATTTTGGGGGTGTTACAGATTGGTATCAGAGCCAGGTTGTAGAGAACTAGCTAAATAGACACCTAAACTATAACTGATTTTTATAGAAAACGATCCTCGACCATTGCCCGCCAGCCCGCCAAGCCGAAGCATCATTGTTATTATTGAGGTATTGTGAGATTATTGAGATGATTGATAGATTTGGGATTCTTGAGATGATTTGAGGATTTGAGGTTTATTGATTTAGTGATTTGATGGCGTTTTGAGGAATTATATGCGTTTTGAGGAATTATATGGCTTAATTGTTTTGCGAATGATTTTAGTAATGCGGTATTTAAATCTTTCTTGATTATATATGATTGGGAATTATATGATGATTTTTTATACGGTATTTTGAGTTCGCGGTTTAGTTGTTTTGAAACACTTACACCTACCCTACGCTGTTGTCACAGACTATGGCCTCCCGTATGTTTGACGTTGTTGAGGATATTCTTATCGCGCCTGTACACCCAGCACAGATCACCATGGCTCCTGATGATCCTTACAGGGTTGCCATGCATTCAGCTACTGTGTTACCGATAGCTTCTACTTCAGCACCACCTGCTGCATCTACGCAGGGACCCTCATCTTCTCTAGGGCTCCCTGGTACATCGAGGCAGGTTACTCTTCATCAGGCTTTGGCTCATGTGGCTCCACATTTTGCCCACCGAGCTACGGCACGTATGTCGGTACGCCCTACTTCACCACCTTTACAGTTGGATGCTCACTCTCTCTTGTCAGATGCACCACCTGCATCATTGCGTCGTCGTCCTAGATCACCTACCCCTTCACCACATGGTTCACCTATTAGGAGACGACGATTGATGATGTACTCTTCCGATGAGGAGGAGGAAGAGTACGAGGGTGAGGATGAGGGTGATGACCCTCAGGAGGCTGAGCAGGGTGATGATGATGACCCTGAGGAGGAGGATGATGACCCTCAGGAGGAGGAGATGCCTGATGATGATGATTTGTTAGTACCACCAGCTCAGGCTGAGGAGCCTGATTCACCTATACATCCGATTGAGCCTGTTTCACCTGATCATCCATTTTTGTTTAAGTTGCCACCTGGTAGTCCCGTTGAGTCAGATGCACCTTCTGAGGTTTCTGCTGAGCATGCAGAGTTAGGTGAGACTGGTAGGATGTAGGCTCAGATTACTGCACAGGGCGAGAGGATCTCGCGATTATCTGATCAACTTGAGAGGGTTATTGGAGAGTTTATAGCGGATCTGAGAGTTGATATGACTGTGGTTGTGGGCAGGACTACTGAGATGAGAAGAGTTTTGATGGAGGTTCATGAGCATATCGAGAGTTTACAGTGAGCTTTTATTACAGCTCGAGAGGCCGACCGCAAGTTATGGCAAAAGAATGCCGAGCTGGAGAAGGAGGTGGCTGACCTCAAGAGAGACAGCGACACCCATGGTGTGGAGTTGGGATCACTATGGAGAGAGCTTGATGGCTTGAGGCAGGAGTTGAGGAACCTCCGCCAGCAGTGTGGCTAGATGTTTGAGCTATGTTATCTTGTTGCTTTCTACACCGAGGAGTGTTCGGTTACAAAACCTAGTTATCCTATTTTGATGTATTTTCCGTTGATTATTCGTCTCGTTTGGAATGATTATTATCTCTTGTGTTTTTCAGTAGTTGGAACGATGTTGGATCATTATTGTATGGTTGATGGTTATTATTATATGGTATTATGTGGTTTTTGGATATTGTGGAAATTGAGTTCCTATTCGCCTTATTGATGTCTTGGGGTGTATTGTTGATATTCTTTCCATGACTTGGCTTCGTTGATTTAATTCTTGTTGAACATGTGATAAGTATTATTGGAGACTTACGAACCTTGTATTGTGACTTCGATCAATGGCCCTACGACGAAACCCTGTCAGTGCTACCCGAACTGGTCCTGCAGCGACTACCCCTGGTCGCTGAGGACGCCGTCCTACTCGAAATGTTGAAACCCCTACTCCTGATAACCTGGACACTACTAACCGCAACAACAGGAATCAAAATGTTGATGTTCAGGGAGACAATGATCATGTTCCACTTAACCCACCCACTGTGGATCAAGCAATGATCAATCAACTTGTGGAGCAATGAGTTGCTGAGCTACTAGCTGAGTCAAATCATTCCAACAATTCTGCTGGAACATTTCCACCTGTTCGTGCTAATGGATGTAACTACAAGGAGTTTAAAATTTGTGGACCCGTTAAGATTGGTGGAACTGAAGGAGTGGTCTACTTGGTCAGGTGGATAGAGAAGACTGAGTCAGTGTTTAATGTCAGTGGTTGTGCGGAGAATGCGAAGGTAAAGTTTGCTTCTTTTACTTTCAAGGATGAAGCTTTAACTTGGTGGAACAATTACCGTAATTCGGTTGGGAGTGATGTGGCTTATGTTATGACTTGGGAGCAATTTAAGTCTTTGTTGATTCAGACTTACTGCCCAAGGAATGAGATTAAGAAGCTGGAGATTGAGTTCTGGAACCATAAGGTGAAAGGTACCGATATGGCAACTTACAATCGCCGTTATCGAGACTTAGCCTTACTTTGTCCCGATATGGTTAGGACTGAGACTCAAAGGATTGAGAGGTATACCGATGGGTTGCCGATAGCTACAAGGAACGATGTGATTTCTGCTAAGCTTGCAAACATTCATGAGGCTATCACTATTGCTCAACAATTGATGGACTCGTTGGCATTGGAAGAAGCTGAGAAAGACAAGAATGGAAAGAGGAAGAGAGATAATGACTCTAAGGGTAATGATCATCGAAACAAGCGACAAACAACTACTAGAGCTTATGCTATGGGAGATGGAGACAAGAAGAACTACAATGGAGATGCACCCAAGTGTAACCGATGTTATAAGAATCATTCTGGATGATGTACTGTGATGTGCAAGAATTGCTCTAGGATGGGACACATAGCTAAGGATTGTAGAGCTCAACACTTGCTATGGTTCAAGCTACTCCTGAAACTATGAGTAAGGCATATGTTACTTGTTATGGATGTGGAAAGAAGGGACACTATAGGAATGAGTGTAGGGAATCATGGAACCGAGGCAATCAAGGATCGGGTGGTAATGGGTACAATAATGGAAACCGTGGAGCTGGAGGAAACCGTGGACGACAAGATAATGGGGACCAACGTGCGGAAGCTGGAGCTGGTCATGGAAGAGTGTATGCACTTGGGAACGAGAGAGGAGAAGATCCGAACGTCGTTACTGGTACGTTCCTTCTCAATAATCGTTATGCTTCTATACTATTTGATACTGGTGCCGATAAGAGTTTCGTGTCCACTAAGTTTGCACCCTTACTAGAGAAACCCCCGATGGCCTTAGGAATTAGTTATGATGTAGAGTTAGCTAATGGAAACATAGAGAGGATTAGGACTATCATTCGCGGTTGCACGTTAAACTTTCTGAATCGTCCATTCAACATAGATCTTCTACCCGTCACGTTGGGAAGTTTTGATGTCATTATTGGTATGGATTGGTTGTCGAAGTATCGTGCTCATATACTTTGCGATGAGAAGATCGTGTGTGTGCCTTACGGCAAGGAGATTCTGAACATACCAGGAGATAGAAAGGATTTGAGAGGCCCATCTAGATTAGCGGTCATATCTTGCACTAAATTGCCAAAGCTAATGGAAAAAGGATGTTTCCTTTTCTTAGCTCAAATTTCTGAGAAAGGAGGGAAGGAGAAGAAGGAAAGGTGCATTGGAGATGTGCCTATAGTTCGTGATTTTTCGGATGTGTTTCCCAATGAATTGCCGGGAATTCCACCTACTAGACAAGTAGAGTTTCAGATTGAGTTGATACCTGGTGCTGCACCTGTAGCACGAGCGCCTTACCGTCTTGCACCTACTGAATTAGAAGTGTTGTCGAAACAACTAGCGGAGTTAGCCGAAAAAGGATTTATAAGACCAAGTTCTTCGCCTTGGGGAGCCCCGGTCTTATTTGTGAAGAAGAAGGATGGATCGTTTCGCATGTGTATTGATTATCGAGAGTTGAACAAGTTAACGGTGAAGAATAGATACCCGTTACCGAGGATCGACGATTCGTTCGATCAACTTCAAGGATCAAGTGTGTATTCGAAGATCGATTTGAGATCGGGATATCATCAGCTTCGAGTTCGCGAGGAAGATATTCCGAAAACGGCTTTCAGAACCCATTACGGGCATTACGAGTTTCAGGTGATGCCGTTTGGGTTGACTAACGCACCGGCGGTATTCATGGATCTCATGAATCGGGTGTGTAAGCCTTACTTAGATAAGTTTGTGATTGTGTTCATCGATGACATTCTAATTTATTCGAAGAATGAGAAGGAGCATGAGGAGCATTTAAGACTTATCTTAGAATTGCTCAGGAAGGAGAAACTGTATGCTAAGTTTTCTAAATGTGAATTTTGGATCCCGATAGTACAATTTCTGGGTCATGTGATTCATAGACAAGGAGTTCATGTAGATCCTGCTAAGATTGAAGCGATTAAAGATTGGGCTGCACCTACGACCCAACGGAAGTTCGTCAATTTTTGGTTTTAGCCGGTTATTACCGGAGATTCATCGAGGGGTTTTCGAAGATAGCAAAACCGTTGACCAAATTGACACAAAAGAGTGTTAAATATGAATGGGGAGATAAGGAAGAGGAAGCATTTCAGTTACTTAAGGAAATGTTGTGTAGTGCTCCTATCTTAGTGTTACATGAAGGTAACGAGGACTTAACATGAGACAGCGACGTTGGATTGAGTTGCTAAGCGATTATGATTGTGAAATTCGCTACCATCCTGGTAAAGCAAACGTCGTTGCTGATGCTCTTAGTCGAAAGGAGAGAATTCCACCGTTACGAGTTAGGTCATTAGCAATGACTATCGTATCGCCATTACCGTCTCAAATATTAGAAGCTCAAATAGAAGCGTTGAAAGCAGAAAATCGATCTGCTGAGAACATATTTGGGATGGCAGAAAATGAGAAGGGATTTGTTAAGCGTTCTGATGGATTATTATGTTTTGGAGAGCGAAGTTGGGTACCTTTGTATGGAGGAATTCGAGAGTTGATTATGCATGAGTCGCATAAGTCAAGATACTCTATTCATCCTGGGTCTGACAAGATGTACCAGGATTTGAAAAAGTTATATTGGTGGCCAAATATGAAGGCAGATATAGCGTTGTACGTTAGTAAGTGTTTGACTTGCTCTAAAGTTAAGGCAGAACATCAAAGACCGTCAGGATTATTGACGCATGCAGAACTCCCAGTTTGGAAATGGGAGCGGATTACGATGGACTTCATTACCAAATTACCAAAGACAGCTAGCGATTGTGACGCTATCTGGGTAATTGTGGATCGGTTGACTAAGTTTGCTCATTTTCTGGCGATTAGTGAAGATGATAGCGTGGATAAACTTGCGAAGTTGTATGTGAAGGAAATTATTTCTCGTCATGGAGTCCCGATATCGATTATTTCTGATCGCGATAGCCGCTTTACGTCAGCTTTGTGGCGATCACTTTAAACTGCTTTGGGGACGAGACTTGATATGAGTACTGCATATCATCCCCAAACCGATGGACAAAGTGAGAGGACTATTCAGACTTTGGAGGATATGCTTCATGCATGCATCATAGACTTTGGTAAAGGCTGGGAGAAATATCTACCCCTTGCGGAGTTCTCCTACAATAACAGCTACCACACAAGTCTTAAAGCTGCACCGTTTGAAGCTTTATATGGTCGTAAATGTCGTTCACCTGTTGGTTGGGCAGAAGTTGGAGATAGCCAACTCACAGGCCATGAACTGATTTTGGAGACTACTGAGAAAGTAACACAAATTCGAGATCGATTGCAAGCAGCTAGAGATAGGCAGAAAAGTTACGCCGATCAGAGACGTAAACCCCTAGAATTCCAGGTTGGAGACAAAGTGATGCTGAAAGTCTCGCCTTGGAAGGGTGTGATACGTTTTGGGAAATGTGGGAAACTTAATCCCCGCTACATTGAACCATTTCTTATTTTGGAAAGAATTGGGCCCGTGGCTTATCGATTGGAATTACCACCGGAATTAAATAAAGTTCATGATGTGTTTCATGTTAGCAATTTGAAGAAGTGTCTTTCGGAGGAAACGCCAGTTATACCAATTAAGGATACTCGTGTGGATGAGACTTTGAATTTTGTGGAAGAGCCGATTGAGATACTGGATAGAGAGATTAAACGACTTAAGAGAAGTCGTATTCCGCTCATCAAAGTTCGTTGGAATTCGCGGCATGGACCGGAATTCACGTGGGAACGTGAGGATGAGTTTCGAAAGATATATCCGAAGCTTTTTACTTCGTAGATGGTTTGTTTCGAGAGAAACCCGGGACGGGTTTCTTCTGAGGCTGGGAGGATGTGACAACTGGCAAATTAGGGAGCCATTTTAAAACCCGCATTACTTTAAAAATTTTAATTTTGGAATATTTGAAAAGTTTATTGTGATGAGATATTTTATGAACGTTGGAATGTGATTTTGATCGTACGTTATTTATGGGATTCGATTATTTATTTATGGTTTGGTTTGGTTTATTCGTAATGATTTATTTTGAGATCATTATTTTGGCACTACATTGACTCCGGCTCTAGGATAACCTAACAATTTTAATTATTCTAATATCGGTTCGGATAATTATATTTTTGGAACGTATCGCGAGGTTTTGACTATTTTGGAACGAGTTCGGTTTGAGAAGGTTGATTGGTTATTTAAGATTCGGGATTGGTCCGTGTAGTTTACACCAAGTTATTTCACCACCTTAACCCTTAATATTATTAACACATTTTCATTATTACAAATGAAAATGCTTTTTTTTTTTTTTTTTTTTTTTTTTTTAATAAGAGTAGACTACATATGGTCCTTGTGGTCTTGTCGCCTGGCACCCAACACAAACACAACCATATTCACTCTCACCTCTCTCTCTCTCAATATATCCCTCCATCACCTAACCCTAGCCGCCGCTCATTTTCCGGCCACCACAGCCGTCACCGCCGCTCCACCATCAACACCAACACCACCAATCGACTCCCCATATCATTCTCCACACGATCTACATAAACACGCGCCCTAAAACTTATATTTTCATCTCGATTTCACCATAAATTTGTCACCATCTTTCTTGTTTTTGAGGTTTCTTCACGTTTTGGTCTTGGAAACGAAGGTGAGAGGAGTTTTCAACTCGTATTTTGGAGAAAATGTGACCAAGGGTCCGGATTTAATTATTTTTTTGGGATCTATTGTTAAACACATGAAACTCAAGTGGGTTTTTGATAAAACGTGATCTAAATCGAGTTTGGTATCCGGGTTGTTGTTTTTCTTGATGGGTCGAAGTGTACTCGAGAGCTTGTACTCTCGGTTTGTACATTTTTCGAATTTGGTCATTGATATGTGATGATTCTTGATCTTGGTGCTCGATTTGGGATGTTTGGATATTATTTTTGATGTTTGGTTAATTCTTGGTTATGTTTGGTTGACCCTTGTGGTCGTTTGGATCTTTGGCCGACACCCCAAAGGGGTCGTTTGGATCGGTTTGGCTCGAACTTGAGCTAGCCGAGACACTAGTGGTCTCGGGTGGGACCCACGTTCCTTGTTTCAAGCGTAATATTGACCCGGGTTGACTTGGTAAATCAACCCGTAAGTGATTATGTTTTCGGTTGTTATTTATACTTGTCGAATTATTGTCGTTGTCGTGGTTGTTATTTTTGACCATGGATTACTTTTTTTGAGCTTGAAGTGATATGTTTGGATTCATGAGATATGTTGGAGATGTGTTGACGAATGTGGATTTGGGGACCGATTGTGAGACGGTCAATTAGATGACGGAGATAGGTTAGTTGGGTGCCGTAGTCGGACCCTCATGTTGTAGCACGTGGATATGAGATTGTTTGGACGGAGTTGATTTATTTATTTTGACTTGATTAGTATTTTGGACTTGGACTATGAGCCGAGAGTGATGACTCGGACATGTGACCAAATTCTTATGACTCGATAAATATTTAAAAATCAAACATTTAAAACTAATACTCGTAATAATATTATTGATAATATAATCGTTTATATACGTATATAGACGTGATAAACGTATATATATATATATATATATATATATATATATATATATATATATATATATATATATATATATATATATATATATATATATATATATATATATATATATATATATATATTAGTAATAAAACAACCACGAGTAAACGTTATAATAATATAATGATAATTACTTTACTATGCAAATAGTGAAATAAATGTCGAAGTATCATTATAAACAATAACTATAAATATTGTCGAGAACTAATATATTGGGCGAGTAATAAATAAAAACACGACGACTTTTATAAAGTTATAAAAACTTATCGAGTTATACGAATAGTGGTTATTTAAAGTCCAAGTGGGCTTTATATTGTGACTTTTGTGTTGTCACGGATATATGACGATTAATATAAACATTTTCTATAACAAGTGACTTATTTAATCGACGGATTAGATCGAGTCATTTGGCTATATAAAATGAGTATATTAATGGGCATCGTATCTCACGACGCCCATAGGTTGTGGTATATGTTTTGGGATAATAAATTACTATGTATCTCGTGGAATTTGGCCGATTTGACGATATATATACGGAATTTATTGGACTACGATATATACCAAATAGAATTCTTTGTGCTATGTGCATTAGGTTGGGTATAACTTTGGAACGATATATTACGTAAATAAATATTGGGGATTACCAAATCAACGGATTTGATAAACTTCGATGATTTATTTAAATAATATATTGGGCTAATATTAGACCTATAGTTGGTTTATTATTTCGTTTGTTGTGGCTTTTTGGTTTGAGTTGTGTCGACCCTTCACCCATATGGATACCAAACGTCGAATTTCAAATTAATATGAAGTTAATTCGAGAAATGGATATTTTTGGAAAGTAAAATGTAATACGTTTGGGAATGGGAATATTTGATTTTTGAGGAAATGATTTCTGAATGAGCTTGATATTGTTAGGAAGTGCCGAGTCTGTAGTTGCCGTTACGTGGGTTGCTTGAGTTTGCTTACGTCTTTCTTCTATCAATTTCATTTGAGGATTTTCTGGACTTGAGGTGAGTCATAACCCTACTTTTACTCTTGAACTTTGTTTTCAATACTTAGGGAGAGAACAGTCATGAAATTAACAGCATGATATGTTTTCACAGAAGACCAAACATATCATAGTATTACATCCTTCCAAAGAACTTCACAATCAAAGATTTCATATCTTTTATATAATAAAACAAAACCCTTATTGGGAATTTTCCATTACAAAAAAATGCATTCATACCTTATTTTGTAATAATTTTATTTAAAAAAAATTATTTCCTTATTAGGTAACATTTTATATTTATCCATAACATAAGTAGAAGATAAATGCAAAAAATATAGATAAGATGCAATTAATAATAAGATTAAAATTTTTAAATAATTATCTTTAATAATAAAAAACTATAATTAAACATCATAAATCAAACAAAACAAATATTAAATTATTTGTTTTTAATAAATAAAAATATATGGTTCAAAAAAATTTTAAAAACCCGCACATGCGCGGGCATTATAACTAGTATCAGAATACAATAGTTTGTTTAGGAGCACAAGCTTCATTGAGGCAATACTTAGCATCAGAAATTCTAAAAGAACATACATTAACTACTAACGACGAGATACCCAAAAAATTAAAGATCCGACTTGTAGCAGAACAAAAGCAAGCTGGTGCATATATCTGAAGTGTTTTGTCATAGACGACCATTTCGTGACAGAGCAACCTCTGCGTCTACGGGATCAAGAAGTAGTTGTCGTGTTCCTCTACATAGGCAAGATGCTTTCCTCTAGCTCCTAATTTGATTAAACTCGGCCGTCTTAGCGCGTAAAAAATGTTCACCAAGAAAGTACTTCACTGACTTAAAACTTCTAGTCTTCATGTCATATATAGGTAAGGTACCCTGATGGCCTGATCAAATTCCTAGACGCGTCAATAAACGCAAACATTAACACAATACGTCCAACGGAAAAGGACCCTCCAAATCCACCCACAACCCACAATTGTTTCCTTAACCCAAACATGCTCCTTGTGATCCTTCAACATCCAAATATCCATCTCATTACTTTCCACAACCCGATCATGACAAAGCACCCCCAAAAACCCATTCACCTTCATAAAAAAACGGCTGATTAAACTTCAACGTCTCAATAACTTTACAATCATACCACGAACTATACTCAATTATTGGCAACGCCTCATTCGGTATCTTAATTATCTAAAAAATCTCCCTCCTCAAATCAAACGCTAAAACCTCATTCCTACTCTGTAACACCATATGTATTTTGAATCCCTATGTTTTATGATGCCAAAACATGAGTGGAGGAAGATTGATGAGGAGATATGAGAAGATTGGGATTACGGGATGAAACATAGTGTTTGTGTTAATAGTTCATATTGAAAATCATTCGAATTATCTTTTGTGATGCCAACCCTGACGTGGTGAGGAAACAAAAAATGAGTTATGCAGAAGTGTTTGCCAAACATGATGTTTTAAATAGACAAATATCATGTTTCGCAAACCCTAATGCTTAACTCCTTTTTTGTTTACTCACCACATCAGGCTTGACATCATAGATAATTCGAAACTTTCAATATGAACTATTCACACAAACACTATATTTCGTCCCGTAATACAAATCTTCTCCACTAATTATCTCCGCATCAATTTTCCTCAACTCAAAACTCGACAACCCAAACAACAATATCTCTACGCTACTCGGTTGAAACGTTCTTTTAAGCATCCTAATATTCAAAACCTTGTGTTCATTTCTAACCTCACCGTATCCGAAAAAGTAACATATATGGAGCTTTATGTGCTCGTAAACTCCAAACGAACCAGGCGCGTTAAATTTAACATATATTCTCAATAAAACCCTTACCAGAAGTCAGTAGTGTCATGAGATGAGTTGTGGTAACGTCGGCGCGTGAGAATGAGAGGAAGTGGCTGTGGCGCGTGGAGATGTGGTAAGCGACGAGGAAGAGGGATGGTGTACGGTGGTTGTTGGTTATCGAGTGGTGGTTGGTGAAGGATGGAGATGAGATGAGTGGCTGCTTCGTCAAGAAACGAAGTGTTAAAGTCTACTCCACACACATACACGTAACTTGTGTTACGATTCTCTTCTTCCTCCCAAATATTCTTGTTAGTAAATACTGTATATGTATAGAACCGACTTGTGTATGAGTCATGATCAGGTGTGTTAGGGCAAATACAGACAAAGTATAAGTCCGTGAAATGGTGTATTTAGATTAGGACTTTGTATAAGTCGGTGTGTGGTCGTGTGAAGACTTGGACATGGGGTAAGTCCTTGTAGTGAAGACTTGAATCGGGTAAAAATTCAAGTGGACGAGAGTGCTCGTTCGTGTGAAGATTGAGACGAAATGATCATCGTGTGAAGACTTGGTTTGTGTGAACCCAAGTGGATGAGAGTGCTCATTTGTGTGAAGATTGAGACGAAGTGATCGTCGTGTGAAGATTTGGATTGTGGGAATCCAAGTGGACAAGAGTGCTTGTTCGTGTAGCCACGTGGGCTTTGTGTAGATTGGTTCTAGCTAGGATTAGGACTCGACATTCCGCTTAGTGTCGTTAAATTTGGTGTAAGCTTTGTGTATGGTTTGTTCCGCCTAAAGGGAGCGTGTTAACTAGTGAAGTAACTCTCGAATGTGGTACTCGGGGAGTGGAGTAGGACGAAGAGGTGCTTCGTGCCGAACCACTATAAATCATTGTGTCCGGTTTGCGTTTTCTCTTCTCATCTCTTTACTTTCAACACTTGCATCACATTTAGGTTTGTGTGACTTGTTGTATGTATGCTTGTAATATAAACTAAGATAACTTAAAATATGGAAATACACACTAAATCACCTATCTTAAACACGCCACTATCGGCGGTCCTTCCTAAACATATAAGGACCATCCGGATATATAATGGACCGTCCATAATGTCTGATCAAAACTACAGTAACTGTAATCTCTTAGTTGTTGTGTGTGTTTGTTGTTGTATGTTAGATATAATTATACATACTTGTTATGAGTGAAATAACCACTATTCATATTTAGTCACACTTGATCACAAATT
Organism: Artemisia argyi; assembly: GCA_030686995.1. Classification (NCBI taxonomy): domain Eukaryota; kingdom Viridiplantae; phylum Streptophyta; class Magnoliopsida; order Asterales; family Asteraceae; genus Artemisia; species Artemisia argyi. The sequence goes on along the minus strand of CM060693.1, from coordinate 181,827,917 downwards.
TAATATAAAAGATTTAAAATTTTAAACAGAAATGTATTCATATCCTCTGCGTTCTACACTATTCGTTCTATTTATTGCATTTAAAAGGTATATTTGTCTTTTTAGTCATTAAATGTTCATATTCCTTGTATATTTGTCTTTTCCCTAGGAAACTTCTCACAAATGACCCAAAAGTAATGACGAAAATTCGTCGAATTTATCACTAAATTTGCTACAGATTTTCTAGGATATTTGTGATCATTAAATGTTCATATTCCTTGTATATTTGTCTTTTACAACGGATATCAAAAGCCATCCTACATGTTTCATAGCAATTTCCTATGAGATTTCAGTTTGACTTCTTGTGATTCCTACGGATTTTCAGTTTCATTTTTGAATGATTACCTACCAAACAACGTAAGCGTTTCCTAGGCATTTCTAACAACAAGTTACTAGGACCTTAACTTGCTAACTCGAACCCTAACTCAATTTTTTTGGGTCGTCATATAAACTACTGCCACGCTAATATACATATATACACGTAATTATGTATAACAACAAATGTTTCCATTATAACAATAGTGCATTTTTAAAAACAAACTCACACTTGTAAATGGACTATGTTTGTTTAGACGAAACGCTAAGTCATTTTATTATTTCGACACCAATTAAAAAAATAGTCATCACAATATAAACACACATGTAAAATATACATTGTGTTCATTTTTATAATTCTGTCTACCTTTTCAGACAAGTCACTAGGAAATTCCTATGCGATAGCTATAATTCACGTAGAGATGTCTTGGTAATTATTATACATAAGAAATCCCTAGGAAATCACAAGGGAACTCCGACGGATTAGCTAGGGCGAATATTTTGTCACTAATTGCTAGGAAATTGCCAAGAAAACCATCAGTAATAACTATGCACATAATATGTTGGAAAAAGTCAAAAATGATAAACAAGCTTTCTCATATCTACCAATATGATAAGCATGGTCTTTGATATAAAGGACTAATGTGGCAATTGTTGCAACGATCGTTGATGTAAAGGACCAACGTTGCAAATAATCGTCTTACTTGCACCAAAGTTTTCTTCACAAGGACGATCCTTGCACTTTCCAAACTTTAAGGACGAAACGTGCAATTTGGTCAAACTTTAAGGATGATTTTTGCAATTCTCTCTTAAACAACTCATATGTTGACCGCATCAGAGGCATGCACCATCGTAAGAATATTCTTTGCTTCGCAAAGAAAGACGATTTCTACGAATTTTCTCAAAGCTTGCCAACGAATTAACTAGCACCACAAAATTGTAGTAAGTTATATAAATAACCTTAGATTTTTATTATAAAGTTTTAGAAAAATCTTAGTAATAAGTTTTTATTTAAATACAATAGATCTGCTCTATCTTAATCACAAATTAAGTTTAGGGTGAGTTACATGAAAGTTTCAATTTGTGGCGCGATGCTCAACTATTGTGGATCAGTGTAGTCGGTAGGCAGGCAATTTTAACCATCGACTTTGTGAACGTCTCTTTTAAATTTGCGTATATACAAAGTGATCAATAGTCACAACATAGAGTAGAAGGTGTGTTAACGCCATTAACACTAAAAAGTTATACATCAATAGTAACATGTTATAATATCTATTTTCAGACTTACCATTTTATTTTATTTTTTCATTTTCTCAAACAAGCTAATTTTTATTCATTAAATAATTAAAAAAAAAAAAAAAAAAAAAAAAAAAAAAAGCTTATTAAATAAACTTTTTTTCAGCCACATTTATTAAAATTTATTTTCAGCCACACTTTATTATATTATATTTTAAACATTAAAAATAAATAAATCTCGTCTTCCTCACTTCACTTTGCACACACACAACCGTCCTTCTTTCTTCCCAAACATTCCCTAAAAAAATAATAATAATTAAACACACACACACACAAAAAAAAAAAAAAAAAAAAAAAAAAAAAAAAAAAAAAAAAAAAAACTACATCACTTAAAGTTATGAAAGTAGTTGAAATTACAAACACTAAGTCAGGATCGACACCTACCAATGGTGTAAATCACACCAGCCAACATGACGCATGCAGTATTGACATACCAAGCAGTAATTCACGTAATCAGCCACGTGCACAAGCACAACTACCTCCTCAAGAAATACTTAATGGTATGATCGAGTTTCTTTCTCTTTATCGTACGTAATGCAATTTTGAAGTTCAAGCAAGGTCGTACGTGAATCCGTATTGTATTTGAGTTGATGTAAAGTATATAGTAGAATTTTGGGGTTTTTGCATATATATATCTTTCTGAAAATACATAATTGCATATATATCCAAAACATGGATAAAAATCATTGTATTATGTACATTAAAAACTTGTACAAAGGATATATATGTAATTATTCATTTTGGGAGGGATATATATGCAATTCTACCTAGAATTTTACGTGAAAATAACACGCAAAACATATATCAAATGTATGACTAGCACTAATTAAAACTGCTTGAATCCGTATTGTATTTGAGTTGATGTAAAGGTTGTTGGAGTTTGTGGATAAATATTACTCCCTCCGTCCCTAAATAAATGTCCACTATTGACTTTCAAAGTCTTTTTGTTCCAACTTTGACTTTGAATTATTTCATTCGTGTTATATAATACTTGATAAAAATTATACCAATAAAAATACATTTAAGACTAAATTCGTTCATATATTTTGTATCAAGTATTACATAACAAAAATAAAATAATTTATGGTCAAAGTTAAAAAAATAAGACTTAAAAAGTCAATAGTGGACACTTATTTAGGGACGGAGGTAGTAATAAGTATATGTCTATTATCGAACTCGAGACCACGGGATTGCACACTTTACGTATGAGAATTAAAGTTTAATTAATAATTTAATATAAAAAGTTATATTTAATTATTAATTACACAAAACAAATAAAGAATGTTAGTAATTGACGAAAATTGACTAACATACAAAGATAAGGACCATGGATAAAAAATGAAGAACCCTAAACTTGTTTCCCAAGTTTTGTATCCTATAAAAGCAAAGTCAAGGATTTTATTTTGTGAACTCTTGTACACGTTAATAACTACTCGGTATTTAACTAAACAATTATTGCTTGCTTTTCTATCTTTGACTTCTCGACATGTAGGTTCACAGGAAATTGATAAACATGCATGTGCATGAGAAACTTTAATAGTTTTCTTGGTTTTTTGTTTCCTGTGAAGCGACAACAATAAATTAAATGGTTTGATGTTTTGTTTTCATTAGTCGAATGGTTTTGTTGGGATAGTCTAAATACACCAATATAATTACCTAATCATTAGCATGCTATAAAACTAATCATTATGGATTTCATCTTTATTATTAAAAGTTACATAAAATTTTGTAAAACATTAACTTGTCTCTTAATTTTACTTTTTAGTTATTATTAGTTAATTATTATTTATCTTTATAATTTTATTTTTCTTCTTTGTTTATTTATTTATTTTTATAGTTATTTTTACTTTTGTCATATACATATACATACTTTGTATATAAATGAAAAGAATACTACAATTTTCATTAATAACAAATAATTAGAAATACAATATAAAGAAAATTAAATAATTACTTTGTTAGGTAAATAGTTTCGGGCATAACAAATCGAAGGTTCGAAAGAAATGCACAGATTTCCATCCACTTGTGGGATAGAATGCGTGCACGATTTGCTTCAGATTCATGTAGCAGACATAGGATTTTTGTAAGAACATCTGCTTGTAAGCTGGTAATTCTATCTTCTTTGATTTCTTCTATGTCTTCGCTTGAATTTCTGTTACTGATTCTTTTGTCAGATCGTAAAAACATGGTTGTAAGTTGGTAATTCTAGCATACAAGAGTAAGATGACCTCTTAGTCCACCGGTATGTGAGTGATCCATCAACCTAAAGGTTGTGGATTCAAGTTTCGTTTGAGACATGTGAGATTATTGGAGAAGATGGCCTAGGGTTAGATCCCAACTCCCGACTAATTAGGTCAATAAGAACAGGTGCTCACTGCATGAGGCCGGGTCCTTGGGGAAGGGTCCGGTTGGCATCAAAAGATGCATGGGATCAATATTATTATTGAGAGCCTTTCTAAAAAAAATGATTATTGAGAATAAATTTTTATTTCTTTTTTCTTTATGCTTATCTATTTATTTTTATAACTATTTTTATTTTTGTCAAATGTATAATGTACAAATATATAAGTAAATAAATACTACAATTTTTATTGAGAATAAATAATTAGAAATAAAATGTAAATTGTGTTACAAAATTACTTTGTTAGGTCAATATTATTATTGAGAATAAATGATAATATTCGCGAAACACATTTTAATGCGTTATTCCATCCAAATGCATTTTTATTTTTATAATAATTGATGACGTGTAAAATTAGTAAGTTTTAGAGGATCATTTACCCTCTAAATTTGTTCATTTGTGTTCATTTGTTATCTTAATTCGTTTCTACAACAGTAAATAAAAGTAAATGTTGTTTTTAAAAATAGAGTCATCAACTAAAAGGGATAGCATTTAGTGATTTAGGAGTACTGTATTATACTACGTAGTTTTGAAGTTAAAAAACAAAAAACAAAAATGGGAAGGAAAATTGTTGTCATTTATGTACATCAAATGTCATCAATGGCAGTGAAAAAGTATATGCTTTACCTTGTGTTTATAGGTATTAGAGTATTATAAAATCAAAAGAAAATGTTTGAGGATACAAATCGTCAAATCCCATAATCCTTTCATTAATAAAAGTTGACAGATAGTAAAAAAGTAGTCCGGTTCCCGATATATTGACTAATTGACAAAAAGGAGTTGTGGTGAATTTAGTAGATTGTTTTGTGTATTGTTTAAACTAGCATTTACTTTAATTCGCTATTAGTACGTGTGTACAAGAACGTGGTACAATCACACTATTGATTGTATCTTGGATCGATTAACAAAATGGTAAGGGGTTAATCAATAGATCCCTAATTCATATAAACCCTAATTAGGGTTCTTTAATTGTTCAAGAATTCAAGATTGCATACGGTACGTTCCTATTTATGTTTTTGTTAATAATTATATGTTATACTTGATCTATAGCTTCCGCATACGTGTATACTTTGATTATAATTTATTTATATGATAGTCATGTTATTTAAATTCTAACAGTGGCATCACGTGCCATGTATAACATGTAATTGATTACTAAAACGTAATAAAAATCGGATCTTTAATTATTTTAGATACATGTTTTGATCTAGGGTTTTTCCTTTAAATTTTTTTATAAAATTTGAAACCCTGACCCTAATTTTTTTTTGGGGGGGTGGGGGGGGGGTCGTTTTTTTTCCATGAACCCTAATTAGGGTTTGTGGTTTAAATTAATTAAATTGTAATTAATTAGAAACCCTAGGTCATTAACCGGTTAATTGAACGTATCTATGTGACCTAATTGGTAATTGTTATGCTTTAATCTGTGACGAAACATGCATGTTAGTCATAGGTTATTTATTGTTTATTAATTGTTAAGCTTTTTCACATGTTTAGATAGATCTAATATTGGGGAAGACCCCATAATTATTAAAATCAATTATGTGCTATGTGGTATGTGATTAGCTTTGGCCTACGCAATTGACTTGTCAATGTATGTGGCTCACTTCCATTAAGAGGTGAAGGCCCTAGTTAATTATATGCATATAAAAACCTAGAATTGATTTTGTTAGGATCTTTTCTAAAAAGATTGCATGTGGCTAATTGTTTCACCTTTATAATTGTTATGTTATTAGTTGTTTTGATTTGTCTTTATTACTTGTTTTATTGTTTAATTGTTAGACACGTTTGTAAGCAATAAAAGGGTAATTTTTCATAAAGAAAATAATACGGACTAATAATGGTGAAACCCTAAGTCATAAAGATTGAATCTTGCGGAGTCTTATGTGCCGCTAGTGGTCCGATTCGCACGGTAATCAGCTCCCAGGCGAGACTAGCAAGATCTAAACTTTTTTACTTAATTTTAAGAATAAAGTTGTAAACTTTTTTATAGATTGACGTTTTTGGACAAGAATTGTGGTAAAAGTAATGATTTTTAGACAAACTCATAATAGTGGATTGAAGGTTTTGAAAAGAGCCTAGAGTCTACCTTGGTTTTCACGCCTATGAGATTGTTTAAAGAAAATTACCTATATCACTATTCTATGTGCAATATCATCTTAAGGGTGATTTACCTCAATTCCACTTTGGTGGATGATAATTGAAGGTACTTTTTTAATTGGTGAACCCAATACCTCTATAGAAAACTTTTGACTTTATCTTGCTTAAAATTGGATATATAAAAATTGTTTTGAAAACTTATGCTATAAAGATGAGTGCATGCATCTTTATACATGTTTTGATTTACAAATCAAAAACTAAATACCCTAAAATTTAAGTTACATGCCATCTAACTATAAGAAACACTTGAAGCTAATTTTTGGGCATGCGTGAGACCTAGACCAAAATTAATGACAAGGTAAATTTCCGAGTGTGCGTGAGACCACACATGGAGAATTTGCAGTTTCTAAGTTAGACGACTTAATTAAGTTGATGCGTGAGACCTAGAACTTAAGGCATGAGATGGGATGAAACATGCTTACATGACAAATTGATGAATCAATTTGATGTAAATCCCATAATGATCTAGGAATTGGAAAAGTGTTTGCCAATTATTGTTCGACAGATTACCATCTTTTATACTTTCACCACTAGCAGATCAACTGATGTGGTGGAATCTATGTAAAGTTGGATCCTAGATTTTCAAGAAAATATGTTGGTTATATGAATATATCCTTGGGTATTATATGTTCTTGGAAATATAAATTATCGAAAATACTAAAAATTGAATTTTGTAAATTCTTTTAAATGTATTAATGCAACGTTGAACCGTAAACGTAAGTTATTCTTTAATCAAGTAAATTGATCTACACCTGTATGGGTTTTGGATAGAATCAATATTACTAAAAGAATAAATCTAGTCTTCTTTCCATATGGAGAAGTGTGAGACTTAATCCTAATCCTTTTCATGAATGAGAAAGGTATAATAGGATGATTTGAATTGTCTAAATTCTAAATACATAACTCATAGCAAAATTTAATAGAAAGATTATTTGCACTTTATGAGTTATTAATTAAAAGCTAGACTGATTACTGCACAATGGTAAAAGACGAATTAGATTATTTTATCTAGTTGTTTTGATTTGACCATTTAGAGATACTACAAACAATTGTTGGAATGGTAGATCTATAAAGGAAGAAATTGCATGCCCAGTTTTTTTTTCAAGTTAAAAGTTTGGAATGTGATGAATCACATTTATGTAGTAGAATACATTCTTTTAGAACCTATATATAATTGTTGGAATGGGTTTTCTTAAAAGATGTAGGAAAGTAAACAGTACACTATTTCCTTTCACTGATTAATGAAACATTTACAATGTTGTCAAATTCAGTGGGAGTATTGTGTTCTTATGGCTGAATAAGGGATTATTGTAATGTTCTCTAACTCAGTGGGAGTTATAAGACTTATTGTCTTAATTATAACTCAGATTATCTTTTCAATATCTCAAGATAATTACTTTCCAAATATAGACACTAATATTTTCAATGATAGTCCTGAGCGTTTCCTTGATTGATTGAGTAAACTCTATATCTACTAGTTATGCTAATGACACAAATCATATTGTTCACATTAACGAACGCGTGCGTGTTGTTTATGTGGTACATGATGTTGTTCCATGCACAAGTGGGAGAAATCTACATTGTGTGCAAGGTACAACACATAAGAATACGATTTAACGGATTCTCTTAACTGCAAAGTAAGAGACTATAGATCTAATATGATTAATATAAATCTAATCTAAGAAACACTTGGTGTTGAAATTTAGTAAACGTGAGACGCAGGCTAAATATTAACAACAAGGTGAATTTCCATGTATGCGTGAGACCAACATGGATAATTTATAGTTTCTAAATTAGACATCTATTAGAACATGTGTCAATGTAATACTACTTCAACTATAATATTTATGTATTATTGGAATGACATAAATGTATGAAGTAATATAATACTGCTTCAATAATTATGTATTATAAGAATGACATAAATAAATGAAGTGGTGTGTTAACTTGAAAATATTATTGAAACCAAATGATCGTGTTCATGATTACTTTAATTATACATGTTTATACTTTATTGTATAGTTATAAACATGAAGTCTTTTAAGTATTACAAGACTTATAATAAAGTAAGACGTTAACTTGTTATGGTCTTTTAATTAAGATATATAAAAGAAGTCATTGAGATAATCAATGATTAATAACGTATAGTGGGATTATAACACGTTTATGTTTTGATCAGACATGAACATGAAGTGACTTGGTCAAAAGTACTTATGTTATAAAGCATGCAATTGGTTTGGAAATACTATTATACCATTAAGTTGACTTAGTTGGTAATAGGTATACCAAAAGGATTATGGTTATCTTATATATATATTGTTAGATCTTCTTACAATATTAATTCTAATTGAAATACCACATATTTATGGTATGATCAGTTAGAGAAATCAAACTTTTGTTAGATTGTTTGATTAAAGATAACTATGACTTCTAATCTTCCAAATGTTATCAAGGTTAGAAAATTGAGTATGGATTGAATATACTCAATTAGACTCCTAGAAGATTAATAAGACACTATTGAATTATGAAATGTGATGAATCACATTAAGTCTTAAATTGAAGTTATGAATTTGTTAAGCCACTTATGTGAAGGTTATTAACAAAAGAATGTCAGGAACTGTCAGCATGTATTTGAAATATCCCATAAAGAGAATATTGTATTGTCACTTTAATTGCTAAGTATTCATATTTTATATAATACTAAAGGCAAGTTGGAGTATTTTATCTTGAAAAGATAAAATAACAAGATACATAATCTTCTAAAAACACACTAGTAAAAAATCATGATGAGGCTTAACATGTAAATGATAAACCTCAAGATGATGGAATTCTCATTCATAGATATCCACTTGGATATCTCAGATATTTAATTAATATGCTGAAGATTATATGATGTAGTATTACCAAGAATAATGAATTGGGTAAATTACTCATATTATGAATGTTGTAGATGCTGTTCATAAAGATATTCAAATTTAAAATTTGGTTTATCTTAATTCTTAAAGGTTAGAGAATGAAGATGAGTTTATTCAAAGATTATGTAACCATAGTGGTTTAAATCTTTGTGTAATAATCATATGGACAAAATTGTACACATATCTTAATGCATGCCTTATGACAAGATTATTAATCATACTTAAGCAATTAACTATGATTGAATACTCTTTCCTAAGCATATTAAAGATAGAAAGATGGTAATTGTCATATTATATGAATATGAAATTTGACAATGATATCAAAAACTCTTCCATGAATAATTACTTGAGCAAGGACGATAAGTTATCAAAAGGAGTTTATGAATTCAAGTAAATCTTTGGAAGTGTACAAAGTGCAATAATCCATGAATGGATAAATGCATGCATCTAGGAGATTAATCTTATGTTTAATTATTATATCCAAATTTTGATTTATAATTGAAATAAGATAATTTCTAAGTATTCCTGAAAGCTAGTGGGAGTATTATGTTTGATTTACTAAATCATATATGTTATAGAGTAACATTCCATATAAGTAAAATGTTAGACTTAGTTTTGAATGAAACTTTATTTGAAAGATTTAGAAAATAAAACATACAACCTTGGAACAAAAGTTTATTATTAAATAAACATGTGCGGTAAATAAATTCTAATAGAACATAATATATCATTTAGAAAATGGATATATATTATGAAAAGATAGAACATGAATATAAATCTAAGTATAACTGAAGGATTTTCATGTGCATCATATTATTGTTACATCATGTTTAAATGCTTAATGATTTAACAATATTTGATATCTTGTGTAATTAATATTCTAAAGAAATATGTTTGACCTTAGAATAATGATCCTCAAACCTGGAATAGCTCCTAAAAATTACACAATTGATATTAAGTTTACGGAATTTTAAAGAGCATATTGTGTTTTATATACAATGATGCTGGTTTAATTGAGATGACACTCAATAACTAGTCATGGAAGGATTTTATCCTTAGCCATGTGAACTAGTTGTGCTCAACTAAGAGCATAGTTGCATTATATATTAAAGAATTAGAATACTTTAAACTTTAAAATGTTTGAAAGTTTGATTATCATAAGATGGTGATTGAGGATGTCACACCATTTATGAAAAATTATGTGTAACAATATCAAGATAGTTGGATATACACATACAAGAATTTTTCTAATTAAATTCTTGAAATAAGTATTCTCAAAATTTGGATAGATCAAAGTTAGTTGAATAATGCCTTGTCAACAAGTATGATTGTCATTACTTGAGGCATAATTGTCAACAAGTGATTACTTGAGACATAATTCATTAACTAGAATTATCATGCATTGATCTATTTAGTATTTGGATAAAAGACATTAAGCAATTATTATTTATAATGAATTAAAGTACTTAATACGTTTGTTTTCATTAATAATAAATTGTGTCCTATATTTGCATGTTTAAATCCGTGAATAACTTATGTTATTCTAAATTGTCCGTTGTCAATTAATGATATGGGAATATCATTAAAATAAGGCAAATCTGAGTATTGGTTAAAATATACTTGAAAGTATATTGATGCGAATTTCACATGATATTCAATGAATTGAATATAGGACTTGTCCCAACTACATGATTTTACTTTATGGATCTTGTCAGTAAGTAAATCATGAATTTGTTATCCTCAGACTTGAGATACCAGATAAGTCATGGATGTAGTGCATTTCTGTGAAGCAATTTACCGCTTACCGTAATTGGGAGTTATAAGGATTGTTTTCAGAAGTGTTGCAAAGTTCATGAGTTAGTCTTGTAGTCAAGAGAGAATTTGTTCCTTCAAATTTGTTTTAAAGTTTAATACTGCTGGGCCCCTCGTAGGGTTGATAAGATGTTTGCGTGCGCACGCCCAAAGTCTATCTTGAATACGTTCAGATGTTTTGGTAATCTTGCTCAATCATAAACAACGAGAAACAGAATTGTTAATTAAAGAATGACTAAGATCCATATCTTTATTAACGTAGTATTAGAAACAAAAGGATAATAATAATAATGATGAATCATTAAAGGTTTTTCCAGGAGACCTACCTTGAGTTGAACTAGGGGCATTGGCGTATTGCTAGACACTAACCAATGTCATTATACTATTAATAGATATCCAAGTGGGAGCTGTTGGAGTTTGTGGATAAATATTAATAAGTATATGTCTAGTATCGAACTCGAGACCACGGGATTGCACACTTTACGTATGAGAATTAAAGTTTAATAATTTAATATAAAAAGTTATATTTAATTATTAATTACACAAAACAAATAAAGAATGTTAGTAATTGGCGAAAATTGACTAACATACAAAGATAAGGACCATGGATAAAAAATGGAGAACCCTAAACTTGTTTCCCAAGTTTTGTATCCTATAAAAGCAAAGTTAAGGATTTTATTTTGTGAACTCTTGTACACGTTAATAACTACTCGATATTTAACTAAACAATTATTGCTTGCTTTTCTATCTTTGACTTCTCGACATGTAGGTTCACAGGAAATTGATAAACATGCATGTGAATGAGAAACTTTAATAGTTTTCTTGGTTTTTTGTTTCCTGTGAAGCGACAACAATAACATAAATGGTTTGATGTTTTGTTTTCATTAGTCGAATGGTTTTGTTGTTCTTAAAACAAAACATTGTTTTGTGTATTGTTTAAACTAGCATTTACTTTAATTCGCTATTAGTACGTGTGTACAAGAACATGGTACAATCACACTATTGATTGTATCTTGGATCGATTAACAAAATGGTAATAGGTTAATCAATAGATCCCTAATTCATATAAACCCTAATTAAGATTCTTTAATTGTTCAAGAATTCAAGATTGCATACGGTACGTTCCTATTTATGTTTTTGTTAATAATTATATGTTATACTTGATCTATAGCTTTCGCATACGTGTATACTTTGATTATGATTTATTTATATGATAGTCATGATTCTTAAATTCTAACAAAGGTGTCCTACTGTCCTTGCTAGCTGGACTAGCTTGTATCTGAAGGTTAAATATGCTATTGCTTTAGCCATAATATAGGGGGTTTTGTGTTGTATGGTTTTTATCGTTGTCAATTCCTTTGATAACCTGTAAGCTGGTCGTTTAAAGATTGTGTTGATCAGGGTAAGCAGAACAAAATAAGTTATACTCCCCCATGCCAGTCTCATTTTTTATAGTCCACCAACAAAATACACTTTTGTTTTATTGGGGGGGGGGGGGGGGGGGGGGGGGGGAAAGAGACTAAAAAGACACATATACCTTTTAAATGCAATATAGCTGATCGTGATAGAAAGATGCCAATCTACAAAACTGCTTCATGTGGAAAACGTGATATTGTTGATTTGTTGTACACACAGAGTCTCGACAAATGACTGGTGAACCCAGGACTGATGAAGATCAGGATTTGGTTAATCGTTATGTGAAATGTGTTGAGGATGATCTATTTGGTAAGTAATTTGGTATACCTTTAAGGCTTTAAAGAAAATTATGATCTCACCAAGTGAATATATATATATATATATATATATATATATATATATATATATATATATATATATATATATAGAGAGAGTGAGGATCACGTGCGGATAGAATTTTTTAGTGCGGACGTGCGGATGGATCTGGACCGCCCATTCCAGATCTGATCTTGACTTTTTGTAAAAAAGTCAAGATCTGACGCTAATATCACGGTACCAATTGATCATGAAAACGATTTTTTTGATTTTTTTTTCCTTCTCAGCGATCCTTACTCTAGTTGTGTTCTTTTATTTTTTTATTTTTTCAGATTTTTCTGAGCATTTTTTTCTTTTTTGATTATGAGTGCTAATGTGATATTAACGATATTATGAGTGGTACCGTGATATTATGCTTTTTTACATGTAAAAATGAACCATGATATTACGATATTAAGAAAAAGTTAAAGTGATATTAAAAAAAATTAACTTTGATATTAAGAAAGCATGATAGTTACGGCGATATTAACAATTTTTATTAAGAAAAAGTTTTTACGATATTAAAAAAGTTATTATGATATTAAATTTTTTATTGAAAAAAAAAGTTTTCAGAATCTGATATCACAATACATTTAACGATGAAAATGATTTTTTTTTTTTTTTGAAATTTTTTTCAGCGATTCTTAATTATTTGTTGTCCTCTTTATTTTTTTAATTTTTTCAGATTTTTTTGAATTTTTTTCAGAAAAAAAGCTAATACAATAGTAATGATCTTAAAAAAAGACGGGATATTTACGATATTGCCACTCCGCCTTTTTCAGATGGTTGACTAGATGGAGGGCTGAGATTCGTCCGTACCATCCGCACTAAAAGACAAAAACGTACCTGATCCTCACTATATATATATATATATATATATATATATATATATATATATATATATATATATATATATATATATATATATATATATATATATATATATATATATATATATATATATATATATATATATATGTTTTACTCATCAAGTGACTATATCATATATGTTTTAGGTGAGGCATTACGAATTGTGACCGAACATCCAACTCTAGCTAAAAATGAGAGCGTGCTAGGACTACTGGCTCGCAAACCTCGTGGATTCTACGTTATATGTCCGGGTATTATCCAAGAACGCTTAAATTCACGTAAGAATCTCCATTCATTGATATTATATTCCAAGGCATGTCCTTTTGACACCACCGCCACATCATTTAAAAAGAAGCCAAACGGTTGTCAAATTACTCATGGAGCTTATACATTGATTAATGTTACTAGTTGTTAACAATTGTACATTTTAGGGTCCAGTTTTTTAATCGTCTCATTTTTTCCTTAGAATGAATGGAGAAAGAAATGTTTCAAACCTTGAATCCCCATGGGGACATGGATGGGGATTTAATATAATTTTCGAGGGGGTGGAGCGGGGATGGTGTGACAACCGGCAGTTTAGGGAGCTATTTTTAAAACCCGCATTACAACTTAAGTTCGTTTATAATTTTTATTTGAAATTTTCATTTTACAACGAACTTGTAAGACCTATTTTATGAATGTTTTAATTAATTAAATGACGTTATGGAATTCGTGAATTATGTTCATAATTCGTTGTTGATTATGTGATCGGTGATGTATATTTGAATTCTCACTTGGTACTACGTTGACTTTGGCACTAGGATTACCTAACATAGTTTTATGATTCGTTTTAACGAGTCCGTTATATATTTTAATTAATTACGAGAGGTTCTCGTGTAATATGGAAATTTTAAAATGAGTTCGGGTTCGGGCCACGTGTTTTTACAGTTACCCGCGTTACCCGCCCCACAGTAATAATATCCTTATTATTACTATTATTATTATTATCCTTATTATTATTATAACAAAAAAAAAAAAAAAAAAAAAAAAAAAAAAAAAAAAAAAGTTAGTATAAGGGTCCTTTGGGTCCGGTTCTTCACACACACCAACACACAAACACTCACCACTCATCTCTCACCTCACTCTCTTTTCCCTCTTTGTCTAAACCCTAGCCGCACACCATAGCCGGCCACCACCTTAACCACCGCCGGCCACCACTCTAAACCACCACCATATTCTTGATCTACATCATCTAATCTACTAGATCTACAACACCACGCGCCTCCTACCACCATTTTTATCACACGAATCACCATTTTCTTCACCACTATTCGTTGTTTTTGAAGAGTTATCACGGGTTTGAGCTCTAGATCGAAGGTGAGACGAGTTTTCACTCGTATTGTTAATAAAAATCGTGACCTAAGGTCACGACTTGGTGATATCCGAATGGGTTTTCATTTAAAAACGTGTAACACTTATGGATCTTGGATGAAAAACGTTTTTCTTAATAGTTTGGTATCCGGGTTGGTTTGCTCGATGGGTTAATTCGAACCGTGAGTCTAAGACTCACGGCATAGTTTTTGATCCGAGCATATGAGCTCGATCTGCTTATCTTCTTGATCTTGAGGTTGTGGTTTCATATGTTGTTGCGTTGGATTGTTGTTCCGACTCATTGGAGTCGCGGCTTAATGCCGAGTTTGGTTAAATGATGCCAAGACCTTCGTGGTCGATTTGGCAGTCGGGTGTGCTCTTTGGGAGCTTATATTTTGGTGACCCTTGGTTTGTTCTTCGAGCCATGGTAGCTCGTGATGTGACCGAGACTCAATTGAGTCGTATAGCCTCGGGTTCGGCTTGGTAAACCGACCCGAACACTTACTTGGCTGATGTTATTTTTGTGCTAATTGTGAACTATTTGTTCTATTATTATTTCTTATGATGGTTTTTGGTTTAAGATTGTTGTTGTGGTATTATTTTCTCGGCCGTATACATTGGGTCGAATTGGATATTGGATATGGTTTTGGTATTGAGGAGTTGTTGTCGAGTGGAATGTGATATGAGGACCGGTTATGAGACGGTCGTTAGATGACGGAGATAGGTTAGTCAGGTACCGTAGTCGGACCTTATTGTTGTAGCCCGTGGTTTGAGATTGTGATTGGACGGAGATTTATTATTTATGACTTTTATTATTGTTGGACTTGGACAATGAGCCGAGAGTCATGACTCGGACATATGACCATTTCGTATAACTCAATAACTATTAAAATTGAAACGAGAATAATAAAACTCGTAATAATAATTATTGATAATATGAACGTTTATACGAAAGTATGTACGTGAATAACGTATATATAACTATATAAACGCGTATATTAATAATAATAATAATCACGAGTCGTATTATAAATAATACGAATAGATATATATTAGGCTACGAAAGTGGCGTAATATTATTAAACGTATTATTATTATAAAAATTGTGTTATAAACGGGAAACTCCCGACAATTATGAAAAGTTTAATAAAAAGTCATTTCGGATATATATAACGGATAAACTTATTGAGTTAGGCGAAATTGTTCGTGTTGTCACGGATATATGACGACTAATATAGATGTTTTCTATAATTAAATAACCACTTAACCGTAAGGTTGAGCCGGGTTGTTTGGTTATACGAAATAAATATATTAGTGGGCATCGTATCCTACGACGCCCATAGGTTGTAGTATATGTAAAGTGTAATAGATTGCGAGGGTATATATCGGGAAATCTGGCCAATTTGACGATATATACGAGGAATTTATTAAACTATGATATATACTATATAGTCAATATGTGCTATGTGCTTTATATGTGTTTTAGATTGGGTGTAATCTTGGAACGGTATATTACGTAAATAAATATGAGGATTATCAAATCGGCGGATTTGGTAAACTTTGGCGATTTATTTAAATGATATATTGGGCTAATATTAGATCTATAGTTTATTTTATCTTGCTATGTGTGATCTTGTTGGGTTGTTTTGAGTCGACCCACCACCCGTATGGATACCAAACGCAAATACACCAAACTAATACGAAATGGATTTTCGGAAATTAAACGGATTCTCGTCCGGGTTTGGGAATATTATATATTTGAGGTAATGATTTCTGAAAGAGTTAATATTGTTAGGTCGTGCCAAGTCCGTAGTTGCTGTTTCGTGAGTTATCATACATCTTATTTCTACCTACCTCGTCTTGCTATTTTCTGGACTTGAGGTGAGTCATAGCCCCACTTTTTACTCTTGAACTATGTTTTCAATGAATGGGGTGAGAAACGTGCAAATTGTTTTATGTGGACTATTATCGCTTTTACTTTTCAAAACTTGCTATGCTCATGGAACTAGGAAGATTTGTCAACCATAGTCACATAGTGAATTATCGCGTGTAGACTAGTTATGGTTAGACGAATATTATAACAACCTTAGTCACATAGTGAACCATCGCGTGTGGACTAGATTTGGTTAGATGAGTTACATCAACCCTAGTCACATAGTGAACCATCGCGTGTGGACTAAATAATGGTTGGATTACGAGATCGACTCATTTGAGGATTTCGAATACTATAGTGTGTGCACCTATAGGTTATTAATACTTCGGAGGTTATCCGAGTATTTATTGGTATTGCGGGGGTTACCCGAATATCTATGTTATTACGGAAGGGTATCCGTGTGTTTTGGTTATTGCGGAAGGGTATCCGTGTGTTATGTTGAGAGCGGAGGGTATCCGCAGGCTTTTAGTGAATCCCTAGTTTTAGCTAGCAAGCGTTTTGCGTATATGTCCACTATATCATTAGTTGAATTTAAACCTATGATCTCACCAGCGAAAGCTGACTTTTAGCGCGTTTTCTCAGGTAATTAAGTGATGAGGTGCGTGCTTGGATTGGAAGGCTCGGCTAAGGCTCTCGGTTCATGGATCTATTTTTCTAAACTCTGATAATTGAATTTGGACCTATTGTTATTTTATTTTGGGCCTGACTCTGAATGATGTCGGGATAAATGTAAACCTTAAAACCCCGTTTTGGTTGTGTTTTTATTATGTTTACTTTATCTCGTTCTATATTGTCTTGTGTTGGATACCAATCCCCGTAGCACCCCGAAAGCTTGTTGAGTCTTCCGCTGTATCAAATTTTGGGGGTGTTACAGATGGGGAAGAGAAATGTGATCCTTAATATTCTCCACTCACCATCTCTAATTATAATTAGTTGACCATTTACTTAAATTAAGCACGATTTAAATTTGGCGAAGTTTATATTTTATCTTTTTGTTACACAAGCTTCTTTTTTTCTGGTGTAAGATCGAAGCTGTATGCTATGGCAAACTTCACCCATAAGATCTTGTATTGACAACTCGTCACAAATATATAATATCATCTTGTTCTCTTAATTTTTCATAGTTTTCCGTGTCTGTCATTTGAAGACTCGGTTCTCTGACAAGGAAAATGAGAGTGATGCCTTCAAATTACTGAGATTCATTCTGGAAAAGATTGGCAATTTGCCTAAGGGTGAACGTGATGCAATAATAAGAGGACCACCTGATGAAACTACGGAAGATGAAAAGAAAACATACTACGAAAAAGAAACACAAGAAGCAATTCATCTGCTTAGAACCATTTCAGAGAACATTGCGAAAATGCCAGCTCAAATTTTCAGCCTTTTTAAAAAGCCGGCTAATGAAATGACAATAGGTATGAATAACGGAAATCAGAAATACTCTTCACGGGTACTGTTTCTTGCTGCAGAGATAGGTAACACTGCATTTGTAGTTGAGGTCCTTCAGAAATTTCCAGATCTAGTTGAGCAGGTCAATGATAATGGCCAAAGTATATTTCATGTAGCTGTCTCACATGGCCATGTGGGTATCTACAAACTATTAAATAACATAGGATCAAGCAGCAGGGATTCCATACTTGCTATTGAAGATAAAAATGGCAACAATATGTTGCATTTGGTCGGGGAGAAGGCTAAGGGTAATCAAGTACAGAACATCCGAGGAGTGGGTCTCCGATTGAATCCTAAAATTTTTTGGTTCAAGGTACAGTACATTTATAATTCCTCTCTGGTCAGCCTTTGTAGCTCTTAGGTACATATACAGATTGATAATATGCAATTAATTGCAGTGATACATATTTGCATCCATCTAATAACTACATCCACTTATAACACCAGTGAACTTAGTTCTGTTAGACCACATAATTCCCCGTAGGTATTACTTTATTATTAACCATTATTTACCCCAAACTCACAAACCGTGTTTGGGCATATTTATCCTCTAATACTCACCCGCAAGCAATTTCTCTATTTTCCATAAAGGAGCCGAATGAAACCAAAGTTTCATGTTCGGTTTTGAAAGCTCGGACTGGAGTAGTAAACTAGAAAAGAAAACATTAACATAACAAAAGCATAACTTTAGTCGACTCGTAACAAAACCGTACCAGCGGTTGACTTTAGTCGACTGGTACCAACGGTCAGCTAAGGGATTGGTAACTGTACCAACGTTCGGCTTTAGGGATTGGTACCAACGGTCAACTTTAGTCGACTGGTAATAAAGCCGTACGAACAATTGACTAACAAACAATAACTATATCTTTTTTTTTCAACAACATAACAAAAAAATAAATCCTTCTTAATCCTTAAAAACCCATTAAACCATGACATCAGTACCTCATGACCGATCTTCGAGAATCAAACTCAATTGAATAATTGAATACAATATGTGTGGTGAATGACGGCAGAGTAAGGATTTGCATGGACATAAAGCTATACGTTTTTTCTGTGTATGCCAAATAATTATAAGAATTTTTAAAAGAAAAAAGAATGGTGTACGTTGATTGTATGTATGCCAAAGCAATAGGCAACAATCAATAGCAATATTTTAATAGGAAGTGGCAGCGAATGAAGAAAAAGAAAACGGCTGAGTTGTAATAATTTAGGAATAATTTAGGATTTAGGGTTTGATGAGGTGACATAGAACAGGTGGCTCAACTTAGCCACCTAGGTTTGAGGATCAGATCGCTCCGATACCATGTTAGACTACGTAATTCCCCGTATGTATATAATGGCAAAACACTAGATACCCTAAACCCACAGACCGAGCTTGAGCCTATTTATCCTCTAATAAGTTCTTTAGAGTTTTCCAATATGAGATGCTGATAACAGGTTTTTTTGTAGTTTATTATGTTGATATCAGATTGTTTGATCTTTGATATGTCCTTGTCATGCTAGGAAATCGAGACCATTATCCCTCCTCGTCTTCGAGAAAAAAAGAACACATCTGGTCTAACACCGCATAATGTATTCATCAAGAACCACAAAGATCTATTTTCCAAAGCCGAAGACTGGATGAAAGAAATAGCTACTCAACTAATGGTTGTGGCAGCACTTGTTGCCACCACGTCATATTCAGTAGCATTTCATGCCTCCAGGTGGATATGGTAATGGAGGCCCTGCGTTCTTTGATATTAGTTTTCTTTTCAGAGTGTTCATTATATTTGACAGCTTGTCATTTATATTTTCTACAACTTCAATCCTCATGGTCTTATCCATCCTCGGGTCCAATTATGATGAATATGATTTCATTGTTTCATTATCCAAGCAGTTGAATATATGTCTAGGATTCGTTTTCGTCTCTATAGTGACCATGGTTCTTACTCTTCTTATCAACTTTTTCATATTTTTAAGGTATGAGTATATTTGGTTACCCATTATCATCAGCATTTCTTCTATCACCCCGTTTGTGATATTTGCCTCCTCAAAATATCATCTTCCAAGTCGCATCATGCGTGGTTTTAGAAAGCTTTATGAACCCAGTATTTCTGCTAGGAAGTTTCATTTGGATTGATGTACTTTTGTAATTCATACGTTTGACTATCAGCATATGGTGTGTTTTTTACTTTAATTTCCAAAGACATGTAATTTTATGTTATTGACTTATTGTAATTTCTGTTGAATTTATATAAACTTATGAATGTTGAAAACTTTAAGTTTTGATGATCTCTTCAGTAAACGAGGGACACATGTCACTGACCCATTGAAAATAGTAAAACTGTGATGAAGTAGGAACCACGCTATATATATAACAGCAAGAAAAAGACTAAGCAATCATGCACAAAGACAGGAATCGACTTGCATCCACCCACTCAATTAGGATTATATTTATTGTTTGAGATAAAGGATAAAAGTATTACATATACTGAAGCACGCCTGGGCCGTCTTATGGATTTCGGTGGCCCAGTGCCATCACCACAAAGAGACCCTTAAACACACATACAAAATACACATGTATCACTAGTGCGTGAACTAATTAAACTCAAGCCTCTTGTTGTGTATATACATATGGAATTTTGTGGCCCTCGTTAAGCTGTGGCCCTGTGCAATGGCACCTCTTGCACTCCCTTAAAGCCGGCCCCGACGCCTACCTAGAAAATATATACATAGAAATGAGAAAACCCTATGATCGAGTTTGTATAGAACTCGTACACCTATTTAATTTGGCCACTCAACTAGATAACAGTTCCACACCCGGCCCCCTTCCCGCAGGATAAGTAATTATTGCCTTGTATGGCTTTGAGCCTATCGGCCCAATTCAAAGCCTACTCTGTGTTAGAGTTTGACAATCAATAAACACAATATGCGGAAGCTAAGATCAAGTATAACAAGTAAATATTAACTAAAACATAAATAAGAACATACCCGTTGCACTTCAATAAACCTTGAACTTTGTGTAAAATAGATCAATGATAAACCCCTTACCGTTTTGTTTATCGATCTCTTGATAATTACTATAGTGAGTAATTACCTCGTTCTTGTACACACAAACTACCAACGAATAAAGGTTTATGCAAGTAAACGACACACTTGTTTTGCTTTGGAAAAATTCGACCCAAACACCCTTAAGGGTTGAGAGCCGATCGGCCAAGAAAAGAAAGAGAGGAGAAAAGGTTTTAGGGTTTTGTGTGTATGCACAAAAGATGTGAATGTCTAACCCTTGGCCTTGTTTATATACTAGTTGTAATTCTTGGAGGACAAGCAAAGCATGGGTCGACCCATATGGGCCTAGGTCGACCGGCCACCCCCTTCCAAGGGGATTCCAGAACCTTCTTGTCTTCCAAATTACATTCTAGTCCTCGTTCTTTCGTTCCTAATAATAGTTAATACTTATGTTTAATAATTAACGATTATTTAGTCCCTCAAGTGTTTATAAATATATATATACGATACAAATAACATATATATATATTTATTTTACTTTATTCTCGTCTGTAATGTGTGCAATCCCGAGGTCTCGGGTTCGATACTAGTCATTTACTTATTAATATTTATACGTAACTTTTAACAGCTCCCACTCGTATATCTATTAATAGTAAAATGACATTGGTTGGCGTCTTGCAACACTCCAATGCCCCCAGTTCGACTCGAGCTAGGTTTCCTGGAAAAACCTTTAATGATTCATCATTATTATTATCCTTTCGCTTCTAATACTACATTAATAAAGATGTGAGATTCTTTATTAAATTCTGTTTCTCGTTTCTTTGTGATTGAACAAAATTACCAAAACATCTGAACGTATTCCAGATAGACTTTGAGCGTGGCCACGCAAACATTTTGTCAACCCTACGAGGGGCCCAGCAGTATTAAACTTCTGAACAAATCAGAAGGAACGAATTCTCTCTTGACTACAAGAATAACCCATGAACTTCGCAGCACTTCTGAAAACAACCCTTATGACTTCCAATTACGGTAAGCGGTAGATTGTCTCACAAAAATGCACTACATCCATGACACTTATCTGGTATCTCAAGTCTGAGGATAACTTTAAATATGATTCTTACAATAAATTTTAAATCATATTGTTGGGATAAGTCCAATACTCAATTCATTGAATATCATGTGAAATTGGTATGACTACGCGTCAATATACTTTCAAGTATATCCTTAACCAATACTCAAAATTGTCTTAGTTTAATGATATTCCCATATCATTAATCGACAACGGACTATTTAGAATAATAAATTATTCATGGATCTTAAACATGCAAATATAGGATATATTATTAAGACAATGAATGAATAAACATAAACAATACTTCATTTCATTAAAATAATAATTGTACATTACATCCCTTATCCAAATACTAATCACAAATGGGCATGAAACTTTCAGCTAATTTAAGTCCTATTCCTTCAGCATGCTTGTAAAGCTTGGTGCTAGGTAAAGGCTTTGTAAATTGATCAGCTAAGTTTTCATCTGTGTGAACTTTGAGCATTTCGATTTCACCTATCTCAACTTGTTCTCTGACATAGTGGTGCTTAATCGGGAAATGTCTGGTGCCTTTCATGATTCCAGGTTCATTGGCAAATGTAATTGCAGCTGAGTTGTCACAATACATTTTTATAGGTCGCTGAATCGAAGGCATAACCCCAAGCCCTGAAACAAACTTCCTAATCCAAACAGCTTCCATTGCAGCTTCTGAAGCAGCTATATACTCACTTTCTGTAGCAGACATCGCTAGTACACTCTGCTTTCTGCTCCTCCAATCCACAGCTCCTCCACTAATGACAAAAACATAACCAGTCTGAGACTTCGTATCATCTTTATCACCTTTCCAAGAAGCATCGCAGTAACCTGTAACATCAAGCTCTGCAGATGGAGTACCCCCATAAACTAAGAACATCTCTTTAGTAGCCCTAAGGTACTTAAGAATATTCTTAACAGCAGTCCAGTGTTTTTCACCTGGATTCTGCTGATATCGACTGGTTAAATTCTGAGCAAACGCCACATCAGGCCTTGTGCTTTTCACCGCATACATAATAGATCCCACAGCCGAAGCATAAGGGACTCTCTTCATGCGTTGCACCTCTTCAGGTGTTGAAACACAAACTTTCTCGCTCAAGCCATGTTGCTCTTGCATCGGCAAATATCCTTTTTTGGAATTTTGCATATTGAATCTCTTCAATATTTTATCAATGTAAGCACTTTGGCTTAATCCAATTAATCGCTGAGATCTATCTCTATATATCTTGATTCCCAGAATAAATGCAGCTTCCCCTAAATCTTTTATGGAAAAACAACTTCCAAGATATGCCTTAACCTTTTGCAAACTTGGAATATCGTTTCCCATGATCAATATGTCATCGACATATAATATAAAGAAAATTACATTACTCCCACTAGCTTTGTGATATACACATGGCTCATCAAGATTTTGAGTGAATCCATACTTCTTAATTTCACTATTAAATCTCTTATTCCATTGTCGTGATACTTGCTTTAATCCATAAATGGATCTTTTAAGCTTGCATATATGATCTGGGAATTCTGGATTCACAAACCCCTCAGGCTGCGCCATATAGATGTCTTCATCTAGGCGACCATTTAAGAAGGCGGTTTTGACATCCATTTTCCAAATCTCATAGTCATAGTAAGCAGCTATGGCTATAAGAATCCTAATTGCCCTTATGTCAGCCACAGGAGAAAAGGTCTCCTCATAGTCAACACCAAAAGTTTGATTATAGCTTTTAGCTACCAAACGGGCCTTATAGGTGTGTACAATGCCATCCATATCAGTCTTTTTCTTGTAGAGCCATTTACTCCCAACTAGCTTGGCACCCGGAGGTAGGTCTACTTCTTCCCAGACTTCATTGTCTTTCATGGATTGCATTTCCCCATTCATAGCTCCCTGCCATTTTTCTTTTTCAGGACTATTCATGGCAGCTTTATAACTTGTAGGTTCATCAAGTTCCCCTATCAAGTTGTTATCACACTCCATGTTAAGACATAGACGTGTAGGAGCCTTCACAGATCTAGATGACCTGCGAACGGGAACCACTTCAACTTCTGGTGGAGGACCTAAACTTTCAGGTTCTTCAGGAAGTTGGCTAGTGTTTTCAGAAGGTGCTACATCTTCATGATCGTCTTCCAGATCATATACTCTTCCACTGAATTCTTGAGATATGAGCTCCTTTTCTAAGAAGTCTCCATACCTTGCAACAAAAACTTTGTTTTCAGTTGGGTAATAAAAGTAGTAACCCATAGTTTCCTTAGGGTATCCTACGAAGATGCACTTTACAGATCTTTGTTGGAGTTTGTCTGCTGAGTCACGTTTAACATACGCCTCACAACCCCAGACCTTTAGATAAGACTGGTTAGGAGCTTTTCCAGTCCATACCTCATATGGAGTCTTATCCACCTTCTTTGTTGGAACCATATTAAAATGCGAACCGCAGATTCCAAGGCATAATCCCAAAACGAGTAAGGAAGAGTTGTTAGATTAAACATAGATCGTATCATGTCTTGCAATGTACGATTCCTTCTTTCAGATACACCATTTTGTTGTGGAGTATATGGAGAAGTAAGGTGCTGGACAATTCCCTCCTTTGCTAAGTAATCTATAAACTCTTGACTCAGGTATTCACCACCTCTATCGGATCGAAGAGCTTTAATCTTCTTTCCAAGTTGCAACTCTACTTCTGCTTTAAACACTTTGAATGTCTCAAATACCTCATGTTTATGTTTAAGTAAATAAACATAACCATAACGGCTGTAATCATCCGTAAATGTTAAGAAGTAGCTAGCACCTCTCCTTGACACATGTCTAAGTGGTCCACACACATCTGTGTGAATGAGACCAAGTAGATCATTAGCCCTTTCAATCCTATTTTTAAAGGGTTTCTTAGTCATCTTCCCAGCAATGCAAGATTCGCATTTATCATATGATTCATCATTGATCTTTTCTAAAAGCCCATCATGTTGCAGCTTTTTCATGCGATCTTTGCCAATGTGAGCAAGTCGACAATGCCAAAGATACGACGAATCCAGACCTTTCTTGATTCTCTTATTGTTGATGCTATACATTGAATTATTTTTAACAAAAGCATTATCATTATTATTCATATCAATTTCAAAGACACCATTCACAGCAATAGCATTAAAATAAAAAACACCATTTAAAGAAACTGAAATTCCATTGCTAGAAATAGTATGCTGAAAACCAAGGTTCAATAAACATGAAAATGAAATTACACCTCTAACAATTGACGGTGCATAATGACAATTATTTAAAGATAGTACTAGGCCCGAAGGCAACACTAAATCATAAATTCCTATAGCTTCAACTCCTGCATGCGCTCCGTTACCAACGTGCAAGAATTGTTGTCCATAGGCCAGCTTTCTCTCAACTCTGAACCCCTGCAAGGTATTGCAAATATGAATGCCACATCCCGTATCATATACCCATGAATTCAATTTAGGAGTAAGAGTGAATAATTCAATCATAAAGAACGCACCTGATGAGCTGGGGTTACCAGCTTCATTCCCTGCTTCTTGAGTCGCAAGTCATGAATGTAGAGAGGGCAATTGCGCTTCCAATGGCCCTTTTCATGACAATGGTGACAAGCCTGATCCTTCTTGTTTGGCGGATTCACCTTGTTCTGCTTAGGCTGATTCTTCTTCATCTTGGGTTGAGGTTGATAGGCCATGACCTGCTTGCCTTTATCACCTTTCCCCTTGCCTTTGTTCACATGCGATTTCTTCTGGATTCTCCCCCCATGAATTGCCAACACTTGCGGGGTAGGAGCCTTGACCTTGGCTGGTAGACTTTTCTCATAATCAACAAGCAATGCGAGTAATTCTGAGACTGTCTTCCCCGAGCAGTGCATGTTGAAATTCTGCACAAAACCAGCAAAGTCCTTGTTAAGGGCCCTGTTGATCAAGTGCACTTGCACATTCTCAGGGTAACCAAATCCAATTCTGTGAAGCTGATCAAAAGATTCCTTCATCTCAGTCACATAATCTTCAACTGGTTTACCATCACCATGCTTGCAGTTGTGTAGCTTGTCAAGTTCATCATACAATTCAACTGCAGGAGGTTTCTCATAAGATTGCTGAAGTACTTCAAGCATATCTTTTGGGAAAAAGTACTCAAACTTCTTTTGTAACTGAGCACTCATGCTAGTGAGCATTAAACAAGCAACCTCATTAAACTTAGCATGTTTCTCCCTCCACGCCGCCTTAACTGCTTCTGATTCAGTAGCAGCAGGCTCAGCTGGGCATTCATTGGTCAAGTAATTGATCTTACCGGTCGACCTCAAGACAATTCTAAGCGAACGGTACCAATCATTGAAATTCTTTCCAGTCAATTTTTCTCTCTCAAGATGACTCTTGAAAGCAGAAATCACAGATGGGGTATCAGGTTGAGCCATATCTACAGATAAAAGTTCAAACATTAGTATTTTCGATAATAAATATCTTCAAGAAAATAAAATACCCATAGCTATATTCATATAACCACAAAAATTTTCTTGAAAACCTAGGACCTAACTTTACATAGTTCCACCACATCAGTTGATCTGCTAGTGGTGAAAGTACAAAAGATAGTAATCTGTCGAACAATAATTGGCAAACAAGATTTCCAATTCCTAAATCATTATGGGAATTACATCAAATTGATTCATCAATTTACCTTGTAAGCATGTTTCATCCCATCTCATGCCTTAAGTTCTAGGTCTCACGCACAACTTAATTAAGTCGTCTACCTTTGAAACTGTAAAATTACAATTATGGTCTCACGCGTTAAAAGAATTTTACCTTGTTATAGTAATTTAGCCTAGGTCTCACGTTTACTAAATTAAAATTCCAAGTGTTCCTTATAGATAGATGGCATGTAACTTAAATTATAAGGGTATTTAATTTTGATGTGTAAATCAAAATATGTATAAAGATGCATGCACTCATCTTTATATGCACAATTTTTCAAAACCTTTTTAATTACCAATTCGTGAAATTAATACACAAAATTTTACTTGAGGTTTAATAAACCCTAAGATGACTTTCTACAATTATGATTTTAAAAGTAGTTCATTTAAGACATATTCAAGATTGTGATAACCAAAGCAGACTCTAAGCTCTTTTCTAAGCCTTCAAATCACGGTTATGAATATCGTCTTAAAAGATTTAGTTTTAAAAGCATATTTGTACAAAACATCAATCAAGCAAAAGTTTATGGATTCAATCTCAAAATCATGTAATAAAGTATGAATCTTGCTAGTCTCGCCTTAGAGCAAATTACCGTGCGAAGCGAACCGTTGTTGGCATCTAAGACTCCGCAAGATTCAATCTTTATCACTTAGGGTTTCACCATTATTAGTCCATATTATTTTCTTTTATGAAAATCACCCTTTTTATTGCTTACAACTAGTCCAACAATTAAAAAACAATAAAAAGACAAGTAATTAAAAGAAAAATAAATAACTAATAATAATAACGTGAAACAATTAGCCACATGCAAACCTTGTTAAAAAGATCCTAATAAAATCAATTCTAGGTATAATAACGCATGTAATCAACTAAGGCCTTCTCCTCTTAATGGAGGAGAGTCACATACATTGACGAATCAATTGCGTAGGCCAAAATCAATTCCACACCACATAGCATATAAATTGATTTTAATATATATTAATTGGAGTCTTCCCCAATTTAAGATCTATATAAAACATGTGACAAATAAATAAATCAAGCAAGATCCATGACTAACATGCATGTTTCGTCATGGAATAAACATAACAATTAGCACATAGGTCACAAGTATGTCCACATAACCGGTTAAAGACCTAGGGTTTCTATGTGATTACAATTTAATCAAGAAAACCACAAACCCTAATTAGGGTTTTAAGTGGAAATCGACCCCCCCCCCCCAAATTAGGGTTAGGGTTTAAATTTTCTTAAAAAAAATTTAAAGAAAAACCCTAGAAAAAACATGTATCTAAAACAATTAAAGATCCGATTTTTATTACGTTTTAGTAATCAATTACATGTTATACATGGCTCGTGATGCCACTGTTAGAGTTTGACAATCAATAAACACAATATGCGGAAGCTAGGATCAAGTATAACAAGTAAATATTAACTAAAACATAAATAAGAACATACCCGTTGCACTTCAATAAACCTTGAACTTTGTGTAAAATAGATCAATGATAAACCCCTTACCGTTTTGTTTATCGATCTCTTGATAATTACTATAGTGAGTAATTACCTCGTTCTTGTACACACAAACTACCAACGAATAAAGGTTTATGCAAGTAAACGAAACACTTGTTTTGCTTTGGAAAAATTCGACCCAAACACCCTTAAGGGTTGTGAGCCGATCGGCCAAGAAAAGAAAGAGAGGAGAAAAGGTTTTAGGGTTTTGTGTGTGTGCACAAAAGATGTGAATGTCTAACCCTTGGCCTTGTTTATATACTAGTTGTAATTCTTGGAGGACAAGCAAAGCATGGGTCGACCCATATGGGCCTAGGTCGACCGGCCACCCCCTTCCAAGGGGATTCTAGAACCTTCTTGTCTTTCAAATTACATTCTAGTCCTCGTTCTTTCGTTCCTAATAATAGTTAATACTTACATTTAATAATTAACGATTATTTAGTCCCTCAAGTGTTTATAAATATATATATATATATATATATATATATATATATATATATATATATATATATATATATATATATATATATATATATATATATATACATATATATATACACGATACAAATAACATATATATATATTTTACTTTATTCTCGTTTGTAATGTGTGCAATCCCGAGGTCTCGGGTTCGATACTAGTCATTTACTTATTAATATTTATACGTAACTTTTAACACTCTGTTAACTAATCATTTTGAAATTTCACTTCAGGTCGTCGTTCTAATTACTAGAGCAGGTCATAAAACCAATTGGCCGGATCACTAATTCCAAGTATCCTTGTTAAACTGACATAGGAGAAGAACCTTGTTGGAATTTGATAATTCAATTCATTAAGTACTTGCAGAAATCGGCCTACAAAAATATCCTCATGCTACAATGTGAATATGTCAGACGATACGCTTTGAGATGGCGATGTCGCAAGCTCGGTCGCTAAATATGTCGCAAATTTTGTAACATCCTTGCACAAGTCGCTAAACGCGTCTTTAAGTTTGCGATTTCTTGGTTAATTCACGTCGTTAAGAACAGCACTAATTTTGTGACGTACCATAACTTGTTGTTAACCAAGTCCTATATTTGCGGCATCCAATACATGTTGGTAATTCTGTCGCAGGCATTGACTGGTGTATAGTTATATTGCCCTAGTTTTGATTGACATTTAACTACATTCGGCAAACAAGGGAATTAAAAATCAAAATATTTTCAGAGTTGGTAATGTCTATTCAAGTTGTAGTAGAAAAACAGATTATACTGGATTTGGCATGAAAGGAATAGTAGGATTTTTAAGAATGGAAAGAAGGACTGGAAAGAGGTCTTAGTTGGGATTATAAAACAATATCAGATTCAAAACGGCCAGGTTAAGAGTCAAGAATACTAGACAAGTAATGAATGTGACTAAAAGATGGCAAGTTCTCATGAATTCAGATAATGGTGAAGAGATTGTTGGTGCTTGGGATAGTAATGAGACAAATGGGGTTAGAACAAGTAGCTAGGAATGAGTCATGCAAGATGGGACTACTTGGTCTTAGCTTTGTTCTAACCAAAATGATGGCTGTGTGTTTCTGTGAGGAAAAGTTTACTGGCATTGGTTTATGGTTGAAGTATCAGTTGGCATGGATGCTTTTTTATAATGTTCCCTCTGAGTATTCTGTCATTAATTATTTTCAGAGGTGATGCGAAGTTCATAGGTTATGCTTGTAGTCAATACAGGATTTGGTTCCTTCAAATTTGTTTTGAAGTATAATACTGTTTGGCCGCTCGTAGGATTAACAAGATGTTTGCATGGCCATGCCCAAGGTCTATCTGGAATGCGTTCAGATGAATTGGTAATCTTGCTTAATCATTAATAACGAGAAACACTAGTTAATTATGGAATGACTTCAATCCATATCCATATTAACATAGTATTAGAATCAAAAGGATAAGTATGATGATGAATCATCAAAGGTGGTTTTTTCCAGGAAACCATACTCGTGATCGTTCTAGGGACATTGGCGTGTTATGCTAGACTAACCATTGTCATTATTACATTAATGTATATCCGAGTGGGAGCTGTTAGTTTTAACGGATAAAAATTAATGAATATGTCCGGACTCGAACTCGAGACTTCGGGATTGCACACTTTACGTATAAGTTTCAATTAATTAATAATTATTGTTTTAGTGACGAATAATTATTAAATTCACAAAATGATCGTTGGAGGAAAGATGAAGGACTGAACTTAAAATAGAGTTCAAGAAAAACATGAAATGGGCTTGTAAAACCCATGTTTGGCCAAACCCAACCCATTAGGGTGTAGGGTTTGTGTCTTGTGCTCCAAGATGTTGATTAGTATATAAACAAACCCTTTTGTTCATTCTAATCATCCCTTGGTTCACTTGCAAACCAAATCTCCTTCTCTTTCTCCTCTTGAGTTAGAAATCGAACTACACCCTTATAGGGTTCCTACTAGATTTCTAAGCTCAAAACCATTCTTGTTTAGTTGATCAACTGCACCCTTCTAGGGTTCCTACGCGATCTTCTAAACATTGTGTTTGGATTGCTTGTGAATTAAGAACCTAGCTTTTCTTATTGAAACGCTACTAATACGTGTATTCAAGAACGAAGTGTTGGCATACTTTTGCTAACAAGGTGATTTGCCCTATTCGACTAATCCTAGTCGATCCACCATTAAACCCAATTAGGGTTTATAGTTCTTGTTCCATTGGTTTCTTGTTCTTGCTAGAAATCACAAAGAGGTACGCATCCATTTATATTCGGTTAATTTATTATTTGTATTTGATCTATTCCGCTGCGTACTCTTTGATGTTTATATGTTTATTATTATTCATATATTCCAACAGTGGCATCAAGAGCCGTTAATACATTATAATGAATTACCGAAACACATAAAATTGAATCGTTTGATTATAACATGCTTGGTGTTCTTATGTTTTTATTTTTTTTTCATAAACCCTAGTTTTTTTTTATTTCGAATTTATTTAATTAATTATATATATGTCGAAAGTTTAAAAAAAAAAAAAAATTAGGGTTTGATGAATTATGTAATAAAAACTTGTAGAAACCCTAAGTTGCATGTAATTTATGTGTATGGATATTGTTATATGCCGTTTGGTTGCGTTCCTTGATTGACATGATTATTTGCTATAATATGTGTAATATGGGCATCAATGACAAACCATGCATGTGTTGTCTTGGATTATGATTATTTGGTTTTAAGATTTCATGCTTATTATGCGATTCTTTTATAATTGATAAATTGTTTAGTAAATATTATGAATAAAGATTACTAAAATTTGATTAATTATAAGATTAGGGAAGACCCTATTAATCGTGTATTAAATCAATAGTGTGTTTTAATATTGATTTTAATTTAGCATGACCATTATTGTTGTTGTTTGTTTATTTTATTTTATTACTTTTGTTTTATATGTTTTTAACATGATAGTAACAAAGGGTAATTTCTATAAATAAAATATTAAACGGACTTAATAATGGTGAAATCTTGTTTTGAGCTTACTTAATAAATCTTGGACTTTTGGTTGATTGATCGCGACTGTATTAAGTGGTTGAAAGGTGGAACTAATTATGACAAACTATTAAAGTGGGTATAAGGATGGCTACGCATTAAATTGCGGCCTTAGTGAGCCTCCATTCTGGCTTACCGCTCGCCTGTGAGTCATATTTTAGTCTTTACCTAACATCCATGATAACTACGAAGCACTTAAGGCAAAGTTGTAAGTTTCTCAACGCCTCAATCAAAAGTTTGGAGATTTAAGCTCGTAAAGAAACTAATGAGTAAAAGTTTTTTTACATGAAACATATGCTACAAGATGAATGCATGACATCTTTGTACATATATTTTGATTACACACATCAAAAATACTACCCTTAAATTTAAGTTATATGCCATCCAATGAAACGGAAACACCTGAAATTGGATCTACGCCAGGGCGTAACCTGACTAGATTGCAATGGAAGGGCAAATTACATGATTTCATCACTAGCAGATCAACTGGTGTGGTGTCATTATGTAAGTTTGTTGTTTCTTAAATTGGTTAACTTAATTGAGCTGATAGTGGGAACTGATCACTCAAGGCATAAGAAGATGGGGATAAAACATGCTTACATTGCAACTGCGGTTGGCAATTAATGTAAATCCCATCGATTCTAGGAATTGCAATTGAATATTGGCAATTGGGACACGTCTCGTACCTTATTGAATAACGTCATCACTAGCAGATCAACTGATGTGATGAACTTATGTCAATTTGGATCCTAGTTTTTCAGTGAAAATTAAATGGTTATCTGATTATGAACCATGGGTATTTAATTTTCTTGAAAATTTAATTATCGAAAATACTAAAATTGAATTTTGTAATTCTTTTTAACGTATTAATGCAACATTAAAGCCGTAAACGTGGTTTGGTCTTAAATTGGTAAATTGATATAATTCTGCTTTCAAACATAATGTTTGATTGAGAAAAATTTACCGAAATGAAAGAAAGTCTATTTTCCATGAGAGAAGAATAAGACTCAATCCTATTCCTTTTCATGATTGAGAAAGGTTTGATAGGAACATAAGAATAAGACTCAATCCTAAGTCTATTTTCCATGAGAAAAGAATAAGACTCAATCCTATTCCTTTTCATGATTGAGAAAGGTATAATAGGAACATTAGAATTGTCTACATTCTAATATATAACTCATAGCTATCTTTAATATTTAAGGATATAGCACATCTTATTTTCCATAGAAATTTCATTACTCTTATTTGGTGAATGAATTCTTCTATAACAAACAAGGCATTTGGTTAAATGGAAAATATGAGTTATTAGAAGCTGGACAGATTACCGTAAAATTGGTAAAAGGCAAAGCTAGTATTTTATCTAGTTGTTGTGCTTTAAAGGTGCTACATACCATTATGGGGATGGTAGGCCTATTAAGGAAGAAGCTGCATGCTCAAATTCTTCAAGTTAATATCATTGATGGATAATCCATCATAAACATAG
This sequence comes from Artemisia argyi, assembly GCA_030686995.1. Classification (NCBI taxonomy): domain Eukaryota; kingdom Viridiplantae; phylum Streptophyta; class Magnoliopsida; order Asterales; family Asteraceae; genus Artemisia; species Artemisia argyi. The sequence goes on along the minus strand of CM060693.1, from coordinate 181,794,344 downwards.
TAGAATACACATTTTAGAACCTGAGTAATTATTACGTATGGGTTTTTCTAAATGTGTAGGAAAGTAAAAACAAGCAAATTGTTTTCATTGGTTATGAAACACGTACAATGTTGTCAAATCCAGTGGGAGCTTTGTGTTGTTTACTGAATATAGAGTTATTGTTATGTTCTCTAATTCAGTGGGAGCTACAAGACTTAATTTCTGTGTAGTAGCCAAAAATTATCTTCAAGATAATTACTTTCAAATTGTAGACACTCATGTTCTTAGGATAGCCATATGCGTTTCCTGATAAGACAAAGTAGTCCTACATCTACTTATGACACAAATCATATTGAATCACATAAACAAACTTATGTTGTGTTGTTTATATACTACATGATATTGTTCAATGCACATGTGGGAGAATTGTCTATTGTGTGCAAAGGAACAATACATAGAGAAATATGATGATAGGATTCTCTTAATTGCAAGGTAAGAGATCAATGTTCTAATAAGACTTATACATTTAATGTGTAAGATTATCTTATGTAGAACATGTGTCATGATTATAAGACTACTTTTATGTCTTATGATATTCAAATTAAAAGAAACACTTGAATTTACAATTTACGTCAGGGTGTAACCTGCCTAGATTGCAATAGAAAGGTAAACTACATGATTTCATTACTAGCAGATCAACTGATGTAATGGAATTATGTGAGTTTGCAGTTTCTTAAATTGGATAATTCATAAAATGACATAAGCAAATGAAGTAGTAAATTAACTTGAAATTACTATTGAAACCAAGTGGAGGTGTTCACAAATACTTTAGTTATTTATGTTTATATCTTCTTATAAACATGAAGTCTTTTAACTATTACAAGACTTATAATAAAGTAAGACGTTAAACTTGTTATGTTTCAAACAAGAAATCATTGAGTTGATCAATGATGTACAACGTAAAGTGGGAATATACACTACAAGAATTCAGGCGAATAGCCACGGACAGAATTTGTGGGTAAAAGCCATATTTTCATGGGTAACTGGGTAATACCCATGGACTACCCACGACGATATGAAGATGGGTAAAACCTCCGAGGCTAATTGTATGCCCACGCCATTTACACGTTGTGGGTAAATTTACCCACATCATTTTTGGTGGGCGATTGAGTTACGTTTGTGGGTGAAGTTTTATGAGATTTTTTTAACTCACCACGAGAATACCCATAGATATACCCATGGGTAATTTGTGTGTAACTCTACCCACAAAGTTCTTACGTGTGTAAAAGTCGACACATAATGCGCGGGTAACTTTCCCACAATAATACATGGGTAAACTTTCCCACCTATTTGTCATTTGTAAGAGTCATGGGCAACAACCCTTTTGAATCATGTAGTTCGAATAATAAACAAATCTGAAATAACCAAAACGTATATAACATTAATTCCATGATTTCCATTTCTTAATATAAGCATCATCAAGTTCACGGTCTTTAAACTTTAAAGAACCATAAAAACAAGTGAACAACAAAGCGTACAATTAATTTGAGAAGAAGAATGTTAGAAACACATTATTTAAATGGAAACTACAATTCTCTAGATATTGGGTTCTATTTATTCTCCATCTTGATTCTCATCTTCCGCGTCTGCGTTAGAGATTTTAGGATAGATTAGAAGGTTGCAAAATAAAATGATATTAAAGTTCAACTTAAAAAACATATAATATAACCGTCTATTTAAGTTTATAATTTTGTGTTATACGAGCAATGTACCGTGATGCACCCCTCGTCCTCTTAGGAGCTGCAACCTTGGATTTACAGTGCTTGACAAGACGTTCACCCTTGTCCTGAATAACAACAGTACTTAAGTTGTTAACATAAAGTACCAAAAAATTAGACCGAAAAATCTGTATAGATATGATGCTGACTTGACAAGTTCTTCCATCTACAATACTTAATTAATTAGTATTCAAAATTATTAAAATTTCACTTTTCCAAAAAAAAAAAATAATAAAAAAAAAAATTAAAATTAAAATTTCTCCAATTGAATATGGCTAGCACCTTTTATGTTAGTAATCTGGTGCTCATGAGTTTTCTAACTTGATTGCTTTCAACAAGAATAGCGGTGCAGATGATAAAAAGTCTTTTGTTCTTAACCATTCTATCTCAACAAAATAAACCAAAAGAACTAATTCAAACATTTGAATACAACACAATAAACAACAAATATATTTATAGTATAAGATTTCAAGATACCATACTAACACCGAACTAAATCAAACATCAATTTCATCACATAAATGATTGTATTTTGATTCATGATATGACTAATGAGTTTATGTGGTTCCAGGTATTATAAAAAATAACAATTGATGAAGTAAATTGCAAATTAATAAAGGCATACCCAATAGGACTACTTTAGATGTTAAACACACATAGATTTCATGGCATACACAAAAAAATGATATTCGGCAAAGATATATAATTAAAGATAATAGATATTTGACTTAAACATTTTCACAAACACCTGGCGGGCTACTTAATATATAACCAACTCCAATTTACCACCTACAAAACGCTAAACCGCCAATGACTTATCAATTAATCACAATATATATCATGGTTTGACTGCAGATCCTATATCTAACAAGTCTCGAGTACAAAAATTACATATTGAACAATACATGTATCGACACAAAACATAAAAAGAATACCTTATGTGGAAAAAAATGGACAGTTAAACATATGTTACGAGAGCAAATAGTGGTGGTGGATGAGGGGCTGACGTTGGTGACTAGTCTAGGATGTTGTGAATAACTACCAGTATAAGAACGGTTACTTTTTAATTAGAGATAACAAGAGGGGATATTTAAGTTTTGAGAATGGAGCAAAGACTAGAATGAGAGGTAAAGGGGTTATTTGATTCTAGGGGGAACCGATTTTATGTATTCTTCAAAAGGATAATTTGAATTTTTAGGGGCAAAGTCAAGGACGAAGGCACGAGGGAAATGAAATTTCATGAAACCAAAAGGTAACTGAAATTTTAGTTAATAATAAAATTAAATATATGGAAAAAAAATGATAATAAATATATACAAGTTTTTTAAAACATGTATGGAGTAGGGCTGAGCATTATAGACCGTGGACCGGACTGAACCGAGAAATCGGACCGGACCGAACATATTTTGGTCTAGTCCTCGGTCTACCCTTTTCTTCATTTTTGGTCTTCGGTCCGGTGCGGTCCGTTTCGGTCTTACGCTGAACCGACTATTATGCTTTGTTGGACCGAACCGACCTGAACATTTCGGTTCGGTCCTCGGTTCGGAAGTTTGGACCAAATCGGCTTTCGGTTTGGTCCGGTCCAGTCTGGTTTTCGGACTATGATCAGCCCTAGTACAAAGTACTAGATAATAAATATTGAAAGATATTGTTCAATTTCACTTTTTTTTTTAAACTACAACTAACTATCTAACAATTTATACATCGCAACCATTTCACATGTCCTAAGTAGGTCTTGAACCGACAACCATTTGAATGAGGAGCTTCTCACACAACAAGGGGTACCATTGGGATACGAGCCCTTTGTCAATTTCACTTTCTTGAGTTATCGGCTTTTTGTGGTTTCAAATAGAGTGTATCAGCCAAGCTTGTCGGTTTTGTTAGACAGTGTCCATCTGGTAGCTATTATGCTTATCACTTAACAATTTATAATGAGAATTACATAGGAGATATTAAAACCCTAAATGGACTAAGCGCGTACATGGGCTTGTCCAGATCTATCAGTTAATATGCCCACACAGTACGAGCTGCGAATCACGAAAAATCGAACTCGAGTAGTAAACTAAAAAAAGATTATAACAATAAAAGCAATAATTTGTTGATGAAGAAATCCGGCAACAAGCATAAGTAATTCTTCAAGTAGCAGTAAAAGCAGTAATAGTAATAAATTTGTTGATGAAGACATGTGACAAATAGTAGATTAATCTTCATCATGCAACAACAACAAAGTACAAAATAAAAGCAACCGGCAAAAGAAAAGCATATGATTATATATTTACCCATAAATTACACACAAAAGTACCCATACAAATTCCTATAAAAACAATATTGTGGGTATATTCATGGGTATACTTGTAACCACGAATAGACCATAAGAAATTATTCACACCAAAATACCCATAATAATAATAATAGGATGGGTAAAGTCATGGGTATACGTTTTACCCTTAAAACACCCACGTAAACTTACCCACCGATAAAAATGACTTTGCGTTTCGTGGGTAGATAACAATTACCCACTAAATTACCCACGTAGATACCCATGATAACTTATGATGTGGGTAGTCCGTGGGGAATATTTTAGCGCCAATTATTTACCCATCGATTTCACACCAAATATATTTTCGTGGCTATTTATGTGGGTAAATTCATGGGAAATTTGAGGGAAAATAAGATCAGCCTATTATGTCACTGATCGTGGGTAATGAGTGGGTATTAGGTGGGTAAATACCATCAAAAGAACGGGTGTGGGTAATTTTTGTGGGTATTCCATCAGATTCTTGTAGTGATAACAGTTCATGTCTTCTTAAGACATGAACATGAAGTAACTTGTTCAAAAGGTACTTATGTTATATAGCATGCAATTGGCTTGGAAATTCTATTGTACCATTAAGTTGACTTAGTTGATAAATAGGTAAGCCAAAGGGAATAAGTTTATCTTACATATTGTTAGTTTGTCTCACAATATTAATTCTAATGAAACATCACAAGTTGGTGGTGTGTTCAGTTAGGAAAAATCAAACTCTTGTTATATTGTTTGATTAAAAGATAAATATGACTTCTTTTCTTCCAAAAGTTGTCAAGGTTAGAAAATTGAGTATGGATTGAATATACTCAATAAGACTCCAACCTAGAAGATTAAATAAGACATTATGGAATGTGATAAATCACATTAAAGTCTTAAAATGAAGTTCTGATTTTGTTAATAAGTAGTTTTAACAAACAAGAGTCAGGAACTGTAAAATATTTTTGTAATATCCCAAATGAGAACGATTTAGTGTTGCTCATCTTGCTAAAGTATTCATAAAATACAAAAGGCAAGTGGGAGTTTTGTTTAGATCTTGAAAGATCAAAATTACAAAATATATAATCTTCTAAAACCACACTAGTGAAAATCATGATGAGGTTTGAAATGTAAAGGTTAAATCTCAACATGATGAAACTCTCATTCATAGATCCGTAGGGATGTCTCAGATATCTAATTAATATGCTGAGAATTATGAATTACAGGATCAAAGTAAGCCTGTTAATCATAATGACGCATTTACTGATTATGGTAAATTGCTCATACTATGAATGTTAAGATGCTGTCCATAAAGATAAGTCAACTTTGAAAATTTGGTTTATCTTAATGAAGATGAGTTTCTGCAAGAGAAGAAAAACCCTAGAGGTTTAAATCTTTGCATAAAGAAACATATGGACAAAATTGTATACATATTTTAATGTATGTCTTATGACAAGATTATTACTCATACTTATGTAATTAACTATGATTGAATACTTTTTCCTAAGCACATTAAAATTACAAAGATGGTAATTGTCATACTCATTTTTATGAATATGAAATTTGACAATGGATTATAAAATCTCTTTCTTATATAATTACTTAAGCGAGGACGATGAGTAATTAAGAGTTTTATGAATTCATTTAATCTTTGAAAGTATACAAAATGCAAGAATCCAAGTATGGATAGATGCATGCATCAAGGAGATAAATCTTATGTTTAAATATTAAATCTATGTTTTGATTTATAATTTAAAATAAGATAACTCCTAAGTAATTCTGAAAGCTAGTGGGAGTATTATGTTTACTTATTTAAATCATATATGTTGTATAACATATAGGAAGTAACATTCTATATAAGTTAAATGGTAAGTCATAACTTGGAATGAAACTTTACTTGAAAGATTTAATAAGTAAAACATACAACCTTGAATATATGTTTATTAATGTAAACATGTGCGGTAAATGGATCTAATAGAACATGATATATCATTTAGAAAGTTTAAATGGATATGTAGTACATGAATGAAATTTAAGTTGGACACAAGAATTTTTCATGTACATCATGTTGTTGTTATATCATGCTTTGATAAAAGATGATTTGACAACATTGATATCTAATGAAAGATATTAGATAAGTTGTGTAATGAATATTCTAAAGGAATATATTTGGATATAGAATCACATCCTCAGCCTGGAACAATTTCTAGATTCTATAAATGAACAATTTGTAAAATTGTCATAGCCAACAAACTTGAAAGTTTGGAAGGAATAAAACATTACACATTGAAGTTTACGGAAAAGAGCATATTGTTGTTTGCATACAATGATGCTAATATAAATTGAGATGACACTCAATACTAGTCATGGAAGGATTTCATCCTTGTTAATAGCCATGTGTACTAGTTATGCTTAACGGAAAGCATAGTTGCATTATACGTTAAAGAATAAGAATACTTTAAACTTTAAAGGTTTGGAAGTTTAATTATCATAAATTGTATGTTGAGGATGTCATACACATTTTATGATGTATTATGTGGTTATATCAAATTATTTGAATGCACATATACAAGAATTTCATTATTGAAATAAGTATTCTCAAAATTCCGATAGATCAAAGTTAGTTGAATAATGCCTTGTTAACAAGTATGATTACTTGAGGCATAATTGTCAACAAGTATGATTGGTATTACTTGAGACAAAATTCATTAACGAGAATTTTCATGCATTGATCTATTTAGTATTTAGATAAAGGATTGTAAACAATAATTATTCGAATGAAATGAAGTATTGTGTTATGTTTATTTCTATTCATAAATATTGTATCCTATATTTGCATGTTTAATCCATGAATAACTTAAGTTATTCTAAATTGTCCATTGTCAATTAATGATATGGGAGTATCATTGAACTAAGACAAATGTGAGATTTGGTATAATATATATAAATTATATTGGTGCGTAGACAAGCCAAATTCACATGATATTCAATACTGGATAAATTGGATATAGGACAAAATCCCAATTACATGATTGTACTTATGGATGTTGTCATTAGAGTAAATCATGAATATTTATCCTCAGACTTGAGATACCAGGTAACTACTGTGGATGTAGCTCATTTTCTGTGAGATAATCTAACGCTATCAGTAACTGGTAGTTATAAGGATTATTTTCAGAGGTGATGCGAAGTTCATAGGTTATGCTTGTAGTCAATACAGGATTTGGTTCCTTCAAATTTGTTTTGAAGTATAATACTGTTTGGCCGCTCGTAGGATTAACAAGATGTTTGCATGGCCATGCCCAAGGTCTATCTGGAATGCGTTCAGATGAATTGGTAATCTTGCTTAATCATAAATAACGAGAAACACTAGTTAATTATGGAATGACTTCAATCCATATCCATATTAACATAGTATTAGAATCAAAAGGATAAGTATGATGATAAATCATCAAAGGTGGTTTTTTCCAGGAAACCATACTCGTGATCGTTCTGGGGACATTGGCGTGTTATGCTAGACTAACCATTGTCATTATTACATTAATGTATATCCGAGTGGGAGCTGTTAGTTTTAACGGATAAAAATTAATGAATATGTCCGGACTCGAACTCGAGACTTCGGGATTGCACACTTTACGTATAAGTTTCAATTAATTAATAATTATTGTTTTAGTGACGAATAATTATTAAATTCACAAAATGATCGTTGGAGGAAAGATGAAGGACTGAACTTAAAATAGAGTTCAAGAAAAACATGAAATGGGCTTGTAAAACCCATGTTTGGCCAAACCCAACCCATTAGGGTGTAGGGTTTGTGTCTTGTGCTCCAAGATGTTGATTAGTATATAAACAAACCCTTTTGTTCATTCTAATCATCCCTTGGTTCACTTGCAAACCAAATCTCCTTCTCTTTCTCCTCTTGAGTTAGAAATCGAACTACACCCTTATAGGGTTCCTACTAGATTTCTAAGCTCAAAACCATTCTTGTTTAGTTGATCAACTACACCCTTCTAGGGTTCCTACGCGATCTTCTAAACATTGTGTTTGGATTGCTTGTGAATTATGAACCTAGCTTTTCTTATTGAAACGCTACTAATACGTGTGTTCAAGAACGAAGTGTTGGCATACTTTTGCTAACAAGGTGATTTGCCCTATTCGACTAATCCTAGTCGATCCACCATTAAACCCAATTAGGGTTTATAGTTCTTGTTCCATTGGTTTCTTGTTCTTGCTAGAAATCACAAAGAGGTACGCATCCATTTATATTCGGTTAATTTATTATTTGTATTTGATCTATTCCGCTGCGTACTCTTTGATGTTTATATGTTTATTATTATTCATATATTCCAACACTATATTCATTGATGCACTACATCTTTTGGAAAAGCAAAACGCTTTGAAGGGTTGTATGTATCTGGATACATCTAAAGCAATTGTCAGCTTCTCTGACCCAATGACCCGTTTCAAATACAGCGAATATTATCCATTTGACCCATGATCGTAAGAGCCTGATTTAACTCATATCCATATGAAAAGGTTAAAATTCACACATTTTAGCATAACATCCTATGGTAGCGAATTTTCCACTGGTAAGTTGTTTTGGTATTCCAAATATGATAACTTTGCTATGACAACTTTGCTATGATAACCTTCATGCAGTACAAACTATATACTCGTAATGATTAATCTAAAATGTGTTTTAAAGATGCCAAATAATTTTGCATTTAACAATAGCTATGAGGGAAAGAGTGTGCTGGTGTACATGTCAGAAAAACAACCCGAAATGAATGCTGATAATGGTTTCACAGTTATACCCACCCACCAAACTGTGTGTGCTTATGTCGGGATCCCCCAGTTTTCAAAACAATCATTTTTAAATTGACCATACTATTACCATTACCATTACTATATCTACACTTCCTATCATTAACCTTAAGTCATCATAATAATTACTAAAGAACAAAAGAACATGTTTGTAAAAGATACATACATATTGGTCTTGTGTGCAGCTCAGACTAAGAACGTATATAGCTTCAGTAAATGTACATGCCTACAGTAAGAGTTATTATTGATTCTTATAATTGTTACTACCTCCGTCCCAATATTATTGTCCACAGACAAGAAATACACAGTTTAAGAAAAATGCATTAATTACTGCTTTGATTTCTACGAAAGTTAAAAAAAGACACTTTTACCCTTTGATAATTAATTAATGTCTTCTAATATTTTTGTAAATGTCAATTTAGACTAAGGGTAATATGGTAAACTTAAACAACTCCAACTATTATTTTTGGTAATGGACAATTATTTTGGGACATATGAAAAAGGAAAGATGGACAATAAAATTGGGACGGAGGGAGTAATATTTTGAGGAAAATTTACATATTCTATTAGCTACTAGGGGTACTTTAGTCTTTCCTTGTCCAATTCCAACTACAGTGAAGACCGGTCTATGTCTAACCGAGTAACCGTATCCTCAATAACCAATAAAGCATGTGAACAACATATTTTTCATAAGGTAAATGTATAGGTAGAACGATACAGGTCAATAACAGTTCATAGCATGTAACTCCAAATTGGAATAACTAATGGATTATGAAAAGTACCTCAGGATTTCCATGTCTAAGATTGAGTTGAAAAGGTATCTTAAAGTTCACATCTTGCCATAGTCAATGCTCACGTTTTCCATGTAATAGGAGCCACACGCTGCAAAGATTTGTGAAATTCACGTTATTCTGCATAACATATTTTAACAGAACATTCAGATTGTACAAACGTGTTTTTGGCAGAGCACTTGACGGAATACACCACAATTTTGTGCATTTCCTTTCTGCGTTTTTGGTTATAAAAATATCCTATTTTCTCAAGCAATAAAAGCCTAAAAGGCCTTCCAGTTTAATCCTTAGGGTAGAAGATCAGCAACAGATGGTACACACACAAGGATTTGTCGTGTGTGTGAAGTAAATTGGATAAAGAATTAAACTAACAGAGCAGCAAAAAAACGACAATAGCGCCATCCAAACTCGGTGAAAATCAAAGAATTTCCAATAGTGTTGCGTATGCTAAGTGGTCATTCGTATCATGCCAAGTCATTGGCCTTTCTTCACCCCATACGCATCATCTGTATGTAGGTGATTGTGAGCATTGAGATTGATTACTAATTTCTTATTTGCTCATACAATTACTGAATACATATTGCAACAATTAAATTGATTTTGACTGCCATTTAGTAAAGCAGTCACATATTCATAGAACGAAACTACCATAAAAGTTGAAACTCATAAGTCATTTTATTATTACGACATCAATTACAAAAATAGTCATCCCAATATAAACACACATGTAAAATATACATTGTGTTCATTTTTATTATTTTTAACTACTTCTTTAGATAAGTCACTAGGAAATCCCTATGCGATAGCTATAATTCACATAGAGATTTCTTGGTAATTATAATTCATAAGAAATCCTTAGGAAATCACAAGGGAATTCTGACGGATTAGCTAGGGCGAATATTTTGCCACTAATTGCTAGGAAATCACCAAGAAAACCATGAGTAATAAATGTGCGCATGATATGTGGGAAAACTATAGGAATTCTTTGGATAATTTCTTTCAAAAAATTTAGGAAAATTTTGTGAGTCTTGCCTCTTTTACTTTTCGTGGTGGTTTGTTTAACTGTTACCCAAACTCTTGATTCATCATTCCTTTTGGTACTCATCATTTAACATGGGAAACCAAACAACACAACCATCCCCGATCCAACACTAATCACGTTTTGCATCTCATACTAAAACAATACACATTGGTTTTAAATCGTTGACTTATTTATTAATTTCATGATTTGTGTCGAGAAAATTCTATGGTGATAATGCGATGACAGAGTGATGATGGAGTTTGCTTATTAGAATCTGTTGTAAAGTGAAAGAGATGAGAGAAGTAAAACGTGGAAAAGTCAAACAAGATAATTGGTTAAAAATTAAAAAGCACTTGAGGGCGCACAAGGTTAAAGTCACATAATTTCTCCGTGTGCAAAATCTAATTTTTTTCGTGAACTTATCACCTCCCTTTCTCGATTAAGCAACTCTTATGCTGACCGAACAAGAGGCATGCACTTCTTTGCTTCGCAAAGAAAGAAGATTTCTACTAATTTTCTCAACGCTTGCTTGCCATCGAATTAACTTGCAGCACAAATTATAGTAAGTTATATAAATAGCCCTTAAATTTTTATTATAAAGTTTTAGAAAAATCTTATTAGTAAGCTTTTAATTACATTTAAATACAACATATTTGCTCTATCTAACAAAGTTTAAGGTGAATTACATGAAAGTTTCGTTGCGATGCCCAACTATTGTGGACAGCGTAGGCACCTCTGCGTACGAGGAAAACTTTAATAATCTATACTACTATATAATGTATTTGGGACTATTCTATAATTAGAAAGGCTTACAAATTCAGACTTTTACTTACTAATTATGGAAACAACCACCTCTAACAATCACCCCCAACAATTTATAACCACCTCAACAACCACCCTAACCATTTATAACCACCTTACCAACCACCATCAACAATTTATAACCACCTCAACAACCACCCCAACAACCACTTTCCACCACCCCACCTCCCTCCTCTTCACCCGAACAATCCGCCCCCGCATCGCGCGGGCACCTTTCTAGTATATATGTAATGGCAATAATTAATAGTGCTTACTCTGGTTTATAGATGGGTTTACATAGGATTTGAATTTAAATCAGTGTTCTAAAAGGCGCGCCAAGGCGCGAGGCGTGGCCTCGGCGCCACGAAATGGACCAAGGTGTGAAGTCTAGGCGTCGTGTGAAAAGGCGTGGAATAAGGCGCCAAAAGGCGTGCCAAGGCGCGCCTTATCGTATGGCGTGGCGCCATTTTTAGAAGAGGATGATGTGGGCTTAAATTTTGGGCCTAGTAATTTCTAAACATAGTTCAAATTTTCACTTTATTTCTTATGCATATCACTTTTTATAAGCTCACCTTTTGTAAACTCACCTTTTGTAAACTCGATATGCATATAAAATATGATATTATAACATAAATGATAAATATATAAATATTTTTTCGCCGCCTTAGTCACGCCGCAAAAAACGCCATGGCTTCGCCATGGCGCGTAAGGCTTGAGGCGTGGCCTTGCCGCCACGCCACGCCTCACGCCATTTATAACATTGATTTAAATGTAAAACTGCAGATTAAGATTTAGATTTTGAGAGATAAAATATATTATAAAATTAATAAAATATATTTTATAATAAAACTTTATTAAAAAAATATTAATTAAAAAATTAAATAAAAAAATAATGAGTCGAGTTATATTAAATACCAAACTTTTCTTACATACTAAGGGGCTCATCCTCATTATGCATCTAAAAACAAATCAATAGTTGAGATTAAAAGCATTTTAATATTTTAACCATTTTTTATAATTTAAATATCTCTTAAACCGTTAATCGTTAAGCGGAAATAATAACACCATCTCGACGAGCATTTAATTATCTTTCTAAAGACGGGCACTTTGATATACTTTCGACAAAAAAATCATTTTTTTTCACGTTTTTTTTCGTAGCCGAAAAAATCACATGTGATATCATATGTGATATTAGTATAATATCACATGTGATATTAGTGTAATATGACTAATATCACATATGATATATCACATGTGATTTTTTCGGCCACGAAAAAAAAGGTGAAAAAAATGAAAAAAAAAAATTGTCGAAAATAAGTTAAAGTGCCTATGTATAGAAAGATAACTAAATATTCGTCGTAACGGTATATTTTTTTTCCCTTAACGACTAACGGTTTGAAAGATATTAATATTTGGAAAGAAAAAAAAAATGAGAGTGAGTTTTTTAAATTGTTGGGATTAATCTTATCAATTAGATAAAATAAAGATAGAGGAAAAATAGAAGGTAGAGATTAGCCTCTTAGTATGTAAAAAAAGTTTGGTCCTCAAATGATCTTCATCAAAAATAATATGAGATTGGAAGATGTAGGTCCCATATCTTTTGTCAAAAGATATATATATAAGTGGAATTTGAGTATGGTAAAATTCATAAGTTTTCAAAATCAAATCAAATCCCCAAATATCATACCGAACAAGTTTTATGTGTCACATCAAATTTTAAACCGTCAAAACCTAAAAACCAAACGCCACCTAAATACAAAATTTTGTCAGGTTAGATCAATAAAATAGTATTTACTTAATGACTATAAAGTCGGTAGGTTGGCAGTTTTAATCGTTGACTTTGTGAACGTCAGCTCTTTGAGCATTGGCCTCCGCTTTGCCTATCTAAAAAGTGATCAATATATAGTCACAACTTAGTATGCAATTACAGTTAAAAAACTTTCACTAGTACAATCGAGGCTTTCCCCGGCGACATTTTTAAGCCTTTTCCGTCGACATGTCGACGGAATCATACGTTTCCGTCGACATGTCGACGGCACCACATTGACGGCTGTGCTTCGACGGGAACAGTGTTCCCGTCGACAATCACCGTCGACACTGTGGGTCCCACGTCGTTTTCCAGTCAAAGAAATTTGTGTCCGTCAAACTCTTCCCGTCGACATGTCGACGGTACCATATAAATAATTAACGTTTTAATTACTTGATTATAATTATGGTTTATATGATACCGTCGACATGTCGACGGTATAATTAAAACAAAAGTATAGTTTTTAATATAATGCCGTCGACATGTCAACGGCATAATATGAAAAACACTGTTTTTGTTTTAATGATACCGTCGACATGTCGACGGTATCATTAAATAACCAATAATTATGTTTCAATGATGCCGACGACATGTCGACGGTATCATTGTTAACACCCTGCTAACAGCAGGCTGCAAATATAGCAATTTTTCAGATTTTTTCCGGATTTTCCGGAAAAAATCTACCAAAACCTGTAACATTACAAGCACCTATAACCACTCAATATCAGCATGTCCTAAACGTATAACTCGTCATCGGCTATAACACTTGCAAAATATCGCTAAACACCCTCAAAATGAATAAAAACATATAAAGTCTACAAAACGGGGTGTGGTAATGTCTAAACCTAGCTGCCATATCCACAAATGTTTTAATATCCGCGACGTTCAAGTCGCCAAAAGGTTAAACTATACAATACTAACATATGGGTCGCCAAAATATTGTTTCAAGCATAAGTACAACACAAAATACCCAAGTTTGTACCTCTACATCCAAAATCACTCGTGATCATCAGTAGGACCCTCATCATCGCCAGAACCATCCTCATCGTCTCTGCGACTCCCGCTCCCTCCAGCTGAGCGCATTTCCCGGCCATCTTTCATCCCAAACTACATGACCTTAAGTTATAAAAGTAGTTGAAATTACAAACATGAAGTCAGGATCGACACCAACCAATGGCGTAGATCACACCAGTCAACATGATGCACACAGTATTGACATGCCAAGCACTTCACGTAATCAGCCACCTGCACAAGCACAACTATCTCCTCAAGATATACTTAATGGTACGATCGAGTTTCTTTTTACTTGTCTTACGTAATGCAATTTTGAAGTTCAAGCTAGGTCGTACGTGAATCCGTATAGTATTTGAAGTTTGTGGTCCACTGGGTGAAGCTTATGAAGTTAAGCGAGCCTAGGTGAGAGTAGTACCGGGTTGGGTGACCAACCGGGAAGTCCTCACATGGGGACCACAAGCTCTAATGATATCAACCAGCTACCTTAGAAGCCTGAGCCTAACCATGTGATGTCTTGATCCAACTAAAGGACGCGAGTTCGATTCTGTTCCGCAAGCATGGTTGGGTATTGGGTGGAGGTATTTCACAGGCATCAAACCTTTGCTGGGTAGGGTTGATGGGTACCATTATGGTACACAGGGTTGAGGTGTCCCTGCCAATCTACACTTTTTGATCCAACCAATATATGGTAAAATTTACGTGAAAATAACATGCAAAACATATATCAAATGTATGACTAGCTAGCATTAATTAAAAGTGCTTGCAATATATGATATCTTTATTAGTTGAGCTGCCTTAATTGGTACTTACAAACTTACGGTTGTTAATTGTATTAAAAAACTAAACAAACATTTAAACAATATTTTAAGTGCTTAAAGGTGTCCTACTAACCTTGCTGGACTAGCTTGTATCTGAAGGTTAAATATGCTATTGCTTTAATTTAGCCATAGGGGGTTTTGTGTTGTATGGTTTTTATCGTTGTCAATTCGATCCTTTGATAACCTGTAAGTTGGTCGTTCAAAAATTGTGTTCAGGGTAAGCAGAAAAAAATAAGTTATACTCCCCCATGCCAGTCTCATTTTTATAGTCCACCAACAAAATACACTATTTTTTATGATAGATACAAGGAATATGAAAATTTAATGACTAAAAAGACTGCTTTTCCGGGGGGGGGGGGGGGGGGGGGGACTGAAAAGACAAATACACTGTTTAAATGCAATATAGCTGCTGGTAGAGGTGGCCAAGCGAAACGGTTCCGGAACCGGAACCGGATAATTATCCGAAACTGAATCCGGTCAACACCGGTTCCGGCAAGATCCGGTCCGGTTCCCAAAATATCTGGCGAATCGTGTCCGGTTCTAGGTTTCTGCTACTCGAACCGGTTCAGAACCGGATAATTCATCACCGGTTCGCGATCCGGTTCCTGGGAACCGGTTCCGAACCGGATCCAACGGTTCATTTCTTTTCTGCATATTCTTCATAGTAGCAGGAGGCTAGCAGCTTTCCTACGGCAATATAGCCGTTTTTCTGGGTTTTTGACCATTTTCCAACGGATTTGTCCCCCCTTTTGTCCCATTTTAACCTCCTAAACATTCCTATAAATACCATTGATGATTTTGGTTGAATCATAACAATCGGGAAGCCCACTGTGAAGAAAAGAGCACCGGTTCTTTCAAACCGGTCCGACCGGATATTGAGACCGAACCGGATTGGAACCGATCCGGAACCGGGTAGACCGGTCCCTGTTTTTAGACCCAGGATCCGAAAGGAACCGGATCGGATTGAAACCGGATCCGGTTCTTTGACTTTGACTGCTGAACCAGGCCGGATTGGAACCGGATCCGGTTTTTGGCGGAACCGGCTTTTGGCCACCTCTAGCTGCTGGTGATAGAAAAATGCTAAATCTAGAAAACTGCTTCATGTGGAAAACGTGATATTGTTGATTTGTGGGAATGACTAAAAAGACAAATATACCTTTTAAATGCAACTAAGAGGGTACCCGCGCATTGCAGCGGCGGGTACCATGCAATAACAGTATTCTGCGAAAATTTCTTTTAATTCTATATTTTACGGTATAATAGACATACGCATGACGATAATTTTAATTTTGAATAATTTTATACAATAACAATATTTTTCATATAAAAACTTTAGATTATCCACATGATGTTGTGACAGTACTCAGTTGGTAGCTGATGTATCGTAAAGGTATGATGTTAAAGTAGTCGACAATGGTCCGTATTCGCAAGTTATCGTTAAATAATAACACCATAGCGAAATTTAAAAGTCACTTACATTATAATGAAGAAAATTTAGTTCTCTAAGAAAATTTTTGTTATATTTGTCCCACGTTGATGGATGACACAAGTAAAAGAGTATTTATATAGATAAAGAAAAACTAAATAATTCAAAAAGTTTCGTGGGTTACTTTAAAGAGTATAATTATTATTATACAAATAAATGTAATAAATATTAAAATATATAATTAGTACTTTGCACCTTTACATCCTTTGCTTTGAAAAAATCATCCGATTTTTATAAAACAAAGTTTTTGGTTTTTACGGTAAGTTTTAACCAAAAAAAAAAATCTAAAAGGTGTATATGTTGGTTCTCGAGGCACTCTTGCGATTTAGTGATAATTTTTTAACATTGTAATTTAGTATGCGTTTTGAAACTCTGTTGATTTAATAATATCGTTTTCGGACAACTTTATGGGCTACGGTTTCCGGTTGAACCTGTTGGTCCGGTCCATTTTTTAAAACCATATGAAAATTGTATGAAACTTTGTGTGTTTTATTAGTTTATACAATGTGTATAAAAACAAGTATTTTTCATGTTAGGGTATTTTAAAAATAACATTAATTAACTAATTATTATTATAGATGCTTTTTTTTAAATTAAATTCCTTTGTAATTATTTTAAAGTATGTCTACAAAAAGTGCTTTAAAGTGTTGCAACCAATGCTATTATAGATGTATTTATTGAAATTTGTCATTATAAGCAAGTGTGAATCTTAATTTTTAAGCTTTCATTTTAAGAATGTCTCAAATGCTTTATAATTTAGTATAGGTATAAATATGTGCAAATGTGTATAATTTAGTAAATAAACAATTATCACTTTGCACCTTTGCATCCATTGCTTTGAAAAAATCGTCCGATTTTTATAAAACAAAGTTTTTGATTTTTACTTTAAGTTTTAACAAAAAAAAATTCTAAAAGGTGTATATGTTGGTTCTCGAGGCACTCTTGCGAGTTAATAATAATTTTTGAACATTTTAATTTAGTATACGTTTTGAAACTCTATTGATTTAATAATATCGTTTTCGGACGACTTTATGGGCTAGCCGAACCGGTGGTGACTCCGGTTCCCGGTTGAACATGTTGGTCCGGTCCGTTTTTTAAAACCATATGTAAATTGTATGAAACTTTGTGTGTTTTATTAGTTTGTACAATGTGTATAAGAACAAGTATTTTTCATGTTAGGGGTATTTTAAAAATTACATTGATTAATTAATTATTATTATAGACATTTTTTTTTATTAAATTCCTTTGTATTTATTTTAAAACATGTCTACGAAAAATGCCTTAAAGTGTTGCAAACAATGTTATTTTAGATGTACTTATTAAAATTTGTCATTATAAGCAATTGTTGAATTTAAATTTTTTAAATTTTTTATTTTAAGAATGTCTCAAATGCTTTATAATGTAGTATAGATATAGTTGATCGTGATAGAAAGATGCTAATCTACAAAACTGCTTCATGTGGAAAACGTGATATTGTTGATTTAATTTGTGGAACACAGAGTCTCGACAAATGACTAGTGAACCCAGGACTGATGAAGATCAGGATTTGGTTAATCGTTATGTGAAATGTGTTGGGGATGATCTATTTGGTAAGTAATTTGGTATACCTTTAAAGAAAATTATGATCTCACCAAGTGACTAAATCATATATGTTTTACTCATCAAGTGACTATATATATGTTTTAGGTGAGGCATTATGAATTGTGACCGAACATCCAACTCTAGCTAAAAATGAGAGCGTGCTAGGACTACTGGCTCGCAAACCTCGTGGATTCTACGTTATAGGTCCGAGTATTATCCAAGTACGAATCTCCATTCATTGATATTATATTCCAAGGCATATGTCCTTTTGACACCACCGCCACATCATTTAAAAGGAAGCCAAACGGTTGTCAAATTACTCATGGAGCTTATACATTGATTAATGTTAGTTGTTAACAATTGTACATTTTAGGGTCCAGTTTTTTAATCGTCTCATTTTTTTTCCTTAGAAGGAACAGAGAAAGAAATGTTTCAAACCTTAAATCCCCATGGGGACATGAATGGGGATTTAATATAATTTCCGAGGGGGTGGAGCGGGGATGGGGAAGAGAAATATGATCCTCAATACTCTCCACCCACCATGCATCTCTAATTATACGAAGTAATTAATTGACCATTTACTTAAATTAAGCACGATTTAAATTTGGCGAAGTTTATATTTTATCTTTTTGTTACACAAGTTTCTTTTTTTTATGGTGTAAGATCGAAGCTGTATGCTATGGCAAACTTCCCCCATAAGATCTTGTATTGACAACTCGTCACAAATATATAATATCATCTTGTTCTCTTAATTTTTCATAGTTTTCCGGGTCTGTCGTTTGAAGATTCGGTTCCCTGACAAGGAAATTGAGAGTGATGCCTTGAAATTACTGAAATTCATTCTGGAAAAGATTGGTAATTTGCCTAAGGGTGAACGTGATACAATAATAAGAGGGCCACCTGATGAAACTACGGAAGGTGGAAAGAAAACACACTACGAAAAAGAAACACAAGAAGCAATTCATCTGCTTAGAACCATTTCAGAGAACATTGCGAAAATGCCAGCCTCTCTACAAAGTCCGCTAACGAAACGACAATAGGTATGAATAACGGAAATCAGAAATACTCTTCACGGGTACTGTTTCTTGCTGCAGAGATAGGTAACACTGCATTTGTAGTTGAGGTCCTTCTGAAATTTCCAGATCTGGTTGAGGAGGTCAATGATAATGGCCAAAGTATATTTCATGTAGCTGTCTCACATGGCCATAAGGGTATCTACAAACTATTAAACGACATAGGACCAAGCAGCAGGGATTCCCTACTTTCTATTGAAGACAAAAATGGAAACAATATGTTGCATTTGGTCGGGGAGAAGGCTAAGGGTAATCAAGTACAGAACATCCGAGGAGTGGGTCTCCGATTGAATCCTGAAATTTCTTGGTTCAAGGTACAGTACATATATAATTCCTCTCTGGTCAGCTATCGTAAGTTCGTAACTCTTAGCTACACATACAGATTGATAGTATGCAATTAATTGCAATGATATATATTTGCATCCATGCCATCTGATAACTACATCCACTTATAAAACCAGTGAACTTAGTTCTTTAGAGTTTTCCAATTAATATGAGATGCTGATAACAGGTTTTTTTGTAGTTTATTATGTTGATATCAGATTATTTGAACTTTGATATGTTCTTGTCATGCTAGGAAATCGAGACCATTATCCCTCCTTATCTTCGAGAAAAAAAGAACGCAGCTGGTCTAACACCACATAATGTGTTCATCAAGAACCATAAAGATCTATTTTCCAAAGCTGAAGACTGGATGAAAGAAATAGCCACTCAATTAATGGTTGTGGCAGCACTTGTTGCCACCACGTCATATACAATAGCATTTCAACCTCCAGGTGGTTATGATCAAAATGACGCTTTACCTATGTTCCTTAATTTGTTTCTTTTCAGAGTGTTCATTATATTTGACAGCTTGTCATTTATATTTTCTACAACTTCAATCCTCATGGTCTTATCCATCCTCGGGTCTAATTATGATGAATATGATTTCATGCTTTCATTATCCATGCAGTTGGATAAATGTCTAGGATTCGTTTTCGTATCTATAGTGACCATGGTTCTTACTTTCATTTTCAACTTTTTCCTATTTTTTAGGGAAGAGGGTATTTGGTTACCCATTTCCATCAGCGTGACTGCTATCACCCCGTTTGTGATATTTGCCTCCTTAAAATATCATCTTCCAAGTCGCATCAAGCGTGGTTTTAGAATGCTTTATGAATCCAAGATTTCTGCTAGTAGGAAGTTCCATTTGGATTGATGTAATTTTGTGATTCTATCGTTCCACCAGCTAGCGTGTGTTTATTTACTTTAATTTCCAAAGACATGCATTTTCCTGTTACTGTAATTTCTATTGAATTTATGTAAACTTATGAATGTTGAAAACTTTATGTTTTGATGATCTCTTCAATAAACAAGGGACACATGTCACTGACCCATTGAAAATTGTAAAACTGTGACTAGTATGAAGTAGGAACCACGCTATATATAACAGCAAGAAAAAGACTAAGCAATCATGCACAAAGACAGGAATCGACTTGCATCCACCCACAATTAGGATTATATTTTCTTTCTGAGATAAACGATGAAAGTATTGCATATACAGAAGCGCTCCTACCTGGAAAATTTATACCCAGAAAACCCTATGAGTTTGTATAGAACTCGTACACCTATTTAATTTGGCCACTCAACTAGATAACAGTTCCACACCCGGCCTCCTTCCCGCAGGATAAGTAATTATTGCCTTGTATGGCTTTGATCCTATCGGCCCAATTCAAAGATTTTGAAATTTCACTTCAGGTCGTCGTTCTAATTACTAGAGAAGGTCATAAAACCAATTGGCCGGATCACTAATTCCAAGTATCCTTGTTAAACTGACGTAGGAGAAGAACCTTATTGGAATTTGATAATCCAGTTCATTAAGGAGCCGTTTGGTTTGCTAGTTGGAATCACTATGTGTATGGGATTGATAAGATGATGGAATCGGTATAAGTATGATAGATCAGAAAATATTGTTTGGTAAGGAATTGATATCTAAATTAAAATAATTTAAATAAACGATTATGTGGGCCAAAATGATGAATTATCTTATATTATATAAAGCTTAAGTAGCCTTATAAATGTAAAGGGGTCATAATAAATGTCCCAAGAATTGATTCTATCATATGAAGCCTTTAACATTGATTCCAAGCAACTCAAATATCTCAATTAGTATGTGTAGATTGATTTCAAGCAACTCAAACGTCTCAATTAATAGTGGTTAGTCTTTTTACCTTCCCGCCCATGAGTTATAAATATTTTATCAACTATATAATGTGTCAAAAATCACACACAATAAACCACAACTTCCTACACACCACGTGCACATTGGGCTACAACTTATTATGGTGGTAAAGTAAGCATCATATCGTCTTACTTATTTAGCATATTGATTTATATTGTTTTATGTAAATTTCACGTGTGTTTTGTGTGTGTAACAATATACGACATAAAGATGGTGCTTAAGAGGTTTGGTAGTAAAATCATCTTCTCTAATAGTTTAAGATATCTTACACATCGTTGTCTTATCTATTAAGTGGAACATGCATGAACATTTTCAATTTGATCGAAAATGCAATATATTGATTAATTGTATTTAATTTACTAACGATCAACTATATCTAACTGTTTTTTGTAGCGCGTCAAGAAGCATTAAAAAAAATAGATCGAGAAGTCACAAAAGTTTTATCAAGAACAAAACATGCAAAAGGCAATGAACAACAACGACAAAGACAACAACAACAAGAACAACGCCACGGCCACCGGTGGAATGAATACTTAGCATTCATTTTCAATTTGATCGAAAATGCAATATATTGATTAACTGTATTTAATTTACTAACGATCAACTATATCTAATTGTTTTTTGTAGCGCGTCAAGAAGCATTAAAGAAATAGATCGAGAAGTCACAAAAGTTTTATCAAGAACAAAACATGCAAAAGGCAATGAACAACAACGACAAAGACAACAACAACAAGAACAACGCCACGGCCACCGGTGGAATGAATACTTAGCATTCATATTAATAGTACGTTACAAATCAAACATGCAATATTTTACTTCATGTAATATCGATAAACGGGTTAATACTATTGATTCGTTAGCAAGTAAGTTTATTGAAAATAATGTGACGAGCATTCAAGTTTTAGTCAATAATTATTACTATACTTTGTTGGTGCGTTTTAATAGTTTTGCTCTTAATGTAGTTTTTTGTCTTGTGGTGTGTTAATGTCACTTTCTTAATTAAACGTCTTGGAATATTGCGTGACTTTGATATTTGATATTACTGTGTAAATTATGTCGATGTTACATATTGAAAATGGGGTAGTATATAATAAAAATGTCTTCACACTATCATCTTAATAATGAGAATCTTCTAAATCGAAGAAGTATATAAAGGAGAAGAAAATTGTATTTAGTTAAATGTCGGGTCTATTGATTGATTGGAGCGGGTGTATGATTCGGACTTGGGTCATTGGATATGATTTTTTATTATACGCGTTATAATTTATACTCTTGAATATACTAATTACTTTAATTATGTTTTTATAGTTTTGTTAAAAAGGAAATTTGTTTTATAGTTCGCTTTTAATAATGTCATTTATGACGAAAATTAGTGGCAAACATAGTTTTTAACTCGACCTCAATTAAAACTGACAGAAATAAAAGCACCAACATTTTTCATGTCATGCTAACAAAAGTTGTGGTAACATCACAACTTAGGAACTTATTGACCAACAAAAGTTGTGGTAACATCACAATTTAGGAACTTATTGTCAATAAACTATTTTAATGTGTGTCATTCTTAGAAAAGGTGTGATACCATCACAATTTAGATATATAATTATGAAAATAAGTGCCGAAGCTTACATATCAATAAACTATTTTAAATGTGTATCATGCTTAGAAAATGTGTTATACAATCACAACTTAAATATATAATGACGAAAATATGTGCCGAAGATTACATATTAGTTTTATATCAAAATAAAGGAATGTTACAAAATAAATACAAAATATAAACTTTGTAAATAACTACTAATATGTCATAAAAAGTTTAAATATAATGTTACAGACTTGAGAATAAATACAAAATCTAAACTTTGTAAATAACTACTAATATGTCATAAAAAGTTTAAATATAAAATTTACCGATCAACTAAGGCCATACTTACAAAAGTCTAATAACGAAAAAATTATTGCACATTACACTATAACCAATTAGATAAAGCCCGTGTGCAACGCACGGGTCTGAATTACTCGTTAATTAAAATTCTTTTATATTTTAAAAAAACATGATGAAATATTAATTAACTCGCCAGCAATTCTTTTTATATTTTGAAAAAACATGATGAACTATAGTTATGTGATTATGTGAGCCAGTAGGGAATGGAATATGGATACCGACATGATGTGCCCGATATGATTAAAACATATTATTTGGTATCCTCAATCCAATATTCCAATACGTGTATACCAAACGTATTTAATGATATGATTGTCAATCCCGTTCCTTCGTTCACCTTCACACCAAACGGCATCTAATTACTTGCAGAAACCTACAAAAAGATTCTCATGCTACAATTTGATAAGTTGATTCCACTAAAATTCTTATACGTATACATCAAAAATAGCAAACAAGAAAATAGCCTTTTAGCGACACGTTTAGTGACTTACTATTTAAAGTCGCAAATTTGTGACACAATCAGCGACACTTGAAGTTTGTGCCGCTTATGTCGTCAAATATGTCGCACAATACGCTTTGAGATGATGATGTCGCAAGCTTGGTTGCTAAGTATATGTCCCAAATTTTGAAACATCCTTGCACAAGTCACTAAACGCGTCTTTAAGTTTGCGACTTCTTGGTTAGTTCACGTCGTTAAGAACATCGCTACTTTCCTGACGTACCATAACTTGTTGTTAAGGGAGTCCTATATTTTGCGGCATCCACTACTTGGTAATTCTGTCGCAGGGATTGACTGGTGTATAGTTATATTGCCCTAGTTTTGATTGACATTTAACTACATTCATTCAGTACCCAAAGTTATCAATCAGATTTCCCAGTTCCCCAAATCTTTAGACGGCTCAACTGCCACCACACCATCATCGCATCACCGCCACTGTGCCACCATCGTTTCGGCACTGTAAAGGGAGATACATTAAACGATTCGGTAAATAAGGGAATTAAAAATCAAAATATTTTCAGAGTTGGTAATTTCTATTCAAGTTGTAGTAGAAATACAGACTATACTGGACTTGGCATGAAAGGAATAGTAGGATTTTTAAGAATGGAAAGAAGGATTGGAAAGAAGTCTTAGTTGGGATTATAAAAAATATCAGATTCAAAATGGCCAGGTTAAGAGTCAAGAATACTAGACAAATAATGAATGTGACTAAAAGATGGCAAGTTCTCATGAATTCAGATAATGGTGAAGAGATTATTGTTGCTTGGGATAGTAATGAGACAAATGGGGTTAGAACAAGTAGCTAGGAATGAGTCTTGCAAGATGGGACTACTTGGTCCTAGCTTTGTTCTAACCAAAATGATGGCTGTGTGTTTCTGTGAGGAAAAGTTTACTGGCATTGGTTTATGGTTGAAGTATCAGTTGGCATGGATGCTTTTTTATAATGTTCCCTCTGAGTATTCTGTCATTAATGATTTAATGATGCCTTAGCAGGTGATCATTCTATATACACCACCGTGAGTATGTGGCTGCAGTGGTGTTATATAGCTGTGGCCTTTGTGCAAGCTGTTAGTTCCTTCCCATTTAAGAGGGAAATGTAGTCCTCTTTGATGAATTGGTGACAAATTAAATCACAAGTGTAGTGATGTATGAAAGCTTAGATTGTATTGAGTTTAGCATTCTATACCATGTATCTGTTCTGTATGTGATATCTCTAGTTAACTATGGGCTTGTCATAGTTCTAGGATAATCACTTTATTTGTAGCTTCATAAACGTTTGAGTTGTTAATATATTGTTCACCTGTTAAAAAAATAAAAAAATAAATAAAAAAATAAAAAAAAAAAAAAAAATCTTTATTTATGGTTGTTACTATCAAGTTCACTATAAACGAACCCTTTTTAGATTTGTGTCTCTAATGTCAAACCTAGTACTTTACTAAAGCCGTCTGACAATGAATTTATACTGTAAATGCAACACCAGTATTTTTCACTTCATAGTTATTGGGTAAAAACTATAAAGGTCACCTATAATTATTTACCGAATAATTACATGATGAAAATTCAAATTTAGTGACCAAAAAGAACCCAAATCACACAAGATTCATTTGTTACGCTTTTAGGCTTTTATAGCCCACGACTAAATCTTTGATTCTTTGAGTCAAACTAATGAGTGACTGTAAGAGTAAGAGGCAATCTTTCGATCGAAGCAAACTGCAAAAGTTTGTAAATATAGCCAAGTAGAGAAAATCTGAAGTGATTGAACAATGGTCTTGAGAAGATTCTTAATTAAAAAGAAAAACATTTTGACAGAGAGATGATATAGTGGGCAGGTTGCGTGATTGACTCAAATGAGCTACGGTCAAAACACATCGTTTTAATGTGGGAGTCGACATATATGGTTGGGTTGGGTTAGGTTAATAGAGTTGTGATTACAAACGCTACTATATTCATTGATGCACTACATCTTTTGGAAAAGCAAAACGCTTTGAAGGGTTGTATATATCTGGATACATCTAAAGCGATTGTCAGCTTCTCTGACCCAATGACCCGTTTCAAATACAGCGAATATTATCCATTTGACCCATGATCGTAAGAGCCTGATTTAACTCATATCCATATGAAAAGGTTAAAATTCACACATTTTAGCATAACATCCTATGGTAGCGAATTTTCCACTGGTAAGTTGTTTTGGTATTCCAAATATGATAACTTTGCTACATTAAGTATTAGTATTAGATAAGGGTAATACCTTCATGCAGTACAAACTATATACTCGTAATGATTAATCTAAAATGTGTTTTAAAGATGCCAAATAATTTTACATGTCAGAAAAACAACCCGAAATGAATGCTGATAATGGTTTCACAGTTATACCCACCCACCAAACTGTGTGTGCTTATGTCGAGATCCCCCAGTTTTCAAAACAATCATTTTTAAATTGACCATATTATTACCATTACCATTACTATATCTACACTTCCCATCATTAACCTTATGTCGTCATAATAATTACTAACAAACAAAAGAACATGTTTGCAAAAAATACATATATATTGGTAGAATAAGAGTTATTATTGATTATTATAATTGTTAATATTTTGAGGAAAATTTACATATTCTATGAGCTTAGTAGGGGTACTTTAGTCTTTCCTTGTTCAATTCCAACTACAGTGAAGACCGGTCTATGTCTAACTGAGTAACCGTATCCTCGATAACCAATAAAGCATATAAACAACATATTGTAGCGTAAGGTAAATGTATAGAAGGATACAGGTTAATAACAGTTCATAGCATGTAACTCCAAATTGGAATAACTAATGGATTGTGAAAAGTACCTCGGGATTTCCATAAGATTGAGTTGAAAAGGTATCAAAAAGTTCAAATCTTGCCATAGTCAACGTTCACGTTTTCCATGTAATAGGAGCCACACGCTGCAAAGATTTGTGAAATTCACGTTATTCTGCATAACATAATTTTAACAGAATATTCAGATTGTACAGACCTGTTGTTGGCAGAGCACAACAGAATACACCACAACTTTGTGCATTTCCTTTCTGTGTTTTTTATTAGAAAAGTATCCTAATTTCTCATGCAATAAAAGCCTAAAACGCCTTTGAGTTTAATCCTTAGGGTAGAAGATCAGCAACAGATGGTACACACTGACACACACAAGGATTTGTTGTGTGCGAAGTAAATTTGATAAAAGAATTAACATTGATTACCAATTTCACATTTGCTCATACACTTAATAAATATTACAACAGTTAAATGGACTTTGACTGTCATATTGCAACAGTTACTGAATACATATTACTCAGTGATAACCAAAAAGATGTAGACTTGCTTTACCAAAAACTTGATATGACGATGATTTTGATCTCCGAGATCAATTCCCTTTCAAATTTTCAAAAGTCCACGGCTAACCATACATTCAAAAATAAAGCAACACTCATAGACTTACGGTCTCAACCTACCATAAAAATTCATGTTTGGCGTGATTAAAGACTCCATAAAAGTTAATCAGACAGAACAGTCATGAAATTAACAGCATGATATGTTTTCACAGAAGACAAAAATATCATAGTATTACATCCTTCCAAAGAACTTCACAATCAAAGATTTCATATATCATAATACAATAGTTTGTTTAGGAGCACAAGCTCCATTGAGGAAATACTTAGCATCAGAAATTCAAAAAGAAGATACATTAACTACTAACAACGAGATACCAAAAAAATTAAAGATCCGCAGAACAAAAGCAAGCAGGTGCATGTATCTGAAGTGTTTTGTCATAGACGACCATTTCGTAAAGGAGCAACCTCTACGTCTACAGGATCAAGAAGTAGTTGTCACGTTCCTCTACAGATGCAAGATGCTTTCGTCATAGCTCCTAAATTTGATTAAACTCGACCGTCTTAGCGCGTAAAAAATGTTCACCAAGAAAGAACTTCACTGACTTAAAACTTCTAGTCTTCATGTCATATATAGGTATCCTGATGGCCTGATCAAATTCCTAGACACGTTAATAGACGCAAAAGCAATCTCGTCCACAATAACACAATCCGTCCGACGAAAAGGGACCCTCCAAATCCACCCACGACGCACAATTGTTTCCTTAACCCAAACATGCTCCTTGTAATCCTTCAACATCCAAATATCCATCTCATTACTTTCCACAACCCGATCATGACAAAGCACCCCAAAAAACCCATTCACCTTCATAAAAGCCGGCTGATTAAACTTCAACGTCTCCATAACTTTACAATCATACCACGAACTATACTCAATTATTGGCAACGCCTCATTCGGTATCTTAATTATCTCAAAAATCTCCCTCCACAAATCAAACGCTAAAACCTCATTCCTATTATGTAACATCACATGTATTTTGAATCCGTATGCCAAAACATGAGTGGAGGAAGATTGATGAGGAGATATGAGAAGATTGGTATTACGGGACGAAACACAGTGTTTGTGTTAATAGTTCATATTGAAAATCCTTCGAATTATCTTTTGTGATGCCAACCCTGACGTGGTGAGGAAACAAAAAAGGAGTTATGCAAAAGCGTTTGCCAAACATGATGTTTTAAATAGACAAACATCATGTCTCGCAATCGCTAATGCTTAACTCCTTTTTTGTTTACTCACCACATCAGGCTTGGCATCATAAATAATTCGAAACTTTCAATATGAACTATTAACACAAACACTATATTTCGTCCCGTAGTACCAATCTTCTCCACTAATTAATTATCTCCGCATCAATTTTCCTCCACTCAAAACTCGACAACCCAAACAACATTATCTCTACGCTACTCCGGTTGAAAAGTTCGCATCCTAATATTCAAAACCTTGTTTTAATTTGTAACCTCATCGTATCCCAAAAAGTAACATATATAAACCTTTCCGTAGTCGTAAACCCCAAACGAGCCATTCGCGTTAAGTGTAACATATATTACAAAATAAAGCCCTTACCAGAAGTTAGCAATGCGCGGGCGGCACATCGGTAAGCGTCATGAGATGAGTTGCGGTCACGTCGGCGCGTGAGAATGAGAGGAAGTGGCTGTGGCGCGTGGAGGTATGGTAAGCGATGAGGAGGAGGGATGGTGTACGGTGGTTGATGGTTTTTGAGATAAGTGGCTGCTACATTTTGGGTTAGGGTTATTATAGCGATTGAGAAAAATATTTAGGGCCCTTGTTTCATGGGTTTGGGCTATGGGGAGTGAGATTGGGCTTGATAGCAACATTTGATTGAAGGGGTTGAGTTTTAAAATTAGAAATCATACCCACATAATTGATGATTTTTACAAACTGCTTTAAGAGGGGTGGGATTTCATCTCAATCGAAATCCTGCCCGGTTATGTCCTCTTCTTTTCACATAATTTTTTCATAATCACAACTCTACTTCTCTCAACACACACCAACAAGTATTTTCGTGCAATAGATCTATTGGTTTAAATTAGAGAAATCAAAATCAAGTGATAATCAATAGAAGAATAAAAACTAGGGCTCGATCTTTAATTTTTATCAATCGTATTTATTCTTGCTCTTTTTAATTTTGCATGCTTAATCTTTAAGTGTTTTTTGTTGGAGGGTAAAATTTAGATTGTTACATCTCATTGTATACATTTTTCTTGAATGATGAGTTGCCGATGTTCATGGTATATGTATTTTTTTGGTCTCTAACTATATATTTTTAGGGTTCTCATTTTTAATAGACTTAAGTTGTTGTCTCAAATGATTAGCAAATAACAGATGTTCATAACCTCTTAGATAGAAATTGATTCTAGAGCATGTTATTATGATAATCAAAATGTTATACGAAATTTTACCCCCAATACATATACTATGCTTATGTGTCATTTTTTTGGGTGATTTTAATTAAGTATACTTCAAAAGTCAGAGTACCATATGCTATATCATTTTGTAAATTTCAAATACTTAGTGACTAAAGGAAGTTCATAACCTCATTGATAGGAATTGATTTTAGAACATTTTGTTATGATAAGTCTATTACTCCAATCAAACCAATCTAACTTTTTTTATAAAAAAAAAAAAAAAAAAAAAAAAAAAAAAAAAAAAAAAAAAATGAAAATGAATCTTATTTTACACCAAAAGTTTTTATACTTTAAACGCGAAATGATATATTGTATAATAAACATGTTCGTCTATTGCTAATTCGTGTTTGTATTCTAGATCTGCTTGGTATATGCTATGTATTTGCTACATATGTGTTGTATGATTATAATTTGTGTTGATATTAGTACTTACAGTTTTAGTTTATTTCGTAGCGCTCTATTGTTGATTCGTCATTATACTCTAGATCTGCTTGGTATATGATACGTATTTGCTAGATCAGCATTGTATGATTATAATTTGTGTTGATATTAGTACTTATAGTTTAGGTTTATTTTGAAGTGGTTAGGTTTGTATGATATTGTTTGTAGTCGGCTTTTATTATATCTAAACTGATTTTGGATCTTTATATTTGTATTCTGGATGTTTTGTATTGTAGATGATATAAAGGTGCCCATCTATTGTTGATGTATGATACATATTTATTAGATCTGCGTTGTATGATTATAATTCGCGTTGATATTAGTACTATTAACATTATTTGGTTGAAATGGCTATAGTTTTTGTTTATTTAGTCATGCTTAGCTTTGTATGATATAATTTGTAGGCAACTTTTGGTATTTACAAATTTGTTTTTGCTGTTTGACCATAGTGGTGTTTTTTATTTTTTATTTTATTTTTTATTTTTTATTTTTTTTTTCTCAATAGATTAGCTAAATAATCGGTCCATGAATTGTTTGTTAGGCCATTTGGCGTGTCACTCATATTTGGCTTAAGTAGAAACGCCAGGCATGAGTTACATATTTGGTAGTCAGCTTTAAGTAAGGCGATGTTTCATATATTTTTTCCTTGCCTTACTTCAGCTTTAAGTTTTCATCATGTATTTTGTTGGTAGTAATAAGTATTAGATTCAAAAGCTTTCTACGTATCTCATAGTACTTTTTTTTTTTTTTTTTTTGTATATTAGGTTCTCAATTTTTACTAGATAAATGTATAGTTGCATAATGATATTGTTGTTTTCAGTAACTTAGAACTTGAATATATGCTCTAAATTGAACTATCGTTTAGTACTGAATGCCTATTGTATTTGTTTTTGTGTTGAATTGAACGTCACAAACCACGACATTGAATGTATACTTTACTAGTCGCATTTAGGCCACCAAGTATGTAATGAATCTCAATGGGTTCATTCAAAATGACATATGTTGCATGTTGGTAGGGGCAATATACTATGTGTCACACCCCGCCGGATGGCGAAAACGCAAGGCACGACGAAGCCAATATACATCACAAAGATATAGAACAAATACCAAACACAATATTACAAAAAGAAACTCCCTACTTTTACATTGTAAATTCGAAATACATGTTTGAAAAGATAAATACATCATTGTCTTAATACATAAGTTTGAAAGATGGCACGTTTTAGTCCAACACTTGACTAACATGAAATCCATGAATGCAATCACTTAGTTTCCACTTTCACTTAATTACATGAAAAGCATGATAAAAATGGTCAACTATAAAATAGTTGGTGAGTCTCACAGAAACTTGTACAATTAAAAATAATTCCATAAAAATTGTTTCAAAAAGAGTTCAAATATCATATCAAATCATTTCCCAAAGGTCATTTCAAAATCAATCTCAAATCATCCTCAAGAAAACTCCCGCCATCGAGTAAAGTTATCAAAAGACTAAAGCTTAGTAATAACTTGATTTAATTTAATATCATGTCTCATCAAACAAGAACGGTCATGATATTAGGCTAAACGACTAATTATTTTTTAGCTCTATATTTTGCGGATTTTAAATAAAATCGCAAGGTTTATCTATAATCTTGCAATTTAAAAATAAAATAAAAATTGCAAGGCTGACATTAGCATTTTTTTTAATGGTTAGGTTGACCTTGCTAGTTTCTGAAAACTAGCAAGATTCACCTTGTTACTTTTCATTTTTCAACCATTGGATTTTTTTTAAGAAAAACTAACAAAACCTTAATAATTTTATGAGTAGTTTGTCTTTTTGAATAAAAAAAATGAATATTTGATGTAATATATTTGTAAAATTGGTTATTTTTGTTACTTCACAAAATTATATTTTAAAATTACATCGGTGGGGACACATTACCAAAATTAGGGTTCTAAAATGCGCGTCACGGAGGCGCTAAGATGCCCTAAGGCACGAGGCGACGCCTTCACGTTACAAAATAAACCAAAACATCGGCTCTAGGTGTGGCGTGAGATGATGTGTGGAAATGCGTGATAAGGCGCGCCTTTGTGGCGCTTTTTTTAAATTCAACTCCTTTGAAATATATTTTTTTGAAAGAAATGAAGAAACTTATATGCAAGGATAGTTTCTTAACCTAATTCTTTATGTATAACATTTTTTGTAATCTCGATATATATGAAATATGATATAATATATAAAATTTTAATATTTTGTGCCGCTTTAAGCCACGCATTAAAAAACGCTATGACTTCACTATAACTCTTAAATCGTGAGGCTTAGTCATGTAGTCACACAATGACTCACGCTACTTATAGCCTTAACCAAAATCCATTGTTGTCTTAAAGGGGCAATTCCATATATACCCAACTTTAAAATCATAATTCTATATATTTCTCAACACATGCTTTAAAAACATTATATTTATGCACTAAAAACTTGTGTTTTGGGGAATGGAAATGATTTGCACACTCACTCTTTTGATTGGCACACTCCACTCTATGCATTATATACTTGTACAAACTTACAGTATACTTTAACTGTTTGTACAGTTAAGTGTCCTAATCAAAACTATGAGTGTCCTAATCATCTCCTTTTGGGGAAATATGTAATTTTGACATTTAAGTTGGGCAAAAATGGATTTATCCCGATCTTAAAATTCCTTGTAATTTTTCCGGTATTTTATATTCGGTCCAAATTTTTTGTCGGTTTCGGGTTTGGTACAAAAATTTGGACTCAATACCAAAAATGTAAATAACTCGTCTGAAACAAAATTTTCCCCAAATTGTTACCCCAAAAGCAGAAATGGAAACCATAACCCTAAACAACGACTACGAAGAAGACGACCAATCAATCTCATTCCCACTCGACATCATCTCCGTCATCCTCACGCGCCTCCCTGTCAAATCCTTACTTCAATTCCGATTAGTTTCCAAACAATGGCTTTCACTCATCTCATCTCCTTCATTCACCAAACACTACCACCACCGTCCAACCTCCCTCCTCATCACCGCCTACGACTCCTCTACGCGCCACCGCTACATCCTCTCCGTCCCACGCGCCTCCTTAGCAACCTCACGCGCTGTACGTGTCACTCATCTCATGACGCTGCACGACGCGCCTTCCACGAGCCGAGAAACGACGGAACTCGAGCATCTGCATGGCTTAGTGTTACTCACGTCTGGTAATGGATTTATTGAGAATGATTTTGCCTTTGTTATTAATCTGAGTACGCGTAAATATGTTAAACTTAACGCGCCTGGTTCGGTTTCGGTTTATGACTACGGGAAGGTCCATATATGTTACTTTTTCGGATACGATGAGGTTAGAAATTAACATAAGGTTTTGAACATTAGGATGCTTGATATTAAGTCGTTAAAACCGTTTAAACCGAGTAGTGTAGAGATAATGTTGTTTGAGGTGGGGACTTTAGAGTGGAGGAAGATTGATGTGGAGATACCGGTTGATATTAGCGGGAAGGATTGGTATATCGGGATAAAAAGTAGCGTTTGTGTTAATAGCGTGATACATTTGATGTTCCAGAGTCGGAATGAAATTTTAGCATTTGATTTGAGGAGGGAGATTTTTGAGATAATTAAGATACCGAATGAGGCATTGCCAATTGAGTATAGTTCATGGTATGATTGTAAAGGTATGCGGACGTTGAAGTTTAATCAGCCGTTTTTGATGAAGGTGAATGGGTTTTTGGGGGTGCTTTGTCATGATCGGGTTGTGGAAAGTAATGAGATGGATATTTGGATGTTGAAGGATTACGAAGAGCGTGTTTGGGTTAAGGAAACGATTGTGTTTGGTGAGTCGTGGGTGGATTTGGAGGGCCCTTTTCCGTCGGATTGTGTTAATGTGGATGAGATTGCTTTTGCGCCGATAAAGGTGTCTAGGAATTTAATCAGGGTACCTATATATGACATGAAGGCCAGAAGTTTTAAGTCGGTTAAGTACTTTCTTGGTGAACAATTTTTACGCTCTAAGACTGTTAAGTTTAATCATATTAGGAATTATGATGAAAGCATCTTGCCTCTAGAGAGAAATGCCACAAGCACCTCATGATCCCGTAGAGGTTGCTCTGTCACGAAATGCTCATCTATGAAAAAGCACGTCTAACACGTGCACCGGCTTGCCTTTGTTCTACACAAGTCAGGTTTTCAATTTGTCAGTATCTCATTGTTAGTAGTCGATGTATGTTCTTTTAGAATTTCTGATGTTAAGTAGTGCCCTAATGAAGCTTGTATTCCAAAACAATTCTTGTATTCCTTCCTATGGGTTGTTATTAAAAATGCATTAAATCCGATATATGAAATCTTTGATTGTGAAGTTCTTTGGAAGGATGTAATACTATGATAGTTTTGGTCTTGTGTGTGATTAACTGTTATGGGGTCTTTAATCACGCCAAACATGGATGTTTATGGTAGGTTGAGACTATAAATCTGTGAGTGTTGCTTTATATTCGAATGTTTTGATAGCCCCCGTTGACTTTTGAGAAATTAATCAGTAATTAATCTTGGAGATCAAAAAATCTTTCCATATTAAGTTTTAGGTAAAGCAAGGTTGTATCATTCTGGTATGATGGGAATGAATGAGCAAACAATAGACACCAAAGTATGGTTGTGTATGACCTCCGTGCTTGTCTATTGGTCTTTAGTGGAACGATTATTTGTTGTAATTACTTTTATATTAGTGTTAAATGACCCCTAACTTGTATTTTGATTAGAATAAAAGCGCATTTGCTTGAGGACAAGCAAATCTCAAGTGTAAGGGTATATGATGAGGCGAAAAATGAACCACTTTTAGGGGGTCATTTAAGCCCGAATTTGAATTTATTTGATCAAATATTGCCCTAAATCGTTCCTTTTGTGATTTTAGGTACTTTGGGAGAGAAATCTGGAAAAGGAAGCAATTCGGACATTTTTGGAGCATAAAAGTGAAGAAAACGCCAAAGTCTTAATTTTCCTTGCTGGGAACAGTAGGTGACGGCGTCAAGAAGGAATTTCTGACGGCGTCAAGAGTAATTTCCATGACGATCCAGTACAGATTTGACGGCGTCACGAAGTAGGGCGTCAAGAGTAAAATGCATGACGGCCTGGAAACACATAACACATGACGGCGTCAAAAGTAGATCAAGGCAGTCCGAGAAGTATTTTGGCGGCGAGATGACGGTGTCACAAATTTGTTCTTGACGCCGTCAGACCCTATTTCCTATATATAGTTTTCTAATTTTCACATTAAAAAAAGAGAGAAGTTTTGGAGAAACCCTAAGTCCGAACTTAGTACGAATTTTACAGGTTTTTCAAGGGTTCTCAGCCCTTGATCCCTTTCATGTGTAATTGAGATAAGTCTTCTTTTAATTCAATCAATATGTCTATGTGTTGGTTGTCTATATCTTGTTCTTGTCTTAATTCCATCATGCTAGGCTAGATCTATCTTGTGTTTGCTTGGATCTAATGAAACCTAGATGATAATTATGTGTTGATTACTTGTTTATGGTTGTATTGGATGAATGATTTCGATGTTAGGCTTAAGAAAACTGGCAGATCTCCAATTGGTAACATGCTTGAACGTCTTAAGAAACATGAACTAACGTGCACTAGGTTTTATTGGTTGTATTTAATGCATGAGTAAATTCTAATGATCCCATGTTAGGAGCTTCTTAGCCGGCTCGACATAGGAGTGAAGTAGGCACTCATAGGATTGGGGAATTAAGTGCGCCACCCCATGAATGGTATTAAGGAATACAATCCGTCATCCACGCAACTATAACAAGTAATTAACGTGTAAAAGATATCTAGGGAGTAATGAAATCTAAGTAAACACAACTTCTCCACTTATTGCTCACAACCTTAGTTTAATTTAGTTTATTTTCATTTTTAGTATTTTATTTTGATTGTATCTTTAGTACTGGGTTAGTTGACTAGCAACTAATTCCGCCCAAATCCTTTAAACCCGAGATTTTTACTTGCTTTCTAAAAAATATAAAAATACAAAAATAATCATCCCTCACCTTTAGAACTAGTATTTAGGTTTTCTAATCCTAGCGACACTATTCCTAGCTGAACGATCAATCCCCCGGTACTTGTCACTATACTATACTACAACGATCAGGTACACTGCCTGGTGGGGGTTGTAAGCTTCTCAAGATCTGTTGGGATCATAGTTTCACTATTTTATGAAGTCTCGGTCATTTGTAATAATAGGTTGCTTAAGTTATTATTTTCTTACATTTATGTAATGTTACAAGTTTACTAGACTTAAGGTATGTGGCCCATGGGCTTGAAAGCCCACACGATTTAGAGAAAGGAAGGAGAGGGAGTGTTGCCCTAGCTCCTTCCCTATAAATAGAACCTTAGGTCTCATGTAATACTTGGTTGGTTATTTGATTTCTTAAGGAAACTATTGTTCTTACATTTCTCTTTATCATATAATCATCCCATTCTCATTCTCATCCCATTTCTATCATTCTTGTGCTTGTGTTTACTAAATGGTGACCTAACAAGTGGTATCATTCGCCATATGAAGGTGTAGCTTTTGTTTTTTCATTAAGTTTGTTCTTAAACTCGTTCTTTGATTCGAATTTTAGAGAAATTTTTGTACTTTCTTGCTTGTTTCTTGGTTTTTATCACATATTTGCTTACAAACTTGTGCTACAAATCAACACAAACAAAAAAGTTACAATTTTTTTTTCTTATAAAATTCGACTAGGATTACTTGTACTATTTTTCGCAATTTTATAAATTTTTTGAAAAGTTCTTAAAGTTTTCTACTTTCTTAAAGATCTCTTCATTTTACACACAAAAGTACAAGTATCTTGAAATAAAAACGAGTTTTAGGATTGCTTTCTTTGAAAAACAAAAACTACCAAGTTATCGAGAACTTACTTATCCCCAGTTTCGAGATCCTCTCAAAGTGCACTTCCTCGACTTCGTTTGTGTGGACTCGGTATTTTTCTTTCTTGTATAAGAAAGTTAAGTACTTCGACGTTTGGGAAAGTTTTCGAAATTGTATAATTTCGAAAACTGTTTTTATCGCAACTTGGTGATTTTTTCGAAAACTTACTATTTTTCGAAATCACACAAGTTATCGCAAACTTTTCTAAGTTTCGAAATCCTACTATTTCGCAAACATAAGAAGTTTCGCAAAAACCTTGATTGTTGTCGCAAACCTTGTTTTTTCGAAAACCTGACAAGTTTCGCAATCTTATTTTCGCAATCACAGCTGAGCCAGTTTTCGCAATCCGAAGTTGTGCTAAGTTTTCGATACTTGGTTAATTCTACACTTTCTACAAGATCCATTTCTACACAAGTGTTCTAAGATGTCTCAACCACCTAATCATTACTTCCCTCATATTCAGCAATCTCAAAATCAGCAGTATCAGCAACATCAACATCAGCAGTATCAGCAACAACAATACCTTCCGCACCAAATGAATCAACAACCTTCTCAAAAACAAACATACAATCCTCTACATCATTACCTAATGATGCAACAACATCAGATCATTCCTCAACAACAACCATATCAAGTGCCACAACAAAACACTCAGTTCTCCTCCAAACAACCTCATTGGTTTGACAGAATGTGTGAAGTTATTACAACTCAACAATCCCGACATAAGGCAGGATCACTTGAAACACCTCCAATGCTTACACCTGGGAACTATGTTCAATGGTCAAGTCGTTTCTTACGATTTGTTGAGCTAAAGAAACCTCATGGGAAATTCTTGAAGCAAGTGATACTTGAAGGACCATTTGAGTGGCCAACTAGATTTGAAGCTGGTGATCCACATGCTGATCCTCCACGTCCTCCTGGTGATAGACCCCTTCCAGAATCTGCACTCACTGAAGAACAGAAACTACATCGTGAAGCTGATCAGTATGCAATGGCTTATATACTTCAAGGTATACCTAATCCGATCTATCGAAGTGTCGATGCTCAGAAAACAGCCAAAGCTATGTGGGAACACGTTCATCTCCTTATGGAAGGCACTCAATTGAACAAAGATGACATGGAATCCAAGCTTTACATGGAATACACTGACATCACAATTGAACCTGGAGAGTCACTTGAATCCTACTATCATCGTTTCATAAATGTGGTCAATGATCTGGAACGTCACAAAATCACAGTACCAAGGATCGCTGTGAACTCCAAATTTGTTGGTAGTCTTGGCCCTGATTGGCACAAATATGTGACATTTGTTCGTCAAACAAAGAATCTGCATGATGCTCCATATGGTTTGTTGTATGATTTTCTGAAACACCATGAACCTGAAGTGGAAAAAGATCGAGCTCTACGAGGAGGATACACACCAACTTCTACACCAAATTCTTTGGCTCTCGTAGCTCAGTCTCCCTACGCTCCACCACCAATGTCAAATCATGCATATGTTTAAGAGCAGAATTACTTCAGTTATCCACAATCTTCCACCTCGAACCAACTGGTCCCTTATGATTCATCTCTACAGAATGCTTCTACTCAACTTGTTCCGTTAAACAACAATGATGCTGTGTACTACTCCAACTCCAATGAGGATGACGATGATGACTTTAATACGTTGAATCAGGGACTTGCTCTTATTGCTCGTGCTTTCAGCAAATTCTCCAACAAAACAAACAACTGTCAACATTCATCTTCTAACACAAGGAATCAAGTTGTTGTCAATGATGGAAGAGTGGAAATTCAGAATCGTAACTATGGTCGATCTGGTTCAGGAAGTTCTTCAGGAAATTATGGGAATGGTCAGAGGTTTAGTAACAATGGAGGGTTCAACAACAACTCAGGATCTTCTCAGCAAAGGTCTGAACCAGTTGTAACAAGAAAATCCAACTCAGGGAATGCAGTGTGGTGCTATAACTGTAATGAACAAGGTCATATAGCGACATCATGTCCCAAACCGAGAACAAGGGGTAGTAAGTTTCACAAGCAAGCATTACTCATGGCTCTCCAAGATGAAAAAGATGGACATTTCCCTGAACAAGACAACAACTTCTTGGCAAATGTGCACAATGATGATGACATGGAAGATCTGGAAGCTAATGCAGCTGTGATGCTTATGGCCAACATGCAGGAACTTCAGCTTAATGATTCAGGTCCAGTGTATGACACTGATGGCTTGTCTCAGGTACATGACCACAAAGCATGCTTAATACATGAAATAGTATCACCCTCTGTTTCTGAATCAGATATGGCGCAAGTTGTTCCATCTAAATCATCTTCATCTTCTCAAACGGATGAACAAATAAGCACAGTTGTCATATTTGATGATGACACAGTTGTTTCATTTGATGATCCTATTGAGAATAATAACGATGATCATTTAGAACAACATGAACCATCTTAGATCCAGACCCTGACCTAATATTGTTATCTAAATAACTGGACGATCAACAATTGCAAATCATTAAATGCAACGAGAAAAATAAAGCTTTAAAAGAACAAAATGCGTCACTTTCAAGAGATATTGAGTGTTATAAAATTCAGCTTTCAAATCAAGAAGATAAAATTAAACATGCTAAAAGTTTTGAAAAAGCTTTTCAAGATTCTTACAACAAAGAACAAGATCTTCAACGCAAAATGCAAGATTTAATTGAGTCAAATGCAAAGTTGATTTCGAAACTTGAAAGTGAAAAGGGTGAATTGAAAATGCAAGTTGAACGTCTTTAAACAGAACTTTCTAAAACAGAAACAGAATTGTCAAGTTGTCAAAAGGATTTTTGTGAACATAAAATACGAAAAAGGAAGTATATCGATGACTTACTCGGTGATATTGTTGATCTTGAAAAACAACTCAAAGAATTTCGTAACGTTGTTTACAAACACGGGAACTCTGTCACAACAATTCAAAATTTTACTTTAAAATCGAGACCCGATAAAGGATTTGCACTTGGCAATTACAATTCAATGTTTCTTCACACGGCATTCAAAGATATTCCAAAAATTTACAGTATGGATTATTTGTTTGATAATACGATTGTGCGTGCTGTTGTTTTTGATACTGAGGAAGAAGAAGAACTTGAAGACGAGAGTCGATCTAAAATGAGTAATGTTCAATATTGGACACCATATGACTATTCAAAAGCTCCTCCCATTTCAAAATCTTTTGTTACTCAAAAGGACTTACCTGAGAAATCATGGTTTATCGAAGAGTCATATGTTTCATCTCACAATGCGGCTCCTGTCCAAACTGTAGCACAAATTAATGGTCCTTTACCATCATCCGGTGAACTTTCACCCTTACCAAAAAGTGTTCGTGTCTTAAATTATTTCAAAACTTTTATGGAAGACATCGAAATTTTGGAGGAGACAATTGAACGCAATTCTGAAATAACAATTGAAACGTTTCAATCCGCTTACGAGCGTGAAAAGAGAGATATTTTTCAAAAACAAATGTTGCCAATTGTCAAACACCTCCGTCTCTGTGCTACACGTTGGGATCAGGAACTTCAAAAGGAGGTCAAAAATATGATAGAAGTTTTCAACGCAACTGAAAATGACATTATGGTTCAAAAGCAAAGAAATTGTGTTTTAAAAAATGATGCTGATCGACTCTTG
Source organism: Artemisia argyi (assembly GCA_030686995.1). Lineage (NCBI taxonomy): Eukaryota > Viridiplantae > Streptophyta > Magnoliopsida > Asterales > Asteraceae > Artemisia > Artemisia argyi. The sequence continues at coordinate 181,753,562 of CM060693.1, read as the reverse complement.
GAACAAGTTCTCAATGCTGATATTTTGTCTGTTATCATGAATGATCTCTATAAATCTGGTACTTCTATGCTTATGGATGATCTTTGTGTTGATAATAACTTGTTGAATGTGGAAATTGAGACACTGAAACATGAGAATGACAATCTGAGGAAAAAGAATGATGATGTGACAAAACAGTTTTCAAAACAAATTTGTCAACTCAAACAAAAGCTTGATTGGTGTCAAGCTCAGAGTCTTAATAAGGAATTGAAACTTCAAAGTCAAAATGTTTCTAACTCTTGTCAGCTTTGCAAAAACATTGAGTCTTTCAAAAGTTTGTGTCTCAAATATGAGAAAGAAATTGCGGACTTAAAAATTGAAAACGCCGAATGGCAACAAAACCGCGATGACATCAAATATTGCAATGGTTTACTCGAGTCTGAAATTCAGGATAAAAATCACATCATCATCGATTTAAATGAGAAAGTTAGGCTACTTCAAAAAGGAAAGATGGTTGACACCACGGTGATAGCACCAGGAATGTATAAATTAGACAAAACGGAAAAAGGAAAGGTTGTTCTTAATACTAATGTTGATACCTCCACTTCTACAGGACTAGTCTCCACTACTAGCGTTAGCAGACCCAAGCGAAAAAGTAAAAAGAAGAATAGGATCTTGCAACGTAAGAAAGGACAACTAGCAGCCCAAGAAGTAGAAGATCAACTTAGGACCTTGAATAAGACTCATGTTGCATCAGATTTAGATTCTAGTCTAGCAAATTGTAATCAAAATCTAAATGTAACGAATGATGAACCTTTGAATGTTTTCAATATTAATGCATCCTGTGTGTTTTGTCGTAAAAGTGTTTCATCTGGTGATCATACAAAATGTATAGCTAATTCTCTACTTTCTCGTCATAAGAAACGTAGGACACGCATTCCTTCTAGGCCCACAATTGCCTCTAAGTCTAACTTAGGAAAGCCGTCTACTACGGTTTCTAATGAAGTTGAAGTTACCCCCATAGGTGCCGAGAACAAATCTAGGAATGAGCCAACTACTAGTGCATTTAATATTAAGAAAGCAAAAACTAGTTGGAATTGGCAACGTTGGCTACAACATAAACCAGACTTTAAATGGATTCCGAAATTGTTGAGTAAATGTATTTCTAACCAACAGGAACCCGCACTGTCTTTGGGTTCCACCCTTACTTCTGTTCCATCTGTGTCTTCTTCTTGTGATGCAGGTGGTACAGATTATTCTCTGGATTGTTGATAGCGGATGCACCCGACATATGACAGGCAATCTCAAATTGTTGAAAAACTTTGTCTCAAAGTTCATTGGTACTGTCAGATTCGGGAATGATCATTACGCTCTTATCATGGGATATGGTGACTTTGTAAGTGGGAACATCGAAATCAGCCGTGTTTATTATGTGGAAGGCCTTGGGTACAACCTTTTCTCTGTTGGTCAATTCTGTGATGGGGATCTAGAAGTTGCATTTCGAGAGAAAACTTGCTTTGTTCGTGACCTACAAGGAAACGATCTTATGACTGGCTCACGTGGTTCCAATCTTTATACAATATCAATGTCAGATATGATTGCAACATCTCCAATATGTCTTCTCTCCAAAGCAGAATCAACAAAATCTTGGTTATGGCACAAACGTCTTTCACACTTGAATTTCAAAACCATGACTGATCTTGCTCGTTATAAACTTGTCGATGGATTTCCAAGATTCCGTTTCACCAAAGATCACTTATGTCCAGCCTGTGAACAAGGAAAAAGTACTCGTGCTCATTTTCCGTCTAAACCTGAGCAAAGTACAAATCATGTTTTACAACTGCTTCATATGGATTTATGTGGACCGATGCGTGTTCAAAGTATCAACGGTAAACGCTACATACTAGTAATTGTAGATGACTTCTCCAGATGGACTTGGGTTTATTTCTTACGAAGTAAAGATCAGGCTCCTTCTATGATCATCACCTTTCTCACCAAAATTCAAGTTCAGTTACGCAACACGGTACGAATCGTCAGAACTGACAATGGAACTGAATTCAAGAATCAGACACTTAGGTCTTATTATGAGAAAATGGGAATTGAACATCAAACATCTATTCCTAGAAGCCCAGAACAGAATGGTGTGGTTGAAAGACGCAACAGGACGTTAGTGGAAGCTGCTAGAACTATGTTGATTAATGCTCAATTACCAGATTACTTGTGGGCAGAAGCTGTTTCAACCGCATGTTATACACAAAACCGTTCCATGATCACAAAACGCCATCGCAAAACACCATATCAAATTGTTCATAAAAGGAAACCGAACATCGATTACTTTCATGTATTTGGAGCACTTTGTTATCCGAAAAATGATCGTGATGATTTAGGTAAACTTAAAGCAAAGGCTGACATTGGAGTGTTCGTTGGATATTGTGAAAATTCCAAAGGTTTTCGAATATGGAATCGTCGTACAAGAGATATTCAAGAAACCATTCATGCTAACTTTGATGAACTCACTCAGATGGCTTCTGAGCAACACAGCTTAGGACCCGAATTCAACCGTTTTAATTCTCCGGCATCTTCAGCTGAACCATTGCCACTGAACCGCAAAGAATTAGAAACCTTGTTTGCTCCACTATTTGATGACACAATTGACTACCGTCCTAGTGAGGTCTCACCTAATTCCGCTGCTCAACCTGAAAACATTCCTGTACCAGACTCACCTCAACAAACTTCAACAAATGTTGAGAGAGACGGTCCTCCAATTGTATCACCATCTACAGCAGAACAAACTGGTTCTAACTCCCGCCATCCAGCTGAAGATCCAACACCACTATCAGTTCCACAACTCGCAGAGCATGATCCTGATGCGTTCTTTAATCCGTTTGCACCGGCTACTACAGTTCCTGATATAGCTGAGTCGTCAACACGCAATTTGGATCCTGCTAACATGCGAGACACTTATCAACTACACCCTTCAACACACAAATGGACTCGAGACCATCCACTAGTTCATATTATTGGCCATCCAGATGCACCTGTCATGACAAGACAACGACTTCACACTGATGGAGAAACTTGCATATATGCACTCACAGTTTGTCACGAAGAACCAAAGAACATCAAAGAAGCAATGACTTATGACAACTGGATTGAATCTATGCAAGAGGAATTTCAGCAATTCATAAGATTAGAAGTCTGGGAATTAGTTGAAAGACCTGACGGAGTCTTTGTCATCGGGTTAAAATGGATCTGGAAGAATAAGCTTGATGCAGAAGGGACTATCATACGCAACAAATCACGTCTGGTAGCGAAAGGATACTCCCAACTTGAAGGTCTTGACTTTGCTGAATCCTTTGCTCCAGTGGCTAGACATGAAGCTGTTCGGATTTTTTTGGCGTATGCTGCACACAGGAATATGGTGGTTTACCAAATGGATGTGAAAACAGCATTTCTTAATGGAGAACTCCGTGAAGAAGTTTATGTTAGCCAACCTGAAGGCTTCGTTGATCCTGAGCGTCCTAATCATGTTTACCGACTCAAAAAGGCACTCTACGGACTTAAGCAATCCCCAAGGGCGTGGTATGACAAACTGTCCACTTTCTTATTGGCCAATAAATTTTCTAAAGGATCGGTGGATCCCACACTATTTACAAAAACCTACGGGGAGGACTTACTTGTTGTTCAAATATATATCGATGACATCATTTTTGCCTCAACAAAAAGAAGTTACTCGAATGATTTTGCAAAATTAATGAAAGATAATTTTGAAATGTCCATGATGGGTGAACTTTCGTTCTTTCTAGGACTACAAGTTCATCAATCACCCCGTGGAATTTTTATAAATCAGTCCAAATATGCTCTTGAAATTTTAAAGAAACATGGAATGATGTCATGTGATACTTATAATACACCAATGGGCTATACCACAAAACTAGATGCTGATTTACATGGGACTCCTGTTGACCCTACCAAATACCGAAGTATGATTGGGTCCCTCATGTATCTCACAGCTAGTAGACCTGATATAGTATTTGCTGTCTACATGTGCTCTCGCTATCAGTCTAAACCAACTGAAAAACACCTCAGTGAGGTCAAAAGAATCCTTCGATACATAAAGGGAACCATTAACTTGGGAATCTGGTATCCGAAGGATTCTGGTTTTGAACTAATTGCTTTTTCAGATGCTGACCATGCAGGATGTTTAGACACACGCAAAAGTACATCTGGTGGATTACAATTTCTCGGAGACAAACTTGTGTCATGGCAATCAAAGAAGCAGGACTGCACATCACTGTCGTCTACAGAATCTGAATACGTAGCCATGTCTGCTTGTTGTGCTCAAGTCATCTGGATGAGATCACAACTTAAGGATTATGGCTACCTATTCAACAAGATTCCTATCTACTGTGATTCAAAAAGTGCAATTGCTATCTCCTGCAACACAGTACATCATTGCAAATCCAAACACATCGATCTCCGATATCACTTCATCAAAGAGCATGTGGAAAAGGGTACCGTTGAACTTTATTTTGTTGGAACTGAGTACCAATTGGCGGACTTACTTACCAAATCTTTAGCACCATCAAGGTTTGCTAGTCTAGTTCACCAAATTGGTATGAGATGTTTGACTACAGAGGATCTGGAAAAGTTTTTAAAACACAACTGATCGTCAAACATCATAACTATCTTTGTATAATATTTTTTTTCTTTTCTTAACTATAAACCAATCAAAACACAAAAAGATTTTTCATATTCTATTTTCTTACAAAAAAAATAAAAAAAAAAATAAAATAAAATAAAAATAATTTTGCAAGTATATCGCTTCACTTCAACACTATGTTTTAATTTTACACGTGTTGAGGGGGAGTCACGCTTAAATTTTTACCAATTTTAATTGGTATACTTGCATGTTTCTCGTATTTTACGGTACTTCGGAGTGTGTGGACGATTCCTTTTACATCACATTGTCTCATCCCGTTATAAAGTCTTCATAAGTTAGGATTAACGGATGTATATCTCAAAGTTACACATGTTTGTTATTTACTTTAGGACTCAAGTAGGAATATCAAATAGTTAAGGGACCTAAAGTGACAAAAACTTTAAAATTTCAAAATTATAATAAAACAAACAAACCGGATTTTCAAACCTCACTTTATACTAAAACCCTAAAACCTCTTTTGAAACCCACGGCCCTAATTCATTCAAGTCATCCACGATCTTGATCATCAATTTGTAAGTTCCTATGTAATCACTAGGGTATTACACACATAGGATCTTGGTTAATTGAATTTTCAACGGCTCGATCTCCATATTTCATGATTTCGAAAACTAGGGTTTATGATTTCGAAAATTGCTCGTAACATGTTTAGGTGTTTAATTCTTGATAGGGTTTTGTTACTAAGCATGTTTCTAACATATCCTCATCATTTATTCATGCATTCCATCATGTTTGCTTCGATCTAGAAATCTAGGGTTTAGGTCGATTTGGGTTTGCGAGATTCTGTGTTTGTTTACTTTGTTTTATTGGTGGGATATGTTTCTAAGGTCACAAGTATGCATGTTTGTATTAATGTGATGGAACTACTCCATTGATAATTGGTTCTCGATAAGTTAGTATGCCACGTCTTTTGAAAAACTTCGATCTAAATGAGTCCAAAGTGTTGTATGCTGTTATTACATGTCTTATACTTATGCTTGTGATATGCTAGAACCACTCTTGCTCAGTAATCTCAAAATTTGATACATTTTCGAGAAAGTTGATCTTGAAAAGTTATCGAAATCTTTGTTTAACGTGTGTATTGCTTATATCTAAGTTGTGTTTATCTATCTTGGTGACAGGCCTGAATCATTGGAAAAGTTCTTTGCTAAAGAATCGTACGTGTAACTTCAAAATCGATTTGATTCTTGTATAAGAATTTTTTCGAGAAAATCGAGATTTATCGCAATCTTTGATAAACTTATCGAGAAACTTATGTTTTCAATAAATGTTGTTCAACCTCAGTTTTTTTCGAAATTGTCTTTTCGAAATCACTCTTTGAACTATATTTTTCGAAATCACCAGGTTCTCGAAAAGTCTTTATCGAAAATGATGTTTTCGAAAACTTAAACTTTTCGCAATTCTTGATAAAGGAAAGATTTCGATAAAATTTACTTATAAGGATTTTCTCGATAATTCACTTTCTCGATAAAGTTCTTTGTAACATTTTTTCGAAATCTTCTCTCAATACAAGTTTGCGATATAAGTCATGTTTTATTTTTTTTCGAAATATTTTCTCAACACAATTTTGCGATAAAAGGTTTATGTTATTTGTTTTTGAAATCTTGTTTTTGGCCTTGTCATGTTATATCCATGTAACTTTGTTGTGATTCATTGTTGTTGTGTAATGTGAAGTAATTGTGAATTGTGAATATCAATTGTGCTTATTTGCGAGACATTGCATTGTATAGTTGATTTCGTGATTTTAAATGTACTATGATTCTTCAAGCATGCATTATGTGACTCTTCACTCATAACAAAATGACACATTTGTGCTTAACTATCTCAAGTAGATATCTGTATCCAAACTCTAAACTGTGCTAACACGTAACAAATTTGGATGTTTGGTTTATGGTAATACTTTTCAGATAAACATGGCTGAACACAATGAGAACGTCACTGAGCAAAGTCTTCCACTGCTCACCTTGGATGACATCACTCCCGAGAACTACAATGTCACAATTGGTAACAACAATCCCCGAGTTGATTTCAACAAATTGAAAATCATAGAGAAATCATGCATGATCGTGAAAGATATCCTACTTGCACATCCATGCAAACCTCTACTCACCTGTTCTACTTCAGTTCCGCTGTTCTATCTTCATCAGTTCTGGCTTACTGCTCAGGCTAACTTGGATGATGAGTCTTTCACTGTTACATTGGATAGCCAAGAATACACTGTGGATCATGACGTTCTTCGAACAGCTCTTCTCCTACCACAAACTGACAACGAATTTGCTCCTATACTACCTGACCTGGATCTTCTTGACTTCTTCATCGAATTAGGATATGAGGTTGATGATGATGTACCGCTAGTAAAGCTTTCCCAATTTAATGCCAAGAATATCCCTCAGCCTTGGAGAACATTCTGTCTGTTGGTGGTAAGATCTATATCTGGAAGGAAAAGTGGTCTTGAACATCCAAGGCTCGAACACCTGCAAACATTCTGGGGAATGGTGACTCTGACACCAATTGACTTTGCAGTTCCTATCATGAATGATATTGTCCACAGCATTCAGACCGAACGTGTGAAGACTATGATACCGTTCACAAGATTCACCAAGCTTCTCATAGAACATCTCTGCAAAAGCTCTCCAGAATTCATCAAGAGGATGGCTGATCCTAATGAGCCGAAGCACCTCTTCGAGGACGACTTCACCACCTCATTCATCAAGACGACCACTTCCTCAACCAAGATCAAGGGAATGAGGCTTCCTGAATACCTATTGAATGACAAAATCAAGAAGAGTCTGAACTACAAGCTGTATGACAACACTTACAAAGGAATACAGGAAGAAGCAACAATAAAGACTCGTAGCAAAGGTGGTGTAAAGTCTGGGAGTACCACAAGCACCACTGGATCACCTCATACTAGATCTAAGGCTGCTCCAATGTCAAAACCCAAGACTTCTACCACACCTAAACCTACATCCAAACCTAAACCTGCTACCAAGCCAAAGAAGAAAGTCACTCCTGAATACACTCTCCGGGATGAACCTACACCTCCACCTTCTGACACCGAATCCGAGTTCGACACAGAATCTGAAGAAGAAGAACCGGACTATGAACTGAAGGTAAGAGCACCTGAAGCAAGACTTTCTGCTACCGAGATTGCCATTCAACAAAGTCTTGAAACTTATGAAGAAGAGAAAAGGAAAAGAAAAGGAGTCACCATCAATGAACCTCAGGATGATGAAGACGAACCAATCGTTGAACCGTTAGTCGATAAACGCAAACTTAAAAGTATTGTTATCGACACACGAGCTGAAGAAAAGCGACTTCGTAAAGAACAAAGGAAAGCTAGTCTCGAAAGCCGACTTATGTCACAACCTCCAACACCTCCACCTATCGATCAGTTGGAACATGTAGGAGCTACAAGCAGCATGATTCCTCCCATTGTGTCCACAACGTCAGAATCAGCTCCACAGCCTGATGACACCGTTAAGGATACAGATAAAACAAAAGATGTCAACATGACAGAAACTGCTTATGAAGAGGAGAATGTTGGCGGACATGAGAACATAGCCACGGATCAGGAACAGGAATACCTTATTACTCCAGAGTTTCTTGCACGAGAAGCAGAGGATGCAGAGGAACGCCGTAGAAAAGAAAACGAAGAGAAGAACGCGTTCGACACCAACATATTTCTTAAGTCATCTTCTCAGCAGACTTCCTCAGCCAAACCTCCACCTCCTCAAGACTCTCCACCAAAGGATCTCACTCCTCCTGCTTCTTCTTCAAACTCACACAACGAGTCGTCGTCAGAATCTTCCCCTGAGCACTCATCTCCCACACCTTCTGAAACCGCATCAAAACAACATTCAATCAATGAACCGAAACAACCAGTTGATCTTCAGGAGCAAGTAGACAAACTCACCAACATGGTCACTGGTCTTACTAAACAAGTTGAGGACTTCCAGGAGTCAAAGCAGCTGATCGACAAGTTCTTGAACTCTGATTACGAAGGATTTATCAGAACTGCAACACATGATTTTCTCATTGAAAATCTGGTTGATATGATCACTCCTGAAGTAGCAAACCTTCTTGAACCAATCAATGACAAATTGGATCACAGAATCAGAAGTGTTACAAGGAAAATGTTGTCTACTACACCATTCACGCTTCACACCGCAAAACCTTCTACTGTGGCTCCAACCGTCCCTGAATTGTCCTTTAATGACATGCTTGCCAAACTCTTTGACAACATTGCCTCCAAACCCACACAGACTGAAGAAGAAAAAGCACTGTATGATGCTATGGTGGCTTACATATCAAAGGAGTCATGCAAAGATGCTGCTGGAACCCGAAAACGGACAAGAAAAGATGATGATCCTGACCCAAACTCCAAAGGCAAGAAACCTAAGTCTGGAACAGGTCCCTCATCCTCTCTACAACCACAAAAGGACTCCACTTCTCCTGGAAATCAACAACAACCCTTAACTACTGGTAAAGGTCAAACTGAAGATGAAGAAATTTTCATGGAACACACTGATGACTTCCAGGATCAACTTGACACCGATTACCGTGCTCCACCTACTCATGATTCTCATGCTGGACCATCGTCACCGTCCAAAGCTAAAGACAAAGATGCTACATCCAAGTCTAAGAAATCCAAGAAGAAAAAACGTCATACATGGCTCGACAATGACGATACTCCTCTTAATGACTGGTTGACAGACATGGTTCAGGCACAACCTCCTCTAGAAGATAAAGAACCCCTTCCGGGCAATACTCTATAGTTCACCCAAGTTATCATGAAGGATCTTCAGATCAACAAACTTACAAAGACGGAGCTAAGAAGAATCAATAAGGACGCACAAGATTTTCTCAAGAAAAGATCTGGAAACAAAGTTGAATACGAATTTCATTTGCAGAATATAGCCAGTGCAATGTCTGCCGAATTTGACTGGCTAAATCCTGAAATGAATATCGATTTCAGTTCCAAGAACCATGAAAAACTTTACTTCACTGACTGGACAAAACCATTACCTTTGACAGGATTTCCAGATAAGCCCAAGTTACCCTACAGCTATTTTTTCAACAAAGATCTTCAAAATATCAAACTCACCCAAGTGACAACCAAGAAGAAATATGCTTCATCACTCACAATCTCCGTACCAGCCGCCAGATACGAAATTCCTGCCATCGAAGAAACAACTCGTGTTTTCAGCAACTCCATCGTAGCTTACGACAGAGATGCCCTACACAGCATTCAACACTGGCCAGAACGTCGTCGTCTCAGTTATACTAGCAGATTGGGAGAGAAATCTTTGGAAAATGTGAAGCATAAATCTAAGATCATCGCCATCTTGGAGATCCACGAGTCGCAACGATTTAACTACAAATTCATGCGTGAAATTGTTGTTAAACGACAAGATGAAAAGAAGTACAAGTTCTCCGAAGCAGACTTTCCAGACCTTAATCTGAATGACATCGAAGATATGTATCTCGAAAAGGTTAAAGGAAGAATGCGGGGTTTCGACAGAGATGTACAGTACAACTTTATGGCATCACTACTTCTTTACATCCGACGACTAATAGTTCAAGAAAGGGTGGAAGATCTTCAACTGGGTGTGGAAAGTTATCAACAGAAGATAAATTTGACAAAGCCGCAATTCACGTTTGATGGAATTTATCAAACGTCACAGTTTACTCTCAACCAAGATCCTTTTGGTTTCACCTACATCAACAGCAAACAGCTACAAAGTTTCATGAGATTCGATGAGGTGCACAAATTCTGTGATGTTACACTCAAATCTGTTCGTGATGGGCTGGTCAAAAGGTTGAATGATGATCGACGAAAGATAGCTAAGGGGGAACAACCGAGATGGAAATCCAGCACGAGAAGACAAGTTCGTAATTTTGTCTTAAAGATTGAGGAAAGGTTATTTCGACGGGAACAGATCAGACGACTGGAAAGCTACATCGGCGTCAGACCATCGTTTCCTGTCAGAAACTTCGAAAGACCTGAACCCAAGTTCACTGACTTTGATGCTCCACTTCCTGACGAAGAGTAACTTGGTACATTTGATTATTTCATTTGATTGAATGATTTTTCATATTGGCTTGTGCACACATAACAGTGTACAACCCGTTCTTATAATGAAAGGACCCTGAGGTACGCTTCAGTGCCTCAATCCTAAATATAAGGAGCGAAGGCTTCTTACTTTTGAGTAGAATTAATCAAACATTTATGATTTTCATAATTCTACTCAAAAGGACAAGTATTTCACCTCAATAAGACCTAATCACTTGTTGAGGGAGAGCACTTGTCAAAACAAAATACTTTGCTCCAAATCAAAAGCTCTTGGTGAATCTCCCCGTAAGACTCAAAAGGCATATTTAATCATAAAGTTTGTCAAAAACATCATTTTATATGCTATTTTTGAGGGGGAGAAAATGAAAAAGTGATTAAAATATACGAAGTCAAAGCTTAAAAGTTGTATCAAGTGCGAGCTAGACTCAGTATTGACCCAGGAATTGACGAGACAATAAAAGTTAGTAATATCGAAAGGACTTATCCTCAACGGGTAATAACATCCAGTTAGTTATTAGAGCTAGTTGTCACCTAAAAGCTGACAATGCATCTCTTTAACTAACCACGTAAGCGTGTCTCGAAAAGGATATGTCTTAGTAGAAATGTACCGTCTCGAGAAACTTTCTGTGGACTTGACCAGGCCGGGTAATAATTTCAAGCTAGTTTATCTAGTGATGTAAGCGTGTCTCGAATCGGTCTAGTTCACGGAAAGCGGATCAATTCAAAAAGTGCTTGCTCCTCCTGCATGTGCAAATTTATTAAACACTTATGAGCACATGTGCAGGGGGAGCCCTTCAAAAGTGTACAACAAAACTCTCAAAGTGTTAACCAAAATATTTGATTATCACAAACACTTTGAGAGATTTTTCAATCAAAGGTTTCTTGGCTACTGTCAGAGTTATAAGGTGATTAAGATAGGAATATCAGTCCTATGATCCGCCAGAGCCGGAGGGATCTACCCAAGGACATCTCCCATAGTTAGAATTAGAAGTCCTTAGGTATGATACGAAAAAAGGAGAAATGAATGAAAGGGAAAGAAGGAGTTGAAGAATTAAAAAGAAAAGTAAAGAAAAGGGTGAAAAGAAATAGCCCTCCATATGTTCAACCTTAAGGCAGACACCGGGTTCAATACGTATGCTACTGGCTGTTGCTAAAGACAACACCGGTATTGAAGATTAAGTCGTCATGGACCCAGTGACGCAATGCACTAAACCTTCTTAACCACTCAAGTTCTCTTAAAAGGACTTGTTTCATTCTCACGGGGAACCCGCGTACCCTATCGACCTATCTCTTAGAGACGGTTGATATTGAAGCAGGAGACACCGCCCCAGTCTCCGCATAGGAAACCTAGGTGTGCACTTATAGAGTCTAGAGCCTTGAGATACATCAAAGATCTCTTAGGAACACTTAGCATTTCTACGACTGATGTTCTACATCAATGGGCATCAGTTGTAAACTATCGAGTCCTTCGCAGATCTTAGCAATCTGCCGAGAACGTTTATGAGAGGATTACGTAAGTATTTCTCAATGATTGAACGGAAATCCTGCCAGGGTCAACATCAAACAGCCCTGACAGCAGGTCACTTCGGTAACCCCACAAGGGTTAAGCTTAGTGTTTGCGGTGGTTCCATAGCGGTCTACAGTCGTGGAGTGATCCCCAGCGACTCACCCAGTCATTGAGCTACCTAGTAGGTCTCGTAAGCTCCTTCGGGAGTATCTCATATGGGAACGGCCTGGATAAGGATTAGAAGGAGTCTTCACAATATGCTGTTGATGAGCTCTAATTCCTTATCCGTAAGTACCGGTTGTTTTATTGCTAACTGTTTACTCGCAGGTACCTCACTTCCATGATGGTAGATTCCAACATGCTCATACATACATCTTGAAGTCAAAGAAAGCTCCCCAAAGGTCTTAGCAACACAAAGGTCAAAGAAAGATTCTACACCAATAAGAAGAATCTACAAAGTATAAAGACAAAGATCTCAATGCATGAAAAGGAACTTCTTGTACGTGAAAGTCTAAGTCCAAAGATGTATGAGTATGTTGGAATGGCGGACAACCACCACAGACGCAGGAGTGACGAACGGCAGAATACTTCATAACACAATCACTACATCATCACCAAAGAACAAAGACAAAGAGCAAAGTACATCCATTTTCATTCAAATCATTTTTTAAGACGTCTAGAGTTTTACATGTCACAAGTCAAAGACAAAGAAGAAGACGTCAAGCAACCGTGATGACCGACCCTTAGGGGGAGATTGTTGGGATCATAGTTTCACTCTTTTATGAAGTCTCGGTCATTTGTAATAATAGGTTGCTTAAGTTATTATTTTCTTACATTTATGTAATGTTACAAGTTTACTAGACTTAAGGTATGTGGCCCATGGGCTTGAAAGCCCACACGATTTAGAGAAAGGAAGGAGAGGGAGTGTTGCCCTAGCTCCTTCCCTATAAATAGAACCTTAGGTCTCATGTAATACTTGGTTGGTTATTTGATTTCTTAAGGAAACTATTGTTCTTACATTTCTCTTTATCATATAATCATCCCATTCTCATTCTCATCCCATTTCTATCATTCTTGTGCTTGTGTTTACTAAATGGTGACCTAACAAGATCCCTTGAGAGGTAAAGCCTGGTGCGATCCCTACGTATCAAAACACACTACACACAGCCACACAGGAACACAGGAAGTATGTTTGACAGAAAGATCTAAGTTGCCAGGTAACACGCAAATACTTTATTGAAGAAAAACTAACTCAAAACTTCAATTGATACAATGATAATCCTTACCCTCCACGGTATATATAGACTAAACTAAACGTATTAGACTATAACTAGGATTACATTAAAAGCTATCCTAAAACAATGAGGACTACTCCATATTAGGATAAACTTGGATGAGTTGGACTAGCACTCCAACTTGTTCTTCCAGAAACCTGATAACATGCCTTAAGCCACAATCAGACTTCACATAGGAATTCATCAACAAACACCCCCTGAATTTCTGAGTCGAAGAGGGAAATTCTTGCACTCCAAGTAACGATCTCATTTCCTTGAACCTTATATGCGCCAAGGCCTTCGTTAATGGGTCTACTCTTTGATTCTCTCCACATACATGCTCAACAATTACCTGCTCATTTCCTTGAACCTTATATGCGCCTCAGTCACTTCCGTCAATAACTCCCTAAGCCAAATTGCTTGACACGCAGCTGCAATGGCTGCCATGAACTCAGCTTCACACAAAGATAACGCGACGGTAGCTTGCTTTTGTGAGCACCATGTAATGGGCGATGTATCAAGGTAGAAAACATGTCCAGTAGTGCTTCGTCCATCATCAATATCAACATTATGACCGCTATATCCCACTAGTCTCATGTCATTACTACGATTGTATTTAATACCAAACGAAGTCGTACCTTTAAGATAACATAGAATTTGCTTGATAGCACGAGCATGTGATTCTCTTGGACTTTGCATATACCGACTAACCACTCCAACCGAGTAAGTCAAATCTGGACGAGTGTGCAAAAGGTAACGCAAGCAACCCACCACTTTTCGATATTGGGTAGCTTCAACTTCTGGTTCATCTTTTGCTTTTGACAACTTGAGTCCCGGTTCCATCGGACATAAAGTTGCATTGCAATCTTCCATACCATCTTCTTTCAAAATCTTCCTTGCATATCTCTCTTGTTTGATCTCCACGTAATCTTTTTCTTGTGAGACTTCGATACCTAAGTAATAAGTTAACTCACCAAGATCCAACATTTCAAATTGAGACACCATTCTCCTTTTGAACTTGTTTATGAGGTCTAAGCTCGTCCCAGTCATGAATAAATCATCCTCATATACCGCGACGATGATACATTCTCCATTGGGAACCTTTCTATAGACCGCCTTTTCGTGGAAGCATTGTAGAAAATCCATCTCTTTTAAAGTACTATCGAACTCCTTTCGATCACCATTTAGAAGAGCCGTTTTCATATCCAAGTGATGAATCTTCCATCCTTTCCCGGCTGCGAGAGCAATCAAAAGTCGTATGGTCTCGAGTCGAGCTACCGGCATGAAGACTTCATCACATTCATCACGAACTGATTCATTTTTATCATCTACTGTAGCATGAACAGTAACTGGTACTGTAGCGTGAACAGTAACAAGGTTGTGAACAGTAGCTTCTGGGCTGTGAACAGTCATTCGTGGGCTGCTATTATGAATAGTAACAAGGTTGTGTTGTTCGTTTCCAGCAGCTTCCAAGTCTGAATCCTCATTAGTTCTTTTGTCCCATAACACTTTAAACGTACCATGTTCTTTTCCCGATTGGCATGTATTTTCGTTACCAACTTTTAGCTGAGCCTTATAAAGACGATTTGCACTTCGCGGAACCTTTATAAGTAGACTTCCACAACTATCTCGCATGGTTAAGAAATCACCTTGGATACAAATATCATAACCGGATATTGTCGCTTGTCCGAGACTTATCACATTATTTCGAAGAGCGGGAATATAATAGACATCTTTCAACAATTTTTGTTCTCTGTTTTTACCTTGGAACAAAATCGAGCCTTTTCCCTTTATGCTCACACACGAACCATCTCCGAACCTAACACGTCCAATAATATTTTCATTTAATTCAGAAAAGTAAGAGTAATTACCTGTCATGTGATTACTTGCACCATTGTCAAAATACCATACATCGTCTTCATCGGTATTTGGCTCGCACTTTGGTGGAGTGTACTTTTCTTCATTCACGAAAATCGTTTCTTGAACCAGGTTCATCATAAAGAACGTACCTTCCTCATGATACACATCTTTCTCTTGCTTCTCATTAAGGTTAACTTCATGGTTTCGGTTTCGTTCAGGGCATCTTGAAGCAAAGTGTCCATACTCATCACAACGGTAACACTGTATATGTGAGAGATCACGTTTCTCATGTTGCTTACCCTTTTGTTCATTATCATCATGGTTTTTCGAGGAGTCACGTTGACCTTGGTTTTGATTGTTGTCACGTCTACTACCTTGACCACGACCACGGCCTCGAGAGTTTGAACCACGTCCTCTTCCTCCACTTGAGTCATTATTCCTTTTGGAATTTTCGGTCCTAGTATAAAGCAAATTCTCTTGAGCATCGTTTGCTTTATCTTCTTCCTTGACTCTTTCTTCGTATGCTTTCAATCGTCCAACCTGTTGTCCCAATAATAGATCTTTAATAAGTTGCAATTCAATTGAATAAGTAAAATCTAAATTGTTTCATTAACCTTTAATCGATCCATGTATATACATATATATATGTTTTGAATCGGTGTAAATGAACCGACACAACCATTCACATAACCGAAATAACTACCCAAACTACTTTTTCGGTTATTAAGTTTCTAACTAACAAGTTTGGTCCTTTATGTTCTAACTTTTACAAACGAAGCAATGTATTAAGATTATTCGGTCTTCATTCTCCTCCTTAATCTTGATCGTTGCTTCTCTTTAAATCTTGAACTCCGAGCATCTGTCGCATTGTTGTGAACTTCAATCTTGGTAGAGCCTTTGTTAGAATATCTGCTCTTTGTAGTTCTCCGCTGATATGTTCCACATTGATGTGTCCATTCTCTACGCATTCTCGAATAAAATGATAGCGAATGTCGATGTGTTTGCTTCTTCCATGAAAAACTGGATTCTTCACAAGTGCTATTGCTGAAACGTTGTCTATCTTCAGCGTTATCTTCTTTTCTTCACTTCCAGTTAATTCACTAAGTAATCTTTTCAACCATAAGGCTTGACATGCTGCTGCAGTAGCCGCCATGAATTCTGATTCACACGATGATAGTGCCACTGTCGGTTGCTTCTGAGTACTCCATGTAATGGGTGACTCTCCAAAGTAAAATACTATGCCAGTAGTTCCTTTTCCTTGATCAGTGTTGATTCCATAACTACTGTCGCTGTAACCTGTAATCTTGCAGCCGCCTTCTTTCTTGTAAATTATGCCATGCTCCTTTGTTCCTTTGATATATCGAATTACTTGCTTAACCGCCTTCAGGTGGTGATCTTTTGGATCTTGCATAAATCTGCTGAGTAACCCGACTGAATAACTAAGATCTGGTCTTGTATGTAGTAAATATCTGATACTTCCTATTAAGCTTCTGTAGTAAGTTGCGTCAACTGAGTTTCCATCTTCCGCCTTGACCAACTTAGTACCTGGATCCATGGGTATCTTCGTATCATTACTATCCATCATACTTGTCTCCTTTAAGATCTTGTTAATATATCCTGTTTGCTTGATTGTAATCTCTCCTCCTGTCTGTGTAACTTCTATCCCAAGGTAATAAGCTAGCAATCCTAAATCGCTCATTTCAAACTTTTCTTCCAATTGAGATTTAAATAAATCTAATTCTTTCCTTGGAGTGCCTGTGATTATCAAATCATCTACATAAACTCCAACTATAATCGTAGAATTTTTATTTCTCCTTGTATAGACTGCTTGCTTGAGATTACACTTCTTAAAATCTAATGACTTTAATGTTTGGTCAAGCTTCATGTTCCAAGCTCTCGGTGCTTGTCTTAATCCGTATAAAGCTTTAATAAGTTTATAAACTTTTCCTGAGTTTTCTGGTTGTACAAAACCATCAGGTTGTGTAACGTAGACTTCCTCCTTCAAATCTCCATGTAAAAATGCTGATTTTACATCTAAGTGGTGAACTTGCCATCCATGATATGCTGCTAATGCCAGTATTAATCATACTGTTTCTATCCTAGCAACTGGTGCAAATACTTCATCGAAGTCTATTCCTTGTTCTTGTACATATCCTTTTGCTACTAACCGTGCCTTATACTTGATGATCTTTCCTTCTGCATCTCTTTTGGTTTTAAAAACCCACTTAAGTCCTATTGCCTTTTGGTTTTCTGGCAATTCAGTAAGTAACCATGTGTTGTTCTTGTTGATTGAATCCAATTCAATCTCCATGGCCTCAATCCACTTCTTATCTACTGATGCTTCCTTATAGTTACGAGGTTCTTCTTCTATGAAGAGTAAACTAGGTGCTTCAACTATACTTGCTGTTTCATAAACTTCTTTCAAGTCCTTTAAACCTCTAACCGGTGTATGATCATATCTTCCTGAGCTTCCTAACGAGCTTCTAAGTGAATTAATAATAGTAGCTTCTCTTTCACTTTCTGAGTTAGGTTCGTAAGTATGTGTTGGTGGTGTGACTGGTGAATCTGGTTCTGACAATGGATCTGGTATTGGTTCTAGTACTTGATCCTCTTGGTGATACATATCGTCTGCATCTCCTATGTTGATTTGTATAGGTTTTTCATTGTCAATTTCACCTTCCACAAAACTAGCCCAAAATGTGTCTTGTGTACTTGTATCTTCTCCAATCTTATTCCAATCCCACGGCTGTATTTCTGTAAACTTTACGTCCCTACTAACATATTTCTTCTTGGCTATTGGATCATATAACCTACATGCTTTTGATCCTTCCTCTACTCCCAAATAAACCAATGGTATGCTTCTATCATCCAGGTTCTTCAAATGAGGTATTGTTATCTTTGCATAAGCTTTGCATCCAAATATTCTTAGGTTCTCTAAGTTTGGTTTTCTACTGTAGAGTGCTTCATATGGAGTTTTATCTATCAGGGCTCTTGTAGGTACCCTATTCAATATGTAAATAGCATGTCTAACTGCTTCCGCCCAAAAAATTAAGGGTAGTTTCATAGCTTTCATCATACTCCTAGTCATTGATAACACTGTCCTATTTCTTCTCTCCACTACTCCATTCTGTTGTGGTGAGTATGGTGCTGTCAACTGTCATGCTATTCCATTATCCTTACAGTACTGTGTGAATTCATTTGAAGTAAATTCACCTCCTCTATCTGTTCTTAGCATCCTTACTTTCAATCTTAACTCCATTTCTATTTTCTGTTTAAATTCCTTAAATGTACTAAATGCTTGATCCTTATATTGTAGAAAGTAAGCCCACATAAAACGTGTACAATCGTCTACTAACAAGAATATTAGTTTCTTGCCTGAGTGTGTTGCTGGACTTATAGGACCACAGAGATCTCCATATATCAAGTCCAACGGGTTCTTAGATCTGAATTTAGCTTGGTTTGGAAATGGTGTTCTACTTTATTTTCCTAATAAACATGCATCACAGATTTGTCCTGCATGGTTTATTCTAGGTACTCCATCCACTAGACCCTTCCTAGTCATCTTGTTCATAACATCAAAGTTCAGATGACCTAATCTAGCATGCCATAACCAATCCTGGTTATCTACATTTGCTAAGTGACAAATAGGTGTGTCTATCTGTAATCTAATACTGTAAAGTCTATTCTTAGATCTTTCTACTTTCATCAACAACTTCATGCTCTTATCATACAAAGTCAATTTATCTCCGTCCATTAACACTTTACAACCTATTTCCGTAAGTTGTCCTAGACTTAGTATGTTGCTCTTAAGGTTTGGTATAAAGTATACATCTGTCACTACCTTATGCTCTTGGTTTTTACAACCTAATAGTATAGAGCCTTTTCCCTTTATCTGTACATACGATCCATCTCCAAAACGTACTCGTCCTGTTACGCTTTCATCTATATCCTTAAAATGACTTTTAGTTCCCGTCATATGGTTACTTGCACCGTTATCTAAATACCATATGCTTGCATCCTTTGAAGCATAATTTCCCGGTTGAATTTGGCCTTTATTCAACAACACTCCCTCGTGTTTGGTTTCGTGCATAGTCATTAACAATGATGGTTCATCGTCCTCTAAGATAAGGTTTGATTGTTCTTGAGTTGTTGGTTTTGATCTACATTTATCTCGAAAATGTCCAAGTTTATTGCATTTATAACACCTTACATTGCTATAATCAAACTTACTCAAATTCTTATTTTGGTTATCTTTATGGTTCGAGTTATTCCTATTCTTATTTTTATGCCAGTTTCTCCGTGAATAATTCGATCTACCTCCACGCTTGTTAAAACTTTTCTTTTTATCTGAGTGTTCGTCATGTGCAAAAAGTAAGTTATCCTGGCTTTCAACTTGTCCTCCCTTTCGTAATTTTATCCTTTCCTCAAACGCTTTGAGTTTTCCAATGATCTCATCTAGGGTTATGTCGTCTAGATCATTTGTTTGTTCTATGGATGCTACTATTTGTATGAATCTATCTGGTGTGGAGTCTAATAGTTTTCTAACTAAAAATGATTCATCTAGTGTTTTCCCTAGTTCTTTTGCCTTCGTCACATAGCCGTTCAACTTTTCCGCAAATGCATCCACCGTCTCATCTTCCTTCATCTGAAGTGAGTTAAATCCAATCATCAATGATTGTAGTCGTGCTTGCAGCACCTTTTCTTCTCCAACGTGTCTCTTTCTCAATGATTCCCATAATTCCTTAGCCGTCTTACAACTCGCTACTTGTAAGATTACATCTTCGGTTAACGCTTGGTATATGAAAGCAATTGTTGCTTTATCCTTCTTATCATCTACGTCTGCCCTATCCTTATATTCAATAGTTTCCCAAAAACCTTGTGCACCTAATATTGCCTTAATTTGTATAGCCCATACCGTATAATTTGTATTTTTCAATTTTGGACATTGGTATTGTGCAATCGGTATTACAGTTTTTGTTGCGTTAGATGTACTAGCGTCATCCCCGGCCATGTTAGATGTATATTTTATGATTTTCACTTTCTAATCCGTATGGGAATAATTTTCCTTTGTATGGTATCTTCTAATATGAAATATAGTTTTTGAAATTCCTTAATACTACGGGATCAAATAATAGTTCTCGGGATTTTCCTAATAGTATAAACTAATATGATCTACACTATATAAAATGAAATCCAGAAAATTGAAACTTGTGACCTTGTTAATTTCGTATAGAATACGAGATGTATTCGATGTTTCGACTTGTTATAATCGGTCACCAACTTTGTTCCTTTTCCCGCGCCAAAATCTTTTTTAAAAATTTCAGTGCCTCGTTGTCTTTTCAAAGTGTTATTCGACTCCAAACTTAACCAACACTTCTCGGTTTTCTTTTGTTGTTGTCGCTGTCCTTGTTCTCGAATCAAACAAAAAAACTGCACAACCCTCCTACACCTGTCGAATCTTCTTTTATTTTTGCCAACGAGTCTATATTCCAAACGTTCCACTGCCTTCACTTGGCTTTCCTTGTTACTGCTGTTTGTCAAATGAATCCGACACGCAAATAAAGAAATACCACACTACACGTTATCACCCTTTGTGTGTTTGATCTCGGTATTGAGATCACGCAGTCTCCTACATACAAACTTGTATTACCACGCCTTGGTAACAAAACCGAACCCAAAACAAACTGTTTGCTGCGCTCCTGGTTCGTTCCAATGAAAACAACGACAGTCACTTGTCTTGTTTTCTCCCCACGTTGTTGTTGTCCTTGTGTTCTTGCGACACAAACTCCACACTCTTCTTTTTCAAACGTATACGTATTAATCTAACAACAACGTCTCTTCGCGCCTCTAGAATTCGCGTATCACTATGCCTTGTGTTTTTCTTTTCTTCTTAACCGGTTCTTAACACAAAGTCTCCACTCTTCTTCCTCAACACCAATTCACTTTCGATGTTGTACACTTGCAACTTCTACGCAAAACAGATCGTGCACTATCTCTTCTACGCGTTCCTTATTCACACTTGTTTGTTTCCTTGGAAGAATTAAGAAAAACAAACGTCCCTTTGCTTTGAAGAAAAAGACCAGCGAGAGTCTCTTTTTCAGCGTGTTCAAATGGCCTCCTTGTTAAGGTTTCTGTAAAATGTTTTCCAGATATTTCGATGTGTATAAAACCTTTGCTCTTGATGCCAATTGTTGTCCCAATAATAGATCTTTAATAAGTTGCAATTCAATTGAATAAGTAAAATCTAAATTGTTTCATTAACCTTTAATCGATCCATGTATATACATATATATATATGTTTTGAATCGGTGTAAATGAACCGACACAACCATTCACATAACCGAAATAACTACCATAACTACTTTTTCGGTTATTAAGTTTCTAACTAACAAGTTTGGTCCTTTATGTTCTAACTTTTACAAACGAAGCAATGTATTAAGATTATTCGGTCTTCACAACCACATCCTCAAACCCCATTGTTTTAAGGTCTAAAACTTGTTCTAGGGCTGCCACAATATGGATAAACCGTCTAGGAAGACTTGTGAGAAACTTCTTTACCAGCTTGTGTTCCGACATGACTTCTCCAAGCGTGGATGACTTAGAAGCAATACCCGATAACTTTGCAGCATATTCGTCTATGGTACCGTTATCTGACATCTTCAGATTCTCGAACTCCGTGATTAGGGTTTGAAGCATCGCTTCCTTCACACGATCAGCCCCTAGGTTACGGGTTTTTATTGCATCCCACATCTCCTTCCCGGTTTTCAAATTCCCGATTTGCAAAATCAAATCTTGTGGGATCGATTGAAACAATAAGCCTTTAACTATATTGTTTTTCTTGGCATCGTCTGAGCCCGGATCTACCACATCCCATACTCCATGAATTCCAAGAAGAACTTCCATATGCATCCTCCATATGGTATAGTTTGTTGACGTTAACAACGGACACTGAAACGTCAAAGTGGTATCCTTTACAGGCGGTTGTGAGCTTTCTCCCACCACCATCCTTCTTCTAGTTCTTGATCATGTATACGTTTGTAACGGTGAACTTTCCGGCCCTTATATCACGGCTAGAATTAGTTTAAAAACAGTGAGACAATCAACAGTTTTGTAGACTGTTTCCAACTTACTGTATAAACTAAAAAGAAACTAATTCACACCTGCTATATGAAACACACTACACACAGGAACACATGAAGTATGTTTGACAGAAAGATCTAAGTTGCCAGGTAACACGCAAATACTTTATTGAAGAAAAACTAACTCAAAACTTCAATTGATACAATGATAATCCTTACCCTCCACGGTATATATAGACTAAACTAAACGTATTAGACTATAACTAGGATTACATTAAAAGCTATCCTAAAACAACGAGGACGACTCCATATTAGGATAAACTTGGATGAGTTGGACTAGCACTCCAACTTGTTCTTCCAGAAACCTGATAACATGCCTTAAGCCACAATCAGACTTCACACTGGAATTCATCAACAGCTAAACGCGTCTTTAAGTTTGCGACTTCTTGGTTAGTTCACGTCGTTAAGAACATCGCTACTTTCTTGACGTACCATAACTTGTTGTTAAGGGAGTCCTATATTTTGCGGCATCCACTACTTGGTAATTCTGTCGCAGGCATTGACTGGTGTATAGTTATATTGCCCTAGTTTTGATTGACATTTAACTACATTCATTCTGTACCCAAAGTTATCAATCAGATTTCCCAGTTCCCCAAATCTTTAGACGGTTCAACTGCCACCACACCATCATCGCATCACCGCCACTATGCCACCATCTGTAACGGGAGATACATTAAACGATTCGGTAAATAAGGGAATTCAAAATCAAAATATTTTCAGAGTTGGTAACGCTATTCAAGTTGTAGTAGAAAAACAGATTATACTGGATTTGGCATGAAATGAATAGTAGGATTTTTAAGAATGGAAAGAAGGATTGGAAAGAGGTCTTAGTTGGGATTATAAACAATATCAGATTCAAAATGGCCAGTTTAAGAGTCAAGAAGACTAGACAAGTAATGAATGTGACTAAAAGGTGGCAAGTTATCATGAATTCAGATAATGGTGAAGAGATTGTTGGTGCTTGGGATAGTAATGAGACAAATGAGTCATGCAAGATGGGAATACTTGGTCCTAGCTTTGTTCTAACCAAAACGATGGCTGTGTGTTTCTGTGAGAAAAAGTTTACTGGCATTGGTTTATGGTTGAAGTATCAGTTGGCATGGATGCTTTCTTATAATGTTCCCTCTGAGTATTGCTCTGTCATTAATGATGCCTTAGCAGGTGATCATTCTATATACACTACCGTGAGTATGTGGCTGCAGTGGTGTTATATAGCTGTGGCCTTTGTGTAAGGAAATGTAGTTTGTGACAGAATAGTGCTTAGGGGAGGAGAGGTGTTTCTCCTTACTTGGTGATGCCTATTCTTTCTTGACTGCTCTTTCATTCTGTGAGGTAGGGCTGCAGATTGGAATTGTTTGTCTGGAATAGATTTAGGAAATGTAGCCAAGTTTGTGGAAATGCCTATTGGAGGTTGATGGTTGCATGTGAATGGAGGGATAATGCCTTCTAAATAGGTGGGTCTAACAGTCTGTTTGACTGTTTGTGAGGATGTGAGCTGCAAGCAAGCTGTTAGTTCCTTCCCATTTAAGAGGGAAATGTAGTCCTCTTTGATGAATTGGTGACAAATTAAATCACAAGTGTAGTGATGTATGAAAGCTTAGATTGTATTGAGTTTAGCATTCTATACCATGTATCTGTTCTGTATGTGATATCTCTAGTTAACTATGGGCTTGTCATAGTTCTAGGATAATCACTTTATTTGTAGCTTCATAAACGTTTGAGTTGTTAATATATTGTTCACCTGTTAAAAAAAAAAAAAAAAAAAAAAAAAAAAAAAAAAAAAAAAAAAAAAAAAAATCTTTATTTATGGTTGTTACTATCAAGTTCACTATAAACGAACCGTTTTTAGATTTGTGTCTCTAATGTCAAACCTAGTACTTTACAAAAGCCGTCTGACAATGAATTTATACTGCAAATGCAACACCAGTATTTTTCACTTCATAGTTATTGGGTAAAAAACTATAAAGGTCACCTATAACTATTTACCCAATAATTACATGATGAAAATTCAAATTTAGTGACCAAAAAGAACTCAAACACACAAGATTCATTTGTTACGATTTTAGGCTTTTATAGCCCACGACTAAATCTTTGATTCTTTGAGTCAAACTAATGAGTGATTGTAATAGTAAGAGGCAATCTTTCAGTCGAAGCAAACTGCATAAGTTTGTAAATATAGCCAAGAAGAGAAAATCTGAAGTGATTGAAAAATGGTCTTGAGAAGATTTTTATTTAAAAAGAAAAACATTTTGACAGAGAGATGAGCTAGGGTCAAAACACATCGTTTTAATGTGGGAGTCAAAACATTTATGGTAGGGTTGGTTAGGTTAATAGAGTTGTGATTACAAACGCTACTATATTCATTGATGCACTACATCTTTTGGAAAAACAAAACGCTTTGAAGGGTTGTATATATCTGGATACATCTAAAGCGATTGTCAGCTTCTCTGACCCAATGACCCGTTTCAAATACAGGGAATATTATCCATTTGAGCCATGATTGTAAGAGCCTGATTTAACTCATATCCATATGAAAAGGTTAAAATTGACACATTTTAGCATAACATCCTATGGTAGCGAATTTTCCACTGGTAAGTTGTTTTGGTATTCCAAATATGATAACTTTGCTATGATAATCTACATTAAGTATTAGTATTAGGTAAGGGTAATACCTTCATGCAGTACAAACTATATACTCGTAACGATTAATCTAAAATGTGTTCTAAAGATGCCAAATAATTTAGCATTTAACAATAGCTATGAGGGAAAGAGTGTGCAGGGGTACATGTCAGAAAAACAACCCGAAATGAATGCTGATAATGGTTTCACAGTTGTACCCACACACCAAACTTGGTAACGTGTGTGCTTATGTCGGGATCCCCTAGCTTTCAAAACCATCATCTTTAAATTGACCATACTATTACCAGTACCATTACTATATCTAAACTTCCCATCATTAACCTTATGTCATCATAATAATTACTAACAAACAAAAGAACATGTTTGTAAAAGATACATACATATTGGTCGAGTGTGCAGCTCTGACTAAGAACATATATACCGTCAGTAAATGTACATGTCTACAATAAGAGTTATTATTGATTCTTATAATTGTTAATATTCTGAGGAAAATTTACATATTCTATTAGCTACTAGGGGTACTTTAGTCTTTCCTTGTCCAATTCCAACTACAGTGAAGACGGGTCTATGTCTAACCGAGTAACCGTATCCTCAATAACCAATAAAGCATGTGAACAACATATTTTTCATAAGGTAAACGTAGAGGTAGAACGATACAGGTCAATAACAGTTCATAGCATGTAACTCCAAATTGGAATAACTAATGGATTATGAAAAGTACCTCGGGATTTCCATGTCTAAGATTGAGTTGAAAAGGTATCTTAAAGTTCACATCTTGCCATAGTCAATGCTCACGTTTTCCATGTAATAGGAGCCATGCGCTGCAAAGATTTGTGAAATTCATGTTTTTCTGCATAACATAATTTTAACAGAACATTCAGATTGTACAAACGTGTTGTTGGCAGAGCACTTGACGGAATACACCACAATTTTGTGCATTTCCTTTCTGCGTTTTTGGTTATAAAAATATCCTAATTTCTCAGGCAAGAAAAGCCTAGAAGGCCTTCAAGTTTAATCCTTAGGGTAGAAGATCGGCAACATATGGTACACACACAAGGATTTGTTGTGTGCGAAGTAAATTTGATAAAAGAATTAAACTAACAGAGCAGCAAAAAAACGACAATAGCACCATCCAAACTCAGTGAAAATCAAAGAATTTCCATTAGTGTTGCGTATGCTAGTGGTCATTCGTTTCATGCCAAGTCGTTGGCCTTTCTTCACCCCATACACATCATCCGTATGTACGTGATCGTGAGCATTGAGATTGATTACCAATTTCCCATTAACTCATACAATTACTGAATACATATTGCAACAGTTAAATTGATTTTGACTGCCATTTAGTAAAGCAGTCACATATTCATAGAACGAAACTACCATAAAAGTTGAAACTCATAAGTCATTTTATTATTACGACATCAATTACAAAAATAGTCATCCCAATATAAACACACATGTAAAATATACATTGTGTTCATTTTTATTATTTTTAACTACTTCTTTAGATAAGTCACTAGGAAATTCCTATGCGATAGCTATAATTCACATAGAGATTTCTTGGTAATTATAATTCATAAGAAATTCTTAGGAAATCACAAGGGAATTCTGACGGATTAGCTAGGGAGAATATTTTGTCACTAATTGCTAGGAAAAATCACCAAAAAAACCATGAGTAATAACTGTGCGCATGATATGTAGGAAAACTGTAGGAATTCTTTAGATAATTTCTTTCAAAAAATTTCCCTAGGAAAATTTTGTGAGTCTTGCCTCTTTTTCTTTTCGTGGTGGTTTGTTTAAATGTTACCCAAACTCTTGATTCATCATTCCTTTTGGTACTCATCATTTAACATGGGAAACCAAACAACACAACCATCCCCGATCCAACACTAATCACGTTTTGCATCTCATACTAAAACAGTACACATTGGTTTTAAATCGTTGACTTATTTATTAATTTCACGATTTGTGTCGAGAAAATTCTATGGTGATAATGAGATGACAGAGTGATGACCGAATATGTAAGAAGATGGAGTTTGCTTATTAGAATCTGTTGTAAAGTGAAAGAGATGAGAGAAGTAAAACGTGGAAAAGTCAAACAAGATAATTGGTTAAAAATTAAAAAGCACTCGATGGCACAAGGTTAAAGTCACAGAATTTCTCCGTGTGCAAAATCTAAATTTTTTCGTGTAATTTATCACCTCCCTTTGTCGATTAAGCAACTCATATGATGACCAAACAAGAGGCATGCACCATCGTAAGAAGGATTCTTTGCTTCGCAAAGAAAGAAGATTTCTACTAATTTTCTCAACGCTTGCTTGCCATCGAATTAACTTGCAGCATAAATTAGTAAGTTACGGAGTATATAAATAACCCTTAAAATTTTATTACAAAGTTTTAGAAAAATCTTATTAGTAAGCTTTTATTTAAATTTAAATACAACAGATTTGCTCTATCTAACAAAGTTTAAGGTGAATTACATGAAAGTTTCGTCGCGATGCTCAACTATTGTGGACAGCGTAGGCACCTCTGCGTACGAGGAAAACTTTAATAATATATATCTAATGGCAATAATTAATAGTGTTTACTTTGTTTTGTAGTTGGATTTAGATTATAATTTAAATTTGAATGTAAAGTTGTATATTAAGATTTGGATTTTAAGAGATAAAATATATTATAAAATTAATAAAATATATTTTATAATAAAACTTTGTTAAAAAAATATTACTTAAAAAATAAAATAAAAAAATAATATGAGAGTGGAAGTGGTAGGTCCCATATCTTTTCTCAAATGTCATACTAAACAAGTTTTATGTGTCATATCAAATTTGAAACCGTCAAAACCAAACACCACCTAAATACAAAATTTTCTTAATGACTATAAAGGCGGTCGGTAGGCAGTTTTAATCATTGACTTTGTGAAAGTCAGCTCTTTGAGCATTGGCCTCCGCTTTGCCTATCTAAAAAGTGATCAATATATAGTCACAACTTAGTATGCAATTACAGTTAAAAACTTTCCCGGCCATCTTTCATCCTAAACTACACCACCTTAAGTTATGAAAGTAGTTGAAATTACAAACATGAAGTCAGGATCGACACCAACCAATGGCGTAGATCACACCAGTCAACATGATGCACACAGTATTGACATGCCAAGCACTTCACGTAATCAGCCACCTGCACAAGCACAACTACCTCCTCAAGAATTACTTAATGGTACGATCGAGTTTCTTTTTACTTATCTTACGTAATCACAGACGGAGTCAGAAAGAAACATGATCGGGTGCACAAACTTAGTCTAACCGTAATATAATAGAGTTAAAAAGTAGATTAAAACGAATATTTCATTAAAATGATAAATAAATGAACATATTACCTTCTAATTAGTGATTCTACGATCTGCCATAGCAAAAAAACACTTGCGTGCACCCTCATTTTTAATATTAATAAGTTCTTCTTTCTTTATAGCACAAGTTAAAGCGCCGTTAAAATAATCATCACTCATCTAATTACGTAAATCAATTTTAATGAGCTTAATTTTAGAAAAACATCCTTCAACCGTAGCGGTAGCAACAGGAAAGACTAAAATCAACTTCATTTAAGCACTACTTTTCATATATATTATAAATACGAGTATGCGACAACAATAAAAATGCCCCATGACAACACACTTGGGGTACTATTCATATTCTAATATATTGTTGACTATCACTTAAACTTGTTATCCATATTTGTCTTAATATAAATTGCATAGTTATTCACTTATTCTTATTGTCCTAAGCCCTTATTGATGATGATAGACTATACGGAACCAATAAATTAGTCAAGATTTCATACAACCAATCAAAACATAAAATTTTAAAAGACATAATAAACAAATGAAAGATATATATGTTACGACTTACAAACATGTTTCATCTTTGTGTTGTTGGTTCAATTTTGGATTTTGTAAATTGTTAGGATGATGAATAAACTTTTTCTATTAAAAAACCTATTTCATGAGCTTTTGTGCTTTAATTTATTAAACTTGTTTCATCTTTGAGCGTTTACAAAATTTTATATTTATTTTTTATTTATAAGTGTACGAACTAAATAATACTAGAGGCACATTTTAATGCACCGGGTTTATTTAAGATACATTTAGAAAAAATCGATAATTTTTCAAAAATTAACACTATATCGAAAAAATTCATGGGGTGCACGTGCACCCGCGGGCACCCCCTTGGCTAACGTAATGCAATTTTGAAGTTCAAGCTAGGTCGTACGTGAATCCGTATAGTATTTGAAGCTGATGTAAAGTACATATATGGCAGAATTTACGTGAAAATAACATGCAAAACATATATCATATCAAATGTATGACTAGCTAGCATTAATTAAAAGTGCTTGCAATATATGATATCTTTATTAGTTGTGTTGCCTTAATTGGTACTTATAAACTTACGGTTGTTAATTATGGGGAATTATTATAAAACTAAACACACATTTAAACAATATTTTAAGTGCTTAAATGTGTCCTACTGACCTTGCTGGACTAGCTTGTATCTGAAGGTTAAATATGCTATTGCTTTAATTTAGCCATAGGGGGTTTTGTGTTGTATGGTTTTTATCGTTGTCAATTCGATCCTTTGATAACCTGTAAGTTGGTCGTTCAAAAATTGTGTTCAGGGTAAGCAGAACAAAATAAGTTATACTCCCCCATGCCAGTCTCATTTTTTATAGTCCAACAAAATACACTTTTGTTTCATGATAGATACAAGGAATAATGACTAAAAAGACAAATATACCGTTTAAATGCAAGATAGCTGATCGTGATAGAAAGATGCTAATCTACAAAACTACTTCATGTGGAAAACGTGATATTGTTGATTTAATTTGTTGAACACAGAGTCTCGACGAATGACTAGTGAACCCAGGACTGATGAAGATCAGGATTTGGTTAATCGTTATGTGAAATGTGTTGAGGATGATCTATTTGGTAAGTAATTTGGTATACCTTTAAAGAAAATTATGATCTCACCAAGTGACTATATCATATATGTTTTAGGTGAGGCATTACGAATTGTGACCGAACATCCAACTCTAGCTAAAAATGAGAGCGTGCTAGGACTACTGGCTCGCAAACCTCGTGGATTCTACATTATATGTCCGGGTATTATCCAAGAACGCGTAAATTCAAGTAAGAATCTCCATTCATTGATATTAAATTCCAAGGCATATGTCCTTTTGACACCACCGCCACATCACATTAAGGGTGCGTTTGGTATGCTGTGAGGAATGACAATGGGTATGAGTTTGATAGTACTCAACTATGAAAGTTTCATTCCCCACTCTCTAGCCATATATGGAGTATGAAAAATAATGGACTTTCATAGTGATAGTTGTGGGCCCAGCCACCTTAAACAAACACCAACTATCACTTTCATAGTGATAGTTGATTCCCAGAAATGGGTACCAAACGCACCCTAAAAAGAAGCCAAACGGTTGTCTAATTACTCATGGAGCTTATACATTGATTAATGTTAGTTGTTAACAATTGTACATTTTAGGGTCCAGTTTTTTAATCGTCTCATTTTTTTTCCTTAGAATGAACGGAGAAAGAAATGTTTCAAACCTTGAATCCCCATGACCCCATGGGGACATGGATGGGGATTTAATATAATTTCCGAGGGGGTGGAGCGGGGATGGGGAAAAGAAATATGATCCTCAATGTTCTCCACCCGCCATCTCTAATTATAATTAGTTGACCATTTACTTAAATTAAGCACGATTTAAATTTGGCGAAGTTTATATTTTATCTTTTTGTTACACAAGCTTCTTTTTTTCTGGTGTAAGATCGAAGCTGTATGCTATGGCAAACTTCACCCCTAAGATCTTGTATTGACAATTCGTCACAAATATATACTAGTAATATCATCTTGTTCTCTTAATTTTTCATAGTTTTCCGTGTCTGTCGTTTGAAGATTCGGTTCCCTGACAAGGAAAGTGAGAGTGATGCCTTCAAATTACTGAGATTCATTCTGGAAAAGATTGGCAATTTGCCTAAGGGTGAACGTGATGCAATAATAAAAGGGCCACCTGATGAAACTACGGAAGATGAAAAGAAAACACACTACGAAAAAGAAACACAAGAAGCAATTCATCTGCTTAGAACCATTTCAGAGAACATTGCGAAAATGCCAGCTCAAATTTTCAGCCTTTTTAAAAAGCCCGCTAATGAAATGACAATAGGTATGAATAACGGAAATCAGAAATACTCTTCACGGGTACTGTTTCTTGCTGCAGAGATAGGTAACACTGCATTTGCAGTTGAGGTCCTTCAGAAATTTCCAGATCTAGTTGAGCAGGTCAATGATAATGGCCAAAGTATATTTCATGTAGCTGTCTCACATGGCCATGTGGGTATCTACAAACTATTATATGACATAGGATCAAGTGCCAGGGATTCCATACTTGCTATTGAAGACAAAAATGGCAACAATATGTTGCATTTGGTCGGGGAGAAGGCTAAGGGTAATAAAGTACAGAACATCCGAGGAGTGGGTCTCCGATTGAATCCTGAAATTTTTTGGTTCCAGGTACAGTACATATATAATTTCTTTCTGGTCAGCTATTATAGCTCTTAGCTGCATATACAGATTGATGAAATGCATTTAATTGCAGTGATATATATATATATATTTGTATCCATCTGATAACTACATCCACTTATAAAACCAGTGAACTTTGTTCTTTAGAGTTTTCCAATATGAGATGCTGATAACAGGTTTTTTTGTAGTTTATTATGTTGAAATCAGATAATTATTTGATCTTTGATATGTCCTTGTCATGCTAGGAAATCGAGAACCGTATCCCTGCTCGTCTTCGAGAAAAAAAGAATGCAGCTGGTCTAACACCACGTAATGTATTCATCAAGAACCACAGACAACTATTTTCCAAAGCCGAAGACTGGATGAAAGATATAGCCACTCAATTAATGGTTGTGGCAGCACTTGTTGCCACCACGTCATATACAATAGCATTTCAACCTCCAGGTGGGTATAATCAAACCAGCGCTATACCTATCTTACTTGATTCTTTTCTTTACCAAGTGTTCATTATATTTGACAGCTTGTCATTTATATTTTCTACAACTTCAATCCTCATGGTCTTATCCATCCTTGGGTCCAATTATGATGAATATGATTTCATGCTTTCATTATCCAAGCAGTTGGATAAATGTCTAGGATTTGTTTTCGTATCTATAGTGACCATGGTTCTTACTTTCATTATCAACTTTTTCCTATTTTTTAAGAAAGAGCGTATTTGGTTACCCATTTCCATCAGCGTGACTGCTATCACCCCGTTTGTGATATTTGCCTCCTTAAAATATCATCTTCCAAGTCGCATCATGCGTGGTTTTAAAAAGCTTTATGAACCCAGTATTTCTGCTAGGAAGTTTCATTTGGATTGATGTACTTTTGTAATTCATACGTTTGGCTATCTGCATATGGTGTATTTTTTACTTTAATTTCCAAAGACATGTAATTTTATGTTATTGACTTATTGTAGTTTCTGTTGAATTTATATAAACTTTTGAATGTTGAAAACTTTAAGTTTTGACGATCTCTTCAGTAAACATGGGACACATGTCACTGACCTGTTGAAACTAGTAAGATTGTGACACGTAGACTCATAGTAAAGTAACCATGCTATACAGCAAGAAAAAGACTAAGGTGTCGTTTGTTTTTCCAGAGCTTTTACCTCTTTATCTGTAAACCATGTCTGCAGAAGAAGAGGTGCACATAAGCTCTTCATCTACAAGAAGAAGACCGTTTGTTTTTTTTTTATTGAAGTACTTCTTTATTTCTTTCTTTTTTCACTAAAATTTTTTGTGCTATTTGAAGTACTTTTTTTTCCTTTTATTTTTGTTTTCACTACTTTTTTTACGTTTTTGTCCGTTTTTACGTTTTGTTACGTTTTTATGTTTTTTACGTTTTCGACAGTTATTTAAAGTTTTTGTCTGTTGTTTTACGACGTCGTCTGTTTTTTTACGTTTTTGTCTTTTTTTATGTTTTCTTCCGTTTTTTTACGTTTTTGTCTTTTTTTTACGTTTTTGTCTATTTTTTCATTTTCTTCCGTTTTTTTACGTTTTTGTCTTTTTTTACAATTCCGTCTTTTTTTTACGTTTTCATCCGTTTTTTACGTTTTTCTATGTTTTTTAACGTTTTCGTCCATTTTTTACGTTTTCGTACATTTTTTACGTTTTCGACCGTTTTTTATGTTTGTCCTTTTTTAAGTTTTCGCCTATTTTTTTTTTTACATTTTCATTTGTTTTTTATGTTTTCGACCATTTTTTTACGTTTTCGTCCGTTTTTATACATTTTCGTCTATTTTTTTTACGTATTCATCCATTTTGTTTTTTGCGTTTTTTAGGTTTTCGACCTTTTTTTACGTTTATGTCAGTTTTTTTAGGTTTTCATCCGTTTTTTTACATTTTCGTCTGTTCTTTACGTTTTGACCTTTTTTACATTTTCGTCTATTTTTTTATGTTTTCGTCTGTTTTTATTTTTACGTCTTTGTCTGTTTTTTCTTTACGTTTACGTAAGAAAATGGACTAAAACAAATGAAAACTTAAAAAAAGACAAAACATAAAAAATAGGCAAAAACGTAAAAAAAAACAGACGAAAACATAAAAAAAGGGTCGAATACGTAAAAAAAATAGATGAAAACGTAAAAAAAAAGGGCAAAAACATAAATAAATGTGTTAAAACATAACAAAAAACGAACGTAAACTGGCGAAAGCATAAAAAAATGTCAAAAACGTAAAAAAACGGACGAAAACTTAAAAAAACGGGCGAAAACGTAAAAAAACGGGTGAAAACGTAAAAAATGGTCGAAAACGTAAAAAACGGTGGAAAATGTAAAAGTACGGTCGAAAACGTAAAAAACGGTCAAAAACTTGAAAAAACATACGAAAACGTAAAAAAATAGACGAAAACACATAAAAACGGATATTGACAAAGAGATGTAAGGTTTGTGAAAGAAGAGGCAAGAAGTGAAAGAAGAGGTAAGAAGTGAAAGATAATGTCTGAAATTTAGAAGAGGAAATAAGTGAAAAGAAGCACTTATGTCTGCAAAAAAACAAACAAAAACCTCTGCCCTCCTGCAGACAAAAAAAGTGAAAAGAGGAAAAAAAAATACTTATTGTGAAAAAACAAACGACACCTAAGAGTGGAAGGTGTAGTTCATCACCTTAGCTCGCCACTCCTAGCTAGGTGGCAACTCGTCACCCTCGCGACTGCACCGTCCCAAGCTACTCGTGCCTCGCCACTTGATCCTTAATTGCTCATCTGCACGGCGAGCTCAAAAACCTGACATTGTGTACTTTTTTCTTTTTTTTTTTTTTTTTTTTTTTTGAGTGAAAAATAAAATAAAGGTGTAAGTGGTGGGCCTCAAATAAGTAAGTTGAGTTTAGTTGTTGGTGAGGGGGTTAGTTGTGAAGAGAATGTAAGATGATGCGGCACCCGTGAGCCCAAATGAGAGGAGATGAATCTCCTCACTGCACCTTCCACTCTAAGCAATCATGCACAAAGACACGAATCAACTTGCATCCACCGACAATTAGGATATTTTCTTTTTGAGATAAACGATGAAAGTATTGCATATACAGAAGCGCTCCTACCTGGAAAATTTATACCCAGAAAACCCTATGAGTTTGTATAGAACTCGTACACCTATTTAATTTGGCCACTCAACTAGATAACAGTTCCACAACCGGCCTCCTTCCCGCAGGATAAGTAATTATTGCCTTGTATGGCTTTGAGCCTATCGGCCCAATTCAAAGCCTACTCTGTTAATAATCATTTTGAAATTTCACTTCAAGTCGTCGTTCTAATTACTAGAGCAGGTCATAAAACCAATTGGCCGGATCACTAATTCCAAGTATCCTTGTTAAACTGACGTAGGAGAAGAACCTTATTGGAATTTGATAATTCAATTCATTAAGTACTTGCAGAAACCTACAAAAATATCCTCATGCTACAATGTGAATATGTCGGACAATACGCTTTGAGATGGCGATGTCGCAAGCTCGGTCGCTAAATATGTCGCAAATTTTGTAACATCCTTGCACAAGTCGCTAAACGCGTCTTTAAGTTTGCGACTTCTTGGTTAATTCATGTCGTTAAGAACAGCACTAATTTTGTGACGTACCATAACTTGTTGTTAACCGAGTCCTATATTTGCGGCATCCAATACATGTTGGTAATTCTGTCGCAGGCATTGACTGGTGTATAGTTATATTGCCCTAGTTTTGATTGACATTTAACTACATTCATTTTGTACCCAGAGTTATCAATCAGATTTCCCAGTTCCCCAAATCTTTAGACGGCTCAACATGCCACCACACCGTCATCGCATCACCGCCACTGTGCCACCATCGTTTCGGCAAACAAGGGAATTAAAAATCAAAATATTTTCACAGTTGGTAATGTCTATTCTAGTTGTAGTAGAAAAACAGATTTGGAATGAAAGGAACAGTAGGATTTTTAAGAATGGAAAGAGGTCCTAGTTGGGATTATAAAACAATATCAGATTCAAAATGGCCAGGTTAAGAGTCAAGAATACTAGACAAGTAATGAATGTGACTAAAAGATGGCTAGTTCTCATGAATTCAGATAATGGTGAAGAGATTGTTGGTGCTTGGGATAGTAATGAGACAAATGAGTCATGCAAGATGGGAATACTTGGTCCTAGCTTTGTTCTAACCAAAACGATGGTTGTGTGTTTCTCTGAGGAAAAGTTTACTGGCATTGGTTTATGGTTGAAGTATCAGTTGGCATGGATGCTTTCTTATAATGTTCCCTCTGAGTATTACTCTGTCATTAATGATGCCTTAGCAGATGATCATTCTATATACACTACTGTGAGTATGTGGCTGCAGTGGTGCTATATAGCTGTGGCCTTTGTGTAGGGAAATGTAGTTAGTGGCAGAATAGTGCTTAGGG
Organism: Artemisia argyi; assembly: GCA_030686995.1. Classification (NCBI taxonomy): domain Eukaryota; kingdom Viridiplantae; phylum Streptophyta; class Magnoliopsida; order Asterales; family Asteraceae; genus Artemisia; species Artemisia argyi. The sequence continues at coordinate 181,717,382 of CM060693.1, read as the reverse complement.
GAGGAGAGGTGTTTTTCCTTACTGGTGATGTCTATTCATTCTTGACTGCTCTTTCATTCTGTGAGGTAGGGCTGCAGTTTGGAATTGTTTGTCTGGAATAGATTTAGGAAATGTAGCCAAGTTTGTGGAAAATGCCTATTGGAGGTTGATGGTTGCATGTGAATGGAGGGATAATGCCTTCTAAATAGGTGGGTCTAACAGTCTGTTTGACTGTTTGTGAGGATGTGAGCTGCAAGCAAGCTGTTAGTTCCTTCCCATTTAAGAGGGAAATGTAGTCCTCTTTGGTGAATTGGTGACAAATTAAATCACAAGTGTAGTGATGTATGAAAACTTAGATTGTATTGAGTTTAGCATTCTATACCATATATCTATTCTGTATGTGATATCTCTAGTCAACTATGGGCTTGTCATAGTTCTAGGATAATCACTTTATTTGTAGCTTCATAAACGTTTGAGTTGTTATTATATTGTTCACCTGTTAAAAAATAAAAATAAAAAATAAATAAAATAAATAAATAAATTCTTTATTTATGGTTGTTACTATCAAGTTCACTATAAACGAACCGTTTTTAGATTTGTGTCTCTAATGTCAAACCTAGTACTTTACAAAAGACGTCTGACAATCAATTTATACTGCAAATGCAACACCAGTATTTTTCACTTCATAGTTATTGGGTAAAAAACTAGAATAGGAGTGGGGTTATCCCCTAAGGAGAGGCTCGCGGTTGGTATCTCTGCCCGAGGATGCGACACTAACTTGAGCTAACAACTAATAACTAACATCTAACACGCCGTTCAAAAAAAAATGTCACCTATAACTATTTACCCAATAATTACATGATGAAAATTCAAATTTAGTGACCAAAAAGAACTCAAATCACACCAGATTCATTTGTTACGCTTTTAGGCCTTTATAGCCCACGACTAAATCTTTGATTCTTTGAGTCAAACTATATCCTCGTAATGATTAATCTAAAATGTGTTTTAAAGATGCCAAATAATTTTGCATTTAACAATAGCTATGAGGGAAAGAGTGTGCTGGGGTACATGTCAGAAAAACAACCCGAAATGAATGCTGATAATGGTTTCACAGTTATACCCACCCACCAAACTGTGTGTGCTTATGTCGGGATCCCCCAGTTTTCAAAACAATCATTTTTAAATTGACCATATTATTACCATTACCATTACTATATCTACACTTCCCATCATTAACCTTATGTCGTCATAATAATTACTAACAAACAAAAGAACATGTTTGCAAAAAATACATACATATTGGTAGAATAAGAGTTATTATTGATTATTATAATTGTTAATATTTTGAGGAAAATTTACATATTCTATGAGCTAGTAGGGGTACTTTAGTCTTTCCATGTCCAATTCCAACTACATTGAAGACCGCTCTATGTCTAACTGAGTAACAGTATCCTCAATAACCAATAAAGCATATAAACAACATATTTGTAGCGTAAGGTAAATGTATAGGTAGAAGGATACAGGTTAATAACAGTTCATAGCATGTAACTCCAAATTGGAATAACTAATGGATTGTGAAAAGTACCTCGGGATTTCCATGTCTAAGATTGAGTTGAAAAGGTATCAAAAAGTTCAAATCTTGCCATAGTCAATGTTCAGGTGTGCCACGTAATAGGAGCCACACGCTGCAAAGATTTGTGAAATTCACGTTATTCTGCATAACATAATTTGAACAGAACATTCAGATTGTACAAACCTGTTGTTGGCAGAGCACTTGACGGAATACACCACAATTTTGTGCATTTCCTTTCTGCGTTTTTGGTTATAAAAATATCCTATTTTCTCAGGCAATTAAAGCCTAAAAGGCCTTCCAGTTAATCCTTAGGGTAGAAGATCACCAACAGATGGTACACACACAAGGATTTGTTGTGTGCGAAGTAAATTTGATAAAAGAACTAAACTAACAGAGCAGCAAAAAAAGGGACAATAGCACCATCCAACCTCAGTGAAAATCACAGAATTTCCATTAGTGTTGCGTATGCTAGTGGTCATTCGTATCATGCCAAGTCATTGGCATTTCTTCACCCCATACGCATCATCCGTATGTAGGTGATTGTGAGCATTGAGATTGAATATACCAATTTCCCATTTTCTCATACACTTACTGAGTAAGTAGTATTTCAACAGTTAAATGGACTTTGACTGTCATATAGTAGAGCAGTGAGCAGTCACATATTCATAGAAGAAAATACAATAAAAGTTGAAACTCATAACATACAAAATTTACTCAGTGATAACTCAGGTTTGGTGTATAAGTGTATATTGTATGCTCATTCCATCAAACCAAAACGATGTAGCCTTTCTTTACCAAAAACAATATGAGAATGATTTTGATCTCCGAGATTAAATTCCCTTTGAATTTTTCAAAAGTCCACGGCTATCCAAACATTCAAAAATAAAGCAACACTCAGATTTACAGTCTCAACCTAACCATAAAAATTCATGTTTGGCGTGATTGAAGACTCCATAACAGTTGATCAGAGAGAACAGTCATGAAATTAACAGCATGATATGTTTTCACAGAAGACCAAAACTAACATAGTATTACATCCTTCCAAAGAACTTCACAATCAAAGATTTCATATATCAGAATAGAATAGTTTGTTTAGGAGCACAAGCTCCATTGAGGAAATACTTAGCATAAGAAATTCTAAAAGAACATACATTAACTACTAACAATGAGATACCAAAAAAAATTAAAGATCAGACTTGTAGCAGAACAAAAGCAAGCCGGTGCATGTATCTGAAGTGTTTTGTCATAGACGACCATTTCGTGACGGAGCAACCTCTACGTCTACGGGATCAAGAAGTAGTTGTCGCGTTCCTCTACAGATGCAAGATGCTTTCGTCATAGCTCCTAAATTTGATTAAACTCGACCGTCTTAGCGCGTAAAAAATGTTCACCAAGAAAGAACTTCACTGACTTAAAACTTCTAGCCTTCATGTCATATATAGGTATCCTGATGGCCTGATCAAATTCCTAGACACGTTAATAGACGCAAAAGCAATCTCGTCCACAATAACACAATCCGTCCGACGAAAAGGGACCCTCCAAATCCACCCACGACGCACAATTGTTTCCTTAACCCAAACATGCTCCTTGTAATCCTTCAACATCCAAATATCCATCTCATTACTTTCCACAACCCGATCATGACAAAGCACCCCAAAAACCCATTCACCTTCATAAAAGCCGGCTGATTAAACTTCAACGTCTCCATAACTTTACAATCATACCACGAACTATACTCAATTATTGGCAACGCCTCATTCGGTATCTTAATTATCTCAAAAATCTCCCTCCACAAATCAAACGCTAAAACCTCATTCCTATTATGTAACATCACATGTAATGAGTGGAGGAAGATTGATGAGGAGATATGAGAAGATTGGTATTACAGGACGAAACACAGTGTTTGTGTTAATAGTTTATATTGAAAATCCTTCGAATTATCTTTTGTGATGCCAACCCTGACGTGGTGAGGAAACAAAAAAGGAGTTATGCAAAAGCGTTTGCCAAACATGATGTTTTAAATAGACAAACATCATGTTTCGCAAACTCTAATGCTTAACTCCTTTTTTGTTTACTCACCACATCAGGCTTGGCATCATAAATAATTCGAAACTTTCAATATGAACTATTAACACAAACACTATATTTCGTCCCGTAATACCAATCTTCTCCACTAATTATCTCCTCATCAATTTTCCTCCACTCAAAACTCGACAACCCAAACAACATTACATCTACGCTACTCGGTTGAAACGTTCTTTTTAATCATCCTAATATTCAAAACCTTGTGTTCATTTCTAACCTCACCGTATCCGAAAAAGGAACATATATAAATCTTTCCGTAGTCGTAAACCCAAACAACATTATCTCTATCATAATATTCAAAACCTTGTGTTCATTTCTAACCTCATCGTATCCCAAAAAGTAAACCCCAAACGAACCAGGCGTGTTAAATTTAACATATTCTAAATAAAGCCCTTACCAGAAGTTAGTAACACATCGGCAGGCGTCATGAATGAGTTGCGGTTACGTCGGCGCGTGATGTAGCGCGTGGAGATGTGGTAAGCGATGAGGCGGAGGGATGATGTACGGTGGTTGTTGGTTATCGAGTGGTGTTTGGTGAATGATGGAGATGAGATGAGTGACTGCGCTTCATTTTGGGTTAGGGTTACATTTCCGTTTTTGGGGAAAATGGATTGGAGTTTCTTAGGTTATAGCGATTGAGAAAAATATTTAGGGCCCTTGTTTCATGGGTTTGGTTCATGGGTTTGGGCTATGGGGAGTGAGATTGGGCTTGATAGCAACATTTGATTGAAGGGGTTGGGTTTTAAAATTAGAAATCATACCCACATAATTGGTGAATTTTACAAACCCCTTTAAGAGGGGTGGGATTTCATCTCAATCGAAATGCTGCCCGGTTATGTCCTCTTCTTTTCACATAATTTTTTCATAATCACAACTCTACTTCTCTCAACACACACCAACAAGTATTTTTGTGCGGTAGATCTATTGGTTTAGATTAGAGAAATCAAAATCAAGTGATAATCAATAGAAGAATGAAAACTAGGGTTCGATCTTTAATTTTTATCAATCGTATTTATTCTTGCTCTTTTTAATTTTGCATATTTAATCTTTAAGTGTTTCTTGTTGCAGGGTAAGATTTAGATTGTTACATCTCATTGTATACATTTTTCTTGAATGATGAGTTGCCGATGTTCATGGTATATGTATTTTTTTGGTCTCTAACTATAGATTTTTAGGGTTCTCATTTTTAATAGAGTTAAGTTGCTGTCTCAAATGATTAACAAATAACGGATGTTCATAACCTCTTAGATAGAAATTGATTCTAGAGCATGTTATTATGATAATCAAAATGTTATACGAAATTTTACCCCCAATACATTATACATATATTATGTTTTTGTGTCATCTTTGTGGGTGATTTTAATTAAGTATACTTCAAAAGTCAAAGTACCATATGCTATATCATTTTGTAAATTTCAAATACTTAGTGGTTGAAGGATGTTCGTAACCTCATTGATAGGAATTGATTTTAGAACATTTTGTTATGATAAGTCTATTACTCCAATCAAACCAATCTAACCTTCTTTTTTTTTAATGGAAAATGAATCTTATTTTACACCGAAAGTTTTTATACTTTAAACGCGAAATGATATATTGTATAATAAACATGTTCGTCTATTGCTGGTTCGTGTTTGTATTCTAGATCTGCTTGGTATATGCTATGTATTTGCTACATATGTGTTGTATAATTATAATTTGTGTTGATATTAGTACTTACAGTTTTAGTTTATTTCGTAGCGCTCTATTGTTGATTCGTGATTATACTCTAGATCTGCTTGGTATATGATACGTATTTGCTAGATCAACATTTTATGATTATAATTTGTGTTGATATTAGTACTTATAGTTTAGGTTTATTTTGAAGTGGTTAGGTTTGTATGATATTGTTTGTAGTCGGCTTTTATTATATCTAAACTGATTTTTGATCTTTATATTTGTATTCCGGATGTTTTGTATTGTAGATGATATAAAGATGTCCATCTATTGTTGATGTATGATACATATTTGTTAGATCTGCGTTGTATGATTATAATTCGCGTTGATATTAGTACTGTTAACATTATTTGGTTGAAATGGTTACAGTTTTGGTTTATTTAGTCATGCTTAGCTTTATATGATATAATTTGTAGGCAACTTTTGGTATTTACAATTTTGCTTTTGCTGTTTGATCATAGTTTTTTTTTTTTTTTTTTTTTTTTTTGGTCAGTAGATTAGCTAAATAATCATTTCATGAATCGTTTGTTAGGCCATTTGGTGTGTCACTCATATTTGGCTTAAGTAGAAACGCCAGGCATGAGTTACATATTTGGTAGTCTAACCAATGTTTCATATGTTTTTTCCTTGCCTTGCTTCAGCTTTAAGTTTTCATCATGTATTTTGTTGGTAGTAATCTAACTATTTTATAATCCATAAAGGACTACTATAATTAGAATACTTAAAATTAAGTCTTACAAGTTTAGAAGCTTAAAGTACAAGTGATTCAAGCACAATTAGACAATTAATACCATAAATGAAATATAATTAGACATTTACAAGTTTAGAAGCTTAAAGTACACACCACTTTGTTTTTGCCATTAAAGTTTAAAATTAATGACTTAAAATTGATCATTATGTATATTAAATACAATTAATACATATATTAAAACACCCCTTACATAAGAAATACAAATTATCAAGCATATTGTACAACCAACTTATACACAATTCCTGCATTAAATGTCACTAATACAAATAATAAAGTATATTATACAAATTTTTAAGCCCGAACGGGCAATGAGCCAAATGGGCTCGAGCCTCGAACGGGCACGGGTCAAACGGGCTCAAGCCCGAACGGACACGAGCTAAACGAAATTTTTGATATCCAGAAATTTATTGTCAAAAACAACATAATAAACTAAAATATGTTCACATGTACAAACCAAGCAAACTACTGACCAAAAACATAAAATAAATAATAAATAAAATAATACAAACAAAGCAAAATTTCATCAAACTTTTGCCATAAAAAACTAATCAGTAAAGTTATTGCCAAAAAATGTACAAATAAAATAAATTATTAATCGAAAAAATTAAATTACAGGGTGTCCGCAGCTGCATCGCGCGAGGACCTGCTAGTAAGTATTAGATTCAAAAGCTTTGTACGTATCTCATAGTATTTTTTTGTATAGCTGCATAATAATATTGTTGCTTTCAGTAACTTAGAACTTGAATGTGGCAAGTATGTAGTCACACACGTGGTATAATGTGTCTACCATTTTATTTTTATTGTATTGTGAAGTTTGCTGTCCAGCTCAAAAAAATAATTTATGCTCTAAATTGAACTATCGTTTAGTACTGAATACCTATTGTATTTGTGTTTGTGTTGAATTGAACGTGACAAACCAAGACGTTGAATGTATACTTTACTAGTCGCATTTAGGCCACCAAGTATGTAATGAATCTCAATGGGTTCATTCAAAATGACATATGTTGCATGTTGGTAGGACAATATACTATGTGTCACACCCCGCGGGATGGCGGAAACGCGAGACACGGCGAAGCCAATATACATCACAAAGATATAGAACAAATACCAAACACATTATTATAAAAAGAAACTCCCAGTTGTTACATTGTAAATTCAGAAATACATGTTTGAAAAGATAAAGACATCATTGTCTTAATACATAAGTTTGAAAGATAGCATATTTTAGTCCAACACTTGACTAACATGAAATCCATGAATGCAATCACTTAGTTTCCACTTTCACTTAATTACATAAAAAACGTGATAAAAACGGTCAACTATAAAATAGTTGGTGAGTCTCACAGAAACTTGTACAATTAAAAATAATTCCATAAAAATCGTTTCAAAAAGAGTTCAAATATCATATCAAATCATTTCCCAAAGGTCATTTCAAAATCAATCTTAAATCATCCTCAAGAAAACTCCAGCCATCGAGTAAAGTTATCAAAAGACTAAAGCTAAGTAATACTGGTAACTTGGTTTAATTTAATATCATGTCTCATCAAACAAGAACGGTCATGATATTAGGCTAAACGACTAATTATTTTTTAGCTCTATATTTTTGCGGATTTTAAATAAAATCGCAAGGTTTATTTATAATCTTGCAATTTAAAAATAAAATAATAGAATAAAAATTGCAAGGTTGACATTAGCAAGTTTTTTTTTTTTTTTTTTTTTTTTTTTTTTCGTTAAGTTGACCTTGCTAGTTTTCTAAAAACTAGCAAGATTCACCTTGTTACTTTTCATTTTTCAACCATTGGATTTTTTTTAAGAAAAACTAATAAAACCTTAATAGTTTTATGAGTAGTTTGTCTTTTTGAATAAAAAAAATGAATATTTGATGTAATATATTTGTAAAATTGGTTATTTTTGTTACTTTGCAAAATTATATTTTAAAATTACATCGGTGGAGACACATTGCCAAAATTAGGGTTCTAAAAGGTGCGTCATGGAGGCGCTAAGATGCCCTAAGGCGAGAGGCGACGCCTTCACATTACAAAATAAACCAAGACATTGGCTCTAGGTGTGGCGTGAGATGAGGTGTGAAAAGGCGTGATAAGGCGCGCCTGACGCTTTTTTAAAATTCAACTCCTTTGAAATATATTTTTTTGAAAGAAATGAAGAAACTTATATGCAAGGATAGTTTCTTAACCTAATTCCTTATGTATAACATTTTTTGTAATCTTGATATAGATGAAATATGATATAATATATAAATATTTTCATATTTTGTGCCGCTTTAAATCACGCATTAAAAAACGTTATGGCTTCACTATAACTCCTAAATCGTGAGGCTTAGTCATGTAGTCACACAATGCCTCACGCTACTTATAGCCTTAACCAAAATCCATTGTTATCTTAAAAGGGCAATTCAATTCCATATATACCCAACTTAAAAATCATAATTCTATGTTTCCTCAACACATGCTTTAAAAGCATTTTACTTATGCACTAAAAACTTGTGTTTTGGGGAATGGAAATGATTTGCACACTCACTATTTTGATTGAGACATTACACTCTATGTATTAGATACTTGTACAAACTTACAGTATGCTTTAACTGTTAGTATTAGGGGTGATCACGGTCAGAAAACCGGACCGGACCGGCCAAGACCGGACCGGACCGAAGACCGAGTTAGGGAAAAACCATAGACCGAGACCGGACCGAATGTGGTCGGTCCGGGCGGTCTTCAGTCGGTCCGGTCCAATTAGGCAAGATTTTAGCAAGTTTTTTTGGTTTTTTGGTCGGTCTGGACCGGACCGAGAACCGAATTAATGAAAAATCCCAGACTGAGACCGGACCGTTGGTGCTTCGGTCGGTCCGGTTTTCGATCGGTCCGGTCGGTTTTGTCGGTCGGTCCGGTCCAAACGGTCGGAATGCTCACCCTTAGTTAGTACAGTTGAGTGTCCTAATCAAAACTATAAGTGTCCTAATCATCTTCTTTTAGGGAAATATGTAATTTTGATATTTAAGTTGGGTAAAAATGAAATTATCCCGATCTTAAAAGTTAATTACATTTTTTGTCCTTGTGATTTTTCCGGTATTTTATATTCGGTTCAAATTTTATGTTGGTTTCCAGTTTGGTACAAAAATTTGGACTGAATACCAAAAATGTAAATAACTCGTTTTAAACAAAATTTTCCCCAAATTGTTCACCCAAAGCAGAAATGGAAACCATAACCCTAAACAACGACAACGACGAAGACGACCAATCAATCTCATTCCCACTCGACATCATCTCCGTCATCCTCACGCGCCTCCCTGTCAAACCCTTACTTAAATTCCGATCAGTTTCCAAACAATGGCTTTCACTCATCTCATCTCCTTCATTCATCAAACAACACCACCACCGTCCAACCTCTCTCCTCATCACCACCTACGACTCCTCCACGCGCCACCGCCACATTCTCTCCGTTCCACGCGCCACCTTATCCACCTCACGCGCTTCACGCGCCGCATTACGTGTCACTCATCTCATGACGCTCCACGACGCGCCTACCACGCGCCGAGAAACGACGGAACTCGAGCATCTGCATGGCTTAGTGTTACTCACGTCTGGTAATGGATTTATTGAGAATGATTTTGCCTTTGTTATTAATCCGAGTACGCGTAAATATGTTAAACTTAACGCGCCTGGTTCGGTTTCGGTTCACGAGTACGGAAAGGTCCATATATGTTACTTTTTCGGATACGATGAGGTTAGAAATGAACATAAGGTTTTGAACATTAGGATGCTTGATATTAAGTCATTAAAACCGTTTAAACCGAGTAGCGTTGAGATAATGCTGTTTGAACTGGGGACTTTAGAGTGGAGGAAGATTGATGTGGTGATACCGGTTGATATTAGTGGGGAGGATTGGTATATTGGGAGAAAAAGTAGCGTTTGTGTTAATAGCGTGATACATTTGATGTTACAGAGTAGGAATGAGGTTTTATCGTTTGATTTGAGGAGGGAGATTTTTGAGATAATTAAGATACCGAATGAGGCGTTGCCAATTCAGTATAGTTCAGGGTATGATTGTAAAGGTATGCGGACGTTGAAGTTTAATCAGCCGTTTTTGATGAAGGTGAATGGGTTTTTGGGGGTGCTTTGTCATGACCGGGTTGTGGAAAGTAATGAGATGGATATTTGGATGTTGAAGGATTACGAGGAGCGTGTTTGGGTTAAGGAAACGATTGTGTTTGGTGAGTCGTGGGTGGATTTGGAGGGTCCTTTTCCGTCGGATTGTGTTAATGTGGATGAGATTGCTTTTGCGCCGATAAAGGTGTCTAGGAATTTGATCAGGGTGCCTATATATGACATGAAGACTAGAAGTTTTAAGTCGGTTAAGTACTTTCTTGGTGAACACTTTTTACGCTCTAAGACTGTTAAGTTTAATCATATTAGGAGTTATGACGAAAGCATCTTGCCTCTAGAGAGAAATGCCACAAGCACTTCATGATCCTATAGAGGTTGCTCTGTTGCAAAATGCTCATCTATGAAAAAGCACGTCTGACATGTGCACCGGCTGCTTGCCTTTGTTCTACACAAGTCAGGTTTTCAATTTGTCAGTATCTCATTGTTAGTAGTCGATTTATGTTCTTTTAGAATTTCTGATGTTAAGTAGTGCCCTAATGAAGCTTGTATTCCAAAACAATTCTTGTAATCCTTCCTATGGGTTGTTATTAAAAACGCATTAAATCCGATATGTGAAATCTTCGATTGTGAAGTTCTTTGGAAGGATGTAATACTATGATAGTTTTGGTCTTCTGTGTGATTAACCGTTATGGGGTCTTTAATCACGCCAAACATGGATGTTTATGGTAGGTTGAGACTATAAATGTGTGAGTGTTGCTTTATATTTGAATGTTTTGATAGCCCCCCATTGACTTTTTAGAATTTAATCGGTAATTAATCTTGGAGATAAAAAAATCTTCCCCATATTAAGTTTTAGGTAAAGCAAGGCTGTATCATTCTGGTATGTTGGGAATGAATGAGCAAACAATAGACACCAAAGTATGGTTATACTAGAATTCTTTGAGTGTCCTTCGTAAGGTCCAATTATGGTGTTTAACCTCTTGAAATATGATAATTAACTGTCGTGGTATCTTTATTGATGCTAAACACAGATTATTATGGTAGGCAATATGATAATTAACTCTTGAAGTCTACAATTATGGTGTTTAATCTCTTGAAAAAATCTGATAATCAACTGTTGCAATATGTATTCAGTATTTGTATATGCGAATGGTAATCAATCTCGATGCTCAGTCATCTACATATGGATGATGAGTCTGAATGGTGCTGTTGTCATACTTTGCTGCTCAGTTAGTTTAATAGTAGTGTATCAAAATTACTTTGCACACAACAAATGCTCGTTGTCTGTGTACCATCTGTTGCTGATATTGTACCCTATGGCACGCAGAGTAATTTTGGTGTTTTACAAATGACCTCCCATAATATGATGTTGATTGTTGGGATTGTATTTGAATTTATGGATTAAACTGGACGGCCTTTTAGGTTTTTACTTCATACGAAACTAGGATACTATAAACCAAAAACGCAGAATTGAAATGGACAAAATTTTGGTGTATTTCGTCAAGTGCGCTGACAACAGGTTTGTATGATCTGTATATTCTGTTAAACTTATTCTACGCAGAATGACGTGAATATCACAGATATTTGCGGCGTGTGGTTCCTATTACATGAGCATCCGCCATTGCAAGATACGGACTTTAAGATACCTTCTCAATTCAATCTTAAACATGGAAATGAGGAAATCTGAGGTACTTTTTAGAATCCATTATTCGTTGCAAATTGGAGTTACATGCTATGAATTGCTATTAACTTGTACCGTGTTTCTAGCCATACTTTTACCTTACACTACACATACGTTGTTTATATGCTTTATTGGCTACTGAGGATACGGTTAGACATAGATCAGTCTTCGCTGTAGTTGGAATTGAACAAGGGAAGACTAAATTTCCCTCCTAGCTAATAGAATATGTAGATTGACCTTAAATGTTGACAATTAAAAGAATCAATAATAACTCTTTTTGTAGACATGTACATTTACTGAGGGTATATATGTTCTTAGTTTATGCTGTACATATGTATGTATTTTTTTGCAAACATGTTATTTTGTTTGTTTGTTAGTAATTATTATGACGACAGAAGGGTAATGATGGCAAGTGTAGATATAGTAATGGTAATAGTACAAATGGAAATGGTTTTCTTTATTCATATTAACCGGGGAGAGCGAGTCTTTTTCACTCAAATGTACGCGGTCTCATCGGGTTAATCCCTGTACCGTTTTCAACCTTTCCTTAATCACTTCAAATGTACACACCTAGCGGGCAATGGTAATAGTGGTCAATTTATAGAGGAATAGAAAGTGATGGTTTTGAAAGCTGGGGGATATCCCGATAGAAGCACACATTACCAAGTTTGGTGGGTGGGGGTATAATTGTGAAACCATTATCAGCATTCATTTCGGGTTGTTTTTCTGACATGTACCCCTACACACTCTTTCCCTCGTAGCTATTGTTAAATGCTAAATTATTTGGCATCTTTAAAACAGTTTTTAGATTAATTGTTACGAGTATATAGTTTGAACTGCATGAAGCGTTGCCCTTTATCTTTATTAAACTAACCCAACCCAACATGTATCATCTCACATACATAATGAGCCTAGCTCACTTGGGTCTGTTACCCAACCTACTCACTATATCAACCCCAATTTCTAACATTCTCTCTTCTTGGCTATATTCACAAAATTTAGATTTGATTGAAATATTGCCTCTTACGATTAGAAATATTGAACAATACCAGTGATCAATTTTCAGTACAAATTCATTGTCATACGACTTTAGGAAAGTACTAGGTTTGCCATCAGAGACGCTCAGCTGAAAATGTTTCCTCGTACATTGAACTTGAGAGTAACCGCTATAAAAAAAGGAATACGTTCATCCATTAAAACTTGAATAGACATTGCCAACTTTGTATATATGATGATTTCTAATAAGTAATACCCTCGTCGACAGAATTATATAATGACTTATAACTTTGTATCCTGTATTTCCCCTTGGTTACTGGCCGACTACTTGCTATTTTGGATGCATATGTATAATAGTTTTAGAACAACTGTATGTGAATCTAATTGTAGGTTTCTGCAAGCATTCCAACAATGGAATCATCAAATTAATTATAAGGTTCTTTTCCTAAGTCACTTTTACAAGGATACTTGGCATTGGTGATCCAAATGGTTTATGACCTGGCCTAGAAATTAGACTGCCGACCCGAAGTTAAATGTTAAAATGACAAGCCAATCTCTATTTTTTTATTTATTTATTTTAAATCATTCCCAATCAAAAGTTTTGTTTACTTTCCTCCATAATCTTATTTCTTTTAGAAGAATGACGAAAAAAAAAAAAAAAAAAAAAAAAAAAAAAGGTATAAAGTTTTGTGCAAGTTAAGTTTACTACTTTCCTCAAGCAAGCACAGGAATACAACAATCAACACATCAAGTTTCTCAGAAGGTAAAGATTTGTCTCCTCTTGCACAGTTTAACTCCTTTTGAGCCGTTTGAACACCTCCAAGGCTCCAACTGAGGGAGTATTAGATACTAATTAGTAAATTAGTAATTAGTAAATTAGTTAATGATCAATAATACAATACTAGCAGGGTATCCGCGCGTTGCAGCAGCGGGTACCCTGAAATAAAAAATTTCGATGAATAATGTATTTTAGTTTATTATGTTATTTTTAACAATAAATTTACGGATATCAAGAATTTCGTATAGCCCGTGCCAGTTCGGGCTCGAACCCGTTGGCCCGTGCCTATTCGGGCTCGAGCTCGTTTGGTCCGCGCCCGTTTGGTCTGCGCCCGTTCGAGCTCAAGCTTATTTGGCCCGTTGCCCGTTCGGGCTTGAATATTTGTATAATGTGCTTTATTATTTGTAGTAGTGAAATTTAATGCAGGAATTGTGTTTAATTTGGTTGTACAATATGCTTGATAATTTGTATTTCTTATGTAAAGGGTGTTTTAATAACTATATTAATTGTATTTAATAACCAGTTAAATAATTGATTATATTAAATAGCATTAATGTGGTGTTTTGTTGTACACTATGCTTCTTGTCTTGTACGTCTGAAAATTATGTGCATTAAAGTGTTATACACTATGTTTCTTTTCTTGTAAGTAGTACTCATTATAGTCATTAATAACATTGACCACTTTAATAGCATTAATGTTGTAAGTCTGAAAATTAATCATGCTTATTTTGTTGTACACTATGCTTATTTTGTTGTAAATCTGGAAATTGGTTGCAGCTATTGTACATTGTGCTTAAATGGTTGTACTTTTTAGTGAATGAGTGTTTTTAATAGCATTAATGTTGTTTGATAGAATTTTAGTCTTAAAATGACATTATGCTTTATTTTGTTGTACAATATGTTTACTTTGTTGTAATTCTGAAAATTGAGTGCATTAAAGTATTGCAAACCATGCTTAATTTCTTGTAAGTCTTAAAACTTTGGAGAGAAAGTCATTCATACTTTATATGTAGTATAGATACCTAAGTAACTTTTGATATATGAACTTGGTCATATATATTGAGGAAGAAAAAATCAATATGAACTGCGAGTTCGGGTTTTAATTGAGTTGGTTCTCATTCTCACCAGACATTTGTGCTAAAGCATAATAACAAAAATAGAAGGGAAAATACCACCAAAATATAGTAAACTTGTCACCTTTTATAATTCTGCGTAGTCATTATTTATTTATTTATTATTTTTTTATTTTCTAAACTACTAACAAACTTTCATCGTTAGACTATTATGTGTATCGATGACATCATATACTTGCATCGTTAGTCTATTATACTAATGATCGTTAGTAAATAACTTAAAATTTGGCATTCTTATGTTTTTTTACGTTTTCATCCGTTTTTTCATGTTTTTGTCCGTTTTCACATTTTTTTCCGTTTTTTGCACGTTTTCGTCCATTTTACACGTTTTCATTCGTTTTTGCACATTTTCATCCGTTTTTACACATTTTCGTCGGTTTTTGCATGTTTTCGTCTGTTTTTACAAGTTTTCATCAGTTTTACATGGTTTAGTCAGTTTTTACACATTTTCATCCGTTTTTACACGTTTTTGTTCATTTTTACACATTTTCTTACGTTTTCATCCGTTTTTGCACGTTTTCGTTCGTTTTTTGATGTTTTTATCGGCTTTTGCAGGTTTTCATACGTTTTTACACGCTATCGTATGTTTTCGTCCGTTTTTACACGTTTTTGCATGTTTTCATCCGTTTTCACATATTTTCGCTCGTTTTTGGGTTCATCCATTTTTGCATGTTTTCGTCCGGTTTTACACGTTTTCATTCATTTTTGCACGTTTTCACCCGTTTTACACTTTTTTGTCCATTTTTGCACATTTTTGTGTGTTTTTACACATTTTAATAAGCTTTTACACGTGTTTGTTAGTTTCTACACATATTTTTTACATGTTTTTATTCGTTTTTACGCATTTTTTACCCGTTTTACAAGTTGTCTTCTGTTTTTATACATTTTGTGTAAAACTAGAAGGGGGGTTGAATAGTTTACCGCTTTTTCACTTAATTATCTTTTAAAAACTTTACGTTTCATTAAAGATATAAACTCAAATTACTTGTTAATCCTTGAAAAGCATTACGTGTAATTAACGATTCTAACTAAAGACAATATGTAATATGCAAAGACAAAGAAAGAAATGATCAAACCACAACACGATTGTTTATCGTGGTTCGGCTACAAGGACTCTTTTTCCTTGCCCTACATCCACGCCCCGAGTTTCCAACTCGAGAGTTTCAAGCACTAGTCAACAAGCTCCTTTCACGGGTGGAGAAACCTTTACAATCGTCGCTTACACTTTATCCGGTACGAAGCTAGATACCGGGTCCTAGTTCAAGGTAGAACCAACCTAACGTCGCCTATCCACTATTTCCGACACTAAGCTAGATGTCGAGTTCTTTTACAAGGGTACAACCACTCCCGTTAGTTCTTTAACAAGGGTACAACAACTTCCGTCACACTATGTATTTTGAGGCCTAAAATACTAACCGATCACTTCTACACAAGATACAAATGAAGTATAAACTACCAAAGTTTATACATAACAAAGCTAACAAGTTTTGCAACTTTTGAGTTGAAACTTGTAACTTCTTGGATGAACTTGTGAACTCTTTTGCTACATAAGAGAATCACACAAGTCAAATGTTACTGAGTTAGATGAGAGAATATGTGAAATATATGTCCTAAAGTGATGGGTAAAAACTAGCAAGTGGCTTGGTATTTATAGCAAAACAAACCAGCAGTCTGGCGGATCCGGCGAAACCATAGAATGGGTTCCGCCCATGTACCCTAAGGGTTCCGTCAGGACTGACAGACAAACTTGCCATAAATCATTCCAAACCAACCAAAGTCACATCAAGTTATTACTTGGTCAACCACACATTGAATCAACATAGGATGCTTCCAAAATGTGTAAGAGCTTATGGATAGTCAAACACATAAACTTATCATAAATGCTTATTGATGTGATGTGACACTTTCTTATTTAAGAAATAAAAACAATGTTATGTTAAAAGAGAAATGTAAAATCTAGTTATACAAGATTTAAAACTAAAGTGATGTTTTTAATATAAACTAAAGTTCATACTTTGTCATTAACAAAACTTAGCAAAGATCGTAAAATATAAATAACGTTTTTAGGCGATATTTGTATTAACACATTTTTTACATTTTTAAATGCTACTGTTAGTTTTTACATGTTTTCATATGTTTTTACACGTTTTGTTCATTTTTCAAAAATGTGTAAAAACAGATGAAATCGTGTAAAAACGAACGAAAATGTGTAAAAACGGGCAAAAACATGCAAAAATGGATGAAAACATGTAAAAATGGATGAAAATGTGTAAAAACGTACAAAAATTTAAGAAGACGTATAAAAACGAAGAAATACATGTAAAAACAGGTGAAACGTGAAAAACCATGTAAAAACGTGTAAAAACAGACTAAAATGTGCAAAAACAAATGAAATGTGTAAAACTGACAAAAACATGTTAAAAAGTAAAAAGAACATATAAAATGGAAAAAAAACATATAAAAACGAATGAAAACGTGTAAAAACGGGAGAAAATTTGTAAAAATAGATGAAAACATGTAAAAACAGATGAAAACGTATAAAAATTGACAAAAACGTGTAAAAATGTAAAAAAAAAACATATAAAATGGAAAAAACCATATAGAAACGGACGAAAGCATGTAAAAACAGGTGAAAACGTGTAAAAACGGGCGATAACGTGCAAAAACGGGCGATAACATGCAAAAACGGACGAAAACGTGCAAAAAACGGACGAAAACGTGAAAAAACATGACTAAAACATGAAAAAACGTAAGAAGACCAAATTTTAAGTTATTTACTAATGACTATTAGAATAAAAGACTAACAATGCAAGTATATGATGAGATAACCAAATTTTAATTTATTTATTAATGGTCGTTAGTAAACTAGACTAACAATGCAAGTATATGATGTCATCGATACACAGAATAATCTAACGATGAAAGTTTGTTAGTAATTTAGGGAAAAAAAGAAAGAAAAAAAAAATACTACACATAATTATAAAAGGTGGCAAGTTTACTACATTTTGGTGGTATTTTCCCAAAATAGAATTAGTTTCTTTAGCATTTTTAAAGGAACTAACATAATTATTTTATGAGTGCCGAATAAAATACAAAGGATATTAGGATAATTACTTAGAAATTTATCTAACTTGTCAATTTTTCTAATTGTGTGTAGCCTTTTTTATTTTTTGCTGTTATATACCTTAAACTTTTGATTTCGACAATGAACGGTAAAATGATCATTTTACATGAGCAAATGCACACAAGTCGAAATTTAAAAGTTTGAGACATATAATAGCAAAAAATAAAGAAAGGTGCATACAATTAGAAAAAGTGACAACTTTGATAAATTTCTAGGTAATTATCCCAAAGATATTTGAGTAAACAATAATAAGAATAATGAAAGACTTTCAGTATCAAAGTTATGAACTCAAGTTTATTATGGATAACCCTCAACCATCATACCAAGATAACAATTTGTAAATTAGATTTAGAGGTTATTATTCATTTCTAAGTTTTCTGTGAAAATTAATAGTAACCAAGTTATCATGGCCAGACGATATTCAAGAACTATATCCAAAGCCCATCCATCGGACGGACTAGCTCTATTAAACTGTTTGAAAATATTTGTAAATAAAAATTTAATCCGGTTGACGGAGGACTATTGTCAAGGTCCCGTATATTTAGGTTAAGGTCTCACATTATCTATATAACCTCCGTATCTTACCTTTTCTATTATAAATAATTTATAGTATCCTTTGTCTCTTACATTTTTTATATTATAAATAATCTGTGGTAACTTTTGTGTTTAAACTGATCATGATTAAGGTGGTTAGTATGCCAAAATTGATCGCTAAAGGGACTCCTTTATGAGGGGCCCTATTGAAGTGAAGACTAGCCACATACATTTCATGTTCAGCTACCCTAGTTTTCTTTCTTTTTTTCATGTTGGAACTCCTTTTTAAGGGGCCCTATTGAAGTGAAGACTAGCCACATACATTTCATGTTCAACTACCCCAGTTTTTTTTCTCTTCTTCATGTTGGGTGAAGTCTTAGGTGGGTGTTGAAGAGTCGGAGGCTTTCTTGTATCAATCCCTTATGAACATTTCTTGTTCCCTGATTTCTTCAAATATTCTTCCCATGGTTTTTATCACTTTAACAACATTAGCCCCTTTCTTCTTGTTTAAGACTGCTAACATCATTTTCCATCTTATACCCAAAGAGACTCTATTTGAACTAAGGACTTCAAAGTTTGAATCATCATTGTCTATGATAATAGTTACTTTAAGAGGCTTTGTGTTTGGAATGACCTTGATGTTAGAATGCATGGGAAACTCCATCTTGTGCTTGTACCTTTCCCACACATTCTTGCTCTTTTCAGCCTTGTTGTAAAACCCTACAAAAAACCTGGAAATCTAGAGCGGATTATCCGATACTCGAAGACAAACAAGCAACCAAACTAATGATATGTCGACAGAAAAGTAAAACCGCACAAGAACAAGACCAAACGATTACTTTATTGATTCATTTGTAAAGAAAAGAAAGTAGTCAACGACCCCTCCCCCTCACCTCTTTATTGTAGAGATGAGGGGGGAGAAAAAACCAACTTGAAAAGTGTTAACCTGGCTGCTACTATAAAGGAGAAACAATAGTCTCAACTCTCCAATGCCCTGAGATTTGAGAACTCGATTTGTGCATTATATAATGCATGGAACCGACTTATAATTCTACTTTGACTAAAACAAGAGCTAAGTAACACTAAGACCCCTTAAATTTGACCAATTTGCATACTAATCCTAACAATTTCCACCTTAGTATCATTATTAGTCAATACCGATACACAGCAGCTTCAGCCTGTGCTGGAACCTCGGACCAGGAACCGCCTTTGACAAGGCACCTGTAGCAATAACCACTACTATCTTTAGCTTAGCTCCTAACTCTATCGAGAGCCCCTTTAGCCAAATAGCCTCCTTTGCAGTCTCCGTAAGTGTCATATATGCCGCTTCAGTTGTTGACAAAGCCTCCATGTGCAGCATTATAGCTTCCAAGCTTCCTACACATCCTTGTATCATAAACCCGTATGTTGTGATTGATCTACCCATGACAGTGATCGATCTACCCATAGCGTAGTCAAAATCCACAAAAACTTGTACGTCTGTCTGTAATCCACGATAAACCTATCCAACATACCCACATCTACAGATGCTATGTCAGGTCTCGTGCAGACCATTTGATACTCCCGGCTTCCAACCGCATATATATATATGATCACTTACCATTCTTTTCCACATCACAGTCCCTTAATAGACTACCCTCCAACGACAGCATGGAGTGTCCCTCTAACAAAGTCTGTACCAACTTCCCGTTGTGAACCATGGACTGTGACCCCCTCAGAGTATTACTACTCTGATCCTTGATGATCTCCATACCAAGTATATTACCTATTGCTTTATCCAGCAATCCCTTGGTATCCCAAATCTCAGCCTAGCATCCGCAAGAAAAAATCATACCATCTATATAGAGAAATAGATGTATGAACATACCTGGTGTATACTCCCAGTAATAGTCATTGCTGTCGTCACTGCATTTCCTGCAACCGTTGCTGAGCACATACACATCTGACCGAGTATCCATATCTTCTTTTAATCCAGTCTTCCACTTGGAAATCACCTCACAAACAACTGTATCATTAAAAGTCAATGACTCATGTTCGTATATATTCTCCACTGCAGCAACTGTAAAAGCAGCTTCTTTACTGTTTTCTTTATACTAGTCTAGTTCTCGTGTTAAGTGTTGCTCCCTATCACATGCTGAATGATAGTCTACCAAATCCTGAGTTTGTACTTCCTGTGAACCAGCTACCTGACCGACATTCCCCTGAGGTTCCACCTCAAATGTATGATCCCCAAGCGGTTCCACCTCAAACTCAACTCCCTGCAACACCTGCACTAAACCCGTACCTACACCAAAACCAATGAAAGTTTTCTTGTATTCCTCACACTCATTGAAACCCATATTCCTGTAAAGAACTACCTTTGAAGTAACGTCATCAAACCTCCAAAGCTTATTACCCACTATACCTTTACGGTATCCCATGAATATGCACTTGACCTTAACTGGTTCAAGCATCCCTTGCTTATTACTAGAAAGCCAACCAAAAACCCTAACATATCTATAGGCGTCTTGAATCCAATTGCTGATGATGGTAACCTATTCATGAGATATGTAGACATGGTTGTATCTCTGCCCAAATAACCTTGGACAGACCAGACTGAATCAGAGAACAATGTACCTTAGTCAAAAGTGTCACGTTCATCTTCTTAACCAACCCATTCTGTTGTTGTATCCTTGCAACACCCAAATGTTTGGCGACCTCACTCTTCATAAATTGTTGTGTAGACCTCTGATTACAAGAATCAAGAATATTACCTATCTTGATCTTTTCCAGTATGAGATTCTCCTAACTGCTTCCTACCCTTCAATATCTTCTCGGTCACTGCCTGACCATCCAGGGTATATACACAATTAGCCTTCCTTGTTCCTGATAAAACCACCAGTGAACCCTTTATAACCTTGATCCTGCCCGACTGCATTTTCACGGTAAAACCCTCTTTTTCAAGAGTACCCAGCGATATCAAGTTTCGCCTTAATTCTGGAACGTACCTGACATTATCCAAAATGAAACTTGACCCATCCCTCATTTGCACTTGAACCTTCCCTGTCCCATGTACACGGTATTCCCTGCCATCACCCAGCAATACATTACCACCGTCATATTCCTTAAAAACAAACAAGTAATCTCTCCAGTATGTCATATGGTATGAGCCCCCTGAATCCATGATCCAGTCTAATAACTTTTCAACACTCATAGCCATCATAACATCAGCATTGTCATACCCATCAGTTCCAGAACCGGATACCTGATATTAATTCGTGACAAAACTTTGAGATTTTTTGTGATTATACCTGGGACAATCCCTTTTCAAATGCTCCTCAGACTGACATATATAACACTTGAGTCTGTTGCTTTTTCCCTGTGACTTTGACCACACACTACCTTTACCCTGCTGCATATCACTTTGATCAGATTTGCCCCTTACAAACAACCCTTCACCAACATCAACCTTTGCTTCCGTCATCTTCTGAAGTTCCCTAGAATGAAGTGTCGCGACCACGTCTTCTAGCTTCAAAGAATTCCGACCATATAGCAAAGTATCCACGAAATTACCGTAAGATGATGGTAAAGATGTGATTAATAATAATGCCTGATTCTCATCCGATATAGCAGTATCTATAGCCGCTAAGTCACCTACCAGCTTGTGAAACTCATCAATATGCTCAGTCTGACTCTAACCCGGATGCATGTGAAAAGTATATAACTTCTTCTTTAAGTACAAACGATTAGCTAAAGACTTTGTCATGTATAAAGTCTCTAACTTTTTCCGAATCCCCGCTGCAGTCGTCTCGTTAGTGATCTCCCATAGGACCCGATCACCCAAACACAAGATCAATTTTGTAAATTTTCTTACACAAAAACCACAATCTAGCAAAGTTACTAGTGTGTAAAAAACCCTTTCTTGATCAATATAACCCTAAGAATAAACTTTATTAGAAATCGATCAAAGCAAGAAACCCTTTAAAAACAAAAACCTTTCTTACTCAAATATCGATTGAACCTTGGAAACAGAATATCCTAACAAATCGACAACCCTTGAATCAAGAAAGTACCAAATGATTTTTGAAGTAACCCTTGTCGTACTTTATTTTTGCAAAACAAATTTCTTGTAACCTAAGAAACCTAGCAACCTTGACAAGTCTTGAACTTTCTTTTCAGCAACCCTTTGTTTATTTCTTAAAACCTTGTGATACAAACCTCACAACATCGAATCAAACAAAGTACCTTGTGCAAAAATCCTTCAAAGTATATAATCCTTTATTGAATAATAACAATAATATACTAACCTTTATTATTCAATGATAATAATATACCTATGCTCTTCTTCCCACCAAAAGTATAAAATTATATCTTAAACAATTTGAAGTCTAAAGTTGGCTTTTAAATATAAACCAACCACCTGGCTGTTTTCTTCTTCTTCGTTAATAACTTAAAGAAAAACGAAACGACACACTAGAAAATTGTCGATCTTCAATAATTGTAAAATCGACAAACCCTTTGAGCCTTCTTTTCTTGTCGTAAGAACCCGACAAGAAACCGAATTCCAAAGTACCCTTGAAGCAGCTTCTAAGCCTTTGTCGATTAACCTCAACAAAACAAAGCATTCAAGAACCCTTTAACTGTCGACTCCTCTTGCTTCTGCTACTTACCACGACCCAGAAACAGTAACAACCTTCTTTCGACGATCGTTGGAAACCCCAAAAACGAACCGTTTTCTTCTTCAACGAAAACCCGATCAAAAGAACCTTCGATATCGATCTTAGACTTCCAAAGAACTTGCGAACCAAAGCTCTTGATACCACTTGTTGTAAAACCCTACAACAAACTGGAAATCTAGAGCGGATTATCCGATACTCGAAGACAAACAAGCAACCAAACTAATGATATGTCGACAGAAAAGTAAAACCGCACAAGAACAAGATCAAACGATTACTTTATTGATTCGTTTTTAAAGAAAAGAAAGTAGTCAACGACCCCTCCCCCCTCACCTCTTTATTGTAGAGATGAGGGGGGAGAAAAAACCAACTCAAAAAGAGTTAACCTGGCTGCTACTACAAAGGAGAAACAATAGTCTCAACTCTCTAATGCCCTGAGATTTGAGAACTCGGTTTGTGCATTATATAATGCATGGAACCGACTTATAATTCTACTTTGACTAAACAAGAGCTAAGTAACACTAAGACCCCTTAAATTTGACTAATTTGCATACTAATCCTAACAAGCCTTAAGGTTAAATTCCAACCAGATAATACAGCATTCTCTTTTTCCATTTTGTAAATGTTGCAACTTCTAGTTTAGGGGCAGTAGAAACAAAACTACTTCCCTTTAGATCAACTAGTTGCGGTACATCACTAGACACGGTAGGATCTTAATTTTAAAAACTGTTGAATGGTTTCTGCATGAAGTTTTATAAATCAAACAACTCTGATACCACTTGTTGTTCCTGTTTAGTTGGTTACAAATATTAACTAAGTTAACTAACCAACTTCCATGCCAGTAAGTATTAAAGCATTTAACAAGATAACAAGTAAGAAAGAAATATAAAAAGACACGAGTTTTTCAACATTTAAATTCTTATTAGAAATGAATCAAAGAATTTACTAAGATTGTTTGCGGAAAAAACAATCTAAGTTGAATGATAATGTATGTTGATCTCCTCACTAACTTAAACACTAGCCAAAGTATGTATTTAATTAAGAACTATGCTAATACTCTGAATGGTTTCAGGAACTTAGTTCTCTGAAGGAGTAAATATTCTCGTAAATGTATATCACATTAATTATACAATATCACATTTACTCTTTTACAACATTCTCTTACATATGCAAAGTTCGAGGTAATAGCAATGTGTCAAGCATTTAACTAGTAAAGTACTTTCCTACATACTGCATTAAATGATTTTATTTTTGGAATGAGTCCATTCCCACTTTAGGGAACAAGGTTGACAAATATTTTTCCTTTTTTTTACCAACTCTTATACTTCTTTGACTTTTTTTGATAAGTACTTTTTTTTTTTTTTTTTTCAAGAAAGGTTCCACCTAATCTTTCGGGCCAAGTAACTCGGGTTTGGGCCAACTAATTAATTTAATATCTAATATAAACAATAACTAGCCTACGAGAGAACATGCACGATATCAAAATCGCGTAAATTAATTACATATCTAGACGAGAATAACTAATATATGAGTGAATACGATATCTTATGTGTAAAACAGCTAACACTACTTATCGAGAATCTGATCATCCTGTTTTAAAAAGAGGTCAAGGGAAACCTTGTTTGAATCATTTGATGAAGTCCTCATAAGTAGATGCATACAAGTTGGTCCACAGGTGATGCAAAAGTGAACAAGAGAGACAAAGGGCATGTTTTTGCCATTAAAGAATCAAGATGATCATGTTATAAATATATATTCATATTCTGAAAATTACTCCGTACTGAGTAGTAGGGTTGAAAGATATTCATGATATGCTGTTTTCTAACCCTACCATCAGTACTGATGAATCTAGAAAATAAAATTATCAAAGGCCCCATTATATGCAAAAATACAATCGAATTTAATATCAACAAAAATATTTGTTGGTAGTTCTAGAAGTAACTTTTTTAGCAGTTTCTTTTTGCAAAAAAAAAAAAAACGCATCTCTCCCTTTCGTTACACTAGATTCGCCAGTCCACGGGGTACAGTTCAACTAGTTGAACATTCCTTTATGATTTTAGTAACTTCCTTTATGATTTTAGTAACTTTAGTACATAGTCAGGGGCGGACTCAGAATTTAGGTCATTAGGTGTTTTGCGATTATAATAAAAATGAAAATAAAAGATGAACTAACATGTACGATTTCATTTAAACTAGTAAATAAATTAAGAAGAGATGTATTTCGTTTGATATATTAGTGGACTAAGTAAACAAGACATTATTGTCTTTGCGTGACACAAAATCCCGTGATCATATTCATTTTTGAGAAATCAAGATTTTTAACAAAAATTTACACTAGACGACAAACATCCATCAAATTCTCGTGAACCCTCAAGAATCCCTTAGGTCTGCCCCTGTACATAGCATTATTATTCTAGCTATTTGACAGTGTGTGTTATCTTAAGGTCATAGTATATTGTCCCCTTTAAGTTGTCTATCACTTGCACCGTGTAATCGCCGCTTGCTATTTACTTATGCTCAATGTTTATTTAGACATATAAAAACAACACAAATTTTACAAGCACACACTCACTTTGCAATTTAGTCCAACAACCGCAATGAGCAAACTAACACCCAAATCACCTTAGCCTTTACGCGTTAGAGGGGAGGCCGTAACGCATGCAATCTGCGCGTGACCAAAGATACCTCATGCGTGAGAATGCCCAACCTAAACATATTGTTTTTATATAAACTTTTAGCTATGAACATGATCAAAGAAGTTGTATGATTTGGTCATAGAGGTCCCCCACTCACTCACCCACTGACCCACCCATGCATATTCACAGTCACAATAGTTCTGAAATCAGTATACTGCTATACGATCTAATTTTGTTCTTGGAGTTTGGCACGCACGCTTTCCTACAAATATATATATTATTAGGTACAAGCATTAATTAATAATGGGGTGGGGGTAGTACGTGTTGGCATTGTCGAATTAAATATGGATAGGTTTGCATTTATTTCGACAAATCGGATTAAAAGTATAAAACTACTGTTTGCGTTCGTATTGTCCTATTTATTGCATATATGTTTCACTGATTATAGTATTGTCAAGTAGTTGTCTCATGGACCATAAAAATGACAATAGTTATACGATCATTAAATTTTGGTTCATCTTGTTAAGCGTGACTATGAAATTTGATAACTCGACTCGACATGACACTCAAGAACATGCTCCGGAGTAGATCTTTAAGGGGGTACGTGTTTGCAGGATTGTAGCTAGGTGAGCTAATAGAGGTCATGTGGAAGAGCATCCAAAATGCTTGTGCTTTTTGCGTAAAAGCATAAGAAAAAAACTATATAGCTAAAAGAGTAAATTGCAAAAATCAATATTATAAGTTGGCTAAATTGCAGATTCAGTCTTTATCCATTCGAAAGTGCATTTGTCGTCCCCATGAAGAACTTACAAGTGCACTTATAGTCTTTGGCCAAAATTAAATGACTAAATTGCCCTCACAGACACCAAAGTGAAATGGGAGACAAAGAAGGTAGTTTAATAATTTAACTTTAGCATGATCCAAATGTGCACTTGTAACTTACTTATAAGGATGATGAGTGCACTTTTGAAATGATAAGGACCAACCTACATCTTAAGTAAACCACAAGGACAAATTTTGTAATTTACTCTAGCTAAAATTTAACACCAATGGTAAACTTATTCTAAAAGCTTTTTTCATTCATTAATATTATAATAATACTAGGTTAGAGATAGTTTACACCGATAGAAATTAAACATTAATATTTTATCAAATTAATATGAGCAGTTAAAGCATTTAAAGAATTTTCAAGCCTTTTAGTCTCATGTCATACAAATGCATCATCATTTTCTAAATGAATATTAGATTCGAGTGCTACTCATCACATGTCCCATCTTATATCACATTTCATTTTGTTGAATCTTAATTCTCCGAAATCAATTATGGCCGCTAATGGTGAGTTTATGCAATTAGCAGGTATTGGTTCAGTTGACACACCTTCCTTTTATTGCTTTATCTAATGTTTCATACACACCCGAGCGTTATTATGAATTTTGCTTATGTCAGTAAAATTTGTGATTCTGGATGTGATGTCAATTTTTATGTTTCCGATTGTTCTATACATGACTGGAAAATACAAGCGGTGATTGGACAGTTCACAAGCAAGGGATCTTTATGTTATCGATCACTTTAGAGACATTCATGATACTGCTTCATCTAGAGTGAGTTTACCTTTTTTCGGTTATATTGTTATTCTTCAGTATTTTATTTATGGCATTCTTAGTTGGGTCATGTATGTGGTTCTCGTTTATGATTTTTAGGATCTACATGAGTGCTGGAAAAGCTAGACGCTCATGATACTTCTGATTGTGGTGGTTGTAAAGTTTCCAAGTTCTCAACATTACCGTTCAGTTATAGTGTTTCCTTTACTAATGCTCCATTTGATCTAGTACATTAAGATGTGTGGGAGCCTTCTCCTTTGTCCACAAAAGGAGGTTCCAGATATTATGTTTCATTACCTCACTTACTATACTTAGGTTTATCTGGTGAAGAGTAGATTCGATTATCTTACAATTTTCAAAGAATTTAGAACTCTTGTGAAAACTCAACTTTCGACAGTTATAAAATGCTTTAGTTATGGTTTGAGGGTGAATACACTTTTAATGATTTCGTTGGTTTACTTAAATCAAATAGGACTATATATTATTTTTTTTTTGTAAAGGGGAAACCCCGGTAAATATATAACCAAAAAAACTGTTAAGTACAAATGGAATGTGGCTGAAGTACCACATTAACCTCAAGCACAGGCGCTTGATAAACAAGTGTTTATGACATGCCATAAACACAAACCAAACCTAGCTAAATGCAAAGCATCAACTAGGAATAATAACAATAAAACTTGATATGCGAACATCCCACAACCACCCAGCAGCACGAAACGTTGAAGTACATAGGATGAGGGTGAAATCCCTCACCCCAATCCCATAGGACATCCAATCAGCCACAAACTGTGACCAATACCATCACACCCCTACGATCCAATCACCAAAATAGATTCCACGTCAAGAAGAACCCATACTTCCAGCATTACCGATCAACAACAGCTACAACAAAGATTATCGATCATACATAGCAGCAGTATCACGCATAAGCACTACACTAGGGTTTAGAACCCTAAAATGCATAAAATTACGGTTTATGAAAAAACCCTAACTCACACCGACAACATCACCCTCACTCTCTCAACCCACATCCACGATTAATCATCACCAACAGAAGATAAACACGATCACCAGATCGACAATCATGAAACAATGGTCAATAGCCCAACTTACAATAAAAGATATCGACTATAAAGCGCAGCAGCAACACCAGCGAGCAAAACCATTAAAATACGAAACCCTAAAAGAAGGGAATCATTCCATGCAACATACCCTAATAATCGATCAGTTACATCTAACAAATAGATATAAGAGATAGAGTCGGTTAAGGTTTGATTTTGATCGCCCAAGAACCAGAAAAAAATACGACCAAACCCTAAAGAAAAAACGGTACCCTATAATCAGGATCGACTTAGAGAATAGTTAGGGTTAAGGCCAAATCGAGCAGAAAAATAGGACCAAACCCTAAAGAAAATAGGACTATATATTAGACCTCTTGTACTGAGACTCCTTAACAAAATGGTGTTGTTGAAAGGAAGCATCGTCATCTTGTTGAGACAGATAGATCTTTTTTGTTGCCCGCTGATGTTCCAAGAGTATTTTGGTATAGGAGCGGTTCTTACAGCCACTTATGTGATTAATAGAATCCCAACTGCACATAATTCTAGTTTATCTCATTCTGAGAAGTTGTATGGAACTTTGCCTCATTAATCCTAATTAGTTTCTTCGGTTGTACTTGTTTTGTCCTAAAACCATATGTTGAGTGTAAGAAATTATGTCCGAAATCCACCTTATGTGTGTTTGTGGGTTATTTATTAGTAAAAAGTGATGTCGTTGCTATTATCTGATCAATCAAAAGTTGTGTACATCTCGCCATGTTGAATTTTTAGAGCACATTACTACTTTGTTCTTGTTAGTTCATATAATTTGACACAATTTGAACTCATAAAAATTGATCCTTTTGAAGAACTTACATCTATTGTGTCACCCATAATAACAGTTGCATTCTTAGAAACAACCTTAAAACCAACCACTACTGAAACCTGTATCAGATACACCTTTAGAAACCACCACTACTGAAATGCCACTAGTTACAGTTTCTGAGGATACACCAACCGTTACTCAACCTTCTCCTACAACCACCCAATCATCTTCTGAGGTTGTAGGAGTTCCTCTTGCAACTGTTCGACCTACACGTAATCGTAAGTCCACTGATAACATCAAATGTATGCTATATTTCTATATCATTTATCATGTGATTATTGCTTATTTATTATATGTTTATGACTGGATTGATACTTAATTGCTTAAGTTTATTATTTTCAGTATTAATGGAGCAATATTAGAAAAGACACGGCAAATGACACGATTTTGAGCTTATTTGATAATTTTGTATGCAATTTGCAAAGAGCATACGGCGTATGAAACTCTGGCCATACGTTGTATTGACATCTAGAAGAATTCATTGAGTATTAGTGAATATGAAGGCATACGGCGCATTTAACTCTTGCAATACGTTGTATTGGAAGCTCTGCAGTCAAAGCCCAAGTCAACTTATGAAGGTATATGGTGTATGAAACTCTTGCCATACGCCATATTGAAGATCTTATCCATAGTATAAGTATATCAAGATTTGAAGGTATACGGCGTATTCATCTTCAGCAATACGCCGTTTTTAAATGATACGCAACATATGCTTGGAATATGCTTTCTTAGTCAGAATACGCCGGATTCACTCTTGGATACGCCGTATTCCAGCACTGACAGAACATTATAAATACAAACCTAATACGGGTTTTTGAGATATCATTCATCCACCGCACTTCACCACAGCCGAATTTCACCATTCCAACACCCCAAGATCAGTCCCGAGAGTTAAGAAATCAATGAGAGAAGGTCTCGTATCATCACACTTAGTTTAATCATTCGGTTTGCATGTCAATTTCACTATGATTTCTATTTGTTCATCATTTGTATTTGCTTTGTGTAACTCTACATACATTATGAGCTAACATCCTTTAGTGTTAGCCATTTTATGAAAACTATGTTTATGTTATTTCGTTTATGAAGATTTAATGCATTGTTTTAGATAGTTATGGTTTATCGTTCAAATAGTATACATGTTTATTTGTTTAACATTTGATGTTTGTTGTCTAGGTCATCATAGTGTAGCTCTTTAGCTATGTAGCTCACCTGTATCACTATGGTCGGTACTATTAACCTGACTTCATTAGTGCCCTTCCTTAGGACTCGAGGACTAAGAACCCGAGGTTAGACAAATAATGCCTAAAACACTTAACCTAGTATAGTGCTCTTCAACAGACCTAACAGTTGAGAATAGTAGGTATCGCCGCCGCAATAGGGTACCCTAGATTAATCACATAGATTAGTTGATACCACTTAATGCATGCTTATAACTGAGTAGACCTATAATTTGCTTTAGGGATATAGGCTGCATGCATAGAACTATAGTGCAACTTAGTTTACATTGGATAAAAATACTTGTCTTTGTGTTTCTTATATCACTAATGAATTTCATTGAATCATTGCACGAGTAAACGAATAACTAAATGAATATAGTAAGAGTAACCTGGCTAGCACTATCTTCTAATTTATTGATCACACCCTTAATAGTTTAATTCTTTTAATTAGTTCAATTTACTTTTCTTGTTTTAGTAGTTTAGTTAATCTCAAAATCAAACCCCCTTTTTTATTTGTAAAATACATTAGGTTAATTCTTAACAATATTGCTCCTGAGAATGACCTCGTACTTACTCCATTGGCTACATCTGATCAGGTACACTGCCCGTTAATGTTTGTCTATAGTATAGTCTGGCTAAATATAAATTTAAAACTCAATAATAAAATATAGACAACGACCACATCATCCACTAAAAAGATGATTTTGTTTCTCTTGTTATTCTAACTGATGAGGTGTATATTTGATCATATAGTGATGGCGTCACATCTTGAAATCTATAAATACAAAAGCATATTTTTCATTATTGTGTGTGTAACTTTGGAGGAACTTTCATACCCAAACCCTAGTTGATTTCCATCAGTTTTGTAGGCCATTTTGGTCATTGAAGACCTCATGTGTTATTGAGATAAATTATTTAATTAATCATTCAATCGTCTTTCATCTTAATTTTTTGATTTATTCAATTGTCCATTTCTCTATTAGTATGATAGGCTAAATTAATTACTATTTACTTAGGATTGCATGAAACCTAGTTATTGATTACTTGTTTATCGTCTCTTATCAATGATGTGTACGTTAGGAGTTGAAAAACTGGCTAGCTTGAATGTCCACTAAAACGTGTCTAGTTAATACTTATGTCTTAGGTTATTAGCTACGAAAGGTATTTATTTAGGGTTTTGGTGGTTACTCACATGTCGTATAAAATACGTAGGAAATTACCTTCTTCTTCCTTCTTGATGCTTCAGTCGATCAATCCTTAGGGTTTTATGGTTGATCGCCACTTGTATGGCGTCAGTTATCCACCAGTACTACACATGTATAACTAGTGCTACGAACCTACGCAAGTTAGGCGAGCATGAAACCCGAGTAAGTCGACTAGTTGACAAAGGGTTTAGGAAACCCTTTCGTTGAGGATTATGGGGAGGGGGGGGGGAGAGAAATTTAGACCCTTTTAGGGTTAGGTGGAGTTCTTTGAATGCCTTAGGAATCCTTTGTATTATAGGCTTCTAGGGAACATTCTAGAATACTTGTAGGACAAGAAATCTAGTTTAACAAGAAGTAAATCCCATCTCTTTAAGGGTTTTAGTCAACCAACATATCCCTAAGTGGATTATGTTTTGTCTTTTGTTATTAATAACCCAATAATATTCATCTTGAATGAATATTAGA
Organism: Artemisia argyi; assembly: GCA_030686995.1. Taxonomy (NCBI): domain Eukaryota; kingdom Viridiplantae; phylum Streptophyta; class Magnoliopsida; order Asterales; family Asteraceae; genus Artemisia; species Artemisia argyi. The sequence goes on along the minus strand of CM060693.1, from coordinate 181,685,212 downwards.
CTTTCAGTAATTCCGTTTAACCCCTTTAATGAAAATTGCCATATTTTCATTTCCCATGAAAATACTTCCGGATTTTCATTTGCTTTTCCTCGTTTCTTATTTCTGCTTGCATGTTTTGTTTAGTGTACATAGGTGTGACTCATCGGCATTTTTATGAAGGCAAGTGTGAAAGCTGTTGTGTTGTTTGCACACAAATCATTTCAATTTATTGTGTGAATTAGTTATTGGGTGGGTTATTGACATTCAGATAGACGTCGCTCACTTAGGCTAGTTCATATACGTGAGGCTGACCTACCTGCAATAGGTAATAATGAATACTCCACATTGCATTAGACAAGGAAGTGACAATTCAGTAAACTAGTATCGAACGACTAGGAAGTAGCAAAACGCTAGGTAAATAACTTTTTCCTCATATAAGAAGTTCATACCACTCTTATTTTTCTTGCATTTTAGGTTAATTAGTAGTTATAATACAAAACCCCCTTTAAACCTAAGATTTTTACTTGCTTTTAAAAATATAAAAATACCAAAAATAATATTCTCTTCGCCCTTAGACTTAGTTTGAAGTACACTTAGAGCATATCTCATTATTCCCCTAGATAATGATCAATCCCCTGAGTCTTGCCTATACTACACTACACTACAACGATTAGATACTCTACCTAGGAGGATTGTAAAACTTCAATGTTGCAACCCGCCACATCACTAGCTCTTTTGCTTCTTTTGTTGCTTCTGTACACAGTCTTCACGAGCATGTGTCTTATAAAGAAGCTATCTATGATCCATTTTGGCAGGGTACTATGGCTGAGGAACTTACTGCATAGTATCAGACTCACACGTAAGACTTGGTAAATTTATGAGCAGGCAAGCATGCTATTGGCTCTCATTAGCTCTATATGATTTGAACCAAATTTTATAGGTCTACTGAAATATATAAGGCTCGACTTGTTGCTAAAGGTTACATTTAAAAGTATGGTATGGATTACGAAGATACATTTCTCTTGTTGCAAAAATGAAAACTATCCGAACTTTGATCACAGTCGCTTCTAGCCGTCAATAAAAAATATCTCAAATGGATGTCAATAATGCTTTTTAAATGGTGACTTTAATGAAGAAGTTTATATGACACCATCTTCATGGTGTTTCTCATCAGTCAGGTGTTTGTAAGCTGCAAAAGGCTCTTTATGGTCTCAAACAAGTACCACGTGCTTGGTATGAGAAGTTTTCCTTAGTTGTTACCTTACTTGATTTTGTCTCCAGCCATCATGATTTGACATTACTTTTTAAACGTTCGAATGTTGGACGTATTATGTTATTCTTATATATTGATGATATGATTATTACTGGTGTCGATTGTGATGGAACTGAATTATTAAAGGCTGAGATATCTCATCGGTTTGCTATGAAAGATTTGAGTGTACTGTGTTATTTTTTTGGTATTGAGGTATCACCGAAAGGTTATCTTTTATCTCAGTCCAACTATACTTTTGATTTGACATTCCTTTTAATGCTAAAGCAAAATATACTCCTACATATGGTGATCTTTTGTTTGATCATAGTTTATATCGCACTATTGTTGGGAGTTTGGTGTATCTTACAATGACTCACTCAGATATTGCTTATGCTATCCACATTGTTTTACAGATTTTTCGGTATCCTCGAGGTACTCAGTTTCTGACACTCTTGTTTCCTTTCACATCATCTTTAAACTTGCATGCTTAAATTCATGCTGATTGGGTTGGTCATTCTGTTACTCGCAACTCTACAACCGGGTTTTATGTTTTTCATAAAGATTCGCTTATCTCGTAGAAGAGTAAGAAATAAGATGCATGTCTTGCAAGATCTTCTACTAAAACGGAGTATCGTACCATGGATTTGATTACTAGCGAGATTGTTTAGCTATGTTGGTTAGTTGCACACATGGGTGTTCATATTACTAGTCTACTCCATTATCTTGTGATAATCGTAGTGCTATTCATATTGTGCGCAACACGGTTTTTCATGAAACAACCAAGCATATAGAGATTGATTGTCATTTCACTCATCACCATTTTCACGCTGGCACCATCTATTTGATGTTTGTTCCGTCTACTTTACATATCGAATATATATTTACCAAGCCACAGTGTCGCTCGCGTTTTTGTTTTTTTCTGACAAACTCTCAATGTTTTTCGCTGCATCATTGTGAGTTAATAAAGGCCTATTGTTTAGGTCCATTTATCCCGTCTAGCAAATTAGGCTTGTTTTCTTTTGTTTGAATATGTACGCTTGTATAGACTATTAATTTATCAAGTAATACAAGTTTCTACAATAGGAACAGTGCATCTTGTGATCTACATGATAAATGGTGTTTATATCTTCGTGTGAAATTAAAATGTTTAATATCTTTCCGTTACATGAAAATGCGCATGATCTTTGCGTGATGAGATTTTATCAAAACAATAACAAAGTAATCAACTGCATGAGGGGTTTGTCATGTTGGATGGTTTAGTTTTGAAGGGCCATATATTTTCTTAACGGCCTTTTGTTGATAACAAGCTAGCAAAAAGCTAGAAAATTACAATGAAATTGAAAGGACATACAGCAAGATGACAATGGATCAGCTAACCACTCTCGATCCAAATTGGATTAACTCTCTTGTTCCCATGGAGAATCCACGAGTGCAAGAGAACTTTGAATAAACTAGCAAGAAGCTAGATAAAGGAAACGATAACAATGAAGTGATCATACAAGAAGCAATCGGATCATAAATTCAATCGAACCACTCGTACACTCGTTGGGTGTTTTGTGGGATGGCTTTCACTCACGTGTTGCTGTAAAGTTGGATGATGCATGGTAAACTTGACAATTGCTACGATGTTGCTGTAAGAGCAACACAACGTCGTGCTAGGCAGGAATTGTGCATCCATTGTGCATAGTCATCGGCTAAACAAATTTACTTTCAAATTAAGTGGATTAATTTTCTGTAAAAGTTGGATGATTCTATGCATGTCCAGTACACTTGCTATCATATCAAATAGATATGTATATGAGGGTTCATGACCTGTGAAATCTGGACACTTTTATAGGTCTTTATATGTATTTCAAATTAATACGAATCAATATATAAGAATGAAAAACAAAACTGAATCATCGCTACAAGGACGTATACACCAATAACACGAATAATCATAATGCATATTCATTAGACATTCGCTCACATGGAAAGAATGTCTAAATGAGAACATTACTAGCCATGCAAGAGCCAATATGTCATTTCACATACCAACTTTAAGAAAGGATGCATATTTTTATTAAGAGTATCATATGAACATGCATGTTTTCAAAGTGATTACATATGTGCAAGACTTGCTAAAAGCATTTTTAAATAACTACTTACCACAAAACTTATCATTGACAATGTAAAAATTTCATCTTTTAACTGGATTTCTAGTAAGAAAAAGAAAATACCCTAACTGGATACTTGGAAACAGTGGAGTTGTGATCTTTGTAATGTTACATAATTCGTAATTCTTTTTAGTTTCTTGCTAGTGTTTTTTTTTAATATATTCTCCTTGTCGTAAAAAAAAATATTTTTACCACCAAACATTTAAATACAAACAGTTAAATGCTTTTTGTGTTTAATCTATATATAAATCCGTTTCATTGCAGTAGCTTTTTTGTCCATACATTTTTTCATCTCAACTTAAATGATGTAAGGATAAAATCTCTCAAACTCATAAAGCATTTAAATATATGGTGACTTGACTATTGATGACCGCATGTAAGAATATTAGGGTTTATCAACGATTGGAAGGTCTGTACATTTTGTCTACTACTTTTCAAGGAATGAATTGAAGGAAATAATCTATAACATAAACATTTTTTTTTACCAACCACGGTTCCTCCTCTTTCAGCTTATGAATACAGAGTTAGAATTAAATGAGAAGAATATTTAAAATCAGAATAATGAAAATTAACTATAATCACACATTTCAAATGCACATAAAAAAATAAAAAATAGATGCATTATCTTCCTTCAAATTTTTTCTCCTCATTTAAATGTGTAATTATAATTACTTCTCATTATTCTCATTTTAATTATTCTTCTCACTAGATACTTTCCCCATACTAGATACTTTCCCTATGAATATATACTCTAATCACTTGTGTCAGTTTTTATTAAAAATAGAAATTAGCATATATGTTGTCAAAAACTAGAGAGGAGCTAGGAATGATTATGAGAGAAAAATAGCACCTACCCGATACTAGTACAAGCTTTACGGGGTCTAAAATCCATTCTAAGCATATCAATTTAAAAAGTGAACAAGTTCACAAAGAATTTTCAATCATCTCAATCGTTATTTCATGTTATAACAAGCTCAATTAAGAAAGTTTGAGCTCAAATATCTCAAAAGTATCAATAGTTACTATGGTCCTTGATAAAAAGAGCTCGATTAGAAGTTATAACATGCACATGCCTTAAAAAAATTTGATCTACATTTTAAGCTTATTTCTTTATACAAATCTAAACTCGGTCAAAGTCATAAACCAAGTCAATTTTAGCTCGAATTATATCAGCCTATAAGATATCTGTCAACTTATGGTTAATCATGTATAATATTATTCCTTGCTTCCAAAAAATAAATATAAATAAGACCATGGAGAAATAAATAGTAACAATAAATTTGACCATCTTACTTCTATAAACCAAGAAATAGACCATAGGTGTAATCATTACACCTAGTTTTCATCACACAAAAGAGTAGTTGGTATTGGAGAAACAAAACAAAAAAATACAAGCATTTCTATACTAAACAACTTTGAAGTTATGTGAAATGAAACAGCTAGAAGAAATAAGTTACTGTGTACATGTCCCCATCTCCTGATCTCCTTCCATTTTGCAGCAAAATAATGTTCAAACAATAATATCAAGAAACATCAAATGAGAAAAAACAAAACTTATGGTATAATTATATGAAGTTTCAAGTATAATCTTAAAATTATGATAGCATGGAGTAATATCATGTACTATTATTACAATGAAGCAATAATTAAATTAAAAACACCACAAACAAGATACTTATAGATGATTAATTACCTTAGAAACCCTAAGAAGGGTCGATAGTTGTAGGCCGATCATCGCTGCCAGCGCCTCGTGGTTGTTGGAATTGTGGGTGTTGGCCGATACCACCGCTGGATATATTCATTGCAAGAACACCGGCGGTGGTATCGTAATTATTGTTGATATCAAACGCCCTAATAATGGATGTTTGTTGATCTCTAGGTGAGAAAAACTGTTGGTGTTGGTGGTATAGATTGTCTCTGGTGACACCACCAGAACAACAGGAAATCATGTTATTTCCTAGGGTTTGGTGGTGTGTTGCTGCGGCTGCAGCAGCAGCCGCAGCAATAAGTCCTTGAGCAGTAGTGCCGCTCAAGTTATGGTTTTGGAATTTGGAAAGCTCGGACTTTGCATAGGTAAGATCCATTTGAAGCTGGCGTAGTTGGTGTTGGAGGAGTGAAATGACACCAACACACCCATAAACCGGATCCCTAAGGCGCATATCAGCTTCGTAAGCTAGCGAGTTCACTGCATCTTCGCGTTGGTGAGGGTGGAGTTCATTTAGAAGCTTGGTCACGTTGCTTGCTCCAAACACTTTGTGAACATTAGCAAATTTTTGAGGTTGGTCTGGTGGGAAGTATGGTGCAAAAACACATTCTGGTTGGCATTTTCGCCGTAAAAACTTGCAAGCTGCACATGGTGAATTTGAGGATGATGCCATTTTGTTTCTCAATAGTTCTTGCTCCAATTTACTTGAATTATGCTTCCCTGGTAAAATTATCAAACATTAGTATAAAACTAAGTCACTATCATATATATCAAGAAAGAACTAGCATTTGGACACTAAAAGATACTCCAAAAAGCTTATTTAAAAAAGCTTGATGAATCTAGTATTGTATAAATCGTTTAAAACAAAAAAAGAAAAGAGAAGAAGATGAGTTATTTATTCAATTGCTTGTGATCAAGTAGATTACATAGAGTATCAAGATTTAAACTGAAATACATACTTATAATATGATTAGATCTGATTTGTTTTATTTACCAAAACTTTCTTATATAATTAGGAAAACCCTTATGCACACCAATAAATAAGGTTTAGATCTTGATGGGTTTAAAGAAACTTTCTCTGAACAAACGAGTTAACTCCGATAAATGAGTTAACTCGTTTATGGGAGAAAAAATGAGTACAAATATAAAGTATGAAGAGTGTGATTTGGAAGTAGAATTGAAGAGAAGCTTAGAAGATTGGATCTCGTGAAAGTGAAGAGAAGTTGTTCTTTCAAGACGAGGGTTTTGAGGGCTTAGATTTGTAATGCTTCTTGGGATAACAATTATTGATGACTTTTTTGCACAATAATTTATATATACATATTATATTTTTTAAAATAGTCAAAAATTTATAAATCCATAAAGAACTATGATACATCATATATGACTATACAATATATCAAAATTCTCTAAGATTTGAAGTTTTAATAAAATGCACTAGATGAAATGTGGATTTTCAATTGGAAGCTAGATATATAAAAAAAAAAAAAAAGAGAGACGGTTTTATGCATTTTCTTTCCAAAAAAAAGTTGTTAAACTTGTGGAAATGTACATACAAAGAAAACGATGAGATCGCCCGATCAGACACGACACGATTGACACTTAAATGATGTACTACTACATTAGAAGTAATAGTTCAACAAAAGAAGAAAATAATAACTATTTAGGAAGACTCTAAGCCACTTAATCCCAAATAATTTGAACTAAAGACCAATTCTATAGTAAGAAAGTATATATGAGATTTTACAAGTGGAAGAAAATAACAACCTGAATTCTATACTCTTCTTGGAAGTTAGGAGCAAAGAGAGAAGGAAAGATATGATGATGGCCTCGATCTCTTCGGTCAAACTCTTCTATTCTATTTTCTCACTCTCTCTCTCACATACACCCACAAATAGACACACTTTCTCTATAGTATTGGTTTCTTTAAAGTGAAACAGTGTGAAGTAATAGTAGATATATGAAATGTAGGAAAAAGGAGGACCTCAAAATTATTGACCCAAAAAGACAAAAAAGAAAGTTACAAAAGGGTTTTGAGTGATGTTTGGTCACCTTTATAATATTATGCTACTTCCCTTAAAATTGAAGGGACAGAAGAGACTAATTATCTTACATACAAAATGTCTAGCTACCTGTTTCACAGTAGTGTCAGCCTACACTGTTGTGTTCTTTCAAGTGTATGTGTTTTATTGCTGTTTCTTTCTTGGTGAGTAAAGGTAGATAATTAATGAGGTTTTTTAGGGTTTTCAAGAAAAAAAGAAAGTTTAAATCATTTGAGAATAAAAGGAAGGTGAAATCTTTGTTGTTGAATAAAATTAGACTTTAATGGGATTTTAAATGGATAAGACAACTATAAATGCTTTTCTAGTATTTTCAAAAAAAATTGAAAGGATGGATTAATGTTTCTTGGATAAATATGTGACTTAGGATTTCCCAGAAATCAGAAGTTATAGTGAAAACTCTTGGAATAAAAAGTAGGCGGGTATAAATAAATAAACTGTCATAACTATACTGAAAATTAAAAAAACTAAAAATAATAAAAGGCAATCTTTAGGCTTTCATGTGATCGGTTTTTAAGGGTAAAAAACAGGTATAATAACAAGAAGCATATAAAGATGGTGTCAACAGAAGTAGACTGTGAGAGAGAGAGATATCCCCCATGAGCCGAGCCTTAGGAAACGCGGAGAAAGTGAGCCTATTACTTCATTTGATCCTACCCTATTTTTCCTCTTTATAGCTAATAAAAGTATAAGTCAATAACTATTTTTTTATTAATCAGAAATAATATATTATTCTCTTTTGTTTATTAGTGACACTTGGTGAGGATGTCACTTTTCATTTGCAATTACGGGTATTTCACTAAGTTTTTGGTGGCCTATGCAATAACAACCGGAATCTCTATTACACTTGTAAATTAAAGAGATATTGCATGTAAATTATGTAACTCGTGTATGTTTAATATCTAACGTGTAGCCAAAAAAATGTGCCCCTTTTAGATAGAGTTCCAATGCGACGACATTACTTGCACAACACTTGAACCCCCGGCCTATGACATTTCATAGATTTAAGTATGTAAAACTAATGGATTATTTGGTGATACCGTAATCGTGTTTGTTTTGACACAAAACAAATACATCATTAAAAAAGAAATTAAGTTACTTTTACACTCAGGTTTCTTCCTATAGTCAAGATAATCAAACTGATGTAGGTTGATTGGGTTGTCGAGCCGATCAAAGCTTGTACCATTCTTGTGTAATCTTCTTTTTGGGCTCTTTGCTAGATCAATTTTAGTGAAATTTGTCGCTTTAAAAATAATCAAGTTTCTACAAGTGACAAAATGTATGAGTAACTATAATATATAAATACTTACAGACTTAGGATCAAATGAGAAGAAATCTTAAAATGAGAATGATGATAAATAATTATAACCACAAATTAGAGATACGCCGACTTGAATTATATGCATCCCTAATCTTTTAGATGCACCATAATATATTCTAGCGAAATATTAGATACATATACATATTTTAGATGTATTTCATTAAGTTAGGCGAAACCTATGTATTTTTCGTCCATGCGAGTCAAATTTGTTGCTAATACTACTTTTTGTCATTTTCACTTCAAAATCACTTTCGAAATTAATTTAGATGCATCTAAATGAATAGAGACGCATCTAATTTAAGTTGACGCATCTCACATGTATGGTTATTGTTATTTATCATCCTTCTCATTTTATATTTTTTTCTCACTGGATCTCTAGTCCTTACAGACTAGTTAATTATATTTCATTTCAATATACTCGTTTCTGTGCATTAAGAAAGGAATCCGTGAAGCTAGTTTTTTTTGAACAACAATGTGTATTAAAAAATCTTTTTAGTAAAAGATGCTAGAAGAGATGGTTTACAAAAAACAAGTTACAAGGCAGTACGTGGTACCAGCCATTTTAGGGTTACTGATCAAATCAAATCATGTTGGATTGAGTTTTCTATTTTTATTAAGGATCCAAGAGTGAGATAGGATTTTTATCTCATATCGTAAAATATCCTTACGGGCTGGCTTTAAGTCGAAGCAAAGCTTATTCCTATAATTCCATATTGTCCATTGATGGTCACAAATCAATCTATAGTATATATAAGTAATATCGAGGAGATCCGCAAGAAATACGAATCATCCGAGTCGTATCCCAACGAAGGTGTGAATGGAATCTTGAATATCGATTCATGAAAACCGTGTTGTGAAAAGTGGAATAGTGAAAATGGTGATTAAGAAACTCAAATAATGACAAACAATCACAAATTATGCAAGATGTACAAGCTATGTATGCACAAGTGATTAAATTCTAAGAACGGAAATTCAAACGTAATTTTAAAAACGTAACGTACGAATTAAAACGTAACTTTTAATGAAAACTTATCCTACAAATGTGAAACAATTTTCTAAAAATCTTAAACAACTAAAAAGAATTTTGAGAAAAAGAAAAATATTTTTTTTTTGACTTTTTATTTATTTTCTATTAATTTATTTCTATTTTTGTATTTTTAAATGAATTAAAAATAAAAGAAATTGTAAAAATAAAAGTGAAAAATTCAAATTTGATTTTGAAAAATCTAAAATATCATAAAAGAATTATCTAAAATATTTTTTGATTCTTTTAAGCTTTTTCTTATTTTTATTTATTAAAAAGTGAATTTAAACTAAGAAAAATTAAGAAAAATAGTAAATCAACTTAGAAAAATCTGAAAAAAATACAAAAAATCAAAAATATTCAAACGAACTTGGAGAAAAATTTTGAAAAGAAAATAAGCAGTAGAAGTGCTTATTGAGGCCAAATCAGCTTAACACAAGTGCTTAATAATAAGCACTTGTGTCCAAACTTTATGAAACTTTTAACACATATGTATGATGCTCAAATATACTAATCTCAGATCACAAAAAAGCTCAGAAACTCAGATACTTTGTGATAAGCAGTCTATGATAAGCCAAATAATGAGCACACCCCAAACAGAATAAGCAAGAAGTGACAAAACCATATACAACATTTGAACTACTCCCAATGATCTCAGAAAACTCAAATAAGCACAAGCTAAAAATCCAGAATCACTTATGCTCACTAAACTTCAAATCAGCTTTCTAGTTCTAAGAGCTTAACTTGCAGACACTAATAAGCAGTCCAAAATAGCTTCAAATTAGAAGATGAATGGGGAAAAGCTAGTGTGCCATACTGATAAGCTAAAATCTACAAAAGTCCTATGAGATACAGCCAATTTCTACTCTAATTTAGTTCAAATTCAGAAGCATGTAATCACATAGAAACTGAGACAGTTGACTAATTTGATGCTACTACTAGTTTGACTATTTCCAATTTAAACAACTGAATTCTACTCGTAAATTGTATTATTAAGCTATTATTTAACTAGATTAAGCTAATATGATCTAATTTGTAACTATCACTTTAATGCTACTAGCCTATAACTATTATTCTTAACTGTTAATGAGAAGTGATGCTTTCTTTGATTTTTATACCACTAACCTACTGATTTTATGTCATATTTAGTCTATTACTAACCTAAATGACTTACTGATGCAATAATATCCAATTATCTAACACTTAATCTCAGCAAAACTTGTTAATCCAAACACTCCTTCTAATCACTTCAATACTACTTCTATTAAATCCAAACCACAAATCATCACAACTAAGATAAAAAAAACAGTCAAATAACTCTAATATGCACTAACAAGACTCAAATCTATCACTCAAATAAACACTAACTCAGAAAAACAGATCCTCAATAAAACAGATACTCTAATATAGCTAAATAACACAGATCTACTAAAACAAATGAACCAATGGATCAAACAAGCTCAACAACAGTAAGTACCACAACAACAATAGCAATCTAAATTAATTACTACAGTAACTACTATACTACACTAAGATCTAAACAGATTCAATGAAACAGTTAAAAAAATCAGATAGTTACCATTTCAAATCTCCCTCAGCTAGAACAGAGGGAGCTCACTGAGCTTGCCTATCTCTAAGATAGGCTGAGACCTTCCCTTTCTATCTCAGCTTATCAAACAACACCAAAGGATCAATGGAATCAAGGACTATTGACTTTTGTTGACCAAACTGATGCGTGGGAATTGCACCAGGCTTTACCTCCCGAGAGATCTCGAGAAGCTTACAACCCCCACTAGGCAGTGTACCTGATCGTTGTAGTATAGTATAGTGACAAGTACCGGGGGATTGATCGTTCAACTCAGGAATAGTATCGCTAGGATTAGAAAACCTAAAAACTAGGTCTAGAGGTGAGGGATGATTCTTTTTGTATTTTTTATATTTTATAAATGCAAATAAAAATCTTAATTTTTAGAGGAGTGGGCGGAATTAGTTGCTAATCAACTAACCCAATAACTAAGATGCAATCAAAATAAAATAACAAAAATGAAAATAAACTAATTAAACTAGTATGGTGTGAACAATATATGGGAGAATTGTGTTTACTTAGATTTCACTACTCCCTAGATATCTTTTACAAGTTAATAACTTGTTACAGTTGCGTGGATGACGGGTTATATTCCTTAATACCAATCATGGGGTGGCGTACTTACTTCCCCAATTCTATAAGCTCCTACTTCACTCATATGTCAAGCCTGCAAGAAGCTCCTAACATGGGATCACTAGAATTCGCTCATGCATTAAATACAACCATAAAAACCTAGTACACATCGGTTCACGTTTCTTAAGACATTCAAGCAAGTTACACAATGGAGATCTGCCAGTTTTTTTAAGCCTAACATTGAAATCATTCATCCATTACAACTATAAACAAGCAATCAGCCTATAATCAACATCTAGGTTTCATTACATCTAAGCAAACACACAAGAGATCTAGCCTAGCATGCTAAAATTAAGACAAGTGTAAGATATATTCAAACAACACATAGACATATTGAATGAATTGAAAGGATACTTATCTCAATTGAACATGAAGGGTTTCAAGGGTGAAAACCCTTGAAAATACTGTTACAAACGAACTAGGGTTTATAAAGTTCGACCCTAAAATTCTCCACACAAGTTCCTCCCTTAATGAATGAAAATTAGAAAAGTATATATAGATTTCATGAGGTGACGGCGTCAAGAGGAAAGTTCTGTCGCCATCATCTCGCCGCCAAAAATCTTATCAGATTGCCTAGATCCAGGTCTGACGCCGTCATGTGTATTTCTGCTCTTGCCCGTCACCACGTTTAGCTCTTAACGCCGTCATCAAATCTTTCTTGACGCCGTCATCTACTGTTTCCAGCAAGAAAAATTAAGACTTTGCCGTTTTCTTCATTTTTAGGCTCCAAAAACGTCCAAAATGCTTCCTTTTCCAGAATTCACTCCCAAAGTACCTAAAATCACAAAAGGAACGATTTAGGGTAATATTTGATCAAATAAATTCTAATTCTGGCTTAAATGACCCCCTAAAAACGGATCATTTTTCGCCTCATCATATACCTTTACACTTGAGATTTGCTTGTCCTCAAGCACATGCGCTTTTATTCTAATCAAAATACAAGTTAGGGGTCATTTAACACTAATATAAAAGTAATTACAACAAATAATCGTTCCACTAAAGACCAAAGACAAGCACGGAGGTCATACACTAGCACCTCACAAATAGTGTTTAGATACTCACATCTCTTGGGTGTAATAAAGTATATATCACAATATGAAAATGGAAAATATCTCTCACTACCTGTCATAGCAAAATAGATTACTATATGCTTGAGAAAGGATTAAACCTCCACCACATGGCGTAAGCACCTAGGATAAACTATCAAAGAGGTCTTTCAAAGGCTTGTAACGTTAGGTGTAGGGATATGGAATACACGGTTTTGTTGGATATAGGCAATCTTTACTGGTGGCGAGTTAATAATCTTGGTTAATTAAATGTACCATATGGCGTTGCTAAGCCAAGACTAGACTCGACTTAAGCTAATAAATGAAAAATAACAAAAACATAAAATGAACATAGAATGAAACGGGATGGTAGTCCGTATGTTTTTTCTCTTTTCTTTTTCTATTTTTTTTTTCTTAATTTTTTTTTCGATTTTTTTTTTTTTTTTTTTTTTGGCATACACTTTTACCCTACCATCCAAAATAATACATCATAGGGAATGAAAATTCCCCTTACACTTGAATTTTTACATACTTTATAATAAACTAATCTAATGACTCGAATTAAGATAATCAAAACACTTGGAGTACTTTTAAGATTAACGTACATATGGGGGTAATAATATGATGTTCTTCCCCCATTACTCCATAACAATAGTACTACACCCATGAGTCCCAATCGTCCCAAAACAATATGTACAAGGATATGACTCGACTCAGCAACCATGTAATCAATTAGATAATTAACTTAGGGTTTAAACAAATAACAATAATGCACTAAAGATGAGTGCATACACGGAAGGCTAAGGCGATTTGGGTGTACATTTAAGTGGGGTGTAACAAATTCTTCCTTTAACTAAGATGATTAAAGTTAGAAACGAAAAGATAGGCTCGGAGGGGTGTACTAGGGGTTTCGTGTACTAAAAATGAGTACAACGCTAATGGTGTGGGAAAAATTAATTGACTTAACTAGCCAAGTAATATGACTTAAATGGTCAAGTAATTATGATACGGGTTTCACACAAGGGTGATCCTAATGCCTCTTATCATGTAGTAAATCCTACTACACGAATGTAGTCTCACTAGCGGTCTCGGCATGCATCACTAACGCAAGTTCTAGAATCTAAATGCTACCAGTACACTCATAAGCACTAATAGTAAATGCTTTTCCTATCAAATCTAAAGGCGAACCTCACATATTTGAGTGGAAAATTTTTCTGAATAGTACGGTTTTGTGCTAGTCATACGACTCCTATCCATGAGACGCTTGCTATGGCTAAAGTTTCACTCCTAAATGTTGTAAAAAATTTTAAATTTAGCGCTAAAATTACACTAACAAGTATTTCTCATAGTTTTATTACACACCTACCATCAAACAAACAAACTCAAGCGAAAGAGTGTCTAATGAGGTATCATTATTTACCCTCCCCTTACACTTAGGATGAACATTGTCCCCAATGTTCAATTAAAGAATGTAAAAGTGAAATAGGTAAAAGAATGAAATCAAATACTCCCCTGATTCGCTCGGTATGGATAGTATGGTAACCAGGTTAGATCTTCTTCCAAGAGAATGAACAATCAAAGCTTCTCTTCCAGAATATAAATCATCTTCTTGTCAAACATAACCTGTTAAACCTGAGAAAACAAACAAGGCAACCTTGCTTAAAATCGGCGGCAATCTATATATGCTAACAAATCCTAGAAAACAAGGTAAGATATAATGCTTGTGGAATGATGTTTGCAGACTTCTTGGAGATTATAAAACTAAAGATTCAAAAAAAACTTTAAGACTCCGTTAGAAAAACAAAACTAGCAAAATTTCCAGAATTTTACACGTGACGCCGTCAGGAGTTTTCTTCCTGACGCCGTCAGAAGTGACCTGCAGAAATCCTTATGTTAAGTTTCTGGAAAATTTCTGGAAAAACTTTGTCCTACTTCCTGGAAAATCCTGCAAAACATCATTATGACTCGATACAAGCATTTGACTCTAACAAATACGAATACACATGTTCATTTAATATTGTGGAGAATCATGATCGGGTTTGTTTCTTAAAAACATATTTGGGGTTTCCCCTTACACTTATCTTTTGCGAAATACCTTTGGATGAAGTTAAGACAAAGCCAAACGACAAAATAAAGTATTTTCACCATTTTAGTTTTCAAACATGATCTACCAACAATAAAAATAAAGGATGCATACGGAAACAAATAACAATCAAACAAATTAAAAATCACACAAAGCATGGGTTGCCTCCAAAGAAGCGCTTTTCTTTATTTTCGAGTCTTGTAACTAGACACAAGGTCATGGGTTACTACGTGACTTCATCGTTGGTTTCACTCTCTAGGTCATCTCCTATATTAGTTTTGTATTTCGGACCTAGTTGCAAGCATTCTTTGTAGAAACCAAGCATCCTATTCATCACATACTCTACTCCTCTACGTCTATCCTCATCATTCCTATAGGAAGCCGCTTGTTTGTGTTCCTTTTCTACGTTCGATAGGAGGCGGTATTGTTCAATCTTATTGGGCATTTGGTAGGCAATCTCATCATTCTCTTCCTTGAACCTAACTATCCCTAGAGTCGGATCATAACTCATCTTAGTGGCCTCAACGAACGGTTTTCCGAACACTACTTGACTTAGGCAAGCATCAATCACCGGACGAGTATCCTCTACTATCATAAAATCGGTCTCATAAGTGAAATTTCCGACAATCACATGCAATCCTTTCACTCTACCTACAAAGTTACTTAGCAAGTTCTTGTTGGGCATCATCCTATAACCAAGTTGTTTCTTCATTACCCAATTAAAATAAGTCCTAGTCATGATGTTTATAGGAGACCTAGGATCGATATAAGCTTTCCATACATGCATATGCCCAATGTTGCCTGGTATATTGATGTTAGAGGGATCTCCCATTTTAATAAGGGGTGAACCAAGGATATATGATGTCTCGGGATCATTGAATAAATCCTTATGATATTCCCGTTCTTCCTTGGTGGGCAACTTATCAAAGTACTCTTCTACGTTTTCTACTTCCTCTAACTTTTCTCCCTTATTAACCTAAACTTCCTTAATTTTATCCCTAGGCTCGGTTTCTATTCCAACTTCATCCTTGTCACTTTCTTCTATCTCCTTATCAATTAGTTTAACGGTGACAACATTGACAAAGTGGACGTGTTTGGATGACGAGGGGTCCTTAGTTTAGATTCCGCTATTGGCGTCCCTAGTGTCCTTCCTAGGTGTAGTTAACGCTTGGTTGTTGAGGGCTTTCAACAAGTTGTCAATCTTATTGGTCATCTCCGTTTCTTGTTGATTGAATTCAGTTTCAAACTTAGCTATGCGAGCTTCTTGAAATGCCATAAACTTGGACATAAATCCTTCAAGATTGTTGGTACTACCATAGTTGTTAGAAGGATTGTGGTTGAAAGTACGGTTGGAGGGTGGACCGTTTGGTTGGTAACGATTAGGCGGATTGGAGGAATTGTTTTGATTTTGTTTCCACCAAAGTTTTGGGTG
The DNA here is from genome assembly GCA_030686995.1 of Artemisia argyi. NCBI lineage: Eukaryota > Viridiplantae > Streptophyta > Magnoliopsida > Asterales > Asteraceae > Artemisia > Artemisia argyi. Next base: position 181,668,936 of record CM060693.1, on the reverse strand, counting down.
ATTTTTCCAAGAAGGGTTGTAGGAATCACCGTAAGGGTTTGGCTCGGGTTTGAAAGTGTACCACTTATCTCCCGCTTAGTCGGTATGCGAGGACGCGTAGTCCGCAAAAGCTGTTCCGGGGAGTTCCACACAATCACGAGTGTCATGGGGACCACTACAAAATTCGCATGAAGAAGTGATTTTATTCACTTGGCTTGAAGGCTTAGGAGCTTCGTAAGATTTCATGAGAAACTTGACTTGGTCCTCAAGTTCCATGATCCTACGGTCGGGAGTGCTAAAATTGTTCGAAGGCAAAGATATTGCCTTGACCGTTTTGTTCAAATCACGGGGATCATTCCAACTTTCGTTGTCATAGAGAGCAAGATCTTCTATGAGTTCTCATGATTCTTCCACACTTAGATCACGTAGCTTACCACCGACTGATTGGTCAATGGTTCGCCTTGTGGAGAGATCGATATGGTCATAGAAGATTTGGACTTGGAGCCAAAGATCTATGCCATGATGAGGGACTTTTTGGAGTAAGTCCTTGAAACGAGTCCATGCTTCATATAGAGTTTCACCTTGACGTTGTTGGAACATCAAGATATCATTTCTAAGCTTGGTAGTTCTCCCCGGTGGGAAAAATTGAGCAAGGAAACGAGTGGTGAGATCATCCCATGAGGTGATGGATCCCGCGGGTAAACGTTCAAGCCATTGGCTAGCTTGATCACGTAGAGAGAATTGGAATAGGCGTAATCGGGTCGACTATCTAGTTGTAACATCAAGGTCTATAGAATCTACGATTTTAAGGAAGTCCTTGAGATGTTGATTTGGATCTTCGGAACGAAGTCCATGGAATGCACATCCGATTTGCACCAACTGGATGGTGTCGGATCGCAAGAAGGACACATTGGCTCCTTGAGTGAGCTCAATAGTGTTTCGGTAGCCTTGGTGGCTAGGTCGGGAATACTCTCCTAGGGTTCGGGGCCTAAGAGGTTGGTTAGCTATTGGTGGGTTTTATGGGTGGTCTTGTTGTGGTGGGTTGATGGGTTCAAAGATGTTACCACCTTCCATGATGTCGGATGGTAAAGAGTTACGAACAAAAACATGAAGAAATAAGATAAACTAAAGAAAACCTAAAAATAAAAATAAAATCTTACTAGAAAGGAATCTAGCAAGTAGACCTAATAAAAAGAAATTCTAACCTAGACAATAACTATTCCCCGGGCTGCGGCGCCAAAAACTTGATGCGTGGGAATTGCACCAGGCTTTACCTCTCGAGGGATCTCGAGAAGCTTACAACCCCCACCAGGCAGTGTACCTGATCGTTGTAGTATAGTATAGTGACAAGTACCGGGGGATTGATCGTTCAACTCATGAATAGTGTCGCTAGGATTAGAAAACCTAAAAACTAGGTCTAGAGGTGAGGGATGATTCTTTTTGTATTTTTTTATATTTTATAAAAGCAAATAAAAATCTCGGTTTTTAGAGGAGTGGGCGGAATTAGTTGCTAATCAACTAACCCAATAACTAAGATGCAATCAAAATAAAATAACAAAAATGAAAATGAACTAATTAAACTAGTATGGTGTGAACAATATATGGGAGAATTGTGTTTACTTAGATTTCACTACTCCCTAGATATCTTTTACAGGTTAATTACTTGTTACAGTTGCGTGGATGACGGGTTATATTCCTTAATACCAATCATGGGGTGGCGTACTTACTTCCCCAATTCTATAAGCTCCTACTTCACTCCTATGTCGAGACTTCAAGAAGCTCCTAACATGTGATCACTAGAATTCGCTCATGCATTAAATAGAACCATAAAAACCTAGTACACATCGGTTCATGTTTCTTAAGACGTTCAAGCAAGCTACATAATGGAGATCTGCCAGTTTTCTTAAGCCTAACATTGAAATCATTCATCCATTACAACTATAAACAAGCAATCAACCTATAATCAACATCTAGGTTTCATTACATCTAAGCAAACACACAAGAGATCTAGCCTAGCATGTTAAAATTAAGACAAGTGTAAGATATATTCAAACAACACATAGACATATTGAATGAATTGAAAGGATACTTATCTCAATTGAACATGAAGGGTTCCAAGGGGTGAAAACCCTTGAAAATACTGTTACAAACGAACTAGGGTTTATAAAGTTCGACCCTAAAATTCTCCACACAAGTTCCTCCCTTAATGAATGAAAATTAGAAAAGTATATATAGATTTCATGAGGTGACGGCGTCAAGAGGAAAGTTCTGACGCTGTCATCTCGCTGCCAAAAATCTTCTCGGATTGCCTAGATCCAGGTCTGACGCCTTCATGTGTATTTCTGCTCTTGGCCGTCACCACATTTAGCTCTTGACGCCATCATCAAATCCTTCTTGACGCCGTCATCTACTGTTCCCAGCAAGAAAAATTAAGACTTTGCCGTTTTCTTCACTTTTATGCTCCAAAAACGTCCAAAATGCTTCCTTTTCCAGAATTCACTCCCAAAGTACCTAAAATCACAAAAGGAACGATTTAGGGCAATATTTGATCAAATAAATTCTAATTCCGGCTTAAATGACCCCCTAAAAACGGATCATTTTTCGCCTCATCACAAACAGAGCTTCTCATTAAGCTGCTAATGAAATGATATTCAACCTATCTCACTAAAGCTAGATAGCTAAAATGAGATGTAATTCTGGTATTCAAGCTTGATTGCAAGCCATTTTTACAAAAGTAAATTACATTTTTTTCTGCTTTTTATGTGTTTTCTTTGAATGATATAAACTGAATTGAAAAGAAATGTTGTTTAAGCTGAATTAGAAACTGAAAATAAGCCAAGTATAAAAGATATGAAAGCTGTTTTACTAAATGATGTAAACAATAAGCTAATAGGAATTAAAGAAAACTGAAATTTTATTAAAACTAATGGAAATTCATTACAAATACTAGTCTAAATACATTCAGAAAACAAACTGACAGAGCTTCGCTACACCTATTCTACACTGAAAAATAGGCATCTAAACACCTCTATTTATAGCTGTGAAGGAGTGAGGAGTCATGGATTGCCAAGCTGGCAATCCGTGTGAAACTGTGTTTCTTTGAAGCTCATCTCAACCCTTTGATCATAATCCAATCCATCCCATCTCATATACACCCTTGGATCAGAATGAATGACGCGTCTAAACCAATTGGAGCTCGCCACGTAGTCCCCTCATGTGCTTGTTTGTGTCTGACGTATTCTGACAACACTGACAATCTTCTAGAAACCCCTTGATTTGACTATCGTACCCTTAATTGTGGTTAATTGTAATGGGAGTAAATTAGGGTTCATATATCTGGGTAAATAGGGATGATTTGGGGGGCGGGTAACTTGGGTAAATTTTATATTATTTGTTTGACCCAATTTGACCTTTGACCCATGGTATAAGGTGTTGACCAAGGGAGAATTGGACCGGGTTAAGGTTTTGAGGTTTTGGGCTTTTGTGGATTTATTACATGGGCTTGCAATTATAATTGGACTTGGCTTATTTTCTTTGTGTTTTTCAGATTTAGATATATGAAATTGCAAGGACCAATTTTGAATATTCTGAAAAGCCAAGGACTAATTCTGCCATCATTCCAAAATAACTTTCAGGGACTTTGGATGCCATAATGTGATTCCTCAAGGTTGACTTTTGATGAGGCGAAAAATGAACCATTTTTAGGGGGTCATTTAAGCCCGGATTTGAATTTATTTGATCAAATATTGCCCTAAATCGTTCCTTTTGTAATTTTACTTTTGGAGTAAATTCTGGAAAAGGAAGCATTTTGGACGTTTTTGGAGCATAAAAGTGAATAAAACGGCAAAGTCTTAATTTTCCTTGCTGGGAACAGTACCTGACAGCGAAGAGTCCTCATGTGACGGCGTCAAGAGTAAACAAGAGGTGGAAGTGGTGACGATCCAGAGAAAACGTGACGGCGTCAAGCTTAGCCGTCATGGTTCAAGATATGGTGACGGCCTAGAACTAAATTACACATGACGACGTCAAACTTGGATCTAGGCAATCCGATCTCATTATGGCGGCGAGTTGACGGCATCAGAAATTCCTTTTTGACGCCGTCACCCTATAAAATCTATATATAGTTTTGTAATTTTCATTCATTAGTGTGTAACTTTAGAGGGACAAGTAGGGTGTAACTTTGGAGAAACCCTAGCACGAATCTTACTGCTTTTTCAAGGGTTTTTAACCTTTGAAACCTTTCATGTCAATTTGAGATAAGTACTTTTCAATTCAATCAATATGTCTATGTGTTGCTTGAATATATCTTACACTTGTCTTGAATTCAACATGCTAGGCTAGATCTCTTGTGTGTTTGCTTAGATGTAGTGAAACCTAGATGTTAATTATGGGTTGATTGTTTGTTTATAGTTGTTACGGATGAATGATTTCGATGTTAGGCTTAAGAAAACTGGCAGACTTCCATAGGGTGACATGCTTGAACGTCTTAAGAAATATGAACCAATGCGTACTAGGTTATTATGGTTGTATTTAATGAATGAGCGAATTCTAATTATCCCATGTTAGGAGCTTCTTAACAGGCTCGACATAGGATTGAAGTAGGAGCTTATAGAGTTGGGGAAGTACGTACGCCACCCCACGAATGGGTTTAAGGAATATAACCTGTCATCCACGAAATTGTAACAAACTATCAACCTGTAAAAGATAACTAGGGAGTAATGAAACCTAAGTAAACACAATTCTCCCTATTATTGTTTACACCACATTAGTAATTAGCTTTATTTTCATTTCTATTATTTTATTTTGATTGCATCTTAGTTATTGGGTTAGTTGACTAGCAACTAATTCCGCCCACTCTTCCAAAAAACCGAGATTTCACTAGTACAAAAAGTTCTATTGGTCACGCATGGTCGATTTTGAAATGTCACACTGTAACATTTATACGTGACTAAATGTACCAGATTAAAATGAACAGCCACACTTGATCCGACTTGTGTGACCATTTCGGAATTATATTGTCACACATTTGAATATTTATGTGACTAGAGGTAACTGGAAATTTTTTTTTTTGGATTATTTCACTTTTAATTCGAGACGTGTGACAGATACAAATGAGCTCGAAACATTAGTCACACTATAGATATACATATGTGACAAATATATGTCACACAATTTAAAAGTGTGACCAAAATATATATATGGTCACATGAGGTAATTGTGTATGTGGCTAAATTATATAGTCAAGTTTGTCACACATTATATAAACGTGACTGCTATTCTTTGCTGAATGGTTAGCCACATATGAATTTGAAATGTGTGACAACTAAAAATTCAGTTTGAAACATTAGTCACGATATGCATTTAAGAGTGACAAATACGTGTCACACACTTGAAGAGTGTGACCAAAACGTTAGTCATGATTAAGCATAACGAAAATTCAATACATATGGTCGCGGAAGTTAATATGTGTGTCTAAAGTTTAGTGTGTGTTTGCTTTCCAAATCCTAATGTGTATAGTCACATATATTTGTAGCACGATCATGTGACTATAGGCTTTACAATAGTCACACCATATCACAAATGTGTATCTAAATCATGATTATGGCCACGTTATAAGGGTATTATATGTGACCATTAACCATGTACAAATTTATCCTTGTAACATAAATGAAGTTGTTGTAGTCTACTTAAATTATGTTAATCATTACCTAAAAATAGATTTAGTTAGTTGTAAAATGAATTTAGATAGGATTGTTTTATTTTTTAAAAGTTTACAAAGATTTGTTGTTTTAATATTGTAGTTTTAAATGTTTGTAACAATCATTTAAAACTATAATGTAAAAGTTATAATCTAATTAAAATTCTTGTATTTACAAACGAAATAAAGTTAAAACATCAAGTTAAACGAAATGAAGTAGTTGTAATCTACTTTAATTATGTTAATGCTGCTTGGCATAACTTAATGCTGCTAGGCATAAATTAATGTTGCTAGGAAATTTTGGGATGTGTATGTTGGTAACCCAAACGTTTAGCATTTATTACCCAAACGCGCCTAAAACACATTTTCACATGTAATTACCCCGCCTATTTATATGCTATAACCCAAGTAACTTCCTAATTCATCCAGTAAACAAAAACAGTAAAACATAAATTGTATCAAAGGGCGTAAGAATGTCTCAATTTGTGCTTCTTCGGGAACTTGATGCGGCTGCTAACTCAACTGAGTTACCATACCAAATGACGGTGTATTTTGATAGGGAGACATAGCGTGATGTGAAGTATGCGAAAGATCTGTTTACGGCATATCAAGAGTTGCTTCATATTGTTATTCAAAGGAACAAGTACATGGCTGAAATGGAACTTGTGCGTCCTTCGGTGCAGATGTTCAAGTGCTTGGAGTATTTTAATAAGCTTCAAAAGTCCGGCATTATCGAGCTTTTGGAATTGAAGAAGAAGATTGCTGAAGCGAAGCTCAAGCTTTTCAACAAGCACGCATTTGTCAAGGGACTTTAGAGTTTCTTTCAATGTTTTTTATCAACCATGTTATGTTCCTTTCAATTTTAATGTTATGTTTTTATCATGTCATGTTATGCTTTTTTTTTAATCAATTTTAATGTTATATTATTAATTATGTTGCCTGCAAGTAGATATACTAGTGAAAACTGCAAATTTTTTCATTGCCATAGAAAAGCTTGACTTTTTGGAGTCTAAATCCATTACAATAGACTAAATTACACAAACAACTATTGTAATAGCAGTAGTAACTTAATAATAGCATTAGTAACTTTTGTACAAACAACAGAGAAGATACAATTCTCTGTCTAATGAAAACAGAGAAGCTACACCCCTGCTACCTCCAAACACCTTATCTTCTTTTATTTCGTTCTTGCATTTGTCTCTCATACTGAGCACGAATTCTTTCAATGAGATCTTTAACTACCTCTGTAATTTCTTCACATATGATCTTTTTAGATATCATCACAGCAAGTAAATTAGCACTCAAAGGATACTCTTTTTCTGCAAGCATAAAACCATCAACTCCACCTTGTGTTGATAACTGATGTACATGGCAGCTATCATAAAACTTCCATGAAGTTGACAGATCATAAATTGGGAAGTTCCAATAGATATCAGCTGGATCAGGTTCATATAACCTGTGTAACTCAACCCACAGCTCTTGCTCTTTCACATCTGGCTGCTTGATTGTTTTGAGTTTTGTTTTAACCAACTCCCGTAATCTGTCTAAGTCTTCTCTGTCACTTCTTCTTATTAATTCCTGAAAACTTTTGCACACTTCTGATCCTCCACCAAGCCTGATTATCTTCCAAGCCTTTCCAAATTTATCTTTGTAAATCTCCCAGTCTATGATTGGATGTCTAGATTGAATAGGATCAGCATATAATGTTTCAGGAACAATCACCATCATCTGATCAAGAGAAGAGCTGTCTTCATTTATTTGTGAATCATTCTTCTTCTCAGCATGCTTGTCTTCAATGATCTTTTGTTTCTTTGATGGTGTTTCTTCTGTACCTATGGGGATAAACTTTTCTTCAATATATCTCTTGCAGTGGTAGTATAGATGTGCAATTTCGTCATATGACTTTCCCCTGAGTTGATGAGGTTTATAAAAACCTTGATTCTTTAAGTATGTTTTCATTACACTCATGAGCGGAGACTTTGTGGTATTTCTGTTCCTCTTCTGACTTTGACCTTGCTTTATTGACTTACTTTGCTGACTCAAAGCTAATTCTACACCTCTTTCATTTATCAAATCAGCAAGTCTTTGTACTCTGTTATCATCAGTTAAAGTCTTATCTTTGTAAAGTTCTGCAATTCTAGCCTGTAGAACTTCATCCTCATCAATAAAAGCTTGCATTTTTTCTGCATGAGCTCTTTTTTTCTCCTTTTCTTGAAGAATGAATGCTACTTGCACTTCTGTTTCAAATTCAGACACTTTATATCTCCTTTTCTCATCCATAAATTTAGCTATTTCAGCTTCATCAACTCTCTTTGCAACCTCTTCAGCAGTAGAAACATCTTGTACCACCTTGGCCAGTTGTTCAACATTACTAGTAGCAGCAGTTTCTCCCAAACTAGTATTAGTCTCCACCATGATCTTTGAAGCTTGTACAATATTTTCACCTGGAAATTCCACTACTTGCTGTTTATTTACATCTTCCAAAACCGCCTCATTACCCTCATTGTCAGCAACTACATAGTCATCATCCATATTATCACCGCTATCAATCCCAATATCCATATCCACATGCATATCAGCACAAGCACCTTCAGCATTTGTTGTTTCCTCCCCTAAGACTCTGCTTTCATTCCTCCCCTGTTTGGGAGGATCTTCCAAACTAGCAGCCTTAGAAGAACTCATCCTGTGTGTTGTGCCCACCTTCTTCAAACGTCTGAACTGAGTTTTTCTTGAGCTCTGTTGACTTTCCAAATATCGAAGTCTCTTTTTCAACTTTTTGAACTTTTCACCTTGTTTTGTTGTGCACTTTTGGAGGCCAAGAACAACCTTTTCTAACTGGGTACAATTGTCCTTCAAATCCTGTATAAGTTTCATTCTAGCCTCACGACTTCGGCTTGTGTTACCTAGCCCGAGAGATGGATCATTGGAATTGACATTTTGTACATCAGTATCCATCAATTCATGTGTTTCAGATCTACCCTCATCACTTCGGGATGTGTTACCTTCACTGAGAGGTGAATCAACGGCTGTATACTCAGTCTCATGTATGTTACCACTAGCCTGTTCTGCTTCTAAGCTAGCAGCAGAAGTGACAGCCCCTTCCATGACATCCTCACCCTTTTTTTGTGGAAGGTTCACCATATATGGAAAAAGTGGTGTAACCCTTCCTGAAAAATCCTTGCCATTATTTTTCAGATTTGAAAATACTTTCTTTTGTAGTGAGGTGGCATAAAAGTTTCTCTATGTGTCTTAATGGTAGTCAATTGATTTGGAATAATAAGCTGCAAAAAGCTTGGATATAATAAAGAGTTACCATCATCATCCAAGGTCTTGATCATGCCATCCAAAATCATTTTTGAAAAATTAAAAGGTTTTCCTTTACTAAGGCATATCACCGCTGATGCCATGGTGGTACCAAACTCATTCCAACCTGTTGTTTTAGGACTCAAACAATGTAAGAGAGTATGAATCAAGAATTTCCATTGAGATGAGAAGAGACCTTTGTAAAATTTTAATCCATCATTCTTCTTCTCATACCCCATTTTTTTCAAACCTTTGAAAATGGCGGCATTTTCAAGACACACAATCACTTCATTATCTGGTAGGTTAAGAGATTCCCTAATAGATGACTCAGTTATGAGTATATGTTGGCCATCTACCTTAGCCTTAATATGTTTTTCTCCATTAAAAGTTATGACCTTAGCAGTAGCCCAAAACTGCTTAATAAAAGAAATGCATATAGGAGGATTCACAGTTAATGCATACCTAATAGGGGTAGCATTCAAGAAATCGATTATCTATGTGAATCCTTCAGAACCATCTAGTTTATTCAAAAAAGCGACCATGTTGTGTTTGTCAACAAATGTGCGTTTTGATTCAATTGGCAACACCATCTTGAATTAGGGTTTTGTGATTTGGGGGTTTTGAAAATTATTGATAAAAGATGTTAGTGTTTGTGATTATAGAAAAATTATGTGTGCGTGAAACTGAATTATCGATTTGATTGGGGATTTAAACCGTTAAGTGTAAATGTTACCAATCCACCCCTGCACTCTCAGTTCTAGCAGTACAAACCCAGCAGAAGTAACGTTTTCTTAGCAGCAGATTTTTTTTTATTGCAAAGGGTGAATCATTATATTAATATCAACAAGTAATGAGAAAATTGAGCAATGACAAAAGTACTAGAATTATGATTAAACATTTTCCAGTAAAACTTGAAATGCAAAATTACAAAATAATGTACAAAACCAGCTGCAGTAACGTTTTCTTAGCAGCAGAATCTTTTTTAGTGCAAAGGGTGAATCATTATATTAATATCAACAAGTAATGAGAAAATTGAGCAATGACAAAAGTACTGGAATTAACATTAAACATTTTCCATTAAAACTTGAAATGAAAAATTACAAAATACTGGAAATAAAAGTTACACATTCTAAGAATCTACTAATCTAATTTTGGAGATTTCTCCGGGTCAAATGCCACATGTACATCTTCGTAATTCAACCCATCAAACTCCACATCAGACAAATCATCATCATCCAATGTCTTGTACGCCTTGGGATGTTGTTTGAGAGATGGTTTTTTTTTGCTGTTTTGTATTCCTTTTCATCCTCAGCATGTTGTTTGATAGATTGTGTTTTTCCTGCTTTCTTTCTTTCAGCAGCATATCAATTGTACCACGCATTTCCATCCAATTTAAATTTTTTTACACTTTTTCCTGCTTGAACCTTCTCCCTCAACCCATTGTGCTGATCTCTTGTTGTTTGCAGACATTGTTTATGAATACTTCCTACAGGTTTTTGTTTAGAGATTTGATAAACTAGGATTTGTGATTTGAGATACGCATGGAAACGAGTATAAAAAGGGGATATGGGAAAACCAAACTACCTATGTTTAATGCAGGAAAGGATTGATGTTTCCCACAGGTGGCTTGAACCTTTTCAACATCTTCGGGCCAACCATGATCCATTGGGACGAGCGTTTGCCAGGGATCAATGCTTATATATAACTCTTGACAGAACTATATACATATTAGTCGCCAACAAAGACTAGTCACTATGGAACATGATTGACCTGAAGAAATCTGCAAAATTTCTTGATTGACCTGATCCAAATATCCCTTTGGAAAGTAGTCTGACCATGGATTTGCTGCAAAAAAATTAAAAAATATATTAAAATTTAAAAAATACAGTGTAAATGAAATAAAAGATAATGTTGCAATTCAGGGTGTGTTTGAAACAACCTTTGTTCCTGGAACTAATACTTGATAATTGTTTCTGTATTTTGGCAAGTTGAACATATACTTGATAATGGCTTCTGTATTTTGGCAAAGAGCAAAGATGAATCAGTAATGGATGAAACACCAGAACAAGTTTATGTTCATACTTGAAAGTGGTGGCTTTTCATCCATCGCTGATACTTCTTCCATCTTTGATACTTGGTTGTTTTAGCCAAAATATTCGCACACACATATGATCACTTTTTTTCCTTTTTCTCTAAATACAAATGCAACATGATTCTTATATCAAAAATACATCATACATACATATAAGCAAATAGAGTGATACAAATAATCTACAAATGTTGAGTAAAGAATAGATTCTAAGTAACATCACTCATCTTGAATGCGATAATGAAGGAGTGTGGCCTGTCATGAACAATACACACAATATCATTATCGCATTGAAGACGTCTCAATGTTCAGGCCAGATCTATCTAACGATGTAGATGGGTTCCATCGCTTTAATTGGACCCCGTTTTCTAACGATGTTTAATCTTGATTATTGAAAGAACCATTAAACATCGTTAGAAAATGGGGTCCAATAAAAGTGATGGAACCCATCTACATCGTTAGATAGATGGGCCCTGATTATTGAGCTTTAAGTTCTTAGCAACCAAATTCTTACTATCATTTATATTGCTCACTTAAATGTGACGAACATACATATTAGTTATGTAGGTCCTACGACATTAGAGAGCTAATCATGAATCAATGAAATCATATTAAATTTATATCAACATTGCAATGAAAATATTTTCATTGTAACTAAATACATGAAAAAACTCTTTAAGTTCTTGATATGTTTATTGTACTTCAACCTAATCCTAAGATAAAATAAGCTAATCCAAGCAAACCTTAATATCTCTTTTGCTCTAATTATTCACAAAAACAACACAGCATGTTCTTCCTTATTCTATCAATACAAATTATACTTGATAATTATTTCTAGCACTCCTCGGGACTCCTTTTCATAAAGGTCCCACCAGCAGCAGCATTTAGAATATCCCGGTGCCTCAATGTCAGACCATTATAGAAGGTATCTATGATGGTAACTTGCAACATATTGTGGTTAGGGCACCGATCAATAGCTAGCTTATAACGTTCCCAAGCCTCAAAAAGAGACTCATCGGGACGTTGCCGGAAGTTGCTGATATCATTTCGTAACTTGGTAACCATGGAAGGTGGAAAATATTTTGCTAAAAACTTGGTTACCATTTCATCAAAGGTATGAATAGAATTCTTTGGGAGTCGGTCAAACCATGCAGTGGCATGATGAGTGAGAGAATAGGGAAAGAGGTACAGCCAGAGGGCATCATCGGTGACACCATGCTGTTTCATGCTTTGGGTGACCATGAGATATTTGTCAAGATGCTTGTTAGCATCATCCCCTGGTAATCCGTGAAATTGACACGAATTCTGGACTTGTTGGATCATGTGGTGCTTGAGGCCAAAGTCCGTAGCCTCAATAGTGAGTGGTGCAATAGGCCCACCCCGCCCTTGCATGGTAGGCTGGCACAGCTCCTCCATCGTTCGGAGATCGGGAGCTGGCACATCCCTAGGAGGGTCAGGGGGTGGTAATGGTGGTGGTGGCCCAGCGGCCATTTCGGTGTTTGGTTCTTGTGTGTCAGAACGTAGCTCGTGTACGTTTTTCTGATGTTTACGTTTTGTTTGTGACCGAGTGCGCATGCACTAAAAACAATTTTTCAAAACAAGATCGAGGCAAAACCACAATGAACTTAAACCAATTATCACAAGTGAATGGCCTCTTTAAAAAAGGTACACCACTCACAGGGATATAAAGGCAAGTTTTAATCTTAATTTGGGAACTTATTATGTCCACACCCCCAGTTGGTAGGTGTTCAGCCTTGGTTTGCGGTGGTAAGATTTTATGTATTTATTAATTTTGAAAAACTGCTTTAGGCTTCTGGGTGTGTGTGCAGAAAACTTGGGAAATATTTTTGGAACTGATTCGTTAACCGAAATCGTTCTTTTAAGATTACTCGCAGGCTGGCGGGAGGAAGTTGTAACACCCTCAATTCATGGTTGCAGCGGAATTCAAACTGGGTGTTACTCGACGGCACAATAGTCACAATAATAGAAAACGAACTCTAACCGAGTCGTATTAAAAAGATTTATCATTCAAATTATATAAATATCAGAGGTTACAAAATGAGGTCCCAATTGGTTCCATGTTTACAAATCACATTAAGTGAGTTTTTGAATGATAAGTAAATTTATAGCCCTCTTGAGTATCCGTGTCCTTCCGTGCCATCCTTGATCGTCATGAACCTGAAATACATGCTTGAGAGGTCAACACAAAGGTTGAGTGATATTCATAGAGTTTGTTAAATCGTTTGAACACAATGTGTTGGTAGTTAAATCGTTTGAACACCATAATCGTAGTGTTTGTAGGTAAATCGTTTGAACACCATAATCGTAGTGTTTGTAGGTAAATCGTTTGAACACTATAATCGTAGTGTTTGTAGGTAAATCGTTTGAACACCATAATCGTAGTGTTTGTAGGTAAATCGTTTGAACACAATAATCGTAGTGTGAGCTGTAGACTCACACCAATGTTTGGAAAACAAAACAGGTAGGCTACGTTATTATACGCCCATAAAATGTATTATACACTAAGCTTATGAAACCAAAACGTTAACGTGTACCAATATCGATCGGCAGATTTATCCCGGTAGGTACTTTGCCGTCATACCTAATGTCTCAAATATTAATGCATTTGTTTGAACTAATCAAAACAAATGGGATTCGTCAATCCCAATAGGCCTATTCACAATATTCGCGCTCACTTGCAAGTAACCCTCGCAAGTGATTAAATGGTTCATAATAAGGGATCTAGGTTTGGCAAGGATGTTACTTAGTGATAATAAAACATAGTCGAATAGCATATAGTAGAAAGCATTGTGTTCGAGTAGAAAAATAATAGCATGTATTCCCCCCAAGGGTTTGTAAAACATTGAAGTAATGTAAAGTGGGGCTATGAACTCACCTTAAGTAAGATAGCAAGTAATGAAGGTAACGGTTGGATCGTGAAGGTTTCTACGAGCAACCTATAATCGAATGTTGCGACTTAGGATCGGAGTAATGTCTAAGGAGACATAAACACGCCAATATATATCTTGCACTTAGTCCATGATGTGGTATGATGTATAATGTAAGTCTTTGAAAAGAAATGGTTCATAAACATGTATGTTTTGTATATCGTTTACTACCGTTCGGGCCGACATAATTCAGAAGTCATGTTAGCAAGCGTTCGAGGAGCCAGGACACTTTAATTCATAAATCCACAACTCAACTCGACGGCTTACATAATGAACTCCTCACATGAGGCTCCCTACTATTGTAGTAGTTGATAAAATATATAGATATCAGTTTTGATCCGAAAAGTTACATGTCCGATATTTGAATAAACTTAGGAAAGTTTATTAGTACATGAAGATTGTTATTAGGGGTAGTTTCATAAGTCTTGAATGACCATTTTCTCTTGGTAATATCTCATGGTTTCCTTTTAGGTGAAGTAGATCCAAATTGCTTGTTCATGTTATCGCCTAATTCATTGTTTCATGTTTACGCCTAGGTAAGTTGTTATGGTCATTTCGTCATGGCCTAGCCATGACCTTTGGTCCTTGTTCCAAGGTCATGAGACACAACCTTGGCTCTATCCATGGTGGTGGTCTTGATTATAGGTCATAAGACCCCTTTGGTCTTCATAAACCATAACCTATATGTAATGACTTTGTCTAAAAATGGGCTGTTTAGAATTTGAAGAATTTTATCACTCGGAAAGCGTTTTTAGGGCTCGAGCTTCTTTGTTACTGAACGAAAACGTCGTTCCGGACAACTTTCGTGTTTTAACTTTTTGATGAATCGGACCAGAAGTAGGACTTTCAAAACCCAAATTTGATCAGGAAGCTATTTGGCAGTTTTGCCGGAAATCTTTGGTAAATTCAAATCGCCATAACTTTTGACTCGTATACTCGTTTTGGGTGGTTCAAATTGCTATGGTTTCCTTGTTAAGTCCTCTAATACAATATGTAATGATCCAATATCATATTTTTACCATTTTGATCAGGTCTTACCAAGAAAGTCACTAGTTTGCTTGTTTTAGTAACTTGTTGTAACAATCAATAACAATAACTTGTTTTGGTCATTTTTATACATCATGGACATAACTACAAGACATAATATAGCACAAATAATATGTAAATAACATGAACATGATTATTTAACAAGAATCAAGTTAGGGTTTGGCTCACAACTTTTGGCTTTCAAAGATGAAAGGAAGTTAACATGTAAGGATAGGACTTTGATAGACTTGCTTCAACCCTTTTTCACTTCATGCAATCTTTCTACCCTTGGTATTCTTGAAAGATGGATGATGAAGGTTTAGGTGAATTGAGTGGATTTAAACTCAAGAGAAATCACCAAAGTATATGAGGTTATGGAAGTGTTTGATGAATGATAACCTATCTAGGGTTTCTACCTTGAACTAGCACTTGAATCTTGCATGAAACTTGAAGTAAACTAGTAAAATGAAGTGTGTTGTGTGTGTGGGTCGTTCATATGGTCAAGGAGTGGGAGGAGAAGCATTTATATGCAAATGAGGAGGTTACATTGTTGACTAGTCAACACTTGGAGGCCAAGTTGAACACATGTTCACATCTCATGACACAAGGCATAAGATCAAGCCACATGGGTGGTGAATCCCCCCTCCTAGGCGGTTCACAAGCTTGGGGGACAAGGTGTGGACTTTGCTTGGTATTATCCTAAGTATTAGGAAGAGTTTTGACTCCGGGAAATGACAACCGTAAATGATTAGGCCTCAAAACGTAAAACCGGGTGTCGTAAAATTATGGAACTTTAAAGTATTGTTAGACATGTCCATATGTCCCATAATAAAATATAAAATGAGTGGTAGATTCCATTTGGGTGGTAAACCCTGCTAAAAACTGGAAACACGGGTCTAAAACGCGTAATACGTAAAACGTACGAATATTGCGTAAAATTGAGAAAAGTAAAATGTTACTTTTCTAATGTGATAAAAATGATTTAAAATGACTTATAATGTCTAGACTGGGCTCAGTCTAGTGTCGGTTGGTATTAAATGTCTTTTAGACATCAAACCGTAAGCCTAAAAATCACGAAATGACTTATAACATCAAAGGATGATTTTTGGTCAATGGAGGAGGGAAAAATATGTTGACTTTTTCTAAATAAGTTGAAAACTTAAATAGTCTTAGAAACGCATTTTGTGGTCTCACGGTTAATCGCCCAAATAGTTAAGCGTGCTCATGCGAGAGTAGTACTGCATGGGTGACCTGCCGGGAAGTTTTTGGTCATGTTTTTCTCGGTCACGATTAATTCTCAAATAAATCATGAGTGTGTCAAACATTTTTCTGATGCGGGGTCACTTAACGCGGTCGAGTTTCGTTGTGCGTAGAATTTCTGAATGACGTTTTACCCTAAAACGTGTAATTCCTTAATAACTTTCACGAAAATGATCTGACGAATGTCAAACATTTAATTTGCCATGGAAATGATTTATCACTCGAGAATATCAAATAAAAATCAACTTTCGGGAAAGTTTCGGGAAAAATGAATAGTAAAAATGAATAGTAAAAGTGAATAGTGAATTTTCCGGGAATAGTAATTAACCTGAAATTGCGAATTGTTACAGTCTCTACCCCTTACGGGGAACTTCGTCCCGAAGTTCTTTGTGTGTCATATGTTGGAGTCGTGTCGATGAAGAGGTGTGGTTACTTATGAGGACTAAAGTCTGGAATTACTAGTGATGTAGTTTGATTTGTCTCTGAATATGGTGCGTCAATAGAGATTGATAACATGGTTGAATATCAGTAGAGATCCATATAATAGTCGAATATCAAAGAAAATTGATATAGCAGTCGATTATTAATAGAAATTGATATAGTAGTTGTACAGAAATTGATATAGTTAAATATCAAAATGGAAATTGATATAGTTGTCAAGTATCAATAGCAATTGATATAACAGTTGAACAATAATAGCAATTTACATAGGAATCCAATAAATGGAAATTGATATAGTAGTGGAATATCAATGGAAATTGGGATAGTAGTCGCAATCATAGTCTAGTAGGTAATCGGTTGTTGTACCTAGTGTTTATGTCATGGTTTGAAGCGATGTCGGTGAAAAGATAGGATTTCTTGTGGCGAATATAATGTAGGTATCATGCCATACCCGAGCAATGTAATGTAGGTATCAAGCCATACCCGAGCAATGTAATGTAGGTATCAAGCCATACCCGAGCAATGTAATGTAGGTATCAAGCCATACCCGAGCAATGTAATGTAGGTTGACTTCATACTTATGTTATTTCGGATACAATTAAGCCCACTTGTTTATAATTCTTTATTTACATAGAGAGGCATCCCAAACAATGTAAATAGAGGAATATAAACTTATGGTTCGGTGATTTACAATTTCTTTAAATGAAAAGGCATCCCAATCCATTCAAATAATTACAAATCATCCTACTTAAGAATTCCCAACACAACATTCATACTTAGCCGGTGAGTTACAAGGTAGTGTATTATGAGATGATATTGGTGTTCCAAAAGTACAAGATGAATATTCAAACTTGTAAAGCTGATGAGGGTACTTGTGGTGTAACTAAGGATGATTTGAGCTTTAAAAGTGCATCAAAATCTGTTAATGAGCTTATGGTTCCAACGGTTGTGAAGATAATGTTATGATATGTTGATGAACAAAAGTGTGTAGTGTATGCTTAACATTAATACTCTTAGGTATAGATGTTGAGTTTGCTTTAAAAATCTTAAGAGATTTTTAAAAGTTTATGATGGAATGGTATCCTTAGGACCTAAACAGGATATTACTTCTACATGATGAAGAGAATAATTGATAACTATCCCAAGATAGTAGTTCGGATTATCTCATAAATGAAAAATTTCAAGAATGAAATTAGGTAACACAAATAAGGTGTTAAGATTTCGCTGAGTGGTAATACATTATCATGTCTCTAGATTGTTTTAATGTATTCTGGTGGTTTATCGAGTTCATGTAGGAAATCAACCTAAACATAACCCTAGTACAACTACTCTCAGTATTTGCAAATTTTAAGTCGAATATAGTTAGTCAGACTATATTCCACTGTCCCTAGGTTAAATATAGGTGACTAGTCTATATTTAGCCCAGGTTCGATAAAATTTTCAAATACCTAAATTAGGTATACTTTTGATATGTCCTTTGCTTTCGGGAAACTGTCCATTGCATAGAAGGTAGTAAGGGTAGATACGTATGGAAAGGAAGTTTTTAAGTAGTTCTAAAATAGAACATACTTGGCCAGGATCACGAACTTTTAATAATGAAGGTTTCATAAGAAAACTTTGATGAATGTAGAGAAAGTTCAGCTTTTGTCAATGATGGATTAGTTTGTCCTTTAGAAATCTCATATTTCTTGTTTTGAAATCGATAGATTGTGACGGGTTTTTGATATCATAAGAAATGATATTGATGAGGTCGTGAAATAATTCCAGAGACCATTGCACAAATCACAATGTCTCGGAAGTAGGTTAGACCATTGTGCAATTCACAATGTCTGGGAAGTAGGTTAAACCATTAGGTGACTCAAAACATTTGAGAAATGATTAAGACCATTGTATCATACAATGTCTTGAAAAATGAATGAGACCATTGTATCTCACTATGTCTTGAAAAAAAATGAATGAGACCATTGTATCTCACAATGTCTTTGGACATATAATGTTGGAGTAGGAACATGATTGGGAGAGTGTAGTTGTGTCGTAATGCCCTAGAATAGGTATACGCAGGTATGTTTAGTCCATTGTTTAGATAAATGATTGAAAATAAACCGAGTTTATATATCAATATACTAATATGTTCATGTAGCATAAAATGCCTAGTGTGTATATATCAATATACTTATATGTGTTCATGTAGCATAAAATGCTTAGTGTGTATATATCAATATACTTATATGTGTTCATGTAGCATAAAATGCTTAGTGTGTATATATCAATATACTAATATGTTTGTGTAGCATAACATGCTGACTAAGTCCATAATCGTCTGGAGGATGGAAGACACGGAGAGCGGAAGGCTATAAAATGTTTTTGTTTGTGATTGTAGTTATAGTTTAGGTCTCAATTAGACCCGTTTCTCTATAACCATGGCTCTGGTACCAATCTGTAACACCCCCAATTCATGGTTGCAGCATAATTCAAACTGGGTGTTACTCGACGGCACAATAGTCACAATAATAGAAAACGAACTCTAACCGAGTCGTATTAAAAAGATTTATCATTCAAATTATATAAATATCAGAGGTTACAAAATGAGGTCCCAATTGGTTCCATGTTTACAAATCACATTAAGTGAGTTTTTGAATGATAAGTAAATTTATAGCCCTCTTGAGTATCCGTGTCCTTCCGTGCCATCCTTGATCGTCATGAACCTGAAATACATGCTTGAAAGGTCAACACAAAGGTTGAGTGATATTCATAGAGTTTGTTAAATCGTTTGAACACAATGTGTTGGTAGTTAAATCGTTTGAACACCATAATCGTAGTGTTTGTAGGTAAATCGTTTGAACACCATAATCGTAGTGTTTGTAGGTAAATCGTTTGAACACTATAATCGTAGTGTTTGTAGGTAAATCGTTTGAACACCATAATCGTAGTGTTTGTAGGTAAATCGTTTGAACACAATAATCGTAGTGTGAGCTGTAGACTCACACCAATGTTTGGAAAACAAAACAGGTAGGCTACGTTATTATACGCCCATAAAATGTATTATACACTAAGCTTATGAAACCAAAACGTTAACGTGTACCAATATCGATCGGCAGATTTATCCCGGTAGGTACTTTGCCGTCATACCTAATGTCTCAAATATTAATGCATTTGTTTGAACTAATCAAAACAAATGGGATTCGTCAATCCCAATAGGCCTATTCACAATATTCGCGCTCACTTGCAAGTAACCCTCGCAAGTGATTAAATGGTTCATAATAAGGGATCTAGGTTTGGCAAGGATGTTACTTAGTGATAATAAAACATAGTCGAATAGCATATAGTAGAAAGCATTGTGTTCGAGTAGAAAAATAATAGCATGTATTCCCCCCAAGGGTTTGTAAAACATTGAAGTAATGTAAAGTGGGGCTATGAACTCACCTTAAGTAAGATAGCAAGTAATGAAGGTAACGGTTGGATCGTGAAGGTTTCTACGAGCAACCTATAATCGAATGTTGCGACTTAGGATCGGAGTAATGTCTAAGGAGACATAAACACGCCAATATATATCTTGCACTTAGTCCATGATGTGGTATGATGTATAATGTAAGTCTTTGAAAAGAAATGGTTCATAAACATGTATGTTTTGTATATCGTTTACTACCGTTCGGGCCGACATAATTCAGAAGTCATGTTAGCAAGCGTTCGAGGAGCCAGGACACTTTAATTCGTAAATCCACAACTCAACTCGACGGCTTACATAATGAACTCCTCACATGAGGCTCCCTACTATTGTAGTAGTTGATAAAATATATAGATATCAGTTTTGATCCGAAAAGTTACATGTCCGATATTTGAATAAACTTAGGAAAGTTTATTAGTACATGAAGATTGTTATTAGGGGTAGTTTCATAAGTCTTGAATGACCATTTTCTCTTGGTAATATCTCATGGTTTCCTTTTAGGTGAAGTAGATCCAAATTGCTTGTTCATGTTATCGCCTAATTCATTGTTTCATGTTTACGCCTAGGTAAGTTGTTATGGTCATTTCGTCATGGCCTAGCCATGACCTTTGGTCCTTGTTCCAAGGTCATGAGACACAACCTTGGCTCTATCCATGGTGGTGGTCTTGATTATAGGTCATAAGACCCCTTTGGTCTTCATAAACCATAACCTATATGTAATGACTTTGTCTAAAAATGGGCTGTTTAGAATTTGAAGAATTTTATCACTCGGAAAGCGTTTTTAGGGCTCGAGCTTCTTTGTTACTGAACGAAAACGTCGTTCCGGACAACTTTCGTGTTTTAACTTTTTGATGAATCGGACCAGAAGTAGGACTTTCAAAACCCAAATTTGATCAGGAAGCTATTTGGCAGTTTTGCCGGAAATCTTTGGTAAATTCAAATCGCCATAACTTTTGACTCGTATACTCGTTTTGGGTGGTTCAAATTGCTATGGTTTCCTTGTTAAGTCCTCTAATACAATATGTAATGATCCAATATCATATTTTTACCATTTTGATCAGGTCTTACCAAGAAAGTCACTAGTTTGCTTGTTTTAGTAACTTGTTGTAACAATCAATAACAATAACTTGTTTTGGTCATTTTTATACATCATGGACATAACTACAAGACATAATATAGCACAAATAATATGTAAATAACATGAACATGATTATTTAACAAGAATCAAGTTAGGGTTTGGCTCACAACTTTTGGCTTTCAAAGATGAAAGGAAGTTAACATGTAAGGATAGGACTTTGATAGACTTGCTTCAACCCTTTTTCACTTCATGCAATCTTTCTACCCTTGGTATTCTTGAAAGATGGATGATGAAGGTTTAGGTGAATTGAGTGGATTTAAACTCAAGAGAAATCACCAAAGTATATGAGGTTATGGAAGTGTTTGATGAATGATAACCTATCTAGGGTTTCTACCTTGAACTAGCACTTGAATCTTGCATGAAACTTGAAGTAAACTAGTAAAATGAAGTGTGTTGTGTGTGTGGGTCGTTCATATGGTCAAGGAGTGGGAGGAGAAGCATTTATATGCAAATGAGGAGGTTACATTGTTGACTAGTCAACACTTGGAGGCCAAGTTGAACACATGTTCACATCTCATGACACAAGGCATAAGATCAAGCCACATGGGTGGTGAATCCCCCCTCCTAGGCGGTTCACAAGCTTGGGGGACAAGGTGTGGACTTTGCTTGGTATTATCCTAAGTATTAGGAAGAGTTTTGACTCCGGGAAATGACAACCGTAAATGATTAGGCCTCAAAACGTAAAACCGGGTGTCGTAAAATTATGGAACTTTAAAGTATTGTTAGACATGTCCATATGTCCCATAATAAAATATAAAATGAGTGGTAGATTCCATTTGGGTGGTAAACCCTGCTAAAAACTGGAAACACGGGTCTAAAACGCGTAATACGTAAAACGTACGAATATTGCGTAAAATTGAGAAAAGTAAAATGTTACTTTTCTAATGTGATAAAAATGATTTAAAATGACTTATAATGTCTAGACTGGGCTCAGTCTAGTGTCGGTTGGTATTAAATGTCTTTTAGACATCAAACCGTAAGCCTAAAAATCACGAAATGACTTATAACATCAAAGGATGATTTTTGGTCAATGGAGGAGGGAAAAATATGTTGACGTTTTCTAAATAAGTTGAAAACTTAAATAGTCTTAGAAACGCATTTTGTGGTCTCACGGTTAATCGCCCAAATAGTTAAGCGTGCTCATACGAGAGTAGTACTGCATGGGTGACCTGCCGGGAAGTTTTTGGTCATGTTTTTCTCGGTCACGATTAATTCTCAAATAAATCATGAGTGTGTCAAACATTTTTCTGATGCGGGGTCACTTAACGCGGTCGAGTTTCGTTGTGCGTAGAATTTCTGAATGACGTTTTACCCTAAAACGTGTAATTCCTTAATAACTTTCACGAAAATGATCTGACGAATGTCAAACATTTAATTTGCCATGGAAATGATTTATCACTCGAGAATATCAAATAAAAATCAACTTTCGGGAAAGTTTCGGGAAAAATGAATAGTAAAAATGAATAGTAAAAGTGAATAGTGAATTTTCCGGGAATAGTAATTAACCTGAAATTGCGAATTGTTACAGAAGTAAATAGGTTTCCTATTCAGTTCGCAATTTAATGTCAGAACTTACCTTAAACCAACTGTTTCAGGTTGTAATCTTAAAGAAAACGAAGTAATTTAACTTCACAGTTTGTTTTGTTGTTTTTGATTTTTTTGGTGTTGTTAACACTTCAGGAAAAGTGTTAATGAACTTTTTTGATATGATTATGTTTTTACAAAAACTTTTTACAAATTTGTGTGAAATTTGTACAGGGAGGGTTTTGAAAAATACTAAACTTAAAACGATTTTTAAAAACACGCAACAACCTCGCCGGCAGCGGCGCAAAATTTTGATTGGGGCTAAACCGTCAGATATAATTGACCAAGGTCAACTAGTCAAAAACAGCTTATCCCAATACTCCGTGGATAGTATAGTGTGTCCCCGGGTCGTTAAAGTCCCAGCGAGATTGAAATGGTGTTATTTTGAAATCGTTTATGAGAGAGTGGCACTGAGGACAGTAGCCCAGATGATATGGAATGGATTTTGCTACTGTTATTTTGGTATTTGTACGCAGATATAATATTCACAAAAATCAGATATACAAGTATATGCACAAATTCACAATTCAGATCACGTAACGGACAGAAAAAGTGAGATTTGGTAATTAACAAACTACAGGGGATGCTTTTGAAACTTAAAATTAAAAGAAAATTAAAAATTAAAATGAAATTATAAAAATGATTATTTTACTATTTAAATATTATTTAATTAATTAAACTAATTAAAATTTAATTTAAATTAACTTAAAAATGACAAATGTTACAAATTAACCTAAAAACTTGCAAAAATAATTTCTAAACTTAAATTAGAACTTGAAGAAAGTATAAAAAATAAAAATAAATATTTTTGTCTTTTTATGGTTTTATTATTAATTAAAAACTATTTAACTTAATTAAACTATTTTAAATTATTATTAATACTAAATTAACTTAGAAAATTAAGAGAAAATTTATAAAATTATTTAACCATCACAGGAATCCTACAAAATTATAAAAACTTCTAAAAATTATGTTTAAGGTTAATCCACTAATTAATTACCTTTTAATTAACTTAAATCTAATTTAAGTAATTAAAATAAGAAAAATGGAAAATGAATAGTAGAAACTAAAAATTTATTTTCTAAAAGTCTATTATATTATATTAGAGTTAGAAAAAATATAAAAACTAGGTTATGCTTTATAAAAGCTAAATATGCTATTTAAAACTTAATATTAATTAATAATTAAGAAAACTAATCTTAAATCCAATAAATACTAAATGACCAAGAAAAAATCTAGAAAAATTACTGAATTTACTTTAATATAAGAGGTAATTAATAAAAATATAAAAATACTAAGTGCTTAACAAAAATCTAAAAATGAAAATTAAAAGATAAATTGAATTAAATAGAAACTATCACTTAATTTTAAATTTGGATTTTCTTGGTTTTTTCTTTCACAAACTTACTTAACTACTGAAAATAGAAAACTTTTGTGAAAACACTTTTGAAATAGCTTATAAATAAGCAGTATGCACCCCCAAACTTAAGCAGTTTGACTTTTGTTGACTGATCAAGCAAATAAGCACACAGAACTGAATGTGGGGTCCACAATGGTAAAACTTGATACAAATAAGCTAATCAAACTTAAATAAGCTAAAAACAACAAGAAATGATCACAATTAAGCTGTTTAGATCAAAAGAAGCACTTGTGCAATTTGAAACTGAACACAGATTGGGGACAGACTTTTGTAACAAATCCAGGTGGGGTCCACTAGGATCTAGGTCAAACAAATGTTCAATCCTTGTTCCCTGGTAGGAGGGGGGTTGGGAAAAACCAAATTGAACCTCTGGGGCCCACTGGGTTGGTCTACAATAGCCACCAAAGTGGTGGTGGTGAAATGGTTCTGCTGGTGCAGGGGAAGGTTTCTTCCCTGCAACTGTGTTCCAGGGCTTGTGGAGCCCACACAAAAATTCACAAAATTGAAACAACAATGGGGATCAAAATTTGAGGTGGTAGAGTTTAACTACAACAAGTTTCAAGTCCTCAATCCAAACACATAAATCACAAAAATTCTTGTAACTTTTGCAAAAATCTGAAAGGTGCAATTTTGACTTTTTATAAAAACTTAAGCTTTTGACTTTTATGAACTTGTAATGAATCCTACTAGCTAATGATGATATAATAAGACCTAATAAGACTGAATCAAGCTGTATTGAACACTAATGAACCAACATGATGCTCATTCAAATCCAAAATCCTAACAGTTAACTCATAGACTTGGATTAATTGAGGTTTTGACTTTTAATCAAAAGGCACTTGGATTTTATTGTTTCAGTGAGCAAATATTACTTAAGGTGAGGTGTACAGGCCCAAGTTAACAACAAACACAACCTTTATTACAGTGTACAACTTAGATCCAAACACCCCTAAAACCTATGACTGTTTTGAGTTTAAGAAGCTAGGGGGTGTTTAAGCTTATGAGACTGCTCCAATCTAACATTTTATCAAATATAAAACCTAATTGAGTACTTAGAAACAAAGATCAATCATAAACACACAATTATACTACCTAAGCTAGTTTGACTGTTTACAACTATGATTTTAAATATTACAAGATCTAATTAACAAGTTAAATAATTCAAACTACAAATTAACTACACAGAACCCAAATAAACACAAACAACCACAGATGATCAAATTTAAACAGGCAATTAGAAACTAAACTTTTAGAGGAAAAATTAAATGAGCAATTTCTTACAAGATACCCCTAGCATGAACAAGGAGTTTTCCTAATGATACCTATCTTTAGATAGGCTGTTCCAATCCCACGCTTGCTCTTCCAATGTTCTTCAATACCTGAAAACAACTCAAAAACACACACAGTTGACCAATGTTGACTTTTTTAGCTTTTTGATTATTTTCTACTATAACTGAGTTTTAAAGTCTCTAAAAGCTTCAATGAGCTTTATGGTAACCTAAGTGTCCTATCTCAGTCCATGAAGCCTAATATAAGTGACATTCAGACTTGTTAAGAAATGCAGAAATTGAGAGAATGGCAATAACACAAAACAGACTTGAACCTTGGAATTTTATAACTTAAAAAGATTGAAAGTACAATAATTAAGCTGCCACAATGCTTGAAATAAAACAATTACAACTGATTTTTAAAACTAAACTTAATTCGACACTAAGAATTACTTAATAAACTACACAGTAGCTTCCTTGCATCCTTTTTCTATTTATAGCAGCAAATTAGGTTTCCCTAAAGCCTCTGAGCCTTTCCCACTTGATCTTGGCCATTGAATTGCTCTGAGATGATCTCAACCCTTGAATTTAGGTTTTGGCGCCAAAATCGGATAAGGGTGTTTGGACTGTTATACCAACTGGGGGGTGGCATTTATTGTGGTGAGATAGTTAGGTGTAGGGTGAGTGTTTTGGGCGGTGGAACAAGTGGGAGAGGGTGGTGGTGATGGGACGGCCAAGTGGGGTTGTGGGGGAGGGAAGCTGGGGAGATGATGGTCGTTTGACCATGTTTGACCGAAGTTAAACATTTGACCCTGGATTATTAGTATTAAGGGGTGTGGGCTGAGATGTGTTTTGGGCCCAAATAATAAAGGAAGTGGGTGGGCTGTGGTGGACTGGACTATGGGATTATTTTGGGTAATAAATTAGGTCCGGTTTGGTTTAGGATTTCACAAGGACTAGTTTTGCAATTTATCGAAAGTTTGGGGACTGGATTTGGCATGTTTTTGAAGTATTCCATGGGGTGTGTTTTGCCAATCTAAGAATAGTACATGGACCAAAGTTGACTTTTCCATTTAATTTTCACCAGGGACTAAAACTGTCAAACTTTTAAACTTCAGGGACCATTTGTGTAATTTCACCAAACTTTTCCACCAAGGACCAATCCTGTCATAAAAGGTTAGTGCAAGGACAAAATTTGTTTTTCTCAAAGTTTTTAATATCCCAGGGACCATTTTTGACAATTTTCAAAGTTCAGGGACTAAACTTGACATTTTGTGAAAGATTGCACCAAAGGACTAATTGTGTCACTTTTGATTTAAAAGGACCTTTGGTGACTTTTTCAAGTTTTTAGAACAACTAGGGACTAGATTTGACAACTTTTGAAAGTTGAGGGACTGAAACTGCCAATTTTGCAAACTTTGTGCATTTTTCATCTGTTTTTGGTATTTTTGCATTTGAAACATGTAAAACACTTTCCTGGGATATTTTCACTATTTTGGTTCAATATTGAGTGTTTTTAGATGTTTTGGCAGCTCAGAAAAGGTAAAAATGATGAGTATTTACACACTCATCAATTTACATTTGCTCAATCAGCCTCAAAGAACCAAAGAACATTCGGGAAGCAATGGCGGAATACCCATGGATTGAAGCGATGCAGGAGGAAATTCTTCAATACGATTTACATGATAGTTGGGAACTTGTTGAACGACCACTTGATATACCTGTTCTTGATCTCAAGTGGTTGTGGAAGAACAAACTGGATGAGGAAATGATTGTTATTCGCAACAAAGCTCGTCTCGTGGCTAAAGTTTATCCACAAGAAGAAGGGATAGACTTCGAAGAATCATTCGCGCCTGTAGCTAGACTTGAAGCAGTCCGGATTTTCTTAGCCTATGCCGCTCACAAAAACATCACAGTCTATCAGATGGATATTAAGACTGCTTTCTTAAATGGAACTCTGAAAGAAGAAGTGTATGTGAGTCAGCCAGAAGGATTCATCGACAAAGATCATCCAGACTACGTCTACAAGCTTAAGAAAGCAATTTATGGTTTAAAACAAGCTCCAAGAGCGTGGTATGACGAACTATCATCTTTCTTGCTTAAAAACAATTTCACAAAAGGAACGGTTGATGACACCTTGTTTATCAAAAAATTCAAAGATGACATTTTGATCGTTCAAATTTACGTGGACGATATTATTTTTGGATCAACCAATCCTAACCATTCAAAACATTTTGAAAATCTCATGAAAAGCAAATTTGAAATGTCCATGATGGGGGAACTAAAATTCTTTCTTGGTTTACAAATCCATCAATCCCCTCGTGGTATTTTTATCAATCAAGCTAAATATACTATAGAGATTTTGAAAAAACATGGAATGGAAAATTGTGATTCTGTTGGTACACCAATGGTCACTTCACCAAAAATAGGTGCTGATTTGTCTGGAAAACCCATCGATCCAAAAAAATATCGGAGCATGATCGGTTCTCTCATGTACCTGACTGCTAGTCGACCCGACATTCAATTTGCTATGTGTTTATTAGCACGGTTTCAGGCAAAGCCTACTGAACTTCACCTCAAAGAGGTTAAACGGATCTTTCGGTACCTACGAAGCACCATTAACATGGGACTTTGGTACCCGAAGGATTCGGGGTTTCATCTAACAACATTTTCAGATGCAGACCATGCTGGTGATCAAGTTAAAGCAAAGAGTACATCAGGTGGAACACAATTTTTGGGTAAAAAGCTTGTAAGCTTGTCGTCAAAGAAACAGGATTGTACTGCGCTATCAACCGCCGAAGCCGAGTATGTGTCTCTATCTGCGTGTTATGCCCAAGTTCTTTGGATGCGGACACAGCTCACAGATTATGGCTTTACTTTTGACAGAATACCTATGTATTGTGACTCAAAAAGTGCCATAGCCATCTCGTGCAATCCCGTACATCACTCTAAGACGTAGCATATCAAAGTCCGCTACCATTTCATCAAAGAACACGTGGAAGAGGGTACTGTTGAATTATTTTTCGTTAAGACTGATTACCAACTCGCCGATCTATTCACTAAAGCCCTTCCAAAAGAACGGTTTGACTATTTAGTTCGACGAATTGGCATGCGAAGCCTAACTCCTGAGGAGCTAGAACGTCTTCTCGAATCTTCTTGAAAAATGTTTTTAAAATCGCTTCGCTGTAAATATTTTTGAAAAAACAAAATACAAAATTTGAAAAACCAACAAAAACAAAATACAAAAATATAAAATTTTCAAAAAATACAAAAACAATATAAAATCAAAAAATCCAAAAATATTCTTCTCACGACATGTCTCTCGTATAAATCAATATTCTGTACGTTTCTAGAAATGTCATTCAACAATGATACTGACATGTACAGATGCTTGAGCGGGAGTTCTTTAAAATGTTTTTCTAAAACATGTTGTTTCTCAAAAGTTTCTTCACTATGGCTTTCATATACTTCTGTACGAAACCCGTACTTAAATGATGACTTCTGATTATTTTCAAATTAAGGACTCGTATGTTCAATGACGAACTCTTTTTCAAAAAAGTTCGAGTCTAAACAAACGAAAAAGATTTCAAGCATAAACTCGTTTTTCCAACAAAATTCTTGAGCACTTTTTTCAAGATTGTTCAAAAGATTTCTCAAAATCTCTCAAAATGAGTGCTCAAGATAACTCCCTCAAAACCCTTAATTGATTTTAAATGTGCTATCATTAAGGGGGAGTATAATAAACTAAAATGTTCCGATTTCATGCAAAATCAAATCTGTCTATCTCTCCAAAAAGTTTTTTATTAATCAGTTGATATCAAAAATATCACGTTATGCTATTTTTGAGGGGGAGAAGACATGATTAAAATGTGGTCAAAATGTTTAAAGATTGTGGCAGAATCTCAAAAGAGCTCGACTCAGATAGTACCAATGAATTGACGAAGCTTAAAATGTCAGTAATCGAAAAGACTTGTCCTGGACGGGTAATAATTTCAAGCTAGTCTAACTAGTGATGTAAGCGTGTCTCGAATAGCACTTTTCTGAGTAGAATGTACCGTATCGAGAGACTTTCTTTGGACTTGACCAGGACGGGTAATAATTTCAAGCTAGTCTAACTAGTGATGTAAGCGTGTCTCGAATCGGTCATGTTCGCTGAAAGTGGATCAATTCAAAAGTGCAAACTTCTCCCGCATGTGCAAATTTCTTAAAAATTACATGAGCACATGTGAAGGGGGAGTCCTTCAAAAGAAATGCAAAACTCTCGAAGTGTCAACAATGTGTTTTATTATCATAAACACTTTGAGAGATTTTCAATAAATGGTTTCATGGCAATGATAGGATAGTCATGGAGTTATAAGGTGACTAAGGTTAGGGAAAACCGTCCTATGATCCGCCAGAGCCAGAGGGATCTACCCAAGGACAAATCCAATAGATTAGAATTAGAAGTCCTTAGGTATGATTGAAAAAAGGAGAAAAAAAGAAAGGAGAAAGAAGGGGTTGAAGAATTAAAAAGAAAAGTTATGAAAAAGGGTGAAAAGAAATAGCCCTCCAAATGTTCAACCTTAGGGCAGACACCGGGTACAATTCGTATGCTACTGGTTATTGGTATTGAAGACAAAGACGTCATGGACCCACTGACGCACTGCACTAAACCTTCTTAACCACTCAAGTTCTCTTAAAAGAGTTTGTTTCATTCTCACGGGGAACCGGTGTAATCTATCGATCTGTCTCTTAGAGATGGTTGATATTGAAGCAGGAAACCTCTCCCTAATCTCCGCATAGGAAACCAAATGTGCACTTATCGAGTCTAGAGCCCTGAGATTCATCAAAAGATCTCATAGGAACACATGATATTACTACACTGGTTGTTCAACATTAAGGACGCCAGATGTAAACTTAAGAGTCCTACGCAGATCTTAGCAATCTGCCAGAACATTTATGAGAGGATTAACTTTTGTGATTCTCAATGATTGAATGGAAATTCCTGCCATGGTCAACATCAAACAGCCCTGACAGCAGGTCACTTCGGTAATTCTTTATGGGTTACGCTTAGTGTTCACGGTGGTTTCAAATGGTCTACAGTCGTGGAGTGATCCCTAGCGACTCACCCAGTCATTGAGCTACTAAGTAGGTCTTGTAAGCTCCCTCGGGAGTATCTGACATGGGAACGGCCTTGGTAAGGGTTGGAAGGAGTCTTCACACTATGTTGTTGATGATCTCTAATTCTTATCTGTAAGTACCGGTTGATTTATTGCTAACTGTTTTCATGCAGCTACACATCACCTCCATGGCGACAGATTCCACATGCTCATACATGCATCTCGAAGTCAAAGGAAAGTTCTCACAAAGATCAAAGCAAAGAAAGGTTCAAAGAAAGATTCTACGCAATATGAAAGAATCTACAGAAGTAAAGTGACAAAGATCGGTGTGAAAGAACGGGAATGACAATTGCATGTATCACAAAGACTAAAGACGTATGAGCATGTTGGAATGGCGAACAACCACCACAGACGCAGAAGTGACAAAAGGCAGATGACTCCACATCACAAAAGAACAAAGAACGATGAAAAGTCAGTTATCAAAGATCACTATGCATGAAGGAACAAAGACTAAAGACTATTCTACAACGACACACAAAGTTAAAGACAAAGAACACGGAAGACCTAATCACGTGGAGCATCATTCGAATGACCACCCCTTAGGGGGAGATTGTTAGCATTAAATATATATATATATATATATATATATATATATATATATATATATATATATATAAGTGATGGTCATTCTCATATTATAAATTTGTGTCGTTTGTTAAGATTAGTAATAGTTAATCATTGGGCTTTGGACTTGGCAAGCTAATATGTTATGTGCTATGTTACATAAGCCTTGTTATCTAATCATGTAACCAAGTCCAACCCCAAGCCCATAGAAAGCCTTAGGGCATCTCTTGTATCTTACTATATAAACACCTCAAAGGCTTATTTGAGGTGTGTGCTTGTGTGTGTATTTGTGTGTGTTTTCTTTGAATAAAAGTTCTCATTTCCATCTCTCTCTCTCTCTCTAACATACGAAATACATATATACATATCAAGTCACCATCTTTCCATCTTTCCTTCTTATTGTGATTATATTGTGTGTGATAAAGTTGTGATATTTAAGGTCCTACAGTCTTTATGTTGGTCCTAAGTCTCGATTAGTCTACAGACCTATAAGCAGGCTAAACCAAAAGGTTCAAATTCTAATATGGCTGGGGATAGTATTAAATTTGTTTCGAAACCTATGGATGATGTGGCTAGTTCAAGTGGTACGAAAATTGTGACTTTAAATCCTTTTGATGTTCTTAATATGGTGAAAAAGGATGATGAGATTATTCCTAATGATCAATGAACGCGAAAGTTGAGAATGTTGGTAATAGCAAAGTTGTTAACTAGGATAGTGATAGTGATAATGAAGTGGAAGAGGATGCTAATGATACCTCGAGATTTATGGCATCGAAATCTAAGGCTACAAACTCTCAAAAAGCGGAGGTGGAACTGAGATGAAGAGCTTATATGAGCGTTAAAAATATAACTATGATAATAAAACATTATGATGATGAAGAGTGTGAAGATTTAAGGGAAGCGCAATTAACTTTCTGTGACGCCTAAGATATAAGGGTTTATGGTTATACGAGACGTAAGTAGTTTATCTAGTATTTCTTTATAAAACTGGTTTGTCCTTTTTATGATTGGTTTGGTTTGAAGTCACAAATGATGTGTTATATTTCGCTTTCAAAATGAGATAGAGATATGAGATTCCAGCTTATGTATTTAACTTTTTTTTTACCCAAGAAAAACTTCCTTTTTTTTTAGGTAAGGATCCAGTAAGAAGAAAACTTAAAATGAGAAGAATGAGAAATAAGTATAACCACATATTTGAGATGCATCGACTTGAATTAGATGCATCTCTAATCATTTAGATGCATCACAATTAGTTTCGAAAGTGATTTTGAAGTGAAAATGATGCAAAGTAGTACTAGCAACAAATTTGACTTGCAAATGACGAAAAATACATAGGATTCGTCTAACTTAATGAAATCATTGAAATGCATCTAATATATGTATATGCATCTAATTTTTAGCTACAAAATATATTATGATACATCTAAAAGATTAAGAATGCATCTAATTCAAATTGATACATCTCTAATGTGCCATTCTTATTTTAATAATTCCTTAAATTTGATTTTTAGTCCATTTTTCTAACGTAAATGGAGCCCATGCTTTTGTAATAAAATTCAAACTCTTGATTTCTTTAGCAAACTGAATTCAACCAAGTAGTCAAACACCATTAAAATGAACTTTTCCAATTTCAGACTGATAACTTCTAGTACTACTGTACTAGAAAAGGCTTTACAGTAAAATTTATAAATATTAACCTACCATCAAATACAAGTATAATGGGGTTTGTTTTGTGGTACGGTGTACTTGCATAATATTCTGATGTGTGGGAAGTGAATGAATGTGTGTTGTCTTGTGACAAGACCTTTCCTATTACTTCCTTTTCTAACACTGCTACTCCAAATCTACCGTAGACTAGAGACGATTTCATATTGAGCTAATTCCCTAAATGCCCCAACAGTACAACCATGTGTACCCCTTTCACCCCAGAAATTTTCTTTTTCCCCAAATACCCCATGGGCGACCCTCTCTCATAATTTTTTGGGTAACTCTCACAGATTTGGGACAAGTGTCCCTATGCTTGGGCCCACCTTGTACTTACATAGTACTAGTTACCTAGGTTATTTCTTGAGCGACTTGGCCCACATTTCTTGGGCGACTTGCTTTTTTGACTTTTAATGAACTACATTTTTGGTCCTCGTGGTTTGCTTGGTATTTATTTTTGATCCTTGTTGTTATTATTATTATTATTAATACACACAAACATGATCACAAATCAATATACGGATCCAAAATCAAGCTCAGTCCATATTATCCATTCCACACAAACATATAAACCTGTTACCCTAATATTTTGCATTTATCATTGTAACTTTAACCTAACACACTTGGTAAATCCGCCCCCTTCAACCTAAACACTATCACCTAACAAACCGATCACATCACAAACACCAAATCTCATCTCAAATCTTCCATCTTTAATCTAAAACCGAAACAATAAACCTTGTTAATCAATCGATCATCACAACCACAAAAACCTTATCTAAATTGGCTTCATGATCCATAATTAGGTCTCGTGTAGGGTTTTTTTTTTCTTGGTTTTTGTGTCTTGTTTCAAGATCGATGTGCTGTAAACGTTCAACTATTGTTGGTTAACTAGTGATGGACGAATTGACACTGGCTACGATGTAAGTGTAAGTGCAACTTAATATTGTAGCAAATTAAATATTTAATGGGTCCATTCTTAGTTAGTTCTAGATTTTCTTGATAAAGTTCCTATTAGTTCTGCTGTAGAAAATGAGTTTTACTTTGACTTTAGTAAAATACTATTAATGGTTTATTGTATATGGGCTTTGTTTGACTGTAGAAAATGAGAACAAGACATTATTTTTTTATCGTCTAATTAAAATGGTGAAATACACTCTTTTTTGGTAGAAATGTGGGTATGATTAAAGTTTGGTTTTGATATGGGTTTTGTTTATTTGTTGCAGATCTGTGGAAAAAAGATATAAAAATTGAATCTTTTTTCATAAAACTGATAAGAAGATGTCAAGTATTGATCTGTTACCAAAAGGTGATGGAATCAGTTGAGATTAGAGCAGTGTGGAATGATAATCTTGATGAAGAATTTGTTTTGGTTATAGATATTGTTGATAAATATCCTTATATTGCTAATTTGCTATGTATACTGAATTCCCTTGTGTCTGTTGGTGTAAATGTAAAAACATATGATATGAAAATGAATTTCTTTTTTCATTTTGTGTTTGTGTCTGTATATATTTGTGTCTCTCTTGGTTCATAAGAGGAAGATGAACTTGTTTGTGTATATGTTTGTGTTTATGAGATTTGTGTTTGTTTTGTGTTTGTGAAATACCAATCAAACCACGAGGACCAAGAATGTAGTTCATTAAAAGTCAAAAAAGCCAAGTCGCCCAAGAAATGTGGGCCAGTCGCTCAAGAAATAACCTGGGTAACTAGTACTATGTAAGTACAAGGTGGGCCCAAGCATATGGACACTTGTCCCAAATCTGTGAGAGTTGCCCAAAAAATTATGGGAGAGGGTCGCCCCTGGGGTATTTGGGGAAAAAGAAAATTTATGGGGTGAAAGGGGTACACATGGTTGTACTGTTGGGGCATTTAAAGAATTAGCTCTTTCATATTTTGTCTCCCTCTTCTCAACAAATTCAAAATTTCGGTACACGATTTTGTAGTAAGATTTTTTTTTTTTTTTTTTTTTTTTTTTTTTTTTTTTTTTTTCAAAATCATATTCTTGTAAACATGATTTTGACAAATTCAAAATTATGTGCACCGAAAACTGGCTCGGAGACCAGGTCGATTGTGACAAAGTCTTTGCTTGTTTGAATATCGAATTGAACCTTCGGTTTTTCATTGACCAGAGTTGTCCGGTTTGATAAACCCGACTGGATCATATTTTTTTATCCAAAGTTCTAAAAAAACTTTATTTTCCCATAACTCTTTTAAGTTTAATTGACAAGTTGAAGTAGTTAGGATTGATGTTAGTTAAAATTTGGTAAAACAATAAATTAGAGTTACAAAGTATTTTAGAAATACCAATTAATATAGTTTTAATATAGACTTTTATAATAGAATAATAAATTTATTGCTGTTGCAAATCTTTGGTATGTTATTATAGATAAAAAGTATATATAAGTATAGAACCAGTTTGACTTGACGATTCAACTGGTTGAACCGATGACCTATTGAACCGGCAACTAAATTAGGTTAATAAAATATCTGGATTTTAAAACATTGCTTACCCATGTGATCAAAACATAGATTGTCAAAATTATACTATGTAATAAAAAAGTTCAAATATAATAAGTTTGTAGAAATACTAACCAAAATGCATGAAACACTTTCAAATGTGAGAATCTAGTCAAACCTTTTAGGTAAAAATATTGTGAAGATTTAACACCAACACGTTACAACAATTTTCTCCAATCGAAAACATACAAATTTGTAGTATTGTATATTTCTTCATTTTTAAATCTGTAGATGTGGTAAGAATATACGTGTGTGATTGTGCGTGTATAAATATATATAATGGGCTTTTGTCCTAGGGTGTGGTGCCCTTTTGCATTTAAGTCATTTGTCCCCAGTGTCACTACCCTTTAAAGGTCAACCACATATAGTCAATTAATGTCAATGGCTTTTGTTTTTTGTTCATGATCCATCTAATCAAATTCACTAGCCTACAAAATCATCATGCGATCTATTCTCTCTTCAGCCAAATCAACTCAACATGTTCAAAGTGCACGCTAGCTTCTTCAAGTAACATGTTCAATGGTAGCTATATATTATGCCAATAGTTCTAAGTCTCTAACTTTTAACTAAAGAACTACATAGAATTTGAAATTATGATACGTTGAAAGCACTTATGGAACTTGCTTAGGAAGGAAACCGCACATACGTTGAAACTACTCTTCACTTACTCAGCTATAATATTTGCTGATATATATAACCATCTGTTAAAGATGTTAGATGCAGAAGCAATTAAATTGCTCCTCGGGTTCCAAGTGTGTAGGATCCTTCGGACGCATGGCAAGTGACGTACTCAATGCACCTTAAACGGAAAGACATGCGTTAGCCTCGCATTCGATTTGATCTCAAGACCAAGCTCTGACGTGAGAATTGTTGGAATTATTATATCATGACCTTCATATAAATAAACCAAGTACATCAAAGTGAGCATGAGCGGAAGCAATTATAATAGATCGAATAACATGTAATTAATTAATCATTAATATAAATCGTAAACGTACCTTTGTGATTCTAGCCCGAACAAGAATCAATGCAATCTTCCGGAACCAAGAACCCTAATTAGGGTTTATAAGGATTATAAGAATTACCCCTTACCTTTTTGTAATTCCAAGAATCAAACAATAGTGTGTTTGATTCACGTTCTTGTACACACGTACTAATTCAAGAAAAAGTTTATGCAAGTAATAAACACAAAACCTTTTTAGATCTATGAAAATCAAAAACCCTTAGGGTTTTGTTTTATGGATCGAACAAGAAAAGAAGGAGAAAATAAAACACCAAGATGTGTGTGTACAAGTTATGAGAAAAACATGCATCTTGGGTTTGCTTATATACTAATCAATACTTGGAGCACAAGGCACATAAGGAGGTGGAAACCCCCTATGGCCGATCGGTTTAGGAACCCACAAGGGCATTCCGGAACCTTCTCTTGTTTCCATGTTTTGTCTAGTATTTACTTTCCTAATCTTCGTTAAATAAATAATTAGTCATTAATCAATAATACTAATTATTATTATTTATTTTGTGTTTAATAATTAATTATAACATTTTATAAATAATTATTACTTTTTCTCTTCATACGTATTGTGTGCAATCCCGTGATCTCGAGTTCGATCCTAACATACGTCTACTAAAATAATGTCCATATTCTAACAGCTCCCACTTGGACATATTTTAATAGTGTAATCACATCGGTTAGCGTCTTGCAACACGCCGATGCCTCTAGTACGATCTCGAGTAAGGCTCCTGGACAAACCTTTTAATGATTTCTCATTATTATTATCCTTTTGTTTCTAATACCACGTTAATAAGGATATGGATTAAAGTCATTCCTTAATTAACCATTCTGTTTCTCGTTGTTTATGATTGATCAAGATTACCAAATCTTCTGAACATATTCAGGGAAGATTTTGGGTGCGGCCGCACATGCATCTTACCAACCCTACGAGGGGCCCAGCAGTATTAAACTCCAAAAATAAATTTGAAAGAACAAATTCTATCTTGACTACAAGCAAAACCCACAAACTTTGTAACACTTCCGAAAACAACCCTTATGACTACCAGTTACGTATAGCGTTAAGTTGTTCCACAAAAATGTACTACATTCATGACACTTATCTTGCATCTCAAGTCTGAGGATAACTTCTCATGATTTACTTAATGACAAAATCCATAAAGTAACATCATGTAGTTGGGATAAGTCCTATATTCAGTATCATCGAATATCATCTGAAATGGCATGACTACGCATCAATATACTTTAAGTATATTATACCAACCTTCAGATTTGTCTTGATTTAATAATATTTCCATATTATTAACTGACAATGGACAATTTAAGAATAACCTTTATTCATGGATTTAAACATACAAATATAGGATACAATATATTATAAATTAAACATACCATGTATTTCAATTTATTATAATAATTGTTTAACATCCCTTATCCAAATACTAAATAGATCAATGCATGATAACTCTTGTTGATTGATTATGTCTCAAGCAATGACATTCATACTTGTTGACAAGACATAAATCATCCAACTTTGATCTATTGGAATTTTAAGAATACTTATTTCAAGAATTCAACTATTGAAATTCTTATATGTGCATAGTCAACTATTTTGATAATGTCATATTTCATAAAAATGTGATACATCCTTAACCACCAATTTTATGATAATTAAACTTTCAAACATTTTAAAGTTTAAAGTATTCTTATTCTTTTAATGTATAATGCAACTATGCTTTTAGTAAGCATAACTAGTACATATAGTCAAAGATGAAATCCTTACCATGACTAGTATTGAGTGTCATCTCAATTTCATTAGCATCATTGTATGCAACAACAATATGCTATTAAAACTTTCCGTAAACTATAATATCTATTGTGTAATGTTTGATGCCCTTCAAACTTTCAAGTTTGTTGGCTATGACAATTTTCACAACAATTGAAAAATTGTTCATCTATAGAATTTGGAAGCTGTTCCAGATTTAGGATGTAATTCTATAATCAAACATATCATTTTTAGAATTTTACACAAGTTATCTAATAACTTTTTAATTAGATATTAATATTGCCAAATCATCTTGTAATTAAGCATGATACAACAAAACATGATGTACATGAAAAATCTATGAGTCATACTTAGATTTTTATTCATGTCATACATATCTATTCAGACTTTCCAAATAATATATCATGTTATATATTAGATTTATTTACCGCACATGTTTCAACTATAAACATTGATTCCAAGGTTGTATGTCTTAGTTTCTAAATCTTTCAACTAAAGTTTCATTCCAAACCAAGACTTAACTTTTAACTTATATGGAATGTTACCTTTTATATGTTCTACAACATATATGATTTAAGAAATTAAACATAATACTCCCACTAGCTTTTAGGAATACTTAGAAATTATCTTATTTCAATTATAAATCAAAACATGAATTTAATAATTAAACATAAGAGTAATCTTCTAGATGCATGCATTTATCCATCCATGAATTATTGCACCATGTACACTTTCAAAGATTTATTTGAATTCATAAACTCCTTTTGATTACTTATCGTCCTCGCTCAAGTAATCTCTCAAGAAAGAGTTTTGATATTCCATTGTCAATGACAATCATAATCTTTGTATATTTAATGTGTTTAGAAAAGAATATTCAATCACAGTTAATTGCTTAAGTGTGATTAATAATCTTGTTATAAAACATATATTAAATACGTGCACTATATTGTCCATATGATTTCTATGCAAAGATTTAAACCACAAGGGTTACCTAATCTTTGAAGAAACTCATCTCTATTTTCTAGTCTAACTATTAAGATAAATCAAATTTCAAAATTGATTATCTTTATGGACAGCATCTTAATCATTCATATCATGTATACTTTACCCAATTTCATATTTGGTAATGTATCATAATGATTATCAGGTTTACAATAATCCTGTAAATCACAACCCTCAGCATATTAATCAAATATCTGAGATATATTGCTATTCTATGAATGATAATTCCATTATCTTGAGATTTAACATTTAAATATCAAACTTTATTATCATGTTGAGATTTAACATTCAAATGTCAAACTTCATCATGATATTTACTAGTGTATTTTAGAAGATTATGTATCTTATAATTTTATCTTTTAAAGATCAAAACTCCCACTTGCTTTTAGTAATTTAAAGACTATCCTTAAATACTTAGCAAATTAAGCAATAATACAATATTCTCTTTTGGGATATTACAAATACATATTGACAGTTCCTAACTTAATTTTGTTTATGACCTCTTCATAAGCAGTTAAACAAATTTGGAACTTCAATCTTAGACTTAATGTGATTCATCACATTTATCACATTCATCATATGATAATGTCTTATTAATCTTCTATGTTGGAGTTTTATTAAATATGTCCAAGTCATACTCAACATTCTAACCTTGATAACTTTTGGAAGAAAAGAAGTCATAGTTATCTTTAATCAAACAATATAACAAGAGTTTGATTTTCCTAACTGAACATACCATAAACGTTTGATATTTCATTAGTATTAATATTGTAAGACAATCTAACAATATTTAAGATAACCATATTCCTTTTGACTTGTCTATTTACCAACTAAGTCATTTTAATGGTATAATAGTATTCAAGCCAATTACATACCTTATAACACAAGTACTTTTTACAAAGTTACTTTATGTTCATGTCTTTACAAGAAAACATAAACTGTTATAATCCCACTATACGTTATAAGTCATTTAACCATTTAATAACTTCATGTATATGTCTTAATTAAAAGACACAACAAGATAACGTCTTACTTTATTATAAGTCTTCTAACAATTAAAAGACTTTATATTTATATCTTTACAATGAAACATAAACATGTTTAACTAAAGTAATTATGAACACCATCTCTTGGTTTCAATAGTAATTTCAAGTTAATATATTACTTCACAACAATGTAAATAACATTATTTCTTCATTTATTTATGTCATTCCAAGAACACATAAATATTTAGATTGAAGTAGCATTAGATTACTTAATTAATTTATGTCATTCCATGAATTCATAAATCTACAAATTAAAGTAGTCTTGCAATCATATTGACACATGTTCTAATAGGTATCTAATTTAGAAACTACAAATTCTCATAGTTCAATTACATCAGTTGATCTGCTAGTAATGAAAATATGAAATTCACCTTGTTGTTGTAATTTAGTTAAGTTCTCACATAACATAAATTGTAACACCAAGTGTTTCTTGAATTAGCCTAGTATAATTCATATCAGAACATTATTCTGATTTATAAACTGCAAATTCTCATAGTTCAATTACATCAGTTGATCTGCTAGTAATGAAATATGAAATTTACCTTGTAGTCAAGAGAATCCATTAAATCATATCTTTATGAGTTGTTTCTTGCACACAATAAAGATAACATTTCTCCCACTTGTGCATGGAACAACCTCATATAGTTGATAAACAACATGCCATGCATTTGTTTATGTGTTCAATATGATTGTGTCATTATATTTTTAGCATAACAAGTAGATGTAATACAACAATGTCTAGTAAGGAAACGTACAAGACTATCCTTAAAAGTATGAGTGTCTACACTTGGAAAGTAATTATCTTTAGCTACCAAGATATCAAAGCTTGTAACTCCCACTGAATTAAAGATCATTACAATAATTCATTATTCAGTGATAAGTACACAATACTCCCACTGAATTTGACAACATTGTAAATGTTTCATATCCAGTAAAAGAAAATAGTGTGCTTTAAGCTTTCCTACACCTTTAAATGTCCATACGTAACAATTACTTATGTACTAAAAGTGTATTCTACTACGTAAATGATGGACTATCCACCAAATGCTATTAACTTGAAAAATTGGGCATGCAATTTCTTCCTTAATAGGTTGTCACACCCCCAAGATCGGGTCCAGCGGAAGCATACATGTAGCTGGGGTGTAACTCAATTGATATCACAACACTAGTTCAAAAATGGTTTGCACTTGAATCATTTTGAATAAAATAGTTAAATCAAAATGTTGAATTTACATTGTTAAAAGTAATGCAGAAGTAGGCCTTTAAAATAGTTAAAAACGGTCCCCAAATGAATAATCAGAGTCTTCTATGACCATGCCCTGCCCTGCCAAAACCTCCTGTAGCGTGCCATTGGTTAAAACCTGAAAATACATGCTAAAGTGTCAACACAATGGTTGGTGAGTTCATAGAGTCTTGTGAAAAAGAATGTAATGCATTGAAATAAAGATTTTCCAGCAAAGGCATCGTAAATCCACTCAGTTCCAAGTCCCGCCATAAGAGACTTGTAACCTGTGTGTTTACAACCCACTGCCAAATGTAATATGTTTACGTGAACAAAGGTAGTACTTGCATCTAGATTCAAAGATAAATGTAGCAATACTGCTATATAAAGGTAAGAGTGATAATGTAGCCATGGCGATGTCGCCATAAAAATGAATCTGACCATAAGCAAAACTCATAAAATGAATATTGATTGCACTAAGTTCAAGGCACCAAAAAGGTTTTCTAGCTATCTGTAGGAGGTTACGCTCCCAAGTAATTGTAGGTAAATCCATACCCAATGCAGGTAAATCTATACCCGTTGAAATTGTAGGTAATCAAACATACCCAATGCAGGTAAATCTATACCCGTTGAAATTGTAGGTAATCAAACATACCCAATGCAGGTAAATCTATACCCGTTGAAATTGTAGCTACAGGTCCTTAACTTAGGCAATCTTAGGAAATCGGTAAATAGTTTAACTTTATGCACTCATGTCCATGAGTAAATAGCAAGTATGTAGCAAGTGAATTGTTTTGTACTCGGATAATCAAACAAGTATTTAGATAAAGCTGAAAATGTTTGAGTAATCAACCATGTAAAGTAAGTAATGCGTTTAAGTAAAACGAACATGTATTCTCCCCCAAAGAGTTTGTAAAACAATTTAAAAGAGTAGGGGCTATGACTCACCTTAACTGATGAAACTGTGATGAAATGAAATGAACACCAATGAACAATTAGCTGCCGCAACCCAATATGATGGTACCATGAACATGTAATGAGCTGAAAAACAAGGTGCGCACACTAGCCGCAACCTAATATGAATGATGAACG
The DNA here is from genome assembly GCA_030686995.1 of Artemisia argyi. Taxonomy (NCBI): domain Eukaryota; kingdom Viridiplantae; phylum Streptophyta; class Magnoliopsida; order Asterales; family Asteraceae; genus Artemisia; species Artemisia argyi. Next base: position 181,626,230 of record CM060693.1, on the reverse strand, counting down.
ATCTACTTTAGATCATGAAATGATGTTATGAATATCCATGCACATGTTTCTATACCACTCTACTCTTTGGAAAAACACTTGTATTATCAAAAATATATATTCCAAGAATTTGGAAAAATATTGCTATTAGAAAATATAAATGGCTAGTTATAGTATATATATACTTATATATATATAACGTAAGTTTCCATGTTAGCGTTGAAATACTCGGGTTGTAATCCTTGAAATGATGAAAACATACTCGTAATAACTAATACTACATTAGTTATAAAGCTCGGTACTTGATATTATGTTTAGCTTGAAAATGTACTTCGTAGTTTTTGCGCCAAATTATATTAAAAGCTGTCAATTAATAAAGGGTTTTAGCCGATATTCAAATGAGTATATCTTTGTCGTTACTTGTCCGTTTTACTTGTTCTTTATGTCCACGGTTTCGTCTTAGTATGTAGTAATATATTTTGGAAAGCTCGGCTCCTCCGGGTTACGTCTAAAGTCTCTTTTTGTCCAATGAAAAACGTCCAACAGCAACATTTTCAGAAAAAATACTTTTCGTCTACAATCTTGCAAAAATCATAACTTCTTCGTTATAAACTCTTTTTAATCCGTTCTTTCGCCTACGGATTCGTTTTTGAAAGTATTTTCTAAAAATTTTGCCAAAGTTTCCTTGGTGTTTACTGATTTTCCAGATTTTTATAAAACGGGACAGCATGTCTAAAATAGGTTCCAAATCATGTTTCCAAGGTTAAAAACCAATTTCTACCATCACCAATCCTCTTGTAATCACCACATGACTAATCTAATCTTACCATACACCTTCTTAGGGTGCCATGGACTCCTAACCAAGTTATTAGAGCTAGGGGATTCATAACAAGAAAGTTAGGGTTTGTATGTTTCTTTTTAGCCAAAATAAAGTGTAGTATAGCTACTTATACATGGTTTTTAGCATGATTCTTATGTAATACATGTAAAAATAGGATGATCCATGAAAAAAATAAAGATGAAAACTTACTTGACCAAATGAGATGATTATTGGATGATTATGCTTGATGTTCTTGTGTTTTTGTTGCTTGATTCTTGATTAGGCTTGTAAAATGAACAACTTTTGTGTTTTACTTCATGAAAAATGATCACTTGATCTATGTATTAATTATGGGTCGTGGGTTTTGATGGGAGGAAGGAGATGAGAAGAATTTTTGGATCTTGAAAAAGTGTATGTTATGATTTGTAATTTTTGGTTAAGTGTAGAATTTAGAGGTTTATTAGTTAAATACTAATAATCAATGCACAAGGTTAAAAAGGGGTGGTCTTGGGCTGGTTTTTAGGTGTGAAAAGGAGTAGCCAAAACGGTTTTGATCACTTAGAAAATATAGTGTAGCGTTAAGTGTTATTACGCGTTATTCGTCAAAATCGGGTACCGGGTTTAATAGCAATAAACGTTCACGAAGTTTACCGGGATGAAATAAAGTCATGATAATGTTAAAAACATATTAAAAATATGTTGGGTACATTTACTGAGTGATCGGGTGATTATTGTTTAGTTTTCACGAAAACCGTCGTTATATTCATACGCGTACGTTATAAATAAAATAAATTTCCAAAATACTGGGTAACTGAATGTTATAACTTTTATGATGTAAAAATGGATATAAAAATATGTCGGGACCATTGTGGGAATATTTAGATATATTCGTCGTGTATAAACCGGGTGTTAACGTTTATTATAATTACTTATACGTAAAAACGTTAAATGTACTGAATATAGAAATTTGAAAATCCTGAGAGTGGTATAACATGAAAATGCTGTTATGATGATATGCAGACTATCCCCAGTCCGTATGCAGTGTACTTAACACTAATGAAATGAATTCGCACCTAAACCAATCCGGTTACGCGAATTTGAATACCCGTAAACTAAATTTACGATGAAATGCGTAATGCAAGTGAATGGTGAAAACTTTCCGGAAATGAATAGTGTTCGGTGAATAGTAAATTTCCCAAAAGTTTCTCAGAATATCAAACTGACCTCGAAAACGATGAATAGTAAAACGATGAATAGTGTTTTGATGAATAGTGATTTATGAATAGTAAAAAGTCGAAGTTTCGGAAAATGACCTGAAATGGCAAATGATGTGAAATGGTGAGTTGTGACAGTCTTCCCCTCTAAAAGGAACTTCGTCCCGAAGTTCAGTTTATGTTGGTCTCTGAAAACATATGGGTGAAAAGGTGATGATATTCTAGAATTCCAGCGAACTCTAACGATAGGAATTCGACTCTGCTTCTACTGTTTGACCACACGGTCCATGATTTCTACTTGTTCTCCTGCAAGGTTTATGTTTGACTATGGGTTGGATTCCTTTCCAAATGGGATTATGGGTGACAATTCTGAAAAGCTGATAATACGTGGTTGTGTAATCCTGTTGCTGTTGTTCTCTAACAAGGCTCAAGTCTGACGACCACTAGGCCTACTCTGTTTGAAATATTACATGGTCCAGTGTATATCTCGGGTTTAACTTTCCAAGTTTTCTGAATGGTATCATGCCTTTCCTAGGCAGGACTTTCAACATAACTCTGCTTACCAACTTGAAGTTTTAATGGTTTACAACTTATTGAACTTGTAACTGATTCTTGGCTTGTAGGAAATTTCTGGTTATTTCATGAATGCCTACTAGACTAGTATGTTGGGCTTTTCCAAATTTAGTTCCGTCAATGGATATTGGCACCTCGACCATAGAGTGTCTCAAATGGTGTAGTCCCTACGCTCGCGTGATAACTATAGTTGCAACTGAATTTGATTTATGGTAATTGGTTAGTCCAACCATTTCTTGAGTCAATCACTCATGCTCTGAGCATATCTCCCTATGTTTGAATCGTTCTCTAATTCTGACCATTGGTCCGCAGATGATAGGTGACGTGGTTCCAAAGGAATCTTAATGAAATCGCTAGGAGTTTGAGGTGAATTAAATTCCTCTATTAGGAATAATGGAAATGGATGTCATGAATCTTGTGGAAAAACTTACAAGGTTAAGTCTGTCAAAGGGTGTTGTTGAAAATAATAGATTAGGATTAGGATAAGGTTGTGATATCCTGAGATTTATGTTGAGTTTTGAACGGTCTTAATGCACCGAGAGATTCTCCTTATAGATGGTATGGAAAGTCTCTCCTAGGGAGGTCATTGATAATATCCACTTATCAATATAGGGAGTAGTGAGTGATAAGTGGCATAGGAATCCATAAAGTGTCAGCTAATTCCTTATATATATGGGGATGGGAAAGGAAATGATAGTGATGGTGAGAAGGGAAGAGACTGTGACAACTGCGACAAAATGAGATTGTGATAAAAGAAAATACTGTGATGTAAGTGTATCATGCATAGACGTGAATGTTCATGAGATGAAATGATCAATTGACATGCTTCCAAGCGGCGGTTCATGAGGTGATGAAAAGTATGAATGTTCTGACAACGAGGTTATACTCACACATGCATGAAATATTTGGAAAATGAGTAAAGGATTCAATCCAGACAGAATTTTATTATAACCATTCTCAGTGTTGCAAAATTCATTTCTGAGTCAGACATAGGTGGTCAGCCTATATCTCACTATCCCGGGTTGAATATAGATGACCAGTCTATATCCCACCGAGGTTCCATGAATTTTGAAATACTCAGCTCAGTCATACTAATACTATGTCCTTCACAAATACTAAGGTGTTCCGAAAGACAAAAGCAAATGACCAAACTCGAGGTCAAATGATGAAACTATGCAAGGAAAAACATAATGCGGTGACATATATGATACGTGAACATGCTTATATGAAAGACAATTATAGTAAACAACTATAATAAATGAATATAATATATAAGATAATGAGACACAAATCTCATCACCTATGTCAGCAACTAACCACAAATGAGGCTTCAGCTTGGCAGGCAGGCACGTGACGGTCATAGGGTTAAGTTTTCTTGAAAGTAGCTATAGTCTAGGTTTTAAAAACACTTAGTTCGCTATAGCCAAAGCTCTGATACCAATCTGTCACACCCCCAAGATCGGGTCCAGCGGAAGCATACATGTAGCTGGGGTGTAACTCAATTGATATCACAACACTAGTTCAAAAATGGTTTGCACTTGAATCATTTTGAATAAAATAGTTAAATCAAAATGTTGAATTTACATTGTTAAAAGTAATGCAGAAGTAGGCCTTTAAAATAGTTAAAAACGGTCCCCAAATGAATAATCAGAGTCTTCTATGACCATGCCCTGCCCTGCCAAAACCTCCTGTAGCGTGCCATTGGTTAAAACCTGAAAATACATGCTAAAGTGTCAACACAATGGTTGGTGAGTTCATAGAGTCTTGTGAAAAAGAATGTAATGCATTGAAATAAAGATTTCCCAGCAAAGGCATCGTAAATCCACTCAGTTCCAAGTCCCGCCATAAGAGACTTGTAACCTGTGTGTTTACAACCCACTGCCAAATGTAATATGTTTACGTGAACAAAGGTAGTACTTGCATCTAGATTCAAAGATAAATGTAGCAATACTGCTATATAAAGGTAAGAGTGATAATGTAGCCATGGCGATGTCGCCATAAAAATGAATCTGACCATAAGCAAAACTCATAAAATGAATATTGATTGCACTAAGTTCAAGGCACCAAAAAGGTTTTCTAGCTATCTGTAGGAGGTTACGCTCCCAAGTAATTGTAGGTAAATCCATACCCAATGCAGGTAAATCTATACCCGTTGAAATTGTAGGTAATCAAACATACCCAATGCAGGTAAATCTATACCCGTTGAAATTGTAGGTAATCAAACATACCCAATGCAGGTAAATCTATACCCGTTGAAATTGTAGCTACAGGTCCTTAACTTAGGCAATCTTAGGAAATCGGTAAATAGTTTAACTTTATGCACTCATGTCCATGAGTAAATAGCAAGTATGTAGCAAGTGAATTGTTTTGTACTCGGATAATCAAACAAGTATTTAGATAAAGCTGAAAATGTTTGAGTAATCAACCATGTAAAGTAAGTAATGCGTTTAAGTAAAACGAACATGTATTCTCCCCCAAAGAGTTTGTAAAACAATTTAAAAGAGTAGGGGCTATGACTCACCTTAACTGATGAAACTGTGATGAAATGAAATGAACACCAATGAACAATTAGCTGCCGCAACCCAATATGATGGTACCATGAACATGTAATGAGCTGAAAAACAAGGTGCGCACACTAGCCGCAACCTAATATGAATGATGAACGATCTACTTTAGATCATGAAATGATGTTATGAATATCCATGCACATGTTTCTATACCACTCTACTCTTTGGAAAAACACTTGTATTATCAAAAATATATATTCCAAGAATTTGGAAAAATATTGCTATTAGAAAATATAAATGGCTAGTTATAGTATATATATACTTATATATATATAACGTAAGTTTCCATGTTAGCGTTGAAATACTCGGGTTGTAATCCTTGAAATGATGAAAACATACTCGTAATAACTAATACTACATTAGTTATAAAGCTCGGTACTTGATATTATGTTTAGCTTGAAAATGTACTTCGTAGTTTTTGCGCCAAATTATATTAAAAGCTGTCAATTAATAAAGGGTTTTAGCCGATATTCAAATGAGTATATCTTTGTCGTTACTTGTCCGTTTTACTTGTTCTTTATGTCCACGGTTTCGTCTTAGTATGTAGTAATATATTTTGGAAAGCTCGGCTCCTCCGGGTTACGTCTAAAGTCTCTTTTTGTCCAATGAAAAACGTCCAACAGCAACATTTTCAGAAAAAATACTTTTCGTCTACAATCTTGCAAAAATCATAACTTCTTCGTTATAAACTCTTTTTAATCCGTTCTTTCGCCTACGGATTCGTTTTTGAAAGTATTTTCTAAAAATTTTGCCAAAGTTTCCTTGGTGTTTACTGATTTTCCAGATTTTTATAAAACGGGACAGCATGTCTAAAATAGGTTCCAAATCATGTTTCCAAGGTTAAAAACCAATTTCTACCATCACCAATCCTCTTGTAATCACCACATGACTAATCTAATCTTACCATACACCTTCTTAGGGTGCCATGGACTCCTAACCAAGTTATTAGAGCTAGGGGATTCATAACAAGAAAGTTAGGGTTTGTATGTTTCTTTTTAGCCAAAATAAAGTGTAGTATAGCTACTTATACATGGTTTTTAGCATGATTCTTATGTAATACATGTAAAAATAGGATGATCCATGAAAAAAATAAAGATGAAAACTTACTTGACCAAATGAGATGATTATTGGATGATTATGCTTGATGTTCTTGTGTTTTTGTTGCTTGATTCTTGATTAGGCTTGTAAAATGAACAACTTTTGTGTTTTACTTCATGAAAAATGATCACTTGATCTATGTATTAATTATGGGTCGTGGGTTTTGATGGGAGGAAGGAGATGAGAAGAATTTTTGGATCTTGAAAAAGTGTATGTTATGATTTGTAATTTTTGGTTAAGTGTAGAATTTAGAGGTTTATTAGTTAAATACTAATAATCAATGCACAAGGTTAAAAAGGGGTGGTCTTGGGCTGGTTTTTAGGTGTGAAAAGGAGTAGCCAAAACGGTTTTGATCACTTAGAAAATATAGTGTAGCGTTAAGTGTTATTACGCGTTATTCGTCAAAATCGGGTACCGGGTTTAATAGCAATAAACGTTCACGAAGTTTACCGGGATGAAATAAAGTCATGATAATGTTAAAAACATATTAAAAATATGTTGGGTACATTTACTGAGTGATCGGGTGATTATTGTTTAGTTTTCACGAAAACCGTCGTTATATTCATACGCGTACGTTATAAATAAAATAAATTTCCAAAATACTGGGTAACTGAATGTTATAACTTTTATGATGTAAAAATGGATATAAAAATATGTCGGGACCATTGTGGGAATATTTAGATATATTCGTCGTGTATAAACCGGGTGTTAACGTTTATTATAATTACTTATACGTAAAAACGTTAAATGTACTGAATATAGAAATTTGAAAATCCTGAGAGTGGTATAACATGAAAATGCTGTTATGATGATATGCAGACTATCCCCAGTCCGTATGCAGTGTACTTAACACTAATGAAATGAATTCGCACCTAAACCAATCCGGTTACGCGAATTTGAATACCCGTAAACTAAATTTACGATGAAATGCGTAATGCAAGTGAATGGTGAAAACTTTCCGGAAATGAATAGTGTTCGGTGAATAGTAAATTTCCCAAAAGTTTCTCAGAATATCAAACTGACCTCGAAAATGATGAATAGTAAAACGATGAATAGTGTTTTGATGAATAGTGATTTATGAATAGTAAAAAGTCGAAGTTTCGGAAAATGACCTGAAATGGCAAATGATGTGAAATGGTGAGTTGTGACAGTCTTCCCCTCTAAAAGGAACTTCGTCCCGAAGTTCAGTTTATGTTGGTCTCTGAAAACATATGGGTGAAAAGGTGATGATATTCTAGAATTCCAGCGAACTCTAACGATAGGAATTCGACTCTGCTTCTACTGTTTGACCACACGGTCCATGATTTCTACTTGTTCTCCTGCAAGGTTTATGTTTGACTATGGGTTGGATTCCTTTCCAAATGGGATTATGGGTGACAATTCTGAAAAGCTGATAATACGTGGTTGTGTAATCCTGTTGCTGTTGTTCTCTAACAAGGCTCAAGTCTGACGACCACTAGGCCTACTCTGTTTGAAATATTACATGGTCCAGTGTATATCTCGGGTTTAACTTTCCAAGTTTTCTGAATGGTATCATGCCTTTCCTAGGCAGGACTTTCAACATAACTCTGCTTACCAACTTGAAGTTTTAATGGTTTACAACTTATTGAACTTGTAACTGATTCTTGGCTTGTAGGAAATTTCTGGTTATTTCATGAATGCCTACTAGACTAGTATGTTGGGCTTTTCCAAATTTAGTTCCGTCAATGGATATTGGCACCTCGACCATAGAGTGTCTCAAATGGTGTAGTCCCTACGCTCGCGTGATAACTATAGTTGCAACTGAATTTGATTTATGGTAATTGGTTAGTCCAACCATTTCTTGAGTCAATCACTCATGCTCTGAGCATATCTCCCTATGTTTGAATCGTTCTCTAATTCTGACCATTGGTCCGCAGATGATAGGTGACGTGGTTCCAAAGGAATCTTAATGAAATCGCTAGGAGTTTGAGGTGAATTAAATTCCTCTATTAGGAATAATGGAAATGGATGTCATGAATCTTGTGGAAAAACTTACAAGGTTAAGTCTGTCAAAGGGTGTTGTTGAAAATAATAGATTAGGATTAGGATAAGGTTGTGATATCCTGAGATTTATGTTGAGTTTTGAACGGTCTTAATGCACCGAGAGATTCTCCTTATAGATGGTATGGAAAGTCTCTCCTAGGGAGGTCATTGATAATATCCACTTATCAATATAGGGAGTAGTGAGTGATAAGTGGCATAGGAATCCATAAAGTGTCAGCTAATTCCTTATATATATGGGGATGGGAAAGGAAATGATAGTGATGGTGAGAAGGGAAGAGACTGTGACAACTGCGACAAAATGAGATTGTGATAAAAGAAAATACTGTGATGTAAGTGTATCATGCATAGACGTGAATGTTCATGAGATGAAATGATCAATTGACATGCTTCCAAGCGGCGGTTCATGAGGTGATGAAAAGTATGAATGTTCTGACAACGAGGTTATACTCACACATGCATGAAATATTTGGAAAATGAGTAAAGGATTCAATCCAGACAGAATTTTATTATAACCATTCTCAGTGTTGCAAAATTCATTTCTGAGTCAGACATAGGTGGTCAGCCTATATCTCACTATCCCGGGTTGAATATAGATGACCAGTCTATATCCCACCGAGGTTCCATGAATTTTGAAATACTCAGCTCAGTCATACTAATACTATGTCCTTCACAAATACTAAGGTGTTCCGAAAGACAAAAGCAAATGACCAAACTCGAGGTCAAATGATGAAACTATGCAAGGAAAAACATAATGCGGTGACATATATGATACGTGAACATGCTTATATGAAAGACAATTATAGTAAACAACTATAATAAATGAATATAATATATAAGATAATGAGACACAAATCTCATCACCTATGTCAGCAACTAACCACAAATGAGGCTTCAGCTTGGCAGGCAGGCACGTGACGGTCATAGGGTTAAGTTTTCTTGAAAGTAGCTATAGTCTAGGTTTTAAAAACACTTAGTTCGCTATAGCCAAAGCTCTGATACCAATCTGTCACACCCCCAAGATCGGGTCCAGCGGAAGCATACATGTAGCTGGGGTGTAACTCAATTGATATCACAACACTAGTTCAAAAATGGTTTGCACTTGAATCATTTTGAATAAAATAGTTAAATCAAAATGTTGAATTTACATTGTTAAAAGTAATGCAGAAGTAGGCCTTTAAAATAGTTAAAAACGGTCCCCAAATGAATAATCAGAGTCTTCTATGACCATGCCCTGCCCTGCCAAAACCTCCTGTAGCGTGCCATTGGTTAAAACCTGAAAATACATGCTAAAGTGTCAACACAATGGTTGGTGAGTTCATAGAGTCTTGTGAAAAAGAATGTAATGCATTGAAATAAAGATTTCCCAGCAAAGGCATCGTAAATCCACTCAGTTCCAAGTCCCGCCATAAGAGACTTGTAACCTGTGTGTTTACAACCCACTGCCAAATGTAATATGTTTACGTGAACAAAGGTAGTACTTGCATCTAGATTCAAAGATAAATGTAGCAATACTGCTATATAAAGGTAAGAGTGATAATGTAGCCATGGCGATGTCGCCATAAAAATGAATCTGACCATAAGCAAAACTCATAAAATGAATATTGATTGCACTAAGTTCAAGGCACCAAAAAGGTTTTCTAGCTATCTGTAGGAGGTTACGCTCCCAAGTAATTGTAGGTAAATCCATACCCAATGCAGGTAAATCTATACCCGTTGAAATTGTAGGTAATCAAACATACCCAATGCAGGTAAATCTATACCCGTTGAAATTGTAGGTAATCAAACATACCCAATGCAGGTAAATCTATACCCGTTGAAATTGTAGCTACAGGTCCTTAACTTAGGCAATCTTAGGAAATCGGTAAATAGTTTAACTTTATGCACTCATGTCCATGAGTAAATAGCAAGTATGTAGCAAGTGAATTGTTTTGTACTCGGATAATCAAACAAGTATTTAGATAAAGCTGAAAATGTTTGAGTAATCAACCATGTAAAGTAAGTAATGCGTTTAAGTAAAACGAACATGTATTCTCCCCCAAAGAGTTTGTAAAACAATTTAAAAGAGTAGGGGCTATGACTCACCTTAACTGATGAAACTGTGATGAAATGAAATGAACACCAATGAACAATTAGCTGCCGCAACCCAATATGATGGTACCATGAACATGTAATGAGCTGAAAAACAAGGTGCGCACACTAGCCGCAACCTAATATGAATGATGAACGATCTACTTTAGATCATGAAATGATGTTATGAATATCCATGCACATGTTTCTATACCACTCTACTCTTTGGAAAAACACTTGTATTATCAAAAATATATATTCCAAGAATTTGGAAAAATATTGCTATTAGAAAATATAAATGGCTAGTTATAGTATATATATACTTATATATATATAACGTAAGTTTCCATGTTAGCGTTGAAATACTCGGGTTGTAATCCTTGAAATGATGAAAACATACTCGTAATAACTAATACTACATTAGTTATAAAGCTCGGTACTTGATATTATGTTTAGCTTGAAAATGTACTTCGTAGTTTTTGCGCCAAATTATATTAAAAGCTGTCAATTAATAAAGGGTTTTAGCCGATATTCAAATGAGTATATCTTTGTCGTTACTTGTCCGTTTTACTTGTTCTTTATGTCCACGGTTTCGTCTTAGTATGTAGTAATATATTTTGGAAAGCTCGGCTCCTCCGGGTTACGTCTAAAGTCTCTTTTTGTCCAATGAAAAACGTCCAACAGCAACATTTTCAGAAAAAATACTTTTCGTCTACAATCTTGCAAAAATCATAACTTCTTCGTTATAAACTCTTTTTAATCCGTTCTTTCGCCTACGGATTCGTTTTTGAAAGTATTTTCTAAAAATTTTGCCAAAGTTTCCTTGGTGTTTACTGATTTTCCAGATTTTTATAAAACGGGACAGCATGTCTAAAATAGGTTCCAAATCATGTTTCCAAGGTTAAAAACCAATTTCTACCATCACCAATCCTCTTGTAATCACCACATGACTAATCTAATCTTACCATACACCTTCTTAGGGTGCCATGGACTCCTAACCAAGTTATTAGAGCTAGGGGATTCATAACAAGAAAGTTAGGGTTTGTATGTTTCTTTTTAGCCAAAATAAAGTGTAGTATAGCTACTTATACATGGTTTTTAGCATGATTCTTATGTAATACATGTAAAAATAGGATGATCCATGAAAAAAATAAAGATGAAAACTTACTTGACCAAATGAGATGATTATTGGATGATTATGCTTGATGTTCTTGTGTTTTTGTTGCTTGATTCTTGATTAGGCTTGTAAAATGAACAACTTTTGTGTTTTACTTCATGAAAAATGATCACTTGATCTATGTATTAATTATGGGTCGTGGGTTTTGATGGGAGGAAGGAGATGAGAAGAATTTTTGGATCTTGAAAAAGTGTATGTTATGATTTGTAATTTTTGGTTAAGTGTAGAATTTAGAGGTTTATTAGTTAAATACTAATAATCAATGCACAAGGTTAAAAAGGCGTGGTCTTGGGCTGGTTTTTAGGTGTGAAAAGGAGTAGCCAAAACGGTTTTGATCACTTAGAAAATATAGTGTAGCGTTAAGTGTTATTACGCGTTATTCGTCAAAATCGGGTACCGGGTTTAATAGCAATAAACGTTCACGAAGTTTACCGGGATGAAATAAAGTCATGATAATGTTAAAAACATATTAAAAATATGTTGGGTACATTTACTGAGTGATCGGGTGATTATTGTTTAGTTTTCACGAAAACCGTCGTTATATTCATACGCGTACGTTATAAATAAAATAAATTTCCAAAATACTGGGTAACTGAATGTTATAACTTTTATGATGTAAAAATGGATATAAAAATATGTCGGGACCATTGTGGGAATATTTAGATATATTCGTCGTGTATAAACCGGGTGTTAACGTTTATTATAATTACTTATACGTAAAAACGTTAAATGTACTGAATATAGAAATTTGAAAATCCTGAGAGTGGTATAACATGAAAATGCTGTTATGATGATATGCAGACTATCCCCAGTCCGTATGCAGTGTACTTAACACTAATGAAATGAATTCGCACCTAAACCAATCCGGTTACGCGAATTTGAATACCCGTAAACTAAATTTACGATGAAATGCGTAATGCAAGTGAATGGTGAAAACTTTCCGGAAATGAATAGTGTTCGGTGAATAGTAAATTTCCCAAAAGTTTCTCAGAATATCAAACTGACCTCGAAAACGATGAATAGTAAAACGATGAATAGTGTTTTGATGAATAGTGATTTATGAATAGTAAAAAGTCGAAGTTTCGGAAAATGACCTGAAATGGCAAATGATGTGAAATGGTGAGTTGTGACATAGGTCTACCATCCTACAATGTATGTAGCACCTTTAAAATAGTAAAAACAACTAGTTTGTCTTTAAACATTTTGTAGTAATTAGTCTAAATATTATAACTCATAAAATGTCATACATAATTTTCTGTTAACCAAATATCATATTCGTTACTAAGAATTTGATCACCGAATGAGGATGATAAAATTCCTATGAAAAATGTATGCAATTTCCTTAACCATTAAAAATTTGCTATGAGTTATATTAGAATTTAGACATATCTAATATTCCTATTATCCTTTCTCATTCATGAAAAGGAATTGGATTGTGTCTCACTCTTCCTTCATAGAAAGGAGACTTCTTTTGTCTTCCAAGTAAATATTTCTTAATCAAACATTAGTTTGAAAACAGAACTAGATCAATTTACCAAAGCTCAAAATACGTTTACGGTTTGAACGTTGCATTAATACATTAAACCGAATTACAAAATTCAATTTCAGTATTTTCGATAATTAGATCTTTAAGAAAATAAAATACCCATTGGTAAATATTCATATAAACCATAGTATTTTCTTAAAGCTAGGATCCTAAATTGACATAGTACCATTACATCAGTTGATCTGCTAGCAATGATAGTATTCAACAAGGTAATTGTCGAACAATAATTGCCAATATCATATTGCAATTCCTAGATTTATGGGATCTACAATCACAAAACATTTGTATTGTAAGCATGTTTAGTCCCCATCTTAATGCCTTGAGTCCAAGTCTCACTTACTACTCAATTTAAGTTGTCTAACTTAAAAACTGTAAACTCACAAATTCATCACATCAGTTGATCTGCTAGCAATGAATTTATGAAATTTACCTCTCCATTGCAATCTCGCCAAGTCTCACTTTGACGTAAATTACAACTTCAAGTGTTCTTAATTAGATGGCATTCAACTCAATTTTATAAGGGTATTAATATTTTGATGTGATCAAAATAATGTATGAAGAAGCATGCATACAACTTCATAACATTGGTTTTACAAAATAATTTTATTACCAATTAGCTAAGAGTGAAATAACAAAGTTTTGATTGAGGTATCGGGTTCACCAATTAAAGAATAACCATCAATTATCGTCCACTATATCGTACTTTTGCATAAGCCCGAAAGCTTAGTGTTTCGGATAATCATTGTGGAATTGTGGATTATTCACCCTTAAGATGACAATGTACATGTAATGGTTGTTCGGTAAGTCTAATTTACACACAAACGAGCGTTAAGACAGAATGTTGTCTCTCTAAGGCCACAATTTAATGCGTTGCCATCCTTATACCCATCTTATAGTGTGTAAACTTCGGTCGAGCCTATTTAACCATTACGTACAAAACATCAATCAACCAATTCTTTGAGATTTAAACTCTTAAAAACCAAAACAATTTCGCCATTATTTAGTCCGTATTATTTTTCTATTCTAAAAATTACCCTTTTCGTTTATATAAACATGTCTAACACAATAAATAAACAAAACAAGTAATTATATAATAAAAAATAAAACAACTAAATAAACACATATACATAATCATAACAATTAAATATATATAAAACATGTAGCCACATGCAAATCTTATTCAATAGTCCTATTAATAATCAAATCTAGGTGTATAACGTATTAACTCAATTAGGGCTTTCTTTTTCTTAGAAAAAGAGCCACATACATCGATAAATCGATTGCGTAAGCCAAAATTAAATAAATACCACATAGCACATAATTGATTACTTAATATTGGAGTCTTCCCCAATTCGACATCTATAAAATATACATGTTTCAATATAACTTAACCATTAATTTATATAAACAATTTAAACCATTTAAATTATAACACAATATAAAAATCCATGCAAATATGCACTTTTCATGGATTTAGCTTAACAATTAACATATTGCACCAAGATCGTTTACTAAAACGCATAACAATTACATGACATCTTAGGGTTTCTAATCATATTAAAAAATCAAAAACCATAAACCCTAAAACCCTTAAGGGTCAAATCGACCCAAAAAAAAAATTAGGGTTAGGAATCTAACAAACCCTAAAAACATGTAACTAAACGAATCAAGATCCAATTTTTATGCGTTTCGATAATTAATTACACATTATAACGGCTCTAGATGCCACTGTTGGAATTATTATATCATGACCTTCATATAAATAAACCAAGTACATCAAAGTGAGCATGAGCAGAAACAATTATAATAGATCGAATAACATGTAATTAATTAATCATTAATATAAATCGTAAACGTACCTTTGTGATTCTAGCCCGAACAAGAATCAATGCAATCTTCCGGAACCAAGAACCCTAATTAGGGTTTATAAGGATTATAAGAATTACCCCTTACCTTTTTGTAATTCCAAGAATCAAACAATAGTGTGTTTGATTCACGTTCTTGTACACACGTACTAATTCAAGAAAAAGTTTATGCAAGTAATAAACACAAAACCTTTTTAGATCTATGAAAATCAAAAACCCTTAGGGTTTTGTTTTATGGATCGAACAAGAAAAGAAGGAGAAAAGAAAACACCAAGATGTGTGTGTACAAGTTATGAGAAAAACATGCATCTTGGGTTTGCTTATATACTAATCAATACTTGGAGCACAAGGCACATAAGGAGGTGGAAACCCCCTATGGCCGATCGGTTTAGGAACCCACAAGGGCATTCCGGAACCTTCTCTTGTTTCCATGTTTTGTCTAGTATTTACTTTCCTAATCTTCGTTAAATAAATAATTAGTCATTAATCAATAATACTAATTATTATTATTTATTTTGTGTTTAATAATTAATTATAACATTTTATAAATAATTATTACTTTTTCTCTTCATACGTATTGTGTGCAATCCCGTGATCTCGAGTTCGATCCTAACATACGTCTACTAAAATAATGTCCATATTCTAACAAGAATAAGTATAGGTTAAGGCCGAACAGTTGGATAATAGATGTGTGAGTAAATGCGTAATAAATGAGTTACCTAAAACCAAATGAACTTGGTCTATTTATACCACCTTAATCACTGAACCTGACAACACAGAAAAATGGTGAACCGAGCTATGCGTAGCTTAGGTGCTACATGGCATGTCCACGTAAAGGACGTACAACATCCCTCAATATCCGGGTAAGGCAGCGCACGTTCGATCCTTTGGCCGTTGAATAAAAGATTTATTTTGCGAGTATTTTTCACAATACATAAAATATCGCTAGGTTACCTACAAGCTCTTAAAATGGTGACACTTTAAATAAAGTGAGGGTAAAAGTTACTAAGTTTTTGTTTGTTGCACTATTTTTTTTATGGAATCATGGTGTCATATAAGAAGTCAAAAATATATTTTCATACTTTTCGTGTGATGGGTAGCCACACGCACACTTTTTAAATGTATGTGAAACGCGTGAATTATTCGTATGCACATTACAATTTTGCTATAATGTTTTTTAATCTCTGGTAGCACACTTGTACGAATTTACGTGTTTGAAATTACTTAATTGACTTAAAAAAAAAAAAAAAAAAAATTCAAACAGTCACATAAAAGTTGTTCGTTTATAACTTAATACGAAAAGATGACTAAAAATACTAAGTTGCAAAATAGTAAGTCTCTATATTAAGTTATATCTTAGTTAATCACTAGTTATAATACCCGTGCACGCACGATGTTTTGAAATAAAACTTTTATCATGTATTTAATACCGAATATATTGTCTTAAAATGTATTGAACTTTACATTTATTCATCTAATATAACACATGACACTTTTAGATGAATCATATTTACTTTAAATGTTATTGTCCGTTTTTATTATTATTATTATTATTATTATTATTATTATTATTATTATTATTATTATTATTATTATTATTATTATTATTTTAAATAACGTATATCAATAACGCATCTAAAGACTTGATACAAAATTATTACGATCTACTGCTTATGAATCTTCTATTTTCACCCTCGTATCTTTCTTTTTTTACACGTTTTTTTTTTTTTTTTTTTTTTTTTTTTTTTTTTTTTTTTTTTTTATTGATGTAAACAAATAGCATAACACTATTTGCATTTTGATGATACCATTACAAAATATACATATTATTTGATTGCAACTTTTTTAAAGTCGTGCGGTCCATTTGATGATCTCTCTGTCAATTATTTGTTAGTCTGTTAAAGTTGTTATGTTTGGGTTCTTGTATAACTAATAGTTTTAGAAATAAGTTTTTTACTGAAATGAATAGAAGCGGAGTGTTGATGACTCGTGACATAGAGTGATAAGGTCTTATTCGTTAATGGTGATTTGTATAAATTGCCTTGCTGCCATTTTGTTAATCACCACCCATAAATTGAGTCTCTATTTTGATTTATTAAACAAAAACAAATATCGAAGCTTTTGGTAATGCTATATTATGTTGTTAGTTATATTGTGGACTATTATATCACGCATGTATAATATGTTGAGCTATTGTAAGTTGAAAGTGTAGCAATAGCACCAATAAAGTTGACCATTATGAAACAGGTCGGGAAAGTTAAACTATCATTTACAAATATTTACATAAAAAATTATGCTCGATTCAGTATTGACTTGTACAACCTTTTAGACCATATCAGAATGGACCTAATAAATCTAACGTATGCCTACAGTGTGGATGTTAAAATTTTAAAAATTGTAATATCAGTATACAGTATATGAAAAATATTAATTATACTTCCAAAAACTCACTAATAACACCTCTTGAAATTAAATTTAGTTTTACAAACTATACTGAACTTCACACTTCACTTAAGATACATCGAGAATGCAACTTCAAGTAAAATGTAAGGCTTTATGTATTCTTTTGTAGAAGTATCTTTTGCGGAACATCTTTCGACTTATCCCAACGTAACCATCATTTTGCAATGACAGCCTCTATCGATAAAAAAACACAAAAAAATTAAATTTCAAGCCCTATTTGTTAGATATTGCAATATATGATTCTCGTTTTACATGTTTAGCATTATAACATAGATCATTTAAACTTATTTTGCTCGATGTTGAATGTCGTTTCACGTTCTCTGGTGCCTTTCCCAAATGCCTCTCAATTAGGAAGAAGGATGTGATTGGTATAACCATACAAAGATGTAGCTCCAATCCCATAACCCACACATCAGTATTCCAAGTTAAAACCTGCATTTAACTCATCGTTTACTACCGGTCTATATAAAGTCCAAAATTAACGTAAGGAACATTAATAAAATATTAAAACCCACCCTTTTACAAATGACCTCAAAATAGATGAATTATCATCCAAAAAAACATTAAAACAATCCAATCTCCATAACCTGATCAAACTTAGAACTTAATAAATATTCAAGATTTAAACAAAGAATTAGATCAAATGTGATCAATAATTTTGACTTTAGAAATTCGAACCTTTTGTTTAAAATCCATAACTTAAATCAACATTTAGTGTCTTATTCGATGCCCATTAGTTCTGGCTTCTCAAATATTATTAAAGTATCAAAATGATCAGTAAAACACATTAATTAAAATCCAAAATTCAAAATTTTCTCCAACAACAAATTAGGGTTTTCAAATTAATCGTCAAACATCAATTCACATATATATGATGCACCAAATTCAGTTCAGCTTAATTTAAATTCAAAATCTTAAATTTAAAAAAGATGTGTTCTGAAATCTAACAACAGTCTCATTAAGCTCAAGCTACTTTAAGTCATTAATATCAAATCTTAACCTATAAATTATCAGCCTAAGTTAGATTTTACCCACTTAATAATCTAATGTTCCGTAAAGTTTTTTAAAAATGTATTTCCGGATATCCGTATATAAAATTTAAATAATAATTACATGAGTCGTTGTTATAAGTACAATCGCGTATATTTGATATCATGTTATACAAAATGTGCGAGTTTAGTAGCACGAGCGTTGTCGTTGTTATAAGTTAAAATATATACGTATATAAACTTTTATTTAGCAGACATAGATGTTATGGTCGATGTTGTTGTTTAACTTTTAACAATTGGTATCATGTTGTACGAAATATGCGAGTTTAGTAGCACATAATGAGCTGATGAAGTTAAAATATACTCTGTAAAGTTTTTTAAAAATGTTTTCAGGATATCCATATATAAACTTTAAATAATAATTACATTAGTCGTTGATATTTATATTACCGTTAATAATAATTTAGCCGTATTTAATATTCAAATTCATGTACCCATAGATTAAACTTTTAAATAGGATAACATGAGTCTTTATTTAACGACATAGTAAAAAAATATTTTAATAGATGAAAGTTTAAAACTAATATTTATTTTAAAAATATTTAACTTATATTAAACCTAATTCGTACATTTATAAGATTTTGTAAGTTTAATGGATGAAAGTTTCAAGTCAATATTAATACTCATGTAATTGTAAACAAAGTTTATATTATAAAGTGTAGGGGGTATAAAGTGTAAGGGGTTATTTGTTTATTATCTAAAGTTATTAAAAAACATGGAGATTTATAATTTTACACTTAACTTCAGATAGTATATTTAAAATTCAACCACTAATGTTTTATTAATTACCTCCTCTTTTTTTAAGTTTTTATTTTCCTAAATTTGACACCTATATTTTCATGTGTTTTTTTTCACAATCAAATTCTCCACCAAATTTTTTAAAGTTTGACCAAAATCAATTTAATTTTGACTTTCTATTGACCAATCACGTTGCTCGATTTCGCTTACGTGGCAAAATTGAGCTCTGCTATTGGTCCAATTGTTTTTTAATGAGAAGGGATTTGCAAAAATACTCCGAAATGATGTAATACTTTTATTATATAAAAGATTACTTAACTAAAGATAAAAACAAAGTCACGTAAAACTTTCTATTAAAAAATTCATGTCTAACACAAGCCAACTGCTTATTACGGAGTAAGATATTAGAATATTGGAAAAGTCTTCAGATATACCATGTTATTTATTTATTATGTAGTTGAAGTCATTGAACTTAAAACATAAGAGTCAAACATGTAGCAAATGGTAATGGTGGACATCAGCATGTGACCAACCCTACCAAATTAAGTATGTTTAATAATTTTAGGTTATCTTTCTTGTCTAATAAATTAAACTATGGACTTTATGTCAGTTTGCTTGAATTTCAAGAACTTGGATCAACAAGGAGGCCTATATATTTGATCACATTGGACGGACTCACATGGGAGGCGAGTGTGCAGGTCACGAAGTGTAATTTCTTTTATAAAATATGTCTTTTTTTAACACGTGCAACCCTCAATTTTACATAATAAATCTTTATAAGGCAACTTTAGTACTCATAATAATAAAAAATAAAATTTATGCAACGCCCTCTTAAAAATCTTAGGTTCGTCTCTGATCATATTTCGTTTTGGTTTTTGAAAACTAAAACATTTGGGATTAAGATGAGAGCGGTTCAAGTAGGTTGAAGTTGGCCAAACTGCAATGCAAAATAGATTTTTATAACTTGTGCCCTAGGGGTATGTTAAAGAGGGTCTCACAACTTGAGTGTCACCCTTCAAATGGCTAGTAAGTGGTTGTTGGCCCTGATGCTGGAGAATAATAGGGACCGACTAGTGGCTGCTGGGCGCTAGCTATTCAATGATTGTGAGATCATTATCAACATGTCCCGCTGGGGCACAAATTAAAAAACCCATGCAAAAATCATTCTATATTATTCGAGCTTTGATGCGAAATACTTTTTGCAAAGATATTTTCTAGGCAAGAGAATTGTAAAATAGCCCATGGAATTGATACCAGCCACAAGCTAGTCTGGACTAAAATGGGCCCAGTTATGAACAAATATGGGTCCATGGCAATAGCATACACACAAATAAAATTTTTAGTTTGAAAAAATCAAAATGGATTAGCTTATCTTATGTGCTTGTGCGATAATTAACTCAAACAACGAAGACAGTCAACTTTTTCAGCATATGATTTTCTCAGTTTAAACATAAACATAAGCTTATGAGCACACAAGGTGAGCCTACCAACGATTCCTAGCCTATACAAGTCGTAAACCTATCAAGTAAGCTAATTAAACTAAGTAAAACAATTTTTGACACGGCATGAAAAACGGCCAAAACCCAACAAAAACACAAAAATAGACAAGTAGGTCAATGTATTAAATATTTTATTAGATTGGGTGTAGTAGAGATCAACATCATCACCACCAAGTCAACATTGCATAAGTTTTTCTCTCCACCACCAACGTGGTGTAATAAGACAATCAAGTTTACCACCCAAATATACCTCACTTAAACATAAATATAGCAAACTATACTCTCACACGCACACAACCTTTTCCACAAGTCGGTCAGTCAATAAACCAACTTCTCACCAAAAAAAAAAAAAAAAAAAAGTCGGTCAGTCGGTAAAGAAAGGTTGTTTTAAGGAAAACACCAAAAAATGGAACGCGTCCTACTACCCCTTATTTCACAATAGTCTTAACTCTTAAGCATGTGTATATTTGTTTAGAGATAGGTTAAAGGCAATTGATTTGCACACTCAAGTTTTTTATTGGGACACTCTAAATTATGCATAACTTAGTTGTACAGTATTTACAGTGTGCTTTATATAGTTGTACTGTGAGTGTCCCAATCAAAATAAGGAGTGTAAATCAACTCCCTAGGTTAAAAGGTGTACCCTTAGCTCACTTGTGCTTTTTAACCTTTTTTATTAAAAGTAAAATCTCTTATTAAGGGTGTGTTTGCTTTAGGGGTTTGGGTTGAGTGTTGGCTTAAAAAAAATGTAATTGCTTGGTTAAATATTTTGGATTAGAGTTAACTACATAAATGGTCCCTGTGGTTTGCCGGGTTTTACGGGTTCAGTCCATTTTTCAATTTCGTTACGGGTCCAGTCACTGTGGTTTGAACATGTTACGGATCTAGTCCATTTTGCCCAAATCTGTTAATTTTTTATGTTAAGTCGAATAAAATGACGAAAATACCCCCACTTTCATCTTTTTTTACATTTATATTTACTTTTAATAAAAAAATTTCTTAAAAATTACTAAAAAAATTATTTTTTTAGAAATTTTTTCGAATTTTTTATTTCCAAAAAAAGAATTTGAAAAAAAAATTTTCTTAAAAATTACTAAAAAAAATTATTTTTTTTGGAAATTTTTTTTTCCAAAAAAAAAATTTGAAAATTCAAAAAAAATTCTAAAAATTTTTTTGACGAAATTTTTTTTCCAAAAAAAAAATTTTTCTTAAAAAATTACTAAAAAAATTATTTTTTTTTGGAAATTTTTTTTTTGTTGGAAATTCGAAAAATTTCTAAAAAAATTATTTTTTTTGGAAATTTTTTTCAAAATATTTTTTTTGGAAAATAAAATTTCGACAAAATTATTTTTTTTTTCGAATTTTTCAAATTATTTTTTTTGGAAAAAAATAATTTTTTAAGAAAAATTTTTATTAGAAATTTTTTTTAGAATTTTTTTCGAATTTTTCAAAATTTTTTTTTTGGAAAAAAAAAATTTCCAAAAAAAAAAAAATGCTTTTAGTAATTTTGAAGAAAATTTTTTATTAGAATTTTTTTTTTTCAATTTTTTTTTTGGAAATAAAAAATTCAAAAAAATTTCGAAAAAAATAATTTTTTTAGTAATTTTTACGAATATTTTTTATTAATTTTTTTTTTAGAATTTTTTTCGAATTTTTCACTTTTTGCAAATTGGACTGAAAGTGAAATTTTGATACAACCACAAGGACCAAAAATGTAGTTTACTCATGTAATCATATATATGTACTTGAAATGACAAAGATACCCCCTCATTTAACGGTCAAACTAAGTCAAACTAACAGATTTGGGCAAAATGGACTAGATCCGTAACATGTTCAAACCACAGTGACTGGACCCGTAACGAAATTGAAAAATGGACTGAACCCGTAAAACCCGGCAAACCACAGGGACCATTTATGTAGTTAACTCTTTGGATTATGATTTAGTTATGGGTCATAAAATTTTGAACTATTGAAAAGTTTGGTAAGGAGGCTGTTTTTAGTAACGGTGTGAGCTAATTTTGTTTTTTTTTTTTTCTCTTTCATCTTTTTATATTTTTCAACTATCTTTTTATTTTTTTTAAATTGTTGATATTTTTTTTAATGCAATTCTTGCTCTTATTTCAAATTTAAATCTAAATTGTAATTCTAATTCAAATTTAAATCTAAATTCAAATCTTAAGCTTAAACCCATCTATAAACCAAGCAGGCAACAAATCAACTCGTAAACTCGTTTTACTTGTTTAACCCAAAAAGTCTATTAATATAAATGATTTTAGCGAAATCAACAACCCGACAAAGATGGTTGAGCCGGTATAGGAGCCTATGATTGTCACCAACAACTTGAAGTGATCACAACAACCTTCCAAACACTTGATAGTGGACTTAAAACCTATAAATTAGCCGGTCAAAAAATAAAAAAACTACACTTACCATAACACCCGAAACACCTCTCTTTAATCCAATGTTTTGAAAACCGGGTTCGAAATCGACCCGGTCGAGTCACCGGGCACCGGGTCAACCGGTTCGACCGTCGGGTCAACTCGGTTTTCAATTTATTATCTTTTTATTTTTTCGATTGGGTCAACCCGGATTTTTATTAAAAAATTTTGAAAAAACGAAATCCGGCCGGGTTTCGAGAACCGGGTTGACCGGGTCACTCAAAACCCGGCGTGTGTAACCGGTTAATCCGGTTTTAAAAACCAGGGATTTTTTATCCATTTTTTTGTCGGAACCAGTCGAACCGATTAACCCGACCGGGTCGACCCGGGTTTCAAAACTCTGCTTTAATCACATTTTGTGACAAGCAAATACCCAAAACACCCCTATACCTTCTATCATGACTTTATCACCACCAAACATCCTTCGGCCCCAAGTTTCAGAACCAGCCCAGAAACAACCATGAATATGTTATCATCTTCATCACCCTCACCTTGTCTCTATAAACTATCATCTTATTATAAACCCCACTTTCATTCTTCTTATCGTACCTTTTTTAAAACCATCTCAATGTGCACATCATCTTCATCTTCTTCATCCACCGCCGCAACGGAGCGTGTGGTGCACGCGCCTGTGGCTGGAGAACAGGCGAGTGTTAAACCCGTGAAGCAGTATCCGTGGTTGATTGTGGGACTTGGGAATCCTGGCAAGTTGTATCATCGTACCAGACATAATGTACTTTTTACTCTTTTTTTTAAGTCTTTTTGTATATATATATATTTTTTATGTTTAGTGTGCTTATGAGTTTATGGTTATGTTTGGCGCACGAGCTTATCAGAGCTTATCGTAGCATGAATTTATTTTTTTAGAAAAATAAGCTACCATTTAAAATAAGTCTCGTTTGGCTGACAGGCTTGAAGGAGCTTGTTAAAAAAAATTAGCTACTAAATGAAATGCTAGTTATACTAGCATGTAAAAAAAAGCTCCAGCAACCCGCTCCAGCGATCCGCTCTAGCTCCTACTTGTGCCAAACATACCCTTATATGTTTTCAGTTTATATTTTATAAGCCTCATTTTTTTGCCGTATTTTAGGATTTATGAGGTTATATGAGTTTGTTATGATATAAGCCCACAAGTTTCAAGCTAAGATGAAAAATTGAGCCTATGAAATGTAAGCTGAAAACCCGTAAACCCCAAAATAAGCTGATTATGTAAAGAACCCGTCACACGTAAGTATGATTTGAGCTCCTTTTAAGTCTAGTACCCATCCACATTAGTTTTTCGTTTAACCTAAAGGGAATCTGAATAGTCCATTGCTTTCGAATTTTGGGGGCGTTATAGATTAGGGGCTTCACCCCACCACCGCACAGACTCAATCCAGGAAAAACCGTCCCTAAACGGGAGGTTGGTGTGACCATTTGAACTCCAAACGTACCACATTCTAGTGATGATAGCTTTTACCAACTTTGCCACTTATGGGGTGGTTTTTTCTTGTTTATTTTTTGTAGAAGTAATGTGTAGGATTACACATTGAATGTAACTTACTTTTAGTTTCTTTGTGTCATGATACAAGATATATACTCGGGATATCTTTTTTCATTTTGGTTTTTGTATGCAACATACTTTCAGGTGTCTACATTGTATGCAAGTAATCGTTTTATATTCTATAAACGGTTACTTGTACTCAGTGTTGAACACCTGAAAGTATATTGTATCTAAAACCTGAAAAATATAAATCTTGCCTAATGACACCAAAAAAATGGAAGTAAGATGCATTTTTGTGTAATTGACCTCATGCAGTTTTCTTTGCATTAAGCATATACTAATTGTGTTTACAATGAGCATATAATGAGTTTCTAAAGTTCACACAGTTACAATCGCGGGTTTAACCGCTGTAGTTATGACATGGGGTGGATTCGGGGCTATCCGGATCCAAGATTAAACAGTTATAGTGATGCCCATATGATTATTTAGGGTCAAATAATTAATTTTGCTTCGTATTTTGGACTAGTGACCAAACTTATGTGGATTATGTGATTAAGAAACGGTCACTTTACAGTTAAATGGTAAGGTGCTTCTGCTTCAGACAACATAAACACTAAGCCCTGCACTCGATTTGTTATGCTTGTTCTGCTTATGTTTGTTTAGGATTACCTACTGCAAAACACCCCATAGGAACAATCAAATTTGGTTAGGCAGATTTGGTAACAAACAATGATAAGGTGGTCATTCATGATAAGTAATATAGTGAAAATGATGGAATCTATAAACTTAGTACAAGTTTCGTTTATACATATCTCTGAACCATTCCGAATTTGGGTATCTGTAGGTGGGTTTTGAGATGGTAGATGCAATAGCAGAAGCTGAAGATATCTCCATGAAAAGTGTTGCCTATAAAGCTTTCTTTGGAAAAGGTTTGTGCTTTATCCTGCTATCGTTCTCAATCATGTATCGTCTTTTATATATATTCTTCTTTGACAGACGTATTCAAAGTTTCTAAATAATATCATAGATATCTTGATGTATGCATTCATTCCAATAGTAAAGCAATAAATATGTTGGCCTTGTTGTTCGAAATTATGCTATTATGCTTGTCCAAATATAAGCAAACATGTCTTAAAGTTAATGACGGGACTCGTGCTAACAGATTTCCATTACTTAGATACCAACAGAAAAATGCTCTAGATATCGATTATCCATAGCAAAAAAATGTGTCTTTTATCTGTAATTATGTGTTTTGATAACCTTAGCCATGAGCGTTGCGGTTAAAAACTCACTTTTTTTATTGATTTCTTGCATAAAAGATAGTAAAACTGTAACTATAATCGCTAACCTGCCGATCATCTAGAAGTGATTGTGCATAATTATCACCCGTTTCTTAACCGTATTTCACCAACCATCTAATCGTGATTCTAAAAATCTATCATTATCCATAAGGGCTTTGTTAAAAGTGATCCACTTTTGTTTATTCTGTATCGCTGTTAGTTATGGTAGCTCTTTCCAAGCATGTTATACTGAATTGAGATTCCATGTTGCTCTATTCATATCTTAGTGGGATTGTTCTTTATATGTTAGGGTCGATTGGGAACGTTCCGTTGATGCTTGCTAAGCCCCAAACTTTCATGAACGTTAGCGGTGAGTCTGTAAGTAAGCTCAGCTGATTCCCATTTTATTTTTGTCCTCCGTTTTATCCAATTTATTAACTTCTTTTTTTTCTACAAGGTTGGAGCAATTGTTTCCTTCTATAAGATCCCACCAAAGCAAGTACTTGTGGTAAAGGATTAAAGTCTCTAATTTAGCTTTACTTTTTAGTATCGTTTTTAAATGCTTTGAACTTATGATATGTCTTTTGCAGATCTATGATGACTTAGATTTGCCTTTCGGAAAGTTGCGGATGTTACCAAAAGGTGGACATGGTGGACACAACGGGTAAATACAAAAAGTTCTCAACTTGTTTGCAGAATAATACTTGTTTCATATTGACGAGTTTTTTTTGCCTATTGTATCAATTTAGCATATGCTCAGTATTAATGTTGATACTACTTGTGTTCTTTAAAGGATGAAGAGTGTCATTAATCACCTCAAAGGCAGCCGTGACTTTCCTCGCCTAAGAATAGGTAGGTTCACAACCTTGTAAATCATTTGCATTAGATGTTAAAAAACCTGGCAGGTCGGGTGGGCTGTGTACGGCCTAATGGGTCTAAAAGGGTAATTATTGGTTTGGATCAGGTTGGGTTAATTCGAGACACTTATCAGTTATCTCCAATATTTATTATTTGAACGAAATGATTAAGGAGGTTTGTGCCTTATAAATGCACATTGAGCGACTTTCGACATGGTTGGCCCATTTGACCAGATTTCTTAATATTTACCCGTTTGACATGTTAAAGATAAATCATAACTCAAATCAAGGCACGCATAAATATAAATTTGTCAATCTTTGTAGGCATTGGGAGGCCACCTGGCAAGATGGAAGCTGCTAGCTATGTTCTTCGACGATTTAGCAAACAAGAAAGTGAAGAGGTATGTCACATAACACTTGGGTATAGCAAATAAAAGAATAGGAGGGTGTTTGGGATTGCTTATTGTTCTCTGGAATAAGCAGGATTCATCCAAACATGCCAGCATGGACACTAAACACCCTCTAGATGACCTAATGATTGATTGCGTCACTTTTGTGTTTTGCAGCTTGATTTCACATTTCAAACCGGCATTGAAGCGGTTCGGATTCTTTTACTCCAAGGGTTTGATAAGAGTGCGACATTTGTGAATAGTTTGAAACCCATGAAAGTATAAGCGTAGAACATCATCCATGGGTCAACCAACCATTTTTGAGGTCATTATGATTTGTTTTGGACATATAACATACAAACTAGCTCTGTTAACGGCTATAGACTAGCTAGTGACTATTGTTAGGTTAATTTGATTAATTTTATGAAAAATATATTGATATGGTAACAGCACATGCAAACATGGTAAACGCAAAAATATTTTGAACTCTTCTTAGATGGAGGTTTAATAATGTGTCGTTTGATTGTTCTATAGTTGACGATGTGGTTTTACAATGTGGCGGACTTATATGGTTACCCGTGTGAACTTTTTTCGTTGTAGTTATTCTCATGAGAATTGAGAGTATTCTGTTGTGATCAGTATTTGTATTCGCCACTGTGTACAAGTGTCCCAGATCATGAAGAAAGACATTTATGTTTGCTAAGGCAACTATGACGATATATAACGTTTACAAGAGGAATTGTCGCTCTTTGACCTTGTTCTTGTTGACTTGAGCTCCCCTTTTGATGGACCAAAAGTTCCAGGAATTACCGTTATAGTCAAAACTTCCCCCAGTTTTTTATCTGCAGTCTACCAGATTCGCATATTTTTGTTCGCGTCACTACTAGTCAACGATACATGCTTCCATCAAGTCTTTCGTCATCATGGCAAAGACATTCATGGTTCACTTCCAGGATACGGTTTTGCAGATCTTTATCAGTAAGGAAGATCTGGTTGTAATTCAAGTACCATTCCATGAGAGGAACGAAGAGGAACAATTCCATAGACACAGTAAATCCAAAAAGGCAAAAATGTAGAAATAGTTGGAAACTCAAGTATGCAAACTTATGTTTTTGAAACCTACAGTTAAGTAACCAAAAGTCATTCCCTTAGTATTAATAACTGAATAAACCGAAAAAATAATACTGTAGTCGATACCTAAGAAGAAAACGTGGACAATAAATTTAGGACCGAGGGAGTAGTTATGTAAGCTATAGGAACTCAAAGGTGGTAAGTTGTGAATATAATCTTGTTGTTCTACTGGTTGAAAATGTGAGTGACCCCACATGATCCAAACTCCCTCCAATCTTGATGTTGGACAACAGATTCTGTTCTTTGAGATAGACAAAACACACAAACACATACTAAAAAACACAGACAAAAATGTCATCTGCAACTTCTCTTCGTTCTCCATTCATATCACCTCCACTGAAACTTGCATCATCATCTTCACATTCACATTTTCAGTTGGTTTCATTAAAATCCTCAACAAAACAACAACGTTATCCTCATATTCTCAGAGCTGAACTTGACCAGAACACGGTTTGTGTTGTTGCTATGTTTAATGTTTTTCTAAGTAGTTATAGTTTGTGTTCTAATTGGCTATAGGTTTATGTTGTTGTTGGTAGGTGGTGGCTGTGGCTGTTGGTGTTGTTAGTGTTGCTGTTGGAATTGGTGTGCCGATTTTCTACGAGTCACAGATTGATAATGCTGTATGTTGTTTTAATTTCGTTCCTCGTTTATTTTTTCAATATTTGTAATGGTGCAAATTTGGTTTTGATCTTTGAGAGGGATGAGGACAAGTTTGAATTGTGTTTGCTTTCGCTAATGAATGAAAATAGACCAGAAAATTTAAGAAATACGAGTTTGAGAAACATATGTACGATAATCGATAATTAGGAAGCATTTAGGTCTTCACTTTAAAACCTCTTGTATTTAGTCTAGCCCGACAAATAATATCTTGGTCGTGCCCATTTTATCTAGGCTGTCGAATACTACTGATCATTATAAGCCAGTTACTGGGGGGATTCTTTGCTACATTGTGTGTGTGGTAGTAAGATTAATATGTCTAAATTTACAGACCAAAATTTTATTGCTTGTCTAGCATCCTTGTAATTTGGGCGGCAGTACACCGATTGTTTTTAGATATATGATACTAATAGAAATCTTTTAATGTGATACTGATGCTATACGAAGCCAGATTTTAGTTGGCTACTGAATAATAGAGCAATCTGAAATTGCATATACTAACAGCAATGTATGTATTGCAGGCAAAACGAGATAACACTCAGCCATGCTTCCCCTGCAATGGAACCGGCGCACGTAAGATCCCCCCCTCCCCCGCTCATCAACCAATTCTGTAACAGTACTAACAAGCTAACAAGAGATATTTTGATAGATAACTAGTTAAAAGGGGAGTAAGAAGGAAGATTTTTTTTTTTTTTTTTTTTTTTTTGGCCATTATACTCATAGCCACTGGTTTGGGGTGAAACTGCAAAGCTTGTATCAATTTCAGTTTATAAATTTCGATGATGTTACTTTAAGATCCTTAGTGAATAAAAGATCGGATTATGTATAAGGAGTCCGCGGAACTATTCATCTTTTATGTAAAGTTAATAGCTGAAGATAATTTCCGGTATCCTAGTAGTCCTTTGGTTACTTTTTCTACTAACTAAAGTAAATAATTGAGAAAAATTCCCGTTATTCACCATGTTTTTTTATCATATTTTTTGTAAACAATGCTGGATATATACTTGGATGATCTATGAAGCAAAATTGTGTGTATGTAGTTCTCATCACATTGTAGAAATTATATTTTCATGAAGTCATTAGAAAGCAAAAATATATGATCTCAGATAGGAACACATATACGAAAATGGTAGTCTTCTAGTGAATATGCAGGAGCTAATTTTAAGTCGTTCTCGTGTATGTAATGTACTAATTTGGAAAGATATTAAAATTCCTTTTTTTTCCAGAATCGTGCAGATTTTGCACAGGAAGTGGTACTGTAACAGTTGAGCTTGGAGGTGGTGAAACAGAAGTGTCGAGATGCATAAACTGTGATGGTGCTGGTGGTTTAACGTGCACCACATGTCAAGGCAGCGGGATCCAACCTCGATACCTTGACCGCAGGTAAGAATCAGCTGAGATCTGTTTTTGTATGAATAGTGAAAACTTATCATAACTGGTGGTGGCATCTTTGACCCATTTACCTACAACTGGGTCGATTTGGGCTTCTTTTTTTTTTTGGGTAAAGGGTTCCCCGGTAAATATTATTACGCCAAAAAATAATTAAGTACAATGAATGTGTGTGAATCCCACATCTCAGCCCAAATAATTAAGTCCAGCGATTTGGGCTATGTTTTATCACTAACGGGTCAACTTTGTTAAGCAAAAGGCTTAAACCAAAAATAAAGCGGATCAAATGGGTCAAATTTGTTGAGTTTTGACCGAAGTGTATAGAAATGCATAACAATCCCTTAAAACTTGAATAGGAATACTCGTAATAAAAAAGTTGGATTTGTTTGGTACTAATACAGTGTCTACAGAGCTCAAAAATATGGATCCGGTTTTGAACTACAGTAAACATTATTCGTTTATCTAGTTTTCCAACAAAAACATGCAGATTCACCTCTATTATTTCTCACTGAATTTTGTGATTTGCATTGCCAGAGAGTTCAAGGATGACGACTAGACAAAATGTTATAGGCAGCATCTTTGGCGGATTTTGAATATATACGAGTGTAATTATCTGATTAACCTCGTTTACTGTAAAGATGAATGAACATCTTTTGTTTGATTGTTTCTTCTTTTCTCATGAAGAGAAAAAATTCTACCATGTAAGCAGGATTACTATATACTTACTTTTCTGTAAATTTTCTGAAAAATTTCCACTCTTGTTAAGGTAATAACAACTTGTTCACCCTATGCATCGATAATATAGTATTATCAGTAACTGTATTTGAGCTAGCAGATCACGAGCTAATCCATCGAGTGAACATAGTAGTATATATGCTCGACCTTAAGCACATGGACTGCCAAGTTTGAAAGATTGAGACATGGACTGCCAATATAGTATTATCAGTAACTGCCAAGTCATTTCATTAAAGGCACAAATGCCTGTTATGTTGCTATAGGCTCGGCTTGACCCCTTGGTGGTTGGTTCAATTATTTAAGGCAAATGCGAAGCCAATATTGAATGTTACAGGCTACCTACTTCATTTATGGAATTTTTGTATTCGATCATAATAAAGGAAACTTGAGCTGGTTGGGGTTGCCGGTTTGTCACCATACTAGCTCCGCCCCTACTTGTATGTCATAAGGTGTCGTGTGAATCTTTAATCTTATATAATTTGCATATAATGTGGTGGAGATTATATTAGCATTTATATAGGTCACGGATTATCAATACAATAAGCCCATTTGTCATTATTTACAATAAGTTGTTTGATGTATTATTAATCATGCATATTGATTCACGTCATATCATATCACACATCAATACAAAACCTAACTTAACCTCATTGATGTGACAAAAGTTTAATGTTTGTCTTTAAAAGTTAAAACGTCATTATCTTCTTGATTTGACCTGGTAGAGCATTGCTATGTTTGTTTATATTTTTTTTTTGATATAATGTAAGGCGACTAATGAAATGCCAAAATATAGAATTTGCAACAAGTAGACGACCATAATAAACTCGGGAACACGAATTAATTCTGTTTCTTTTCACTTTTGTTCTCTTTCTTTTGAAAATAAAATTCGAGAACGCTATGTAAATAACTAGATATATATGAATTTTATTTTAAAAATGTTTGTGGTTAAATGAGAATGAATACTTGAGTAAAGCTCGCATGAAAAAAGTCAGCCCACAACTGCTACGTCCGTCTATAGTGACAACTATTTTTGTTGTTCTAGAAAGACCATAAAGCGTGACAACATATTGAGTTTTTAGTAAAGTAAATTAACTATTACTAGACGAGTACCCGTGCATAGCAACGGGATTTTATAGCGACAGATAGTTTATTGATAAAAAAAAGTTTATAAGTTATATATGAAAAATAATAAAAGTTTGAAGATTTGGGAATTAAACATAATGTTATGAAACCCGGCTCGACCCGGGTGGTTGAACCGTTCCGGTCGAAAAATTGGTCGATTTAAACCGGGTCAACTTGCTAGGTTGGGTCGAAAATGGGTCAAATTAAACCGGTTCAACTCGTCAGGTTTGAAGCGTCCCGGGTCAACCCGGTTTGTGATTTGTATTAATTGTTTTAATTGGTTATAAATGAAAAATAATAAAAGTTTGAAGATTTGGGAATTAAACATAATGTTTTGAAACCCGGTTCGACCCGGGTGGTTCAACAGGTTAAACCGTTCCGGTCGAAAATTTGGTCGATTTAAACCGGGTCAGCTTGCTAGGTTGGGTCGAAAACAGGTCAAATTAAACCGGTTCAACCCGTCGGGTTTGAAGCGTCCCGGGTCAAACCGGTTTGTGATTTGTATTAATTGTTTTAATTGGTTGTACAATTTGTATAAATTATTGTACTTTTAAGTAATAAGGTGTTTTAATAAGAGTATTAATTACATTTCATAATTTCCTTTAATAAATTTTTTCAACATTTCACATTCTTTGACTTTTCACTTTTTCACTTTTCCACTTTGACCATTTTTGCTTTATAGGTATTATAGATTAGGGATCTAAACCAGATGAGACAACACCTAAGTTATCCGAAATCGACTCTCAAATTATTCGGAATCGACTCAATTAAAACGAGTTGTGTTCGAGCTACTCGAATACACTATCGAGTTGCGTTCGAGTTTACTTGTGAAGCTTGCGAGCCTTATCGAGTTTCGACTAAATTATATTTTGCCGCTTTATTTACGTATAAAGCAAAAACAATTTGGATCCTACGTAGGATCATAGCAAGCTTAAGATTTTATAAGATTCTGATCTTGATCGTAGGATCTTAAGATTTAATCCAATTCGATCTTACTTTTCTCGAACCGTAAACTAAAAAACCTACAAAGTTATGTGTTATGTTCATAGAATTTATAAACAACATTTTAATCTTTTTAGTTCCATATTTATAATTTAGAATAACAGTTCTATTCTATGAAATATTTATATAATTTTGTGTTTATCATATTATATTATAATGGATGAATGCCTTCTAATATTAGAATACTTAAAATTAAGCCTTACAAGTTAATAAGCTTAAAATACAAATGATTCAAACACAAATGCTACTTATAGAAATTTCCCTCATATTTAATTTCAGCATACAATTAATACTAACATTAAATACAATAAATAAATTATTATATACATTAAATATAATTAATTAACTGGTCAATAAATACAATTAATACACTTATTAACAACTTAAACATAATTCCTACATTAAATGTCACTAATACAAATAATAAAGCATATTATACAAATATTCAAGCCCAAACAGGCAATGGGCTCAAGCCCGAACGGACACGAGCTAAACGAAATTTTTGATATCCGTAAATTTACTGTCAAAAAGAATATATTGGTATTATTGTTTATATTTTTTTGATATAATGTAAGGCAACTAATGAAATACCAAAATATAGAATTTGCAACAAGTAGACGACGATAATGAACTTGGGAACACGAATTTATTTTGTTTCTTTCCACTTTTGTTCTCTTCTTTTGAAAATTAAAATTTGAGAACGCTATGTAAATAACTAGATATATATGAATTTTATTTTAAAAATGTTTGTGTTTAAATGAGAATGAATACTCGGGTACAGCTCGCATGAAGAAAGTCAGCCCACAACTACTACGTCCCCCTATTTTTGTTGTTCTAGAAAAAGACCATAAAGTGTGACAACATATTGAGTTTTTAGTAAAGTAAATTAACTATTATTAGGGATATAAACTAGATGAGACAACACCCGAGTTATCCGAAATCGATTTGTAAACTATTTGAAATTGACTCGATTTAAATGAGTTGTGTTTGAGCTACTCGAATACACTATCGAGTCGCGTTCGAGTTTACTCATGAAGCTCGACTAAATTACATTTTACTCTTTTATTTACGTATAAAGCAAAATGATTCGGATCCTACGTAATTTTATAGCAAGCTTAAGATTTTATAAAATTCTGATCTTGATCGTAAGATCTTAAGATCTAATCCAATCCAATCTTACTTTTCTCGAACAGTAAACTAAAAAAACTACAAAGTTTTGTGTTATGTTTATAGAGTTTATAAACAACATGTTAATGTTCTTAATTCCATATTTATAATTTAGGATAAGATTTTTATGAATATTTATATAATTTTGCGTTTATTATATATAATAATTTATAAATTTGAATATTATTAAAATGACTATTACGAAATGACATTATTATAGTAAGATCTTAAGATACTGATTTGATATTACAATTTCGATATTAAGAAAATGAAAACTGTCCTGAGCAATTGAAAACTTCGAAAAGAAGCATAAAAGATACCAATAACATTTACTCATTAAAAAACAAAAAAAATGTCACAAGATGTTGGGTTTATTAAAGTAAAATAGGTTAATGAAAACAATGTAACATCCATAAACGTGTCACTCAATCAGGAATAACATTTTGAACCAACCACAAACCCCCAAAAAAAAAAATAATAATAATAATAAAAAAATAAAAACAAAAAAACATTTGTCGGTGCACTTTCTTTTTCACGCACCAAAAAACACACACAATTTATAAAGTGTCACACAAACATTTTTAAGTTTCAAATATTAAAACATCGGCCAACTTTTATAAACCAGACAAATTTACGCAAAATAACAGTATATAACGGTAAATAATTGTCTCTATAAACTTGTAATTACGCAAAACAACGGTATATAACGGCAAATAATTATATCTGTGAACTTGTAATACTAATGTGACTCTTGATGCAACACTTGCAAGTTCAATTTTTAGTTTTTCTTTATTATTTATTTTCGTAAGATAAAAAAGCTTTCATTTAAAATTTGTAAATCATGTATCTGTGCTTAGAAATTAAAAACTGTATCTTATTAAAAAGTTTAAATTTCTATTAAAAAGTTTATATTCGAATTATAAATCATACACGGGGGCGGAGCTACAAGAGGATCGGGAAGGGTCCTGGCCCTCTAGGCCTAAGCCCATTAGTGTATTTATTTTTCATGTATAAAAAAAATAAAAATTAATCTCAACCGTCGCATCTAATGTTTTTCCAGAAACAATTTTGTTTCGGCTCTCTTACGAAAAATTTTTCTAGCTCCGCCACTGATCATATAGCTATTTTTTTAAGAAATGTGATTTGCACACTCTTCAAGTTGATTGGGAAGCTCTAATTTATAGTGTTTTGACATTTATATTTTTACAGGATGAAAATAAGTGATGTGAGAATATAAATGTCAATACATTCTAGATTTGTACGTACCAATTACTTGGGTGATACTCACACCAAATCATTGTTTGTCTCTAATACTATATTAAATTGTAAAGTACTAATTACTATCAAATCAATCTATCAATCTAATCTAAACTGCAGTTTGCAAACTCAAGTGTCTACTTAGCCCTACGAAACCTACTACCAGTCAAAAAATAAGTAAAAAACAAAGAAAGAATCAGTCGCGCCACATTTGTCGGTGCACTTTCCTATATTTCCACACACAAAAAAACAGACAGCCATATATTAAAAACCTTTACCAACTTTTATACTCGTAAATCCCTACTTATTCAACCACATTGCCTTTTAATTCAACACATTCAGATCTATTTTCAGATCTCTGTAATTACTAATTATCAAGTCTTCAGGTATATACATTTTCTTAAACTCATTCATCAAAACCCTTAAAAACCCTTAATGTTTTGTTGTTACATTGTTTTAATTTATGTTTAATTTATTACTACATTTTGTTTATACTAAGCAAGTTTGTTTAGTTTAGTAGTAATTAAACATGTTATAATACTAATTTTGATATTACATTGTTTAGTTTATTGTTTAGATACATATTTTTGATGTTTTAAAGAACTGTGTTTTTTGTTAAAATTGTGACATGATACTATGTTTGAAGTTAAAGGGTAGTCGCCCGTCGAGTCGGAAACCCATTTATACCAGGGATTTTTTTTTTTTTTTTTTTTTTTTTTTTTTTTTTTTTTTTTTTTTTTTAATAAATATGTGCTTTTCTTTTGTCTTTTGTCGGTTAAAAATTGAAATTTATGTTAAAAATGTCGAGTCGGAAACCCATATATACACATACTCCGTAAAACTGTAATTTTACTGTCACATTGTTGAAATTTTTGTTAAAAATGTGTGCTTTTTCTTGCTTGAAACAAGAAGAAGTGATTTAAATCGAAGCACGAAATGACAAAACTTATAAGTAATTTTGGGGTTTCGAAAATTTACCCCTGCTTCCGTTTTGTCTTTTGTCGGTGAAAGAGGGTAACTTTGTCGAAAAAACAATTACGCGTTGTGTTTTAAGTAAAATTTGCTGTCTGCGAATTGCCTCCCCAATTATGCTATTACATTTGGATCTTTTGTTCAAATTATGATTGTTGAAACTCTGAGTACGATGTTATGTTTGTTGATTATTGTTTAGATCTGAAGGAATATGGGGAAAGAGGAGAAATCCGGAGGATGTTGGGGGTGGTTTATTGTGTTGATTGTAGTAGGGGCGATTGCCTTAGCGTTAGGCCTTACATTGCGGAACAAGTTTCATCACCATGATAATGATGATGATTCTCCTGTTCCGGGGCCTCCTGGCGCTGTTACGAAGAAGTATGGTGATGCTCTTAAGGTCGCTTTGCAGTTCTTTGATGTTCAAAAAGGTAATTTCGTATATGATGATTATACTGTTGCCATTGGCTGCAATGTTGAATGAACTAAAGATGTGTCGGTTTAGTACTTTTTTTTGTTTGTATATGTATAGATCTTAAGTTATTTTCCTTGTATGGCTTTTTGTGTAATAGTATTTGTTTCCCTAATTCGAGTCATCGAGTACAATTAAGTTGGTTGACTGAATTTGACTTCAATAATGCTATGTATTGGACACTTTGACTGTATTATACTGGCAGATCTATAGCCACTTGAGGGTGTGCATGTGCATACCCTCAATTATATGGATATAAATGTTGTAAGAATAATTTATGTATTTTAGTTTTGAAGAGTTAGATTTGACTCCTAAACAGAACACACTTTATATTCTACAAATAAAGCGAGACCATGAATGTGAAAAAAAATCTATGCTATGGTACATCGAGAGATACCATTGCCACTTAATCTGACATCACGGAAAACATGGACACTGTACTTCCAGACATAACATCAAATTACTTTTTTTTTAGGATATTTTGGATTATTGTTTCTTATGACACGTCACTTTAGCTATAGTTATTGATAAGACTCTGTGTGTTGTAGCTGGTAAGTTGGAAAATAATGAAATATCATGGAGGGGGGACTCGGCTCTAACAGATGGAAAGGATGTTAAGTTGGATCTGAGCAAGGGAATGTATGATGCTGGAGATCATATGAAGTTTGGATTCCCAATGGCTTATACAGCCACTGTTCTTTCGTGGGCCATCCTTGAGTATGGCGATCAGATGAAAGCAGCCGATCAATTGGAATCTGCCAAAGACTCACTTAAGTGGATCACTGACTACCTTATCAACGCTCATCCTGAACCTAATGTGTTGTACATTCAGGTAACTCTTAATTTGCCTTGAAAAAAAGGATTGGAGTTATGTTTATTTTTAACGAGCCAAATGGGTGTTTAAAGTGTTATGTTTACATTCTTGATGTCCTCTTTAGGTGGGTGATGCAGAACTTGACCATAAATGTTGGGATAGACCTGAAGTTATGACTGAGAAAAGACCTACTATACAAATAAACACGTCTACCCCTGGAACAGAAGTTGCAGCCGAGACTGCAGCAGCAATGGCATCTGCATCACTGGTGTTCAAATCAAGTGATCCAAAATATTCAAGCACGCTCCTCAAACATGCTAAAGAGCTATTTACATTCGCGGACAAGTATAGAGGATCTTACAGTGAGAACATCCCTGAAGTTCAGACATACTACAATTCAACCGGCTATGGTGATGAGCTTTTGTGGGCAGCTAGCTGGCTTTATCATGCAACAACTGAGCAGACGTATCTTGATTATGTAACTGGAACTAATGGAGAAACCTTTGCTAATTGGGGTAGCCCTACTTGGTTCAGTTGGGACGACAAGCTCCCCGGGACCCAGGTAATGTCTGCTAATATCTATGTGTGAGCTGTTTATTGTAATTTGAAGTCTCAATCACATTAATTAGTTTTTACTGTTTGCATAAAGTGGTTCTGGTTTTGATAATCTGAATATTTAGAGGTCAAATAATCTGTTTTGCATCATTATAGGCACATCTTAACACAATCTCTTGCAACATGTTTATCACAACTAGTTTTCTGATTGTTCATCTTCATGTAAAATTTGCAGGTTCTTTTGTCGAGGTCAAGCTTATTTAATTCAAAAGTTGCTTCAAATGCAGACATAAAGAAGTACAGAAAGACTGCCGAGGCTATTATGTGTGGCCTCCTGCCAAAATCCCCAACAGCAACTTTAAGCAGAACCAAAAGTAAATATATTTCCATGTTTTCATACGTAGTCATCTTGATGTGAATCCCAAGATATCTTCTTACTATAGCATGTCAACAAATACAGGTGGTCTTATATGGATCAGTGACTGGAATGCGCTACAGCATCCTGTTGCTTCTGCTTTTTTAGCTGTTGTTTACAGCGATTACATGCTTACGTCTCGGTCTCTGAAGATCCAGTGTGACGCAGACACCTTCACAGCAAAAGATCTTAGAAAATTTGCCTTGTCACAGGTATGCTTCACATACTAAAGCCAGCAAAATGCTTCTTATATGTTTTGGGTCAAATGAGTAATTTTAAGGTGGGTAATGGGTTGACCCACTAATTTTATTATTAATTTTCTCAAATAATCAGAATTTGTCAAACATGCAAACATCTGATTAAACGGCTTAAGAGATTGTAAGCATTTGAATACACTTTTAGCCTGGTTTTTATATGGTCTGCCTTTTTCAGCTATGTTTTGACTCATCAGACCCATCAAAGATAAAATCTTAAAAAACCGACACGGACCCCCTTTTAGATAAATTGGTCAAAATCACCGTGTCTATCTAAACTGATATGATTTTATGTTTCATTAGGCTAACTATGTGTTGGGAGACAATCCAATGAAGATGAGTTATCTTGTTGGATACGGTGACAAGTACTCGCAATTTGTGCACCATAGAGGAGCCTCAATTCCCGCTGATGCAACCACAGGCTGCTCTGATGGTTGGGATTGGCTCAGCTCAGATAAACCTAACCCTAACGTTGCCGTTGGAGCACTTGTTGGTGGACCATTTCTAAACGAGTCATTTGTAGATGACCGTAACAACTCAATGCAAACTGAACCAAGCACATACAACAGTGCAGCCTTGGTTGGCCTTCTTTCTGGTTTGGTCACAACCTCATCAGTGGTTACATCTTTCACATAATGTTTTCGTTTTACGTATTATTCATTTATTTGTATTATAATATTGAGTGACGTGAAAATAACACGTGTAGGACTTGTGTGCGTAGGCGTAGTGAATTCCACGTTAGAATATACAACTTATGTGATGAGTGTATATAGTCGTAGTTGCCTGTTATCAATCGGTTTTGGGTTGGAATTCTGAGCTCTATTGTGATTTTTTCATATAAAATTATATTACGTATATGTTTGT
The DNA here is from genome assembly GCA_030686995.1 of Artemisia argyi. NCBI lineage: Eukaryota > Viridiplantae > Streptophyta > Magnoliopsida > Asterales > Asteraceae > Artemisia > Artemisia argyi. Next base: position 181,586,300 of record CM060693.1, on the reverse strand, counting down.
GCTGGAACTCAAATGTGTGGTTGTCCTTTTATTATTTTGCGATAGTTGACGAAGATTGCAAGTAAGCTAAAAGACACAGAATGAAAACTTGTCTAAGAAAAATATTGCATTTTGTACACCTAATAGAAGTGTTTGTAGTTTCTGTAAGGAAGCCTATAAAGCTTCTATATTGTCAAAACATCAAATTATTGTTGTAATCACTGTACTTGCAAATTGTATTGTTGAAAGTTAGAAATACAAACCTTCTTGTGTCATAGCAGACTTTTGGAAAACATTATAGAATAGATAACAAATATAATGGTTATCAAAAACATTATAGAAAATGCTAAATGGTTACAAACAATAAGTTAGTGCTAGAAACCCAACCACACAAGTACATGTAATTTGCATTTTTATAGTCAAAGACAGCTTATGGCTGGCTGTGGTACCAAGTACTTAAAAGTGGTTAACCATGTAGACTCATACATAGCCTATGTTGTGAATCACACTCAACCAATGACTCTGCCTATATATATCACACCACAGTCCACACCATTACCACAAACCACGTTGTCGCTACCATGTCTTCCTCTTCCCGTGTTCCCTCTGTCGCCATACCAGCAACTTCCCTCCTTATGTTATTCATCACATACCTTCCATTCTTTACAACTGCTCAATCCAACTTGCCAATAACCCCCACAATCACGGAATGTGGGCCCCGTATCCTTCCACTAGCCGCATGTGCCCCATATGTCCAAGGTTTGTCTACAGAGCCGTCTCAAATGTGTTGTGATAAGTTGAAGCATGTTAATGATCAGCAGTCGTTGTGTTTGTGTATCTTGCTCAATAACTCGGCTTTGAGCTCTACCTTCCCAATCAACACGACGCTTGCTATGCAACTTCCACTTATATGTAGTGTCAACTTCGACATTGCCTCTTGTACAGGTTTGGGTTCTTAAGTATTCTCATCATAATTTTTTATGTCCTTGATTATTTTACCAACTTACCAACGTTTTTGGTTTTACAAAGGCGCTCCTTCGCCATCCATGCCGCCTACGCCACAAGTTTCTCTAGGGTCAACTACAAATACCACTAGAAATTCCACCGTTGCTTGTAAGTCATTCTTAACAAGTTTGTAAAAAAGACCAGTTCAAAATCTAAAGATAGTAATCATATAGCTATAACATTCGACTTAATGCCGTGTCGTGTGTGATTTTACAGCTTCTCCTATGACATCAACAACAGCAGTCACTCCAAAAGCTGGCGTTATGGGACTAGGTTATTATCACCCGAACTACGCCACGAAGTTTAAGGGATCATTTCAGTTGCGGCTGATGGTGGTGTTGGCGATATTGACTTGCTTATCGACTAGCATACTATGTTAAACATTTCTTGCTTATGTATTAGGTCGTTGGTTGATAATAGGTGAATATGTTTGAAGTAGAGTTAACAGGTTCGCTAGAACCATAAAAAATTGTAGTTTCATAAGAATGATGGTGTGTATGCAACAAGAAGTTTAAGTATAATTATTGGTTTTTAACTATCCGAGCCTTCATCTTTGATTTAAACCGAGCCTTGCAAACTAATTAATTATCATGGATTCAAGACTCACAATCAATCAAATATGTATTTAACCTCTTTAAAACAAAAATACAATGACACAACTCAATTTTTGTAGTTACTACATTCGTTTCTTACAATTTTTAGCCGTTTTTATTTTAGTATAAGTCCACTTATTAAGAATTGGGCAAGTAAACAAGGAAAAACCAACTATAAACCATACAAAAGCAGAGAAAAAAGCCAAGAAAATTAGTACATATTAGGCCTCATGAGACACTGTCATCGTCATTGGCTTCATATTAAAATTCCGAAAGAAAACATATGGGAATCCCTGCGGTAGCCCTAAAGACGCGTTGTAACAAGTCGTCACCCTAGTCAGCAAGCTTCAAAAGTCCTTTCTCCTTTCTTTTCCGAAACTCAAATAGAAAACTCTCCCCATGGGACAGGGGGGGGGGGGGGGGTTCTAAAAACAACAATGACACTGTTTTTTTTATTGTAACTCTTAAACCGCTTGAAGTTAACTGACGCTGTCAGCATATGTAGATCGTTATTAAATTCAATAGACAATGAATGAGGAATCACCACCTCCACTTCTATAACACACCGCCAAGCGCCGATGTAAGCAGACTGTTGCCAATACAAAACAAAAAGAAAAAAAAAATCACTTACTATCAAAGTGTTGGTATCAAGATAAATATATTTAGTTTCTGATTTTATGCTTAGCTTTTTTTCATAAAAAATAATTATAGTTCTTCGCTTTGAGGTTGTTTCGCAATTTCACCTCGAATTACAATTGAGTGTTAGGCAATAGATTATGAGGCTCGAGGGGTCGATTCGGGTCTCCAATATCCAATGTATCTTGTAACAAACCCTAAACCAACCGGTACAATTAGAAAATCAGAAAGGATGTGTTTGAATAGGATCTTATGGGGCTTAATTATAAGGGATTGAGCTTTTAAACAAGTTAGCTTATATAATAAGCTTCACTTGTCACTCAAGCTCATAAAAGCTTTTATAAGCTATAAGCCTCTATAAGCTCAAATGAATTGAAACGAGTTTTTTTGTTTAAGTCTAAAATACACCATTTGTCCCTAAACTTGTCAAAAAAACATCACGGTATTTCGTCATCGTGAGTCTTTTTTCAAGTATTTTTTTAATCATGCTTAGTCCCTTGACCCGTTATCTTTCGGTCAACACCGTTATTTTCCTTATGCTTTTGTTTTTAGTCGATGGGTATAACGGTCATTTCATAAATTATTAAACCGAGGAAAATAGTACAACGCGTTTATCTAACCATTGATAGCGCTACAATATTTCTTGACTATTAATAGCTACCTCATTCTATCATCACTCATCCTTAAAAATCACATGTGATATTTGAAATAAAAAATCAACTATTATTTAAAAGTCACATGCGATTTTTCATGACGTAAATCTCAACATTCAAAAGAATCTTGAAAAAAAAGTTCTTCAAAGCATATATAAATGCCCCTCTATAAAACGATGATTTAATTTTCGTCGGTGATATGATTCATTTCGCGTAACAATTAATGATTTGTGAAATATTTAATTTAAAGATAAAATAAGTGAGTTGTGAATTTATATAAAACTTTTCTCATTTCCATTAGGCTGTGAACAATGGTCGGTCGCCACTTTTGGTCGACCAATCGGTTGCTATGGGTCAGCCGTTGTGGGCAATCGGTCTTCGTCGGTCGAGTTGCACAAAATGAAACGACTTGGTCGGGTAAACGACCGAGTTGAGGACAACGGATACAAGTTCATACCATTTGCTTTTTCTACGTTCGGGGAATTTGATACGGAGGCTTTAGACACACGTATTAAATCTATTGCCATTAGCCACTCAAATAATGCTAAGAGAGGCGTTTTTATTCTTCATAAAATAAGCTTCTGTATTCAGAAAGGAGTGAGAGCACAGCTTGTGTCTAGACTCTCATCCAACTTCATGTAAATTTTTAGGGTTTTTGTAAAGTGATGGTTCAAAAAAAATAAATAATAATAATAATAATAATAATAAATTAACTTAATCGCCACTGTGACAACTTGATCAGGCCGCCGAAAAGAGAAATCTGATCAGACGTAAGTTATTATTCACACCCTTATAAAAACTCCGTAACAAAATTAAGCCCAAAAATAGGTTAACATTTGTCACACCCCTTTCTTTTCCCCCTATTTTTTTCCCGCCAAAAAACTTCCATTAACCCAAACACCGCCAGAGAAACAAACAAACAAACCCTAGCAGCCAATCAGCCATGTCACCATCATCGGATGATGACGTGTCACATCCTCATATCTCCGATAACGATCTCAAGGTTCTTCATCATCATCTTCTTCTTCAATTATATAATTTCACTAGGTTTAGTAATGGGGTGTTTGTTACGGCTTATGGCTTATGCTTCATAAGCTCACCTTTTGTGGCTTATTTTTAAACTTTTCGGCTTGTATAAGTTTATTAGTGTTTGGATTAGCTTATTTATCCAGCTTATGGGCTTATTTGAATTTGGAAAAAGCCGATAAGCTCGTTTTTTAGAGCTTATATCTAGTTGAGCATATTGGCTTAAGCCAATAAGGGGGCATTGATATGATGATAAGCTCCAAAGAATGAGCTTATCGGCTTTTTCCAAATTCAAATAAGCTCATAAGCCGGATAAATAAGCTAATCCAAACACCCCCATGTCATAATGAACTTATAAGCCGAAAATTTTCAAAATGAGCTTATGAAACATAAGCCCAACACCAAATAAACCATAAGCCGGCTATATAAGCCGAAACAAACACCCCTACCCCCTAAGCCGACAGGGTCTCTAGTGGGGAATCTGAACCACTCACTACTAGGAAATCTCTTTAGGATTTCCAAAAGTAATGTATACGTGCTTATTTGAGAATTTACGGTTTTTGGAAGTCGGTGACGAAATCGTATGTATTTGTGGAATCTCGCTAAAAGTAGTGTGTGTGAGATATGAAATTACTAATTAATGAAATGGAAATATGATTTTGTGCTTGTTGGGATCTAAATTTGAATTTTTGCGCATTGAAATCTGAATGTATGCCCAAAGCCATAGGTTCAGCCAGCCCAATTTAGGTTTTGTTTTGGTAAAGTATCATTTGTGGAGTGAAACCGTATAAGTAGTATGTGACTTATAACTTACATATGTGTGTTAATTCATAAATAAGCACATACAGGGAACGTTGAATTTTACTCTAAAGTTATGTGTGATACGCCATGAATTGAGCCAATTGAAATACAATTTCACAATATTACAGTCGTAGGCTCATCCAGTTTATTCAGGGCTATTGTTGGTAAAGTATCATTCGTGGTGTGGAAACTGTATAAGCAGAATGGATTTTATAAAATAGACTTACGAAAGGTTATGAGTTGAAGAACTGATGTTGGATTCACTTTCTGTTTTACAGCCATTTTATGTGCTTCATAAAGCATCTACTTGTCAACAACGTGTTAAGAAACCAGTTGGAAGGAGCAGTAGAAAAGTTAAGGTTAATTTGTCCGCGTCATTGGCTACTAGTGATGAAGGTGAAGTGTTGGATGATCAGTTGCACGAGAACTCGCGAATGAAATCTTTCCACAATGCGTGGGTGAAAATTGAATCGACCATCAAGGTTTGCTAACACTGGTTATCCTTTTTAAAATACAAAGAAAGTAAGGAAAAAAACGTCAGCCCTGATATATTCATATTAAAATGCAGGATGTTTTGCACAACATTAATGCTGATGTATTCAATGAGGTAGATAGCTGGGTGCACAAATCATTTGATGCAATTTGCTCAAATGGCAAGCCCGATGCAAACAAAGCCACTTGTGCATATCCCATTGTAACCGATGTTACAGCTAAACAAATTTTCACTGCCTTAGTGGTGATGAGTAAGTTTCTTCTAAAATTAAGCTCTTTCAAGTTACCAAATTTGTTTGGAATTCCCGCCTTCATCTATGTGCGTATAAAGAAAGTATATCTGTAATTAGTACTAATGAGACCAAATATGTTAATCATCTCACTGATTTGCAGACAATATGGAATTTGTTGATGACCTTCAGACATTTGCGGATCTGGGTACACATTTGCAATCTCATGGATGCCACGTGGCTAACCTCTCATCAGTGGACTTTTCTGTCAAAAGTGGAATAGGTGGTTGTTTGAGAAGTTTGCTTAGGCAGATTTTGAGCAGTAGCATTGATGTAAGATTTGTGTGTCTTTTGATAATAATACCGTCCCTTATTTTCCTTGTTCATAAATATGTTTTCTTAACCTCTTATTTAAACAGGTGGCCGACATATCTATCTTAGCTTCTTGGTATATTGAGCACGATAGTTATAAGCACCCAGTGGTTGTTATTATTGAAGATATGGATAGGTGCAGCGGACCTGTACTTTCTGATTTCATACTCATGTTGAGGTATAGTTTCTGATATGCATTTTACCATCACATGGATACTTTACTACTCCACATTTGCTAGAGGTGGAAATACGTGTGGGTCGGACGGGTTGGGTGACAGTTCAAAATGGGGTCTTTATTTGGCTTAATACACTTTTTATCCCAAAGTTTTTAAAATTTTATAACAATTAGTGTGTCAAACATGATTACATAGTTTTTATTGTTCCAGTAATATTCTAATACAATTTTGAACGAAGTTATATCATTTCAGTTTGGACTCCTTCGACATTCATTTGGCTCTTTTTTTGTTAACAAGAACCAACCCATTTATCAGCTAACGGGTCATATTGATCACATCTACTAGTATTTGATTATACTCTTTATTCATGTCATATAACCATGACCTGCACGTACTAACATCTCTTTTTCATAAACCAGTGAATGGGTGATTAAGATCCCAGTCATCTTGATACTGGGAGTTGCAACAACACTTGATGCCTCAAAAAGCATACTTACTTCCAAGGCAGTTCAACACTTGTCTCCTTCCAAGTTTTTTTTGGGATCTCCAGCTGATAGATTGGATGCGATCATTAAGGCAGTACTTGTGAAACCTTGCTCTGGGTTTTTAGTTGGTCACAAGGTTGCAGGTTTTATAAGAAATTGCTTCTTGAGACAGGATGGAACCCTGACGTCTTTAGTTAGAGCTGTAAAGGTTGGTGGTTTAACTTTGAGCACTATATTGGGTTATATTTATCAGAAAACAGGTCACAAGTTGCCCAAACATGTATTTTTTTTTAAAGCATAAAACATACTAGTCATTTTTGAAATCGTTGGGTCACTTGACCCATTTTACTTAACACTCCCATTTTGCCACCTGTAATAAGCACAGTCGCTATTATCATTATCTGCTTAGTGACTTACAAATACTAAAGAGGTAATTTGCTATACCGAGCTGACTGGTAACAATGTTTTAACAGATGGCGTTAGTCCAACATTTTCTTATGGAGCCTTTAAGCTTCACTGTGACAGGCTTACTTGATGAAGAGGTTAGCTTGGACTATTGTTCTCCCCCTCTTTTTTTATTGTTCTTGATTATAATAAAATTAAATAAAAATACCCGTGTTTCTCCTGTGTCTATTGGGTCTTAGGCATCATTAAATTCATCCTTACGGCCATACTTTTTTCTTCTGTTGTACAGAGAGAGGAAGCTACTTCTGTGGCAGAGGCATGGCCCAAGCAAGCTTTTGATCTTCCATCTTGTTCAAGGTACTTGTGATATACTGTTGAAAGTATGTTTGTAAAAATAGTGCCAGTTGTTATTGTCTAAACTTATGTTTGTAAATCCTATTGTAAGGAGACTCTCTGAACCAAAAAGTGAAGTTGCGTCGGATGGGCCATCAAAAATGATAGAAGTGATGAATTTGTGGAGCTGTGTAGTTTCGGTGAGATTCAAATCAACCTTGATTGCTTCGAGATTACTGTCGTATCTGATTGAATTATACGTGATTAACTCTAGCTGCTACACAGATTTATAATAATAATAAACACTTCGTTTTCTTCTCTTTTCTATCGTTTATTTATTTTATTTTATGAACGTTTAGAGGGTAATTTATTGCAGTGCTTGCATGAAGCGGGAAAGAAACAGAAAACCACCCTCTTAGACTTGTATTACGAAGCGTTAGATCCAAAGCTTTACAATTTGAGGCATTCTGATCACTTGGAGCTGAAACCCGATTCTCAAAGGCCTTCCTGGATTCAAGGTATCAATGGGACATCATCCAAAATGCAAAAAGGTGGTTTAATTGGCCAAACGATCCGCCAGGTTAGGTAAGTTAGAAATGTTTACCTTGATTTGCTAATCATATTGCTTGACTGTAAATATAGTTACTGGTTATTTGTCTAAGTTATCGTTTGGATATATTTCAACTTTCTTCTGATCTTTTTATTTATCTATTATGAACTGTTATATTGATTATGTCATCACAACTCGTATTGCTAAGCGGTTTTTGGATGCAAGTAATTTAGTTTACTCTTAAATAATCAGTTCTGTTGCAACTGGTTCGAAACAGATTCTCCAACAGTGATGGTTCGAAATAACCAGATAACCTAAAGCAGAGTCTGCATATGCAAACTTCAAAATTTTGATTATTGATAATTCGATAATCAGTTTCAGAACAATTCCAAACGCCTTAAATCTTTCTTTTCCATCATTGAAATTTGTGTTGCTAACAGCATTGTTTTCTACTTATTGTGTGTAATCTTCACAATATTAGTATTCGTTCTTATAAAATTCTTAACACAATCATGTTATCACTCAGGGACCTTTCGCCTGCTGCTTTGCTTCAGTTGGTTGAGAAGTGGAGTAAACAAACAGACGGTTTCATTGAGGTATGACTAGCTGACCAGTTATTGATTTTATCTGAACATGTTGATACGCCTTCCTCTTGACTTGTTGACTTTCTTATTCATTTTAGATCCATGAGAAAGTAAAGGAACTTCAATTGCAAGAAAAAATTGAGGATGATAATTTAAAAGAACCGGCAAACAGATCTCGGTAATACTCATTAAATTCTACTCTAATTCTAAATGAAGTTATTTACTCATGACGTTTACGTTAACTTGTTCTTGTGACAGGAGACAAACAATCCGGAATAGCGGAAATTTGGATAGAAGTACCAAAACATTAAATGATAAAGCTGCTGCATTGATTAGTTGCATGACGAGGTAATGTGATGTGCATCATCTTTCACTGTTTATAATCAGTATTCACCCTTTTGAAATGAAATTTAAGCTGTATTACTGTAGAATTCAGTGTTAGATAATACGTTTTGGCTATGAAGCAGGGATCATATGCAACCCATTGAGTGTATTCCTTTTCACGAGATTGTCTGCTTCAAGAATGTTGACAAACTACAAGCCGTAAGTCATTTAACAGTTTCTTTGTCAATAGTTAATTGCGTTAGTTATGATTTCAAAACAATATTATTACATTTGGCACTTTTCAACCTTTTTAAATAAAAATATTTTATGAGGCTGTATGTGTTAAAAATAAACTTCTGGCAAATTTCAGCCCATTTGACATGTTCCTCTTGTAGCTTAAATTTTATATTCAGACCGTTAAGATAAAACACAACCCAAAATGACCTATACTTGATAAAAGGGTCAATATTATCTTCTTTTTTTAATACATTTGGTGAGGTTAACTAATAGTGATAATGAAAATACCTCAAAACAAATCTTTGAATTTACTACATTTTTTTCACAAACTGAATAAATAAATTGACTAACTTTCTAATTCTTTTTCTATTGGTTTTGTCAGGCGTTGTGTGGAGATCCTAGAAGAAGGATCCAACTTGATCTACTGGAATGCCACAACTTCTTGAAGTGTAGTTGCTGCGGCAAAAGTAGCAATGCTCCAAGTTCATCAATGCATGATACAACACTAATGTAAGACTCTTTTCCAATTGTCTTATGATTAAAATAGTATCTTAACCACATTCATGTTTTTCCACAACTTCCTTCGAGCTTGGGATGTAGAAACTAGAGGTGGTAGTTTTGACCCGTGCTCTTTTGAATGGGTCAGTTTGGATTGTTTATTATTTTTAACAGGTCAAATAAAAGAAATTAGTGAAAAGGGGAATCCAAATTGGTCAAAAAAATCCCAATAAATAGACATAAGAAATTCTTAAAAAATGTTTACTGGTCAACCGATCTGTCCCATATAAACCCATACTAAATAATGACCCATTTTGACCATTTACACTCTAGCAATGATTTTTTAATTTTGACTTGCAATTCACGCTCCTTGTATACACAGGTATACCTTAGCTCAAGAGCATGGTGATCTTATCAATCTTCATGATTGGTATCAATCCTTCAGAGCAATTATTTTACAGAAAACTATTAAAGAAAGGCACAGAATGAAGGTTTCACCGTCGCCTAAGAAAAGAAAGATGACTGCTGAACCTCAGAATATAACAGAAGCTTCAGTTCAAGCACGATTTTGCAGGGCAGTAACGGAGCTCCAGATCACAGGACTGCTTCGGATGCCTAGCAAGAGGCGTCCTGATTTTGTGCAGAGGGTGGCCTTCGGTCTCTGACTCATATGCCAAACTGTCATATATCACTTGCTGACAAAGGTTAAAATGGTAAAAGTTTTGTCATGGATTAGCACACAAATAGCCAACCATATCCGGACATCATTTAATGAGAAAAACAAAACAGACCCTTATGTCATTGTACTCGTTCCCTACCTGAATTCAAGTGAACTACTACTATTAGTCATGCTGCTAAAATTTTATTAAATTTTTTGATACAGGTTGATGCTTGCATTCCTTAAAAAAAGATGATCCCAGTACAAGGTCTGGTTTCTCAATCTTGTCTTGGTAATGTAGAGGGCGTAATGTAATGTAATGTTTGTAACTTTGTATGATTTTAGTTATGAACAGCTCGTTTTGTATGCAAAGATTATAAATTTTAGTACAATAAATTTTTTAGCTGCCCAAATCTATGTACATCACTGCAATGCACTTGAGCCAAAAGATGGCTATAAACTGAAATAGTGCTGCATTATAACCATGAATCAGTATACACCACAAGTCTGACTAGAAATATTTGATAGATCAAACCAATTGTTTATGGACTTGTTATCACATTTTCCTACTTGATTAGTAAGGCTAGAACTCAATATCCAAGTATTGGACCAAAATAAAACTACTGTAGATCAAAATATTGGAACTTGATTAAATTCACTTACACCTCTTTTATGATACATATACCAGGTGAAATTATGCTTTTGAGTTTGTTGTATATCGAGTTTATCTTAGAGGCAGTAGTTTGACTTACCATAGTTGAAAATTTGAAGAGTAAGTTGATTTAACCAAAACAAGAAGATAAATTGCAGACATGAGTGAAAATGTATCAAGTGCGTTGAATTCTGATGTTTTTGCTTTGATTATTGACCTGTATTATCGAGCACAACGCCTGTGATCTAGTAATCAGCATAGTATGTTATTAGTGTAACTTCAGTTCAGCTTATCGGTCATCAAGCCCCATGTGTGCGTATCATAGCCAGCCACGCCATTATGTTAATTGTTTGTTATTGATAGTTAGGTTAGTCAGATGTTAGTTATGTCAGTTGTAGTCAGATGCTTATTAGGATATATGGATTCATAAGAATTCTCAGGTTGGAGCGTTTACATAGTATAACTTTTTATTTCTCCTTCAAATGTGTGTGACACTGAGCTTGAACTCGTAACATGATCATCTAATAAATAGAGTTAATTTCTAAAAAAAACAATTATAAGAAAACCAAATATTGAGTTAAGTATAAACGGTCGTTAGTATTAAGGACCAATGTTGCAAACGTTCGTTAGCTAACGGAAAAAACTAACGACAGTTAGACTCAGGGACCAAACCCGATTACGGGTCACAACTGCAGGGACCAAACCCAATAAAAAAAAGTTGAAAGACTATTTTCGTTAAACCTGACAGACCACATGGACCATTTATGAAATTAACTCTAAAATAAAAAATAAGAAAACGAAAAAAGAAACCCTAATGTCACTTCTTGATGACAATACTCTTTCTACTTCTCCTTGTATATTTAGCTCTTGCATAACCATCATCCACTTCCATTGTGTTCCGATTGACTCTCTTACGTTGCATATGCACGCTAACCTCCTCTTCATTTGCCGTATTCTTCTCCTCACTATGCTCTCTGTCGAAACTTGTGCTCTATAAAAAAATTTTGCACATGAATTACGATCAGGAGCCACATGGTTGTTTGCAGTTATGCACTACTACATATATAACAACTTCAGGTGTTTGGATAAAAGGTAAACATGATTTTCCAGATTGATCACATTGCTTATATATGTTCGAGATGAGGCTGTCGTATATATTCCACCAGTTGAGGAGACCTAGCCGGAGAGAATTCGAACAATTAAGTTTCACAAAAAGAAAAGAAACATAAAACATGTTGGAGTGATATAGATTGCACAGAACTAATAAGAGAAGAGAACGTACACCAAAAATACACACTATTTGAATAGAAAATGTCACAATAAAATAGGCTACATTGTATTTGTAACAGAAAATATCAGAACAGTACTTAGCAAGCTTTTACTAAGCTAGCTATAATTTATTCTTCTATCAATACTGATTTATTATGATATTAGTATTGATTTTTTTATTAACGGTTTGAATTACCGGCCAGCTTCTTCAACAAAAAATCATTTAGAATGGAATAGGATCAAGACGAGCCACAGGAATACAAACTAAAGGGTTAGCTCTAGTAAGTGTTAGCCCGGTTCCTTCTTCCATATCAACACTTGGTAGATTTCCATCTTTTCCGGCCTTCCAGTCGAAGCACTGAATCATACCACCAAGCGTCGTCTGTATCATATGTTGTGCTAACGATATTCCTGGACACATCCTCCTCCCACTACCAAACGTTAAGAAATGAAAATGTTGTCCTCTCACATCCAACATGTTATCTTCAAATCTTTCGGGCCTGAACTCAAGTGGTTTTTCCCAATGGTTGGGGTCTCTATTGAGGGCCCAGACGTTAATCAAAACATGTGTGTTAGCTGGAATATGGTAACCTGCCACTTTGCAATCTTGTGGTGAATGTCTTTGAATAAAAGGGGTAGACGGGTGGAGACGATAGTTTTCCTTCACAATTGCTTGGAGGTACGGAAGGTTTGGTATGTCGGAATCATTTACAAGTCTATTTCTGCCAACAACTCGATCAATTTCTTCTCTTGCTTTTCTCAATATATTTGGATTATTGATAAATTCTGCTATAATCCATTCTAGGGAACGTGATGAAGTGTCTGTTGCTGCAACAAACAAATCCTGCAATGAAAAGAGTATTACGATTATTTAGTACTGTATTTGTACATAGTTGTAAAAGAAGTACTTTAGTTACATGCATACATATAGTTGTAAAAGAAAAGTAATACATATAGACTCTTAATTAAAGTTGTGATTTAGTAAATGTTACCTGGATTAACGCTTTAATGTTGTCTCTCGTCAACTTTATCTCCATGCTTTCATCTTGTTTGATATCGAGTAACATGTCAAGCAAGTCCTTCACTTGTCCGGTCTCAGTGTGCTCTCGTGCCTCTTCATGCTCTTTTATCACCTTCTCAATCATAATATCAAATCTTGCAAGGATATCTTTCAACTTTTTCCTAAATCCCGTGACGTCTATATTCTTACAAAATCTTATGTAGTCTGAGGGGTTAAACGTACCTATGGCCTCACTTATATCAGAAATCAGTTTGCTCACATCATCTTCCTTGCCCTCATCGTCCGTACATCTTTTTCTGATAATCATTCTCGATATCACATTGTTAGTTAACTTCATTAGCTCACCACCAAGATCTAATGACTTGCCATTTTTAGCATTTTGATATAAAGTTTTCATGAACCGATTAATCTCATCACGCCTGACGTAAGCTTGTGTGTCAAGTGTTGTTGTATTCAGTAGTTGTGACATAATCATCTTTTTCATGAACGTCCAGTAAGGTCCGTATGGAGCAAATATAAAGTCTTTTGATCCATAGAGTAGGTAATGTGAAGCGAAGCTTCCTGTTCGGTTAGAAAAGTGTTTTTCGTTGGTTCTAAGGAATTCTTTCGCAATTTCTGGTGAACAAACAACAAAAGTAGGAACATAGCCCATAAAGACACGATAAAAGGACCCATATTTTAGAGAAATATTGTAAAGAGCTTGATGTGGTGTTGGTTTAAGGAGGTGCAGATGTCCTATAATCGGGAGGCCAAATGGGGTTGGCAGATTTTGAGATTTATAACCGCCGCTAGATTTGAAAAACGACGTTGCCCATATTAAGATGGTGGTGGTGAGGCATATGAAAATGAATAACAAGTAGGCATGGAAATCAGCCATGGTTATTCAGGTGGATCGACGTGCTCAAATAACATAAAGCATGCATAAATATATATAGGAGATGAAACTATCTAACATAATTCAAACCCTAAACCTATCTAACGTTGTTAAAAGAGTATTCAATATTGTTTGTTTATGAACGTCGATGTTTCAACACAAGCAAAGTCATCCTTGGTCTGGTCAAATTTGATGTTCTGCATACATAATAGGTCAACCAAAGAGGCGGAGACCCTTGTAAACTTGAGTCACTAATCACGTATAAATGTATTTTACTTGTCACACTATTTTTTTATATGTATCAAATTAGTTTTTTTCTATTTAATGTACTCAATTTTGCATTTTGTCATTTGTGTGTATTTTGTGACTTTTTTGCCCTTCAATTTATTAACACCCTATTACCCGACAAGGGCAAAAAAAAGTCACAAATACACACAAGTGAATCAAAATATAAGTTGTGTACATAGAATAGTAAATAAATAAATAATAATAATAATAATAATAATAATAATAATTGATACATAAAAGGGCAAAAAAATAAAAATACACACAAGGGGAAAAAGTCACAAATACACACAAGTGACGCAAAATGCAAGTTGTGTACGCAAAATGCAAGTTATTATTATTATTATTATTTATTTATTTATTTATTTATTTTAATAAATGTGATGGTTATAAAAATAATAATAATAATAATAATAATTGATATATAAAAGGATAGGGTGAGAACTAGGATACATTTATACACTATTATCCCTTTTTTTATATTATACCTAAATCTATTTCCGCCTCTTCATGTTAACCGAGGGTCCAAGAACTTTTTTTCTTTGCCCTTGTCACTTTCTTGCGCCCTTAAAGATCCCTCTATGCGCAAGTAACTACCAAGTTAAACCAAAGACATGTCTTTTTTACTATGGTTCAAAATGTGTTTGAAATCCTGTTGGAATATGCTCAAGGCACATTGCATATTTATACGGCTAAATATATGCAATATTAGGTGACACACAAATACACTTAAATACTTTTAGTTATAATATAAATATTGTATTTATATTATATTAATTAACACTAAAATGATTTATAAATCATTTTACTTATGTAATTATTATATATCGTATTAATAAATAATAAGGTAAACAAGCTTATTAGTTAATTATTGATATTGTATATTAACAAGATTCCAACCCCGCGTTGTTGAGGAGTGCTTGTATACATTAGGCCCGTAATTAGTGTAACACTATATTTATCTAAACCAAACTTGTTCTTTATTTGTTAACCATCCGTGTAACAATATTCGTACTAAACATGAATGAAGTGTACTATTATCGTTACTCTAGGCAAAACATATATAAATTTACACAAAAACATTTTCGTAACATAAAATCATTTTCATTTCTTCCTGGCTTTATTTCTTGTTAACTTGCTGCTGATATTACCCTTCCCTAGAGACAACCTTTTGTGTTAAAAGTCGCTTAGAATGCTAGAGCCAAAATAAATACCACCAATATCAGGATATGGAAACTGCGTAAACTCAATAAAATGTTTCTGGTAAATAAAAAAGCATGATTTTTGACACAAAGAAGACCGGATAACATCTTAAACCTCGACTTCTAACATCGAATACCTTTTTTAATCCTTTTCGCTCTCATTTTCTAGTCAAAGGTATATTTTTCTTTTACTTACCAATTCTTCTTGCACCTAAATAATAAAAAATGAAAAAAAAAAAAAAAAAAAAAAAAAAAAAAAAAAAAAAAAAAAAGAAAACGTTAGTAACTAGACACAGTATATGAAAATTTTAGCTCAAATATTGTGGCGACTACAAAACACAATTCCTACGGGGTGACGCATGCATTATAGCCAAGCAAGTATTATTTAAATTTGATATATAAAGACAACCTACAAAGTACCTTCAAAACCATATTTCCGTAATATAACGAATGCTCTTATAAAATATTGACGGTGACTTTAAGGTAAAACCATCCGCAAATTAAGCTTAACTATCATGACCACAAATGTGCAGGAAAAAACATATGTTGTTTAAATAGAAACATTGTTGTTTCTTTAAAGTAATTTATGTCCATGAAATGTAATGGCTGCAAAGCGTACTTGCAACTGAGTGACCAACTCATCACAACAAAGAGTTATCATCCAAATTAGATATACGAAAACAAACTCTGAAATGTATGTAAAACTATATCGCCCTAAACCGATATTTAACATTCCAAATTGTCGACATTAATATTAAGGTGAAAGCATCAATACATTTAGCTGAATATTACTTTCTACTTAAATAAAACCTTCACTAATAGTTCAAAGTAAAATAACGGGGATTTCAGATGCTATAAAGGAAACAAAAGACACTACGAAAGCAATAATTAGCATACCTTAAGGAATCCATTTAGTCACCAGCAATGCTTTTGAGAAAAAGATAAAGAATAAGATCACCAGGAAAACTGCCTAGTCTATCGTCTTGTACATCAAATTATTTTTTACTCACTTCTCACAACCATAATGCGGATGTCACATTACCATTGCACTACCTTCTATGGATAATAATAATAATAATAATAATAATAATAATAATAATAATAATAATAATAATAATAATAATACCGGTTGAATAATTTGTGAAAAATATATTTAAAACCATATCCATTTGCAAGAGCTATTAACTCAGTAACAAGACCTATACAGGTTAGGTTTGTTTCAGTTATGATACATTCCAATTTTAATATCATAACCCTTTGTAAATTCGATTCGTGTGACTTTTACCATGGAAAGCCTGAACATACAATGACCAATTTACCTTAAACAAAAAGATGATGCTAGGAGCAACGAAAAAGGATCATATGGATGTAGCTTCCTATTCTTCATTCCGCAAGAGGCTATTGCAGGGACTGCCAAACAATCAATCTGCTCCCTAGGCTTCTAAAAGTAGGTTATATTCCAAGCATCACAAACAACCGTTGCATCGATTTATTCCATCCTCCTCACGGCAACATTGTTTCAAATTGCCTAAATAGAAAACACAACAATTTTGTTAATAACTAAAACAACAACAGTTAAACTTAGAAGCAAGATTTGTATCGAGAAGGAACCATGATTGCACTCTAACCCCCTTTTTTCCATGACAAAAAGAAGGGTAAAAATATTACTAAGTTATAAACCCGAAACAACAAGTACATAAATTAGACCAAGAAACGTATATGTGGAAACCGTTAATGCAAACTACCACCATTAAGCATAGAATATGCACCCATGGTGTCGTAATCCTGGTAAACGAAAATTGCATCGACCCGTCTGTGGAAAACGTCGAGGGGGGGGGGGGGGTTGAATACGTTCCCGTTTAAAAACTTAAGACTTTTGTATCAAATAACCGATCAAGTGTGACGTAGTATGAAAAGTGTCAACAATAGTCGTTAAACTACTAGACCTAGTAGAAAGCAATAAATGAAGTATGCCATAATAGCACAAACATAGACACAATATAAATACCATGGCATAACATAAACATAATTGACATAATATAGCAACTAGCCACACAAGCATAAACGCAAAGCAAATATAAATGTAAAGTGGTAAATGTGAAAGTAACCATAAAGACAGCGCAAACCAGACACGATGATTTATAGTGGTTTGGTTACGAAGCTCCTCTTCGCCTACTCCACTCCTTGAGTACCCAACTCAAGAATTACTTCACTAATCAACAAGCTCCCTCTTGGCGGAGAAAACCATACAACATCGCTTACAATATTTTCCGACACTACGCTAGATGTCAAGTTCTTCTTCGGGTACAACCAAACCCATTATGTTTTGTGCCCCAACATAACAAACCTTCTGTTTTGAGGCCTAAACACATAAACCGTGTCACTTACATTATTTTCTGACATTGAGCTAAATGTTGAGTACTAATCTAGCTAGTACCAATCTCACTCACGATCTACCTGATCCTCACAAATCACACAAGCTACAAGATCCACACGACCTACACTCGATCTACCCGATCTACTCATAATCCACCCGATCTACTCACGATCTACCCGATCTGCCCGATAACAACACAAGCTACACAAGATCTTCCCGATCTCTACATGATCACAATGATCCACACAAACTAACTAAACTAGATGATAGACAACTTGATATATATCAAGATACAACAAGTACGTAATGAATGTTACGAGTGCACTACACTAACACTACAACACTTTGTATATTCTTGATATGGTGTTTTCTTCTCTTGCACTAGTAGAGGAATGAAGGTGATCACTTGAATTGATGATTGGTTCACTCTGAAACAAAGTAAAACTCACTAAATGATCAAAGAAAGTTATCTAAATAAGAGAGGATTAGACCAGAGAAAACTAACTAGAAAATATTATTTTGAAAGTGTAAAATGATCCACTATTTATAGGCAAGAAAAAACTAGCCGTTACAGACAGATGGTACCACTAATTGTCAGACGGCACCACTAAATTTAACGGTGCCATCGGGTATTTAGTGGTACCATCTGTACCAAAAATGCTCCCTTTTTTTTAGTGGTGAAGGTTTATTTGGGGATTTTTGGAGCTGTTTTGGGGGAGGAAAATAGATGTTGGGATTTTTAAACTAATTTTTCAAAATAAAACAATTTTTTTTAATTCAAAAATAATTTGTAAAATGTATTTTTGAAAAAATGTTTTGTCACGTTAAAAATATGAAGTCTTTTGAACAAAAATTTAATCCTTTGATCATTTGTCAAGTTTTAAATTTGTTTATTCATACCTTGAGTGATTTACGTCGGAATAAAATCTGCGACTGAGTTGAAGCATACTTGAGACTTTAAGAGATGTTGATGTAAGTATGGATTGATGATTTGTGTTTACAAGTAACTTGCACATTTTACGTTATGGAATACAAATTGCATGTTTGTCATTATTAAAACCTAAGAAACCGTTTAGTTTAAATATCGTAATATCTACACTAACAATCTCCCTCTTTTTTATGATGATAAATATGTAAATCGTGACACATAGTAAATGTAAAAGCTACCTGTTTACACTTCATTTTCCCCTTTTTGTCGAAGAAAAAGGTGGTTCAACTCGTAAGATGGTTGCTTTGAGATTTCCCTTCTCTTCTCCCCCTTATTACAATAACTTCCTTTCTCCCTAGAAAGGCGAGCTTGCATCATCTCAGTGAAGTCTTCTATCACCACTGTTAGAAAGACTGTGCTATGTATTCAAATACTCCCGAGCTCCCTCTAGCTCAATGCTCCTCTATGCTAATTGTATCCCTTCTATATTTACCTTTGTTTTTAGCAAATCCATGGATTAAATTCTTATAAAGGCTTTTCCTACATCAAGGGTAGGCTATGTGCAACATAATATATAACAAAAAAGGAGCAATCATTATAGAACATATAGCAAGACATGCATGGGTTAAACTATGTTAAAATGTAGCTACCTAAAAGCAATGAGTTTGATGAGTTATGTGAGCATATCAAAGTATGCTATAGGTTAGACACGTGATGAAAGTGTGACAAAAGGATAAAAACAAAGAAGAAAGCCCATGAAAGTTGAGCGACCAAAAACCATACGCTGAATAAAATACACCGTTCGTCTTTGAACTTGTACCAAAACCATACGTTGAGTCCGGCTAAGAAATTTCAGTCACCCAAGTTCCCTACTTTCATATTTTTAATCATCCAAAGTCCCTTTTGACTGTTATCCGTCAGTCAACTACCGTTAAGTTCCTCATGTGCCTTGCACATGAGGGCAAAATGATCATTTCATTGCTTGTCTTCTTCCACCCTCCTTCTTCGTCATCTCTACTCACCAACACCAATCATTACAACCATCCATCACCAACCATCACCATCACAACCATCCACCACCACCACCCACCATCATTATTGATTTTTTTTTCTTTTTCTCTTCTACATCAGATTCATAATTATACAACCATATATGTTAAGCAACCTCTTTAATCTTCATTCACAATTACACAATACAACATATAAAATTTACTTGTGTAAATGTTAACATGTACAATACAAATGGAAAGCACTATAAAACTAACCTATTGTAAACTTGCTTTACATGATAGTTTGAATGACATGTCAAATGAAAGTATTAAAATTTCATAATTAACAAGTTACGTGCGTACAAGTTCATATTAAATGCACAATGTATGAAGCATACATTTGAATGTAAATACGTTAGTTATATATTAAAACATTTAATTAAAACCTAAAAACACCAACAGTATATCACAAGCCATATATAATTATTAGAGCCACTTTATTTTGCATACTCTAATTTTGGTACATACCAAGGGACAAATCCCCACCATCTATCTAATTTGATTTAATGGTGAGGATTAACCTAAGATTAAATGGGGAAACATAAGTCATTTTTTTTTCCTCTTTTTTCTTTTTGTCTTTCTTATTATTTTTTTCCTTTTTTTTTTCTTTCTTTTTTTTTTTCTATCAATTCACGTAGACTTTTTTTTCTCTTTTTTGTTGTTCTTTCAATTCACGCAGATTTTTTTTTTTTTTTTTTTTTTTTTTTTTTTTTTTTTTTTTTTTTAATTCAGTTTTCTTTTAGTTCACTTTTTTTAATTCACTTTTTATTTTAGTTCACGTTTTTTTTCGTTTTCATACGTCTTTTACTGTTCTCATACGTTTTCGCCCGTTTTTTTACGTTTTCGTCCGTTTTCATATGTTTTTCGTTCGCTTTCTTACGTTTTTCCCCGTTAACGTCTGTTTTCATACGCTTTCATCTCGTTTTTCGTCCGTTTTTTTACGTTTTCGCCCATTAATGTCTGTTTTCATACGCTTTCATCTGTTTTCTTACATTTTCGTTTGTTTTCATACGTTTCCGTTCATTTTAATACGTTTTCGTCTGTTTTCTTTCATTTTCGTCCACTTTTCATACGTTTTCGTCCGTTTTCATACATATTCATTCATTTTCTTCCGTTTTCGTCCAGTTTTCAAACATTTTTGTCCTTTTCATACATATTTTTATACTTTCATACGTTTTCATACATTTTCATTTGTTTTCATCCGTTTTTAAATGTGTTTTGCCATTTTTCAGACGTTTTCATATGTTTCTAAATATCACAAGTGATATTTTTAATATCACAAGTGATATTCTATGATATTTAGAATATCACAAGTGATATTCTAAATTTCACAAGTGATTTTCTGTGATATGCAGAATATCACAAGTGATACTATGAGTACCACAAATGATATTCTGGATATCATAAGTAATATTCTGTGATATTCAGAATATCACAAGTGATATTCTAAATATCATAAGTGATTTTTTGAATATGACAAGTGATTTTCAACAAATGTTTTGTAACATGAAAATCACAAGTGATAGATATTCAGAAAATCACAAGTAATATTTAGAATATCATCATTGATATTCAGAAAATCACAAGTGATATTCTGAATATCAATTGTGATATTCAGAAACGTATAAAAATTGACGAAAACGTAAAAAAACGGACGAAAACGTAAAACAAACGGACTAATACATATGAAAACGGATGAATACATATGAAAATGGACGAAAACATAAGAATATCACAAGTGATATTCATAAAATCACAAGTGATATTCTGGATATCACTGAATATCACTTGTGATATTTAGAAATCACTTGTGATATTAAGAAACATAAGAAAATGGACGAAAATGTAAGAAAATGGACGAATACGTATGAAAACGGACAAAAACGTATGAAAGCGTAAAAACATGTGTGAAAACGGACCAAAACGTATGAAAAATGGACGAAAACGTATTAAAACGAACGAAAACGTCAAAATTAAACGAAAACATAAGAAACGGATAAAAATGGGCGAAAACATATGAAAACGGATAAAAATGGGCGAAAACGTAAGAAAACAGGCAAAAATGTATGAAAGCGTAAAATCACGTCTGAAAACGGACGAAAACGTATGAAAAATGGACGAAAACGAAAGAAAAATAGATGAAAACGGAAGAAAACGTATCAAAACAAATGAAAACATAAGAAAACAGATGAAAACGTAAGAAGATGAATGAAAACGGACGACAACGTATAAAAACGGACGAAAACGTCTGAAAATAAATGAAAACATCGAAAAATGAGCGAAAACATAAAAAACGGACAAAAACGTTTGAAAACAGACGAAAACGTATATAAACATATGAAAACAGACAAAAACGTATAAAACAGACGAAAATGTATAAAAATGGACGAAAACGTTTGAAAACGGACGGAAACAGACGAAAACGTTTGAAAAGAGACGAAAACGTAAAAAAAACGTATGAAAACAGACGAAAATATATGAAAACAAACGAAAACGTATGAAAGTGAAGAAGAAGAAGGGAAAAAACGTGAATTAAAAAAAAAAAAAAAAAAAAAAAAAAAAAAAAAAAAAAACCCCGTGAATTATGAAAGAAAAAAAAATAAGCGTGAAAAAAAAAGACGCAGAAAAAAAAAGAATAAAAAAAAAGACAAAAAGACAAAGAAAAAAGGAAAAAACATGGACTAAGGTTTTCATATTTAATCTTAGGTTAATCCACACAATTAGATTAAACTACATGGATAATGAGGATTTGTACCTTAGTATGCACCAAAATAAGAGTACGCATTTAAATTTTTCTCATGATTATTATGCGAATTACCATCCGTTAATGTAAAAAGGTTATAACTTTATGCGTTTATGTAAAATTAGGTTGATTTTGATCTATAAGATTTTGTTGTTTGCTTAAAAGAATTCAGATCTGACTAAAACACGTTTCTCTGTTGTTGTTGTTGTTGTTGTTGTTGTTAAGTGGGAGCGCAGTTAGAATCTCGGGTTTTTGCTAACTTCTTGTAAATCATTTGAAGTTCTAATAAAGTGATTATTATTGTTATTATCGTTATTATTATTATTATTATAGAAACATAATAGTTTTACATAAAGTCGGATGGGAGTCTAGACACAAGTTGTACTCCCACTCCTTTCTAAATACAAAAGCTTAATCTATGAAACGTAAAAGCACCACTCTTAGCATTATTTGAGTGGCTAATTGCAATAGATTTAATACGTGAAAGTGTGTCCAAAGCCTCCGTATCAAATTCCCCGAATGTAAAAAAAGCAAATAGTATGAACTTGTATCCGTTGTCATCGCATTTTGATGCATACTTACTCTTTTTCTTTTCCACTGCATTGTGCAAGGCTATCCCCACTACCATACCAGTCATATCCAAGTGTGCATCTTTACCTTGAAGCCAATTAAATAATAACAAGTCTGCATGTCGCAGTTCCTTCCCATCCTCCGAAAAGAACCCCATAGGAGCCTCTTTACGTACCATGATCCCAACCTTAGAACATATAGCAACTAGAATATCATGCACCAGATTATGCCTGAACTTCACATCCACTTCACTAAAGCATTGGACCACATGATCTCCCCATATGTCCATACGATGCACATTACAACTCGGGCAAATGCTACCTTCAGAGAACAGAGATACAGTAAGCCTATAACACAACACAGATCGGAATTAGCGATTGTTCATCCTCTATCTCAAGCCGTCAATAGGGATACTGAAATCTATCACAATTAACAAACTTTAATTGATACAACTAATCACATATCATCAAAATCTATCACAATAATTTATTATATGATGATCTAATGAATGTTGTCATATTTTTGGAACTAATTAGAATAAGGTTTTTAATATGAGATATTAAGAGATCCTTAAATTGTTATTAATATACTGCGTGATTGCAAATTGTCTAGTTTTGAGTGTTGCGATAATTGTGAATTGTGTAATATGTTAAAATTGGCAAAAGTGATTAGTGTTTTAGAAACCTTACTTAGGGCTTTTGTTTGTTTGGCATATTTTCTATTTGCTCAATATATATATATATATATATATATATATATATATATATATATATATATATATAT
Source organism: Artemisia argyi (assembly GCA_030686995.1). Classification (NCBI taxonomy): domain Eukaryota; kingdom Viridiplantae; phylum Streptophyta; class Magnoliopsida; order Asterales; family Asteraceae; genus Artemisia; species Artemisia argyi. Next base: position 181,562,510 of record CM060693.1, on the reverse strand, counting down.
ATATATATATATATATATATATATATATATATATACTGTAAGTGTTTATGAAACCTGACTATATTACTATCTTGAGTAAAATACGTCGTTTGTCTATGAACTTGTACAAAAACTATACGATGAGTCTGACTCAGAAATTTCAGTCACCTAAGGTCCCTACTTTCATGATTTTAATCATCCAAGGTCCCTTTAACTGTTATCCGTCAGTCAACTACCGATATGTTTCTCATGTGCCTTGCACATGAGGGCAAAATAGTCATTTCATTGCTTGTCTTCTTCCACCCTCCTTCTTCTTCATCTCCACTCATCACCACCAATCATTACAACCATCCATCACCAACCACCACCATTACAGCCATCCACCACCACCCACTACTTTTTTTTTCTCTCTCTTCTACATCATATTCATAATTATACAACCATATACGTATAGTGTTAAGCAACCTCTTTAATCTTCATTCACAATTACACATATACAACATATAAAATTTACTATGTAAATGTTAACATGTACAAATACAAATGGAAAGCACTGTAAAACTAGCCTATTGTAAGCTTGCTTTACATAATAGGTTGAATGACATATCAAATGAAAGTATTAATTTCATAATTAACAAGTCAAGTTACATGTGTACAAGTTCATATTACATACAAAATGCATGAAGCATGTATAATAATAAAAGATGTGTAGCGTCGTTTATTTTTCCAGAGGTCTTATGTCTTTATCTATATCTGCAGAAAAAGAAGCACATCTAAAGTCTTCATCTGCAAGAAAGAAAAACGTTCGTTTTTTATGCTTTTGAAAGAAAAGAAAAAAATGAAAAAGATATAGATAAAATTTGTATTTGAAAAAGTGAAAGTTGATGTCTAATTTTGAAGAGGTGAAAAGTAAAAATAAGCACTTGCGTTTTGAAAATAATAATAATAATAATAATAATAATAATAATAATAATAATACATAGCAGACGAAAGAAGTGAAAAAAAAAAAGAAAAAAAGGTAATGTTTTTGGATTAGATCAGAGGCTCATTTTCCATTTCGCCTAGAAAATTCGGATATCGTCTTTCACATGCAGATTAGTCAAACACCATAAAATCAAAAGTCAAGACCAATTTTTCTTGATGTTTGAACACAATAAAGTCCAAGTCTTGCATTTCATTATCTATCAGAAACTTCCTCGAACTGTCACCAAAAATGCCATGTGTCACTAACGTCACCAGTAACGAGTCAGATAAACATTTAAGATTAAATAAATTTGACTCACAATCATCATTTGTAAGTTATTGTTAAAGTTAAATTATTTATAGCTTTATTATAAGCAGTTGATGAATGCATGAAAATTGAGTTTAGAGATAAAACATGAGGCCTTGTGGATATATTTCCTTATAAAGAACATGAATACGTAAAAATATAGATAACCAAGTGGTTGATGCAGGCATATAACTGAAGCAAGTTAACCTAAAGAAGTTAAAATAAGTTTCGATAAATCGTATGAGTTGCATTGATTTATGGTTTAAACAACAATTCATCAAAGAGGTGTTTGTTTCGGCTTATATAGCTGGCTTATTGCTTTTTGGTTTTAAGCTTATGTTTCATAAGCTCACTTTTTGTGGCTTATTTTGAAACTTTCTGGTTTATATGAGCTTAGTATGACATGATAAGCTTATATAAGCCGAAAATTTTCAAAATGAGCCACAAAAAGTGAGTTTATGAAAGATAAGCCCAAAACCAAATAAGCTATAAGCCAGCTATATAAGCCGAAACAAGCACCCCTCATATATGAAAACACAAAGATTGGACCATCTGATGATCGAATATTAATAGTTATCATAAGAAGAAGAAAGATGGAGAAATGGTATATTGATGGAAATAATTAGTTAATTACTGTAGTAGATAACAATTTCATTTGAAGAAATTAGAGGGTGTTATGAATAATATAGAATTGATGTTCATATTTATTACTTTGGTAGGGTGTTTCTTTTTATTGTTAACGTGTTTTAATGATGAGATAATGGTAGGGGCCACATATATATATAATATGTTTCTTTTTCTGTTAATGGTTTATATGGGTAGAGAAAGCAAAAGATGGTTCTCCCAATTAAGACTCATTAACAGAAAGAGACCCAACCACTTAATTCAGAAAAAAAAATAAAAAAAAAATAAACAAGCCCATTAGTTGGCTTGAACGTATTGCTTACGAGTTACGCCTATGTGAATTAAACATCAGTTATTATCGTCTCATGTAATGTATAAATTAGTACTGTACCATATTCTAATTGACTGTTTAGTGTCAATAATAATAAAGCTACTACAAATGCAATTGTTTCCTAATTGAAGACAACCAAGGAAAATCTTTATTAGTTAATATAAAGGTATCAAACTATTCCTTAATTCAATATAACACTTTATGTGATAGTAAACGAAATGGATTAAGCGCCTATGATATATGGCAAATAATTATTTTGGCCTTTGTCCTTCCAAACCATTGTTACGCCTTTAAATACGAGTGACTTCATAAAAGAATAGCATACTTTTGGCATATTCTAGGATTGTTTATTCTGTGACACTGTTTACCGTGTGCATTTTTGACGATATGTTAGCTCCCATATTGATTTATATCGTAAACCACAGAGTTAATCCTTTCACACTTACATTTATGATTTTGGGAACGTCATAATTATTTCTTCATTTTATGCTAGAAGCTCATGCATATTGATACAATTAGATAGATGTTACACCATCCATAAGATAATATATTTGAAATCTATAAAACTGCTAACATAAATTTGATAGGAGATATATAAGTTTAAGTACGATGATGTGCAATGTTATCTTTATTGTTTGACTTCAGAATAAAATTATGTGCAATCGAAGCACATATGGCCATAACCTAGAGTTATTGGCATGACCGGTTGAATCATCCCGGATCAATGATGATGCGAAATATATATAAGAACAATAAGTTCTTCCAAAATAGATTTGATTGTTCTTAATGGAAGTTAAGTGTTAATATATCACCACCAAATTAAAGTAAGGACTTTGTCCTATAAAGTTTTTTGGAAAAAATATAAAGGGGATGTATGTAGGCTTATACATCCGCCATGTGGATCATTTTGAGTTTTAAAATTGATGCTTCCTTAAAATGATCATCAAATACGCAACTTAATGTTAGTGTGGTTAGTGGCTCGACTTATAAAATGCGAGCACGCTTTTCCAAATTATATTATTGAGAATGGTGGTGAATAATTTCAAGTATTGGGCGATTATTGAAATAAGTGTTTAACTTAAAAGTAGCACATGTTCATACGCTAATTGCTTTTGTTGAAATGTTTATAAAACGTCTTCAATTGATTGCAAAGCCAATAATTGTGAGAACAAAACTATTCTTTATGGGGCATGTAATTTCAAATGATAAAATATAAATTCGCATCTTGCCAACGATCTATAACGAATCCTCCCCAAACGGAATAGTTTTTGGTCACAAACCATATTCCCATGTAAGACATTATAATTATGCAACATATGTTATAGTAAATCCACCACAATGCACAACAATGGGATGTAGTAATGGATAATGCATTCAGGGGGAGAGAATGAGCAGCGGGGGATAAGGAATTAATTATGATATAAATGTTGATCCTTACACTAATGAATATGAACTTTAAGTTAAAGGGACAATTTATATTCCAGATCTAGAAATTGCTAGCATGTTTTGTGACCTAAAGATGTGACTATATCATATATACGTTGCTAGTGCTCCAATTATAATGTATGTCCCAACATGACAACCAATGATTGAAAGTGAGTCTGTGGCATGGCTGCTGTTACACCCCGTGCCCACTTTGACCAAAATTTAAAACTTTTAACGCGTAAATGCTTTGACTATAACGGGCTTACTGTTACTCTTTAATAAAACGACAAGATTCTATTACAAATTATCCCTTCGACCGACTTTTAAAAGATACTAGACTTAATTACCTTCAAAACGATAGGTGGCACAACCACCAACGAATTACGGTTTACTTTGTACAACACTTAGAAAATTACCAAATCTGAACTGTTGAACATATACGCCATATCTCAAAAAGAGATGTGCCATATCACATGATACGCCGTATCTCAAAAAGAGATGCGCCGTATCAACTCAAAAACTGATATGCCATATCCCCAAAATGAGATACGCCATATCTACCCTCAGTTACAAAACCAGCTGCAAAGAATATGCATAAACTCAACACTTACCCACAAACCATTTTGACCTCATTACAACACTATAACTTATGCCAAAACAATCATTTAGCATTCAAAACTATAATAAACCATAATACACGGCAAATGACCCGTTTGACCCCCAAAGTGGGTAAAAACATGCATTAGACCAAACACCCCTTTAACTTCATACAAACTCATAACCCATTCTATAACACACCTTTAGACACTCAAATAACTATAACAACCATATTACACGCATTGATACAAAATGACATATTTAAAACCAAATAAGGACTTGCAGGGGTACAACATCGACATTGAGCTCGTTATTCTAAACTAAGCTCTTAATTACCATACAAAGCCTTTTAATCTGTAATTCCAATCTTTAAGCCTTAATCCAATCTTTACCTTCTTCGCGAGAACCTACAAAACATTAACTATAATGGTAAGCAATAACGCTTAGTAAGTAACACGATTAGTACATGATAATACGTAATCCATACATATGAGACATGAACATAACCATGCTCCATAACACATACCTATAACATACATATGCACATAGAACATGAACACATACCTTGGTCATTTAACAATACAAACTAACACTAAATCCTTCCATTCTCAAGTCTCCTAGCTCAAACTCTTCTAACTAACCATAACCACACTTATTCATAATCACATATTATACACGTAGTAACCGTAGTTACTTACCTTAGCTCCAAGCTAAGCTTATCAGAACACCAACATCCATAATCATCATTATCTTCCTTGTTAGCATCCTAATCCATAATGATCATAAACATAAACATATAATAAAACTACTATAACAACTATAATATAATCATGGTTTATGTAACCAATAACTCATCTCTTTAACATTTCAATTCATCATAAAATCATATGTTGATCATATGACAACCTACCCATGGAATCATTTACTTAAAACCCATATAAAACCCCTTTTATAATTACTATAACCTTTAATTAGCTTAAAAATACCTTTTACCCTTTATCCCCAAATTAGGGTTCATAAACCCTAATTTCTAATTCTGTTAATTAACACTTAATTGAGGTTACTTACCTGTAACAAATCATTGCTAGAACCTATCTCTTGGATTCATCCCTTTAGAGCATTACAAGATCGTCACCTTAGTTCTAACTTTCTCATCCCTTCTCTCACTTGGTTCGTACCATCAAAACACACAGGATATGTGTGGAATTATCCAAAGACTGATATATATATATATATATATATATATATATATATATATATATATATATATATATATATATATATATATATATATATATATATATATATAGAATCTGGATCGATTGAGAAGGTTTTTATTTTGAGAAGATTGAGAAGGTTTTCAAAAACGATAGATTTTTAACTTTGATTCATGTTTTTCAAGCATAAAACTCATTTTAATGTGATTAAAATTCAAAATGTGTAAAAAAAATATTTGAATCAATGTTAAAAATCTCTCGATTTTGCGATATATGTAGAATACTGAATCATCTGTACAAATTTAATGAATCATTATCATAACTCGATTTTAACAATGATTTGTGAATCAAATTTATGATTTATAGATTCGATTCACCATAAAATGATGTTTACTTGTGAATCAAATAAAAAACATGAATCAGTTTGTTCAAACGAAGATTTCTCAATCTTCTCAAAATAAAAACCTTCTCAATGGAACCGGATCCTATATATATATATATATATATATATATATATATATATATATATATATATATATAGGTTAAAATAAAAAGGGTCTTATAATAAAAAGTGTAGGAAGGATTGTGAGGGCGACATGTGTCACCCCTATGCCACATCATATGACACATGTCACCACCCCCACCCCCCCCCAAAAAAAAAAAAAAAAAATTCCCGCCAAAAAAAATTTTTTTTTGGGGCAAAAAAATTTTTTTTTTCCCGCCAAAATTTTTTAGTGCATCACAGTTATAAAGTTACTGCATCACAGTTTTAAATTTTAGTGCATTAAGGTTATAAGTTACTGCAACATAGTTGATGCACTAAACTATTAACTATGATGCAGTAACTTATAATAAAGATGCACCAAAACTTAAAAAATAATCGTATTTTAATTGTGATGCAGTTACATACATATATGATGCATAAAACTTATGATAATTCAGTTTCTTTATAACTATGATGCAGTAACTTTATAACCATGATGCAGTAACATTAAAACCATGAATGCAGTAATCGTGATGCAGTAAAATCATAATTGTGATGCAGTAAACGTGATGCAGTAACTTTATAACCGTGATGCAGTAACTTTATAACTGTGATGCACTAAAAAATTTTGGCGGGAAAAAAAAAATTTTTTTTGCCCAAAAAAAAATTTTTTTTTGGCGGGAAAATTTTTTTTTTCGGGGGGGGGGGGGAGGTGGTGGGGGGTGGGGGTGACACGTGTCATATGATGTGGCAAGGGGGTGACACATGTCACTCCCACAATCCTTCCTACACTTTTTATTATAAGGCCCTTTTTATAATAACTCCACCCTATATATATACATATATATATATATATATATATATATATATATATATATATATAGAACTGAGATCAAATGAGAACTTTCTTAAAGTTGTAAAAATGAGAACCAACCAAAATCGTTCAAATGACACTCAACTTAAAAGAAAATAAAAGCATAATTAATTACAACTAAACTTATTAAATATTTGATTGGTTTTTTTATGAAAATTGGCGTAAACTAAGTGATACACTTTGATTCAACGTGTAATGTATATCAAGGTTTAGTATTATTTATCAAGTTTTTAGTTGTTGTTGTGTATTAGGTGTATCAATTTATTTATAAGAAATTAGTTTTTTGAGATTTTAATGTATATGTATCAAAATTTTAATTGTGTATCAGTAATCCGTTTCTCATGTATGAGTTGTTTATTAGTCGATTTAATGTTTACTTGTATTAATATATAATATTTTGGTCCATCTTTGCTAAAATGGTTATGTATCAATGTTTTATTGATATTTTATAATAGTTCTCATTTTTACAACTTTAAGAAAGTTCTCACATTAACCTTCCCCTATATATATATATATATATATATATATATATATATATATATATATATATATAGTTAGGATCAAATAGGAAGAATAATTAAAATAGGAAGGATAAGAAGTAACCACAACCACATATTATAGATGCACCTACAAAAATGGATGCATCTACATTCAAATTTTCCCTCTCATATAAAAATGTGTGGCTATAATTACTTCTTACCCTATATATATATATATATATATATATATATATATATAAGATAGGTGGTGACTCATCAAAAAGGGCGTTTTAGTCATTTAAAGAGACACTAGACATGAAGGTTATTGAAAAAGAAACCCAGGTTGGTGAAAAACTATGAGAGCTCAGTAAATAATATATAATGTCTAGTAAAGTGTGTAATCGAAAAGAAATAAATTGACGTCGATAGCTATATATGATAATGTGCATGATAATGATTATGTAAATAAGTAAGATAGCGCTGAAGCAATACTTGCAGGAAGTGCAGATGTATAAATGAGTGGCCAAAGGATGTAAAGACGCAAAGAAATAATGAAAGAATGAAGTCTCTTGTGACGAGACATGATTACTGGGACTTAAAGTTCGTACATATGAATGTGTAAATTATTGGATATGCATTGCTTTTTATGAGGAAGCGAAATTAAAGTATTCAAACTTTTATATATAAAGCACAACAAATGGTCTGTATTATTGATGTTTTTGCTTTGATTATTGACCTGTATTATTGAGTACAACGCATGTGATCTGGTAATAAACATAATATGTTATTAGTGTAAATTCAGTTCAGCGTATCAGTTATCACGAAGCCCCATGTGTGTGTATCATAGCCAGCCACACCATATAAGTTAATGTTAGTTATTGATAGTTAGGTTAATCAGATGTTAGTTATGTCAACAGGACCGCATCAGAAACAATTGTTCCATATACAAGTTGATTATCTTGCCAAACATCACAAGTTTTTTAATAAAATGAAACGGTGAAATTATCTAAGCTAAAACTGATGTAAACAATATTCATAAAATTATGCTTATTAGGATATATGGGTTCATAAGAATTCTCAGGTTCGAGCATTTACATGATATATTCTTTTTATTTCTCCTTCAAATGTGTGCGACACTGACCTTGAACTCATACTATAATCATCTAAAGTAAAATGAAAAATAAGAAAAAGAAAACAGAAACCCTAATATCACTTGTTGATGATAATACTCTTTCTACTTCTCTTTGTAGATTTATCTCTTGCATAACCATCATCCACATCCATTGTGCTCTGATTGACTCTCTTAGGTTGCATATGCGTGCTAACCTCCTCTTCATTTGCCCTATTCTTCTCGTCACTATGCTCTCTGTCGAAACTTGTGCTCTACAAAACAATTGCACATAAATTACGAGTAAGATAACTTTAAAAATCTTGAAAAAAAACACGAAAAAACCCAATGACTAATTAACATAAAAAATAAACCCATGATTCAAAATACCAATAAGTTCAATCAAGAAATATGAAAAGAAAGTACCTTATTTAAAGCAAGAGGCGTCGAAGGACTAAGTTCTCCGGTCTTGTCCTTCTTCGCAACCATAATCTTTTGCTTATAATTTTTTAAACTTGATAAACCTTTTACTGCATCAAAAAGCTTAGCTTCTTTTAAACATATCTTATTACTGTAATATTTACTAGACAATTAGCCACGCCATTACTTCGGCTTCATTATAGTGCCTTGTGACGTGTCATGCTTAGTTATAGATTAATAATAATATTAATATTAATTAATACTAGTATTAATAATGAAAGAAAGTTTAGTAAAGTTGTGAGATTGTGAGTCATTATGGCTCACAATCTCACAATTTTACTAAAGTTATCTTATACAACTTTAGAGGATCCAAGTCCTTGTTTTAGCAGGTGTATGTTGAGAAAACCAGCTATGAAACCATAAAAGTATTTATCAAGTTTTATCTTTTAAAGTTAACTTTTCCATAAGTATTACTTCTTCTGTCACAAGTTATAAGTCCCTTCGTCCATGTTCTTATTTGAGGTTGTTCAAAATACTTGTTAATTTTTATATTATAGCCAATCGAAATGAATTTTACTGAATAAAGATGATATTTATTTGTAAAGAGTGTAATCATTTGGAATTTTTTTAAACCGGATGCAATTAAAAAATAGCCTTTACTGTATAATTTAAGGACGGAGGAAGTAGTATTTACAAATAAATAAATAATCCAGTTCCGAAACACTTTGGGTTAAGGGCCACAATAATCTTGAATATTATAAGGCCCAATTTCTATTAGTCCGTGTACCAATCCTAACTGTGTTACAAGTGATCCATCCATCACTTCATATTAGGTCTTATATATATAGATTACAAACGTACGTGAAAATTCGCTAGAAGAAAATCAAAGAACTTGATCGGCAAAGTTTATTCTTTTTTCTGAACAAATTGACAAGGTCAGTTACATATTTAATTCTTTATATTTAAACTAGAAGAGTGCTCTTGCAATGCAAGTTGGTTACTTTATTACTATATTTTGCATTATTCGGTTACACGTTTAGTTGTTTTCATGCTTTTATAAGTAGAGATAGTAGAGACTAGAGATGGTTAAGCCTTCTAATTATAGAATAGTCTCAAATAGTATAGATTTGTTTGATTGATAGCTTACTAATTACGTAGTTATAATAATTTAATTAGTTGTTACTTGTTGCTTTTTTTTTTTTTGAACGGCGGGTTAGTTGTTAGATGTTGGCTCGAGATTTATTTGATTGATAGCTTACTAATTACGTAGTTATAATAATTTAATTAGTTGTTACTTGTTGCCTTTTTTTTTTTTTTTTTTTTTTTTTGAACGGCGGGTTAGTTGTTAGATGTTGGCTCGAGATAGTGTCGCATCCTCTCGGGCAGAGATACCAACCGCGAGCCTCTCCTTAGGGGATAACCTCACTCCTATTCCCGATTCGCCTGATATCATTAGAACTTGTGGTTCCAAGTGAGGACTTCTCGGTCGGTCACCCAAACCGTTACTACTCTCACTTGGGCTCGCCTAACTACTTAAGCCTTTAACACTTGACCACAAGCGCATGATTGTTACTTGTTGCTTTACATTATTGTCATTATAAATAGTTGATTATAAATGATTCATGACTTTAATTATTTTTAAGTTAGTTGATATTATGACTGCTTCATATTTAGTTGACAAATTATTACTATAAAAAATTGCTTCCGTCCTTCTGAATTCATACATAGATATTTTATATACTTTTGTGATTTATAAACTTTGTACTTCTGAATTCATACATAGTGATATATAACGATATTTTTTTCGCACTTGTAACCCGCTCAAAAGTCAAAAGCCTAAGCTTATCCAAACACCCAAAAACTAATAGGCTGAAAAAAGTCAAATTTCAAATAAGCCCATAAGCTCATAAAAGAAGCTAATCATGTAACAACTTATATCATTTTTTTTTGGGTTAAAATAATAACAACTTATATCATTTGTACATGTTTAGTATGTCCTATGCACTAATTGTTGCCTGCATATTGTTTGCAGCTTTTGGAGCCACATAAGAAGTATATGCTAGTGGTGTAGCAAATAAAGATTAGATTTAATTGGGAGAGAATGGAATCCGGGCATGGTAAAACGAGAATGAATGTACAAGGTGATGGACTAAGCAAATTGCCCGATGATCTTATCCTTAAAATCCTGTCTTTTGTTGGCATAAAACTTGCTGTCCAAACAAGTGTTTTGTCATCTAGATGGAGGTATCTTTGGACTTCATTGCCGTGTCTTAATTTCTCAAGTGAGGATTTCAAAACGTTGCCGTTGCACAAGGTTTCCAAATTTGTAACTCGTGTTTTATCATGCCGCAATAATCAAACAGAAATATCTTCAGCTAAACTCAGTTTTAGCTTTCTCAGAAAGGCTAGTCAGGAATTTGTCAAAAAGATTCTGAACTACTCGTTCTCCCACAATGTCAAACAACTAACTGTTTCATGCTTGCCTGATAAGAGTGCAGTTGAATTACCTCTTTCTCTGTTCAGTTCTCAGTCTCTCGAACATCTCACTATTGCTGGATATTTTTGTGTATCTTCTGTTATTCTCACATCAGCATGGGATCTCACAAGCTTAACAACATTGCATATCGAATATATAACATTTATGGAGGAGGTTTTTGCTAAAGATACTGGTATTTTCTCTAAATGTGCGAACTTGAAGAAACTCGTGTTAAAAACATGTAGCATGACAAGATCAAATGGTGTTGATATTTGTCATCCTGGACTTTCTAATCTCACGCTTGAAAGTGGACAGCAATTCGAAAATGTTATAAATGTAGTTGCGCCTCAACTAAAGGATCTCACTGTTAGAAATTGGCCAAGATTGCATCCGATTTCTGCACCTGAGCTTGTGTCCCTGCGCTTTAAAGGTTGCCAATCTCAATGGTTGAAGTTTTCTTCATACAGGTTATGTTCTTTGGAAAATTTGGATCTATGTATTTTCGAAGATTTTTCAGATAAGCCAAACAAGCCAGACGCTCATACAATTTTTGATCTACTTCAAGAGCTCCATAGTGTCAAATATCTCACGCTTAACATGGAAATTTTTCAGGTGAGTTGGTATCGGAATCAGTCATTAGTCTTTATAGTGTGAGTTATATGGTTGCCATAGCAGTGATATTAAGGATTAATCCTAATCTCAGTATAAAAGTGAAATTTTCTTTCTTTTTTTCAAGCTATGCAGAACACCAGACATTCTTTTGTGTAATACTTTGGTGCTCAACATTATTTGATACTTCCAGTAGCCATTGGTCATTTTTCATGGAAGTACCAAGACATTATTTTAGATGAAATATAAATCCAGAAAGAAATGATGCATACTTTTGTGTATTTGACAAAAATTGTGTGGGTTGCTTTAATTGTCCCGTATCTTATATATAATTTTTATTCTGCAGATTTTTTCTCAGCTAATGGAACTAATCTCATATCAACCTTCTCCGTTTGTTAACTTGAAGAGTTTAAAGGTTTATCCACACAATTTAGGTGTAGAAATGCAAGAAACTATACCTGCGAAAGTCAAAAAGTATTTGCTAGATGGTTCTCCAAGTGCCACCTTCACAGAGGTCTCATGCGAGGTATTTACGCCATGAATATATGGTCTTACTTACCATTCAGTGTGCTTGGTGATTAAAGCTTCTTCATGTTAATAATTTTGAGATTTTAAACTGCTAATATAAAAAGTTTTCTTTCTGGTCGCACAAACATCGCAACTTTGTTTAATATAACAAAAAGTAAAAAAAGTGTAGTTGTTACCCGGCGTGGCCTTTGTTGGAATATTGGATAAATATTAATTAGTTAAATGTCTAGTATCGAACCCGAGACCTCGGGATTGCACACATTACAAACGAGAGTCAAAGATTAATAAATATTAATTGTTAGATATATTTATTAATAACACAAGTTTAAGGACTAATGGTCGTTAGTTATTAAGTGTACGGACTAACTATCGTTAAAAGGAAACGAAAAGGACTAGATTGAAACTTGGTAACAAGAAGGATCCGGAACACCCTTCTTTGGTGTGTGGCCGGTCGATCAAGGCCCAAGGGGAAACCCATTGCCTTTGCTTGTTCACCAAGTATTCTCTAGTATATATACAAACTCAAGGGTCATTGTTTTCACACCTTTTGTGCACACACAATACCCTAAGTTTGGTTTTCTTTCTTGTTTTCTTCCTTGGCCGATCGTACATCCCTAAACCCTAGGGATTTCGATTTTGGTTTTTACAAAACATATACTTGTGTTTAATCTTGCAATTGATTTGATTCGGTATTAGTTTGTGTGTACAAGAACGAGGTAACAACATACTTTTGTTGTTATCAAGGGATCGATTAACAAAACGGTAAGGGGTTAATCATTGATCCATATAAACCCTATTTAGGGTTCTTCATATTGTTAAAGACAATTGCTTTTGATTCTTGTTCGGGCTAGAATCACCACGGTACGTTCCTATTTAATTTATGTTAATCTCTTATGTGTTATAGATGTTCCTACGCTTCCGCATATGTGTTTACCTATTTTATGATTGTCATGATTCATATATTCTAACAGTGGTATCACGAGCTTGCTATAACATGTAATTGATTACATAAAACATATAAAAAACGAATTTTTGATTGTTTTAGATACATGTTTTGGATCTAGGGTTTTATTTTTTACCCTAACCCTAATTTTGGGGGGGGGGGGGGGGTTGATTTATTCCATGAACCCTAATTAGGGTTTGTGGTTTTATTAATTAATTGGATTAGAAACCCTAAGTTGCCTACATGTTTATGTGTTATTTGGGCGTATCCTTGACTTAATTGGTAATTGTTATGCTTTGATCCGTGATGTTACATGCATGTTCGTCATGGATCTTGTTTTTTATCACCTGTAAGATAGATCTTAAATTGGGGAAGACTCCAATATATATATTAAAATCAATTAATATATGCTATGTGGTGTGTTCTTAGCTTTGGCCTACGCAATTGATTCGTCAATGTATGTGACTCGCCTCCATCAAGAGGAGAAGGCCTTAGTTGATTACATGCATTATTATACCTAGAATTGATTTTATTAGGATCTTTTCTAATACGGATTGCATGTGGCTAATTGTTTCACTTATTTATTATTGGTTGTTTTGATTTTCTTTGATACTTGTTTTATTGTTTTTCGGTTGGACTTGTTGTAAGCAATAAAAGGGTTGTTTTCATAAAGAAAATTAATACGGACTAATAATTGTGAAACCCTAACGTGATAAAGTAAGAATCTTGCAAGGTCTTATTGCCAATCGTGGTCCGATTCGCACGGTAATCAGCTCCCAGGCGAGACTAGCAAAATTCAAACTTTATTACTATTTTGAGATTGAATCCATAAACTTTTGCTTGAATGATGTTTTGTGCAAGTATGCTTTTAAAATTAAGTCTTTTAAGATGATATTCATAACCGTGATTTGAAGGCTTTGAAAAGAGCCTTAGAGTCTGCCTTGGTTATCACAATCTTGAATATGTCTTAAACGAATTACTTTTAAAATCATATGTTGTAGAAAGTCATCTTAGGGTTTTGGCATAAACCTCAAGTAAAACTTTGTGTATTAATTTCACGAATCGGATATAAAAAGTTTTTATGAAAACTTATGTTATAAAGATGAGTGCATGCATCTTTGTACATAATTTTTGATTGACACATCAAAAATTTATACCCTAAAATTTAAGTTACATGCCATCTAACTATAAGAAACACTTGAAGTTATTATTTAGTAAACGTGAGACGCAGGCTAAATTTTAATGACAAGGTAAATTTCCGAGTGTGCGTGAGACCGCACATGGAGAATTTGCAGTTTCTAAGTTAGACGACTTAATTAAGTTGATGCGTGAGACCTAGAGCTTAAGGCATGAGATGGGATGAAACATGCTTACATGACAAATTGATGAATCAATTTGATGTAAATCCCATAATGATCTAGGAATTGGAAAAGTGTTTGCCAATTATTGTTCGACAGATTACCATCTTTTATACTTTCACCACTAGCAGATCAACTGATGTGGTGGAATCTATGTAAAGTTGGATCCTAGATTTTCAAGAAATTAGTTGGTTATATGAATATAACCTTGGGTATTATATTTTCTTGGAAATATAAATTATCGAAAATACTAAAATTGAATTTTGTAAATTCTTTAAATGTATTAATGCAACTCAAAACCATAAACGTATGTTATTCTTTTAATTGATCTACACCCGTTAGGGTTTTTGGTTAGAGTCAATGTTACAAAAAGAATAAATATAGTCTTCTTTCCATTAGGAGAAGTGTGAGACTTAAATCCTAATCCTTTTCATGAATGAGAAAGGTATAATAGGATGATTAGAATTGTCTAAATTCTAAATACATAACTCATAGCAAAATTTAATAGTAAGATTATTTGCACTTTATGAGTTATTAAATTAGAAGCTAGACTGAGTACTGCAAAATGGTAAAAGACGAATTAGATTATCTTATCTAGTTGTTTTGATTTGACCATTTACAGATACTACATACAATTGTTGGAATGGTAAATCTATAGAGGAAGAAATTGCATGCCCAGCTTTTTCAAGTTAATAGTTTGGAATGTGATGAATCACATTTATGTAGTAGATTACATCCTTTTATAACCTATATATAATTGTTTGAATTGGTTTTCTTAAAAGATGTAGGAAAGTAAAAAAGTACACTATTTCCTTTCACCGATTAATGAAACATTTACAATGTTGTCAAATTCAGTGGGAGTATTGTGTTTTTATTACTGAATAAGGGATTATTACTATATTCTCTAATTCAGTGGGAGTTACAAGACTTATTGTCTTGATTGTAACTTAGATTATCTTTTGAATATCTCAAGGTAATTACTTTCCAAATATAGACACTAATATTTTCAAGGATAGTCATGTACGTTTCCTTGATTGATTGAGTAAACTCTATATCTACTAAGTTATGTTAATGACACAAATCATATTGTTCAAATTAACAAACGCGTGCGTGTTGTTTATATGATACATGGTGTTGTACCATGCACAAGTGGGAGAAATCTTCATTATGTGCAAAGTACAACACATGAGTATATGATTTAAAGGACTCTCTTAACTACAAAGTAAGAGATTATAATTCTAATTAGATTAATAAATCTAATCTTAGAAACACTTGGTGTTGAAATTTAGTAAACGTGAGACGCAGGCTAAATATTAACAACAAGGTGAATTTCCATGTATGCGTGAGACCAACATGGATAATTTACTGTTTCTAAATTAGACATCTATTAGAACATATGTGTCAAATAAAAATACTACTTCAGCTTTAATATTTATGTATTATTGGAATGACATAAATGCATGAAGTAATATAATACTACTTCAATAATTATGTATTCTTAGAATGACATAAATAAATAAAGTAGTATGTTAACTTGAAAATATTATTGAAACCAAATGATGGTGTTCATGATTACTTTAATTATACATGTTTATACTTTATTGTATAGTTATAAATATGAAGTCTTCTAAGTATTACAAGACTTATAATTAAGTAAGACGTTAGCTTGTTATGGTCTTTTAACTAAGACATATACAAGAAGTCATTGAGTTGATCAATGATTAATAACGTATAGTGGGATTATAACAAGTTTATGTTTTATAAGACATAAACATGAAGTGACTTGATTAATAAGTACTTGGGTTATAAAGCATGCAGTTGGCCTGAAAATACTATTATACCATTAAGTTGATTTAGTTGGTAAATAGGTATGCCAACAGGAATATGGTTATCTTATATATATTGTTAGATCTTCTTACAATATTAATTATAATTGAAATACCACATATAGATGGTATGTTCAGTTAGGGAATCAAACTCTTGTTAGATTGTTTGATTGAAAATAACTATGATTTCTATTCTTCTAAAAGTTATCAAGGTTAGAAATTGAGTATGGCTTGAATATACTCAATTAGACTCCTAGAAGATTAATAAGACGTTATTGAATTATGAAATGTGATGAATCACATTAAGTCTTAAAATTGAAGTTCTAAATTTGTTAAGTTACTTATGTGAAGGTTATTAACAAAGAGCTATCAATGCGTATTTGTAAAGTCCTAAAAGAGAAAATTGGATTGTTGCTCTAATTGCTAAGTACTTATATTCTATATAATGCTAAAGGCAAGTGGGAGTATTTTATCTTGAAAATATAGAATTACAAGATACATAATCTTCTAAAACTACACTAGTTAAAATCATGATGAGGCTTACCATGTAAATGATAAACCTCAAGATGATGGAATTATCATTCATAGATCCACTTGGATATCTCATATATTTAATGAATATACTGACGATTATATGATGTAATATTACCAAAATAATGAGTTGGGTAAATTGCTCATAATATGAATGTTATAGATGTTGTTCATAAAGATATTCAAATTTAGAAAATTTGGTTTATCTTAATTCTTAATAGTTAGAGAATGATGATGAGTTTATTCAAAGATAATGTAACCCTAGTGGTTTAAATCTTTGTGAAATAATCATATGGACAAAATTGTACACATATCTTAATGCATGTCTTATGACAAGATTATTAATCATACTTAAGCAATTAACTATGATTGAATACTCTTTCCTAAGCACATTAAAGATACAAAGATGGTAAATTGTCATATTTATATGAATATGAAATTTGACAATGAATATCAAAAACCCTTCTTGAATAATTACTTGAGCGAGGACGATAAGTAATCAAAAGGTGTTTATGAATTCAAGAAAATCTTTGGAAGTGTACAAAGTGCAATAATCCATGAATGGATAAATGCATGCATCTAGGAAATTATTCTTATGATAAATTATTAAATCTATGTTTAGGTTTATAATTAAAATAAGGGAATTTCTAAGTATTCCTGAAAGCTAGTGGGAGTATTATGTTTGATTTACTAAATCATATATGTCGTAACATATAAGAAGTTACATTCCATATAAGTGAAATGTTAAGACTTAGTTTGGAATGAAACTGTAAGTGAAAGATTTAGAAAATAAAACATACAACCTTGGAACAAAAGTTTATTATTTAATAAACATGCGCGGTAAATGATTCTAATAGAATATGATATACCATTTAGTAAATGGATATACATATTTGTAAAGATAGTACATGAATAAAAATCTAAGTTTGACTGAAGGATTTTCATGTGCATTGTATTATTGTTGTATCATGCTTAAGTGCTTAAATGATTTGACAATATTTGATATCCAATTAAAGGTTATTATATAACTTGTGTAATAGATATTCTAATGGAAAATGTTTGAAATTAGAATAATGATCCTCAACCTGGAATAGCTCCTAAACATTACTCTATGGATATTAAGTTTACGAACATTTTAAAGAGCATATTGTGTTTAATATACAATGATGCTGGTTTAATTGAGATGACACTCAATAACTAGTCATGAAGGATTTCATGAGAACTAGTTGTGCTCAACTAAGAGCATAGTTGCATTAAACATTAAAGAATTAGAATACTTTAAACTTTAAAAGGTTTGAAAGTTTGATTGTCATAAGTTGGTGATTGAGGATATCACACTATTTATGAAAAATTATGTGGCTATATCAAGATAGTTGGATTTACACATACAAGAATTTTAATTATTGGATTCTTGAAAGAAGTATTCTCAAAATTCGGATAGATCATAGTTAGATGAAATAATGCCTTGTCAACAAGTATGATTGTCATTACTTGAGGCATAATCGTCTTCAAGTTATTACTTGAGGAAAATTCATTAACTAGTATAATCATGCATTGATCTATTTTGGTATTTGGATAAAGGACATTAAGCAATTATTATTTATAATGAATTAAAGTACTTAGTACGTTTGTTTTCATTAATAATAAATTGTGTCCTAAATTTGCATGTTTAAATCCGTGAATAACTTATGTTATTCTAAATTGTCCGTTGTCAATTAATGATATGGGAATATCATTAAAATAAGACAAATCTGAGTATTGGTTAAGAATATACTTGAAAGTATATTGATGCGTTGATATACCAATTTCACATGATATTCGATGATTGAATATAGGACTTATCCCAACTACATGATTTTACTTTATGGATCTTGTCAGTAAGTAAATCATGAATTTGTTATCCTCAGACTTGAGATGCTAGATAAGAGTCATGGATGTAGTGCATTTTTGTGAAGCAATCTACCGCTCACCGTAACAGGGAGTTATAAGGGTTGTTTTCAGAAGTGTTGCAAAGTTCATGGGTTATTCTTGTAGTCAAGAAAGAATTTGTTCCTTCAAATTTGTTTTGAAGCTTAATACTGCTGGGCCCCTCGTAGGGTTGACAAGATGTTTGCGTGCGCACGCCCAAAGTCTATCTGGAATACGTTCAGATGTTTTGGTAATCTTGCTCAATCATAAACAACGAGAAACAAAATTGTTAATTAAAGAATGACTAAGATCCATATCTTTATTAACGTGGTATTAGAAACAAAAGGATGATAATAATAATGATGAATCATTATAGGTTTTTCCAGGAAACCTTCCTCGAGTTGAACTAGGGGCATTGGAGTGTTGCAAGACGCCAACCAATGTCATTTTACTATTAATAGATATCCAAGCGGGAGCTGTTGGAATATTGGATAAATATTAATTAGTTAAATGTCTAGTATCGAACCCGAGACCTCGGGATTGCACACATTACAAACGAGAGTCAAAGATTAATAAATATTAATTGTTAGATATATTTATTAATAACACAAGTTTAAGGACTAATGGTCGTTAGTTATTAAGTGTACGGACTAACTATCGTTAAAAGGAAACGAAAAGGACTAGATTGAAACTTGGTAACAAGAAGGATCCGGAACACCCTTCTTTGGTGTGTGGCCGGTCGATCAAGGCCCAAGGGGAAACCCATTGCCTTTGCTTGTTCACCAAGTATTCTCTAGTATATATACAAACTCAAGGGTCATTGTTTTCACACCTTTTGTGCACACACAATACCCTAAGTTTGGTTTTCTTTCTTGTTTTCTTCCTTGGCCGATCGTACATCCCTAAACCCTAGGGATTTCGATTTTGGTTTTTACAAAACATATACTTGTGTTTAATCTTGCAATTAATTTGATTCGGTATTAGTTTGTGTGTACAAGAACGAGGTAACAACATATTTTTGTTGTTATCAAGGGATCGATTAACAAAACGGTAAGGGGTTAATCATTGATCCATATAAACCCTATTTAGGGTTCTTCATATTGTTAAAGACAATTGCTTTTGATTCTTGTTCGGGCTAGAATCACCACGGTACGTTCCTATTTAATTTATGTTAATCTCTTATGTGTTATAGATGTTCCTACGCTTCCGCATATGTGTTTACCTATTTTATGATTGTCATGATTCTTATATTCTAACAGCCTTAACTCTTAATTTTCTATTCATATCACTATGATCTTTTCTGTGTACTTTAACTTCATGTTTTTATGTTGAAATTGGTGTGCGGATTTTTTAGAGTGAAAATCTCTCGATCTGTTCCTTTTTGTAAAGAATCTGAAAAAAGACTTGAATTGTCAGGTAAAAAACTTACGTGTATGGAACAGTTAGTTAAGGCATTTATGAAAGTAATGCATTACATTAGTCCATGGGTTTTCATCTCATTTGTCACAACTAGATAAGCTAGCATAGTGAGACCCATTGTTTTTACATGTCCGTGTAAGAAAGGGAATTTTTGACAATAAATCAAGAATGGTCGCGTGTACCTTCTAAACACTATATATGTTTTATTCAGGAGATGAGAGCTTTGAAGAATGTCGAATTAACGCTGACCCTTATGGCAAAACTCATGGTGATGCTAAAGCAGGAGAAAGCAAATATCAAGACCAATATAGCTCATATGGATCGAGTTATGACACCAATGGAGTGCCACGAGCCAAATATGCATGAGCAAGATAAAATGCAAATTAACAACTGGGAAATAAGCAGAAAGATCAATAGAGGTTGGGAAGATCTAAAGTCTCAGATCAAACATGGGGAAGCAAAGACTTCTGACATTATTTACAAGTTGTTCCGCATTGAAGAATTACGGAAACAGCTTCCTGCATCAAAGAAGGCCCAGATTGAAACATCTTATTCTAGAATGCGCACGGAGGCTGACGTTGTCATGAATGCTATAGTGAATTCCGTGAAGATCCAATCTGACTAGAAGCAAAGGCGGTTTAAGTATCTACTTTCATGACATTGCTATGGCAGCGAAGCTTTCGTTTTAGCTAATTATTTTAAAAATGTCAAAAACTAGTGGCATAATATCCTCCGTTGTGCCTTCAGGTTTAAGTGCCTTTTGTGAAGTTGTGAACCGAAATGGTAAAGCATTGCAGTATATTTTTTCTGGTTATGGATTCAACTTAGAGGCTATGTTGTTTGCCGCGATCCTATGAAACTAACACATGGCAATAATCTGGGTGGACATGGTGTAGTAATACAAATTTTCTTTTCATATTTGAACAATATTTCCGTCAAAAGATTTAGAACACACGTACAAACATGTTGATGTATATTTTAAACTTGAACGTGTGTATGTGTGTGAGAAAGAGTGCATAAATAGAAAGAGAAATAAAGTGAGGCATGAGTTACATCAAGCCCATGCATATATCAAAATGATTTTAAGCCCATATGAAAGAACTCTTGGGTCTTGGTCTACAAAGTTAATAAGCTAATACAGTAACGATTAGTAACAAAGTAATGGATTTTTTTTATTATTATTTTTTTTGCTTAAGGCTGTGAACAATGGTGGTCGTCGAGCTCAGTCGATCGACAGGTCGTCTTCGGTCGAGCCTTTGTGGCTTAAAGGTCGAGCTTCGGTCGTTGGGAGAAAAAAAATGACAACTAGGTCATTCCTGCGATCGAGTAGACAAAAAAACTTCCATATGATTTTTTTTTTTTTTTTTTTTTTTCTTTTAAATGTCGTTGCTGTGGCAACTTGGTCGTCTGAAGGTCGTCGGAGAAAGAAAGCTGATATGACAGGCAAAATCAAGGTCATGCATGGTGATCACTGTTGTGCACAGCCTAATAACAAGCTAGTAATGATTGATAAACGAGTATGTGATTATAATGTTAAATTAAGTTAATGTGAATCATAAAGTGAACATAAATATACGACAACATGTAAAGAGTTACTACGTATATTTTAGCAAAATAATGAACTACTATATTTTAGCAAAAAAATGGTTAGAAACTATAATTAAATCATTGCGCGGTATAAGTGATAAGATATAGCTTTAAAAATAAAAATGTTGCGACACTCATATAACAATTGTAAGCAGTTAATGTGACGGTAGTGACCGATAAACATCATTGGATACACTGCCAGGATGCTTTATGTATAAACTTTTCAACCTATCAAAGTATCAAACCCTTCCACAACCTCCGTCAAGATGATTTAGTGGTCAGATACCATGATGTCAAGAAGTCATGGGTTCAAACCTCATTAGGATTTAGATTAGGATTTAGATGATGGTAAAAGAAACTGTCATAGATACCCTATTTAAACCACATACATCTAAGTTAAAAATTTGTTCATTTTGTATAACATGAATAGAGTAAACCTCATCCTGTCTTTTTTAAACTAACAAGACCGGGCGCAATAAGAAGGTGAAGACCGACGCCGTGTCCTCTTTATTACGGCTCGGTGTGAACACGCATCTTCAACCGTATAAAACGAGGACTCGGTCTTGGGTACGGGGAAAGTTTTGTGGGCCCAAGGTGAGTTGTGTGGGTTTTTATTTTAATTATGTGGTGTATATTTGTTTGTAAGTGAGGTATATTTGAGTTGTGAAGTTGTTTGTTTTATTACATTAACTTAATCATTAATTTTGTTGTATATAGAGAAAGTTGATGTGCCGCTAAGGTGAAGGTGGTGAATGCCGTCTTTGGGTCTTCTTATTACATCCGGGCAAAGAGTTGAGATCAATATAGAACACAAATTCTCTAATTATTCAATAAACAAATCCTGACCATTCATTTTTCATCAAACTAAAAAGAGACCACTTTTCACATTTAAAAATAAAATAAAATATTTTATAAATGGTAAATCGTTAAGAGACAAAAAATACACAGCGACGAGAATATTTTAATTTTTCAGTAGACTGATGGTTTGATATACTTTAGACACGAACTTTTTTATTCGATTTTTTTCAGTGTTAAAATTTGTGTATAAAAAATTAAAAATAAAATTAAGTATTTGTATTTGATAATATAAATAAATAAATTGTTCATTAGATTTTAAGAAAACATTACTCCAAAATACAGACTTTTTTCAAAACAAGAGGAAGCTAAGTGTAACATTTTCAAACTCCCAATAATAACACGCACATAAACCAATATTCCTCCCCCTATTCAAATTCAAAAACTAATAAACTAGGGTTTCTTTCAAATTTCAAATTCAAATTAGGCCTTTTTTATAAACTTAACCAAAATCAAATCAAATGGCATCATCAGCATCAGACATGAAAGGGTTTTACAAACAGAAGAAGAAAAATGCAGGAATCACTAAACCTTCAGTTTCTAAATCAAAACCAAAGTCAAAGTCAGTTGGATCGAGATCGGAACATTTGAATAATTACGTTGCTATTGTACAACCAAATCCATAAAAGTATTTATCAAGTTTATCTTTTAAAGTTAACTTTTCCATAAGTATTTACTTCTTCTGTCATAGGTTATAAGTCCATTCGTCCATGTTCTTATTTCAGGTTGTTCAAAATACTTGTTAATTTTTATATTATAGCCAATCGAAATGAATTTTACTGAATAAAGATGATATTTATTTGTAAAGAGTGTAATCATTAGGAATTTTTTTAAACCGGATGCAATTAAAAAATAGACTTTACTGTATAATTTAAGGACGGAGGAAGTAGTATTTACAAATAAATAAATAATCCAGTTCCGAAACACTTTGACTTAAGGACCACAATAATCTTTAATATTATAAGGCCCAATTTCTATTAGGGCATGTTTGGTAGGGTGAAATGATCTCAAGGAAATGGAAATGAGTTCATTTCATTTGTTTGGTACCTAAAGAAATAAAAAAAGTGAAGATTTCCAATTCTAGGGAGTTAAGTTTACATGCAAATTCAAAGAGTTCATTTCTCTTACATTTGGAGTGGAAATCAATTCCTAGCATTGTATAATAATAATAATAAATAATAATAATAATAATAATCTAATAATAATAATAATAATAATAATGAAATAATAATAATAATAATAATAATATAATAATAATAATATATTAATATAATAATAATAATAATAATAATAATAATAATAATAATAATAATAATAATATGATAATAATAAATAATAATAATAATAATAATAATAATAATAATAATAATACTGATTTCTTGAGTCAATTCTCTGGTGTTACCAAACACTGGAATTATTATTCAATTTCCTTGGAATTCATTTCTGTGAATTACATTTCTGAGCTTCATTTCATTTCTCTGAATTTCACCCTACCAAACGTGCCCTTAGTCCGTGTACCAATCCCAAATGTGTTACAAGTGATCCATCCATCACTTCATATTAGGTCTTATATATATAGATTACAAACGTACGTGAAAAATCGCTAGAAGAATATCAACGAACTTGATCGGCAAAGTTTATTCTTTTTCTGAACAAATTGACAAGGTCAGTTACATATTTAATTCTTTATATTTAAACTAGAAAAGTGCCCGTGCAATGCGAGTTGGGTACCTTATGACTATATTTTACATTATTCTGTTATACGTTTAGTTGTTTTCATACTTTTATAAGTAGAGATAGTAGAGACTAAAGATGGTTAAGCCTTCTAATTATAGAATAGTCTCAAATAGTATAGATTTGTTTGATTGATAGCTTACTAATTACGTAGTTATAATAATTTAATTAGTTGTTACTTGTTGTTTTTTTTTTTTTTGAACGGCGGGTTAGTTGTTAGATGTTGGCTCGAGATTTGTTTGATTGATAGCTTACTAATTACGTAGTTATAATAATTTAATTAGTTGTTACTTGTTGCCTTTTTTTTTTTTTTTTTTTTTTTTGGAACGGCGGGTTAGTTGTTAGATGTTGGCTCGAGTTAGTGTCGCATCCTCTCGGACAGAGATACCAACCGCGAGCCTCTCCTTAAGGGATAACCTCACTCCTATTCCCGATTCGCCTGATATCATTAGAACTTGTGGTTCCAAGTGAGGACTTCTCGGTCGGTCACCCAAACCGGTACTACTATACTCTCATTTGGGCTCGCTTAACTACTTAAGCCTTTAACACTTGACCACAAGCGCATGATTGTTACTTGTTGCTTTACATTATTGTCATTATAAATAGTTGATTATAAATGATTCATGACTTTAATTATTTTTAAGTTAGTTGATATTATGACTGCTTCATATTTAGTTGACAAATTATTACTATAAAAAATTGCTTCCGTCCTTCTGAATTCATACATAGATATTTTATATACTTTTGTGATTTATAAACTTTGTACTTCTGAATTCATACATAGATATTTTATATACTTTTGTGATTTATAAACTTTGTACTTCTGAATTCACACATAGTGATATATAACGATATTTTTTTGGCACTTGTAACCCGCTCAAAAGTCAAAAGCCTAAGCTTATCCAAACACCCAAAAACTAATAGGCTGAAAAAAGTCAAATTTCAAATAAGTCCATAAGCTCATAAAAGAAGCTAATCATGTAACAACTTATATCATTTTTTTTTTTTTTTTTGGTTAAAATAATAACAACTTATATCATTTGTACATGTTTAGTATGTCCTATGCACTAATTGTTGCCTGCATATTGTTTGCAGCTTTTGGAGCCACATAAGAAGGTAGTATATGCTAGTGGTGTAGCAAATAAAGATTAGATTTAATTGGGAGAGAATGGAATCCAGGCGTGGTAAAACGAGAATGAATGTACAAGGCGATGGACTAAGCAAATTGCCCGATGATCTTATCCTTAAAATCCTGTCTTTTGTTGGCATAAAACTTGCTGTCCAAACAAGTGTTTTGTCATCTAGATGGAGGTATCTTTGGACTTCATTGCCGTGTCTTAATTTCTCAAGTGAGGATTTCAAAACGTTGCCGTTGCACAAGGTTTCCAAATTTGTAACTCGTGTTTTATCATGCCGCAATAATCAAACAGAAATATCTTCAGCTAAACTCAGTTTTAGCTTTCTCAGAAAGGCTAGTCAGGCATTTGTCAAAAAGATTCTGAACTACTCGTTCTCCCACAATGTCAAACAACTAACTGTTTCATGCTTGCCTGATAAGAGTGCAGTTGAATTACCTCTTTCTCTGTTCAGTTCTCAGTCTCTCGAACATCTCACTATTGCTGGATATTTTTGTGTATCTTCTGTTATTCTCACATCAGCATGGGATCTCACAAGCTTAACAACATTGCATATTGAACATATAACATTTATGGATGAGGTTTTTGCTAAAGATACGGGTATTTTTTCTAAATGTGCGAACTTGAAGAAACTCGTGTTAAAAACATGCAGCATGACAGGATCAAATGGTGTTCATATTTGTCATCCTGGACTCTCTAATCTCACGCTTGAAAGTGGATACTATTTCGATAATGTTATAAATGTAGTTGCGCCTCAACTAAAGGATCTCACTGTTAGAAATTGGGCAAGATTGCATCTGATTTCTGCACCTGAGCTTGTGTCCCTGCGCTTTAAAGGTTGCCAATCTCAATGGTTGAAGTTTTCTTCATACAAGTTATGTTCTTTGGAAAATGTGGATCTATGTATTTTCGAAGATTTTTCAGATAAGCCATACAAGCCAGACGCTCATACAATTTTTGATCTACTTCAAGAGCTCCATAGTGTCAAATATCTCACGCTTAACATGGAAATTTTTCAGGTGAGTTGGTGTCGGAATCAGTCATTAGTCGTTATAGTGTGAGTTATATGGTTGCCATAGCAGTGATATTAAGGATTAATCCTAATCTCAGTATAAAAGTGAAATTTTCTTTCTTTTTTTCAAGCTATGCAGAACACCAGACATTCTTTTGTGTAATACTTTGGTGCTCAACATTATTTGATACTTCCATTAGCCATTGGTCATTTTTCATGGAAGTACCAAGACATTATTTTAGATGAAATATAAATCCAGAAAGATATGATGCATACTTTTGTGTATTTGACAAAAATTGTGTGGGTTGCTTTAATTGTCCCGTATCTTATATAGTATAATTTTTATTCTGCAGATTTTTTCTCAGCTAATGGAACTAATCTCATATCAACCTTCTCCGTTTTTTAACTTGAAGAGTTTAAAGGTTTATCCACACAATTTCCATGTAAAAGTGCTAGAAACTATACCTGCTGAAGTCAAAAAGTATTTGCTAGATGGTTCTCCAAGTGCCACCTTCACAGAGGTCTCATGCGAGGTATTTACGCCATGAATATATGATCTTACTTACCATTCAGTGTGCTTGGTGATTAAAGCTTCTTCACGTTAATGATTTTGAGATTTTAAACTGCTAATACAAAGTTTTCTTTCTGGTCACACAAACATCGCAACTTTGTTTAATATAACAAAAAGTGAAAAAAGTGTAGTTGTTACCCGGCGTGGCCTTAACTCTTAATTTTCTATTCATATCACTATGATCTTTTCTGTGTACTTTAACTTCATGTTTTTATGTTGAAATTGGTGTGCGGATTTTTTAGAGTGAAAATCTCTCGATCTGTTCCTTTTCTATTGTAAAGAATCTGAAAAAAGACTTGAATCAGGTAAAAAACTTACGTGTATGGAACAGTTAGTTAAGGCATTTATGAAAGTAATGCATTTCATTAGTCCATAGGTTTTCATTTCATTGGTCACAACTCGATACTCGATAGGGCTAGCTTAGTGAGACCCATTACTTTTACATGTCCGTGTAAGAAAGAATTTTTGACAATAAATCAAGAATGGTCGCATGTTGCTTCTAAACACTATATATATGTTTCATTCAGGAGATGAAAGCATTGAAGAATGCCGAATCAGCACTAACCTGTATGGCAGAACTCAGGGTGATGATAGAGCAGGAGAAAGCAAATATCAAGACCAATATAGCTCATATGGATCGAGTTATGACACCAATGGAGTGCGACGAGCCAAATATGCATGAGCAAGATAAAATGCAAATTAACAGCTGGGAAATAAGGAGAAAGATCAATAGAGGTTGGAAAGATCTAAAGTCTCAGATCAAACATGGGGAAGCAAAGACTTCTGACATTATTTCCAAGTTGTTCTGCATTGAAGAATTACGGACAGAGCTTCCTGCATCAAAGAGGGCCCGGATTGAAACATCTTTTTCTAGAATGCGCGCGGAAGCTAACTTTGTCGTGAATGCTATAAAGAATTCTGTGAAGATCCAATATCTACTTTCATGACATTGCTAAGGCAGCGAAGCCTTCGTTTTAGCTAATTATTTTAAAAATGTCAAAACTAGTGGCATAATATCCTCCGTTGTGCCTTCAGGTTTAAGTGCCTTTTGTGAAGTTGTGAACCGAAATGGTAAAGCATTGCAGTATATTTCTTCTGGTTATGGATTCAACTTAGAGGCTATGTACGTTGTTTGCCTCGATCCTATGAAACTAACACATGGCAATGATCTGGGTGGACATGGTGTAGTAATACAAATTTTCTTTTCATATTTGAACAATATTTCTGTAAAGAGATTTAGAACTCACGTACAAACATGTTGATGTATATTTTAAGCTTGAACGTGTGTATGTGTGTGAGAAAGAGTGCATAAATAGAAAGAGAAATAAAGCGAGGCATGAGTTACATTAAGCCCATGCATATATCAAAATGATTTTAAGCCCATATGAAAGAACTCTTGGGTCTTGGTCTCTTGTAGGGGTGTTAACGATCCGAGCCGAGTCGAGTTTTGGCCTAAACGAGCTAGGCTCGTTTATTAACTACTCGGCTCGAGCTCGGCTCGAACTCGAATAAAATTTTATAAATTGGCTCGAGCTCGAGCTCGAATATTTTTTTGTTGTTCGAGCTCGAGCTCGAAGCTCGTTTAAAATTTTAAGCTTAAGATGCTCGTATATAAAATCAAACTTGATAGGCTCGTTTATCAACTCAAGCTCGAGCTCGAAAGCTCGTTTACAATTATTAAATTAGTTCTAATGCTTAAACTAAAGTTTATGTAATTTATAATAAACACTAGTTTGCATTTGAAGCAAAAGAGTGTTTAACAATTTTACTTATTTTTTCTTATATAACTTACTCGAGCCGCTCGTTTTTGAGCTCGAGCTCGATAACCATTTTTTACTCGACCAAGATCTAATCATGCAAATCAAGTGGTTAAATCGTATTTAAGTTAACTTAATATAAAACTATGAAAACCGAAACACAAACCGAACTATAGTTGCTTTCAAGACTCCATTAGTTCAAATTTAATGGGGAACAAGTGGAGCTAAGTTATTTTTAACAATAAAAAGGTGGGTTTTTCTTTTATAGACTTTCTCACTTTTAAAAGTTTACCTCTCAATCGATGTGGGATAAACTACAATGCTAATGCTACATATTTGTCTATCAATGTCTACTATTCTTTGTTTTTTGTTTTTTTTTTTTTTTTCTAACTTTATATCTTATTTTTAGTGTAAGAGGTTTTAGTTAACAAATACTACTATATATAACAGTCCTTTTACATTTTTCTAAATTCACAACTAAACAAAAGTACCATAATTTCTAAGGCCTTTAAGAAATTAACTTTAACGATTTGATAGATTATGTGCTTATTTACTTTACCTTATAAGCTTATATAAGCTACAAGCTCATGTTGATAAATTCATAAGGCATTAAAATACATCCATCAAAGTTGAATAAGCTCGTAAGTCCATTAAATAAGCTAATACAATTACACCCCTAAAAGACATGTATGTTACAAATTAACTAATAACACTATAAAGTTGTATCTTGATCAACAAAGTTTATATATGAAGTATAGTAGGTGAAATAAGTGATGAAAATGCTATGCAAAAAGGTGGCTTAAATAGCAAACATGGTTGTGAATTCGTAGGCTATGTATCTCCAAGAGGTACAGATCTCTTAAGAGATCCGACCTTCTACTCGATACATTGCTTCTTCCGAGGCTGATTTTCGTAGCCATTTTGCATGACCATTCATGTTTTGTTTTACATCTTTCCTCTTTAATGATAACTTGAAAAAATGACTGAACTAAAGTAATAATATTCATACCTTGATTGCATTTTACTTAAACTCCAAA
Organism: Artemisia argyi; assembly: GCA_030686995.1. NCBI lineage: Eukaryota > Viridiplantae > Streptophyta > Magnoliopsida > Asterales > Asteraceae > Artemisia > Artemisia argyi. The sequence continues at coordinate 181,532,415 of CM060693.1, read as the reverse complement.
AATGGCTAACTATGGTTTTCATGCAGAAACATTTTAGATGCTTACTATTTTGGCATTTGATTGTTACCAAAGTAGCTAATCCCTATTTCAATGCAATATTGCATTTGAATTTATTACTAATAGGGAAGATTTATTTTAGATGGTAAGAAATGAGTAAACATTTTATTAAAATGAAAGTGGTATGTTTAAATAAAGTGTAAGTAAACTTTTGTGGTGTTTTATAAAAATATGTGAGGTTTTATAAAATAGTGCAAAAGTTTCATGCAAAAACTTTCTTTGATCATTATTCAAGTTTTAAGGATTCACATTCATACATTAAGTGATTGTTGACAAAAGACAACTTTAGTCTAAAACTTGTTTAATTGAAATTTTACTTGATGGGTTTTTATATTTGTCATTAACAAAACGCAAAGAAACCGTTAAATAGAAATAATATTCATATATGATTATTTGTATTAACAAATACCTTTTCTCTTATAAAACTTTTACTCGAAACATTTTTGAAAAACTCAACAAAGACGTAATTTTGGCAAATAGTGTTTCAAAATAGATATACACTACACACTTCACTTTACTATATACTCTCTTTGCTTTAAATCTTATTCACCCAATAAGAAACATCCATTTGAAACCTTAACCCAAAAGCATCATATTGTGTGTACCTATCAGAACAAATTTAAAAGTTCATAATAATATGTGAAACACTTTTGAGTTTACGTGCTAAGATGGCACATTGGAGAACGTACGCTGCTATTTTATGACATAACCCTAATTAAAATATTATATAGCTTAAGTGATACTTTATTTTAAAACTTGACAAGAAAAGGTAAGTAGTTACTATTTAATTTACAATACGTATGTGACAATGTAAAAGATTTAATGGATATAAAAGATTTCTCATAAATTCATGACACACAAAGATTCAAAACATATTACGGAGTATTTAACTAGATGAGTAAACGTAAGATAGAAAAATGTATTAGTAGTTTTGATGTACATATGCAAAACCTTTTTTCTTTTCAACATTGCGTATATTTTTGAAGTGTTTATAGGATTGCTAGATTAAACGTGGTACTATTGAGTTTAAACTAAGTACAGTTAGTCAATGTAAATAATTTCATTATAGTAATATTGAGAAAATCTTTAAATATTCATTCAAGTAATATTGAGAAAATAAAATATTCATTCAAGTAATATTGAGAAAATCTTTAAAAAATTCATTCAATTAATATTCATTCAAGTAAAATTGTGAGGTTGGAAAAGACTTAATAAAAATAAAATATTCATTCAAGTAATATTGAGAAAATCTTTAAAAAGAAGTATGTATCCCACATTGGAAGAATGAAGAAAAAGAAAGAAAGCATGAAGCTATAAATTTAAGTCCACAAGATAAGTGGCTATATATTTTTACACTTCTAGTAAAGTGAGTTAATATATATATATATATATATATATATATATATATATATATATATATATATATATATTAAACTAAATTAAGATTTATTTTACTCCACATGGTAAAAGAAAAAAGGTTTATAAAGGTGTTCGGCTCGTTTAGCTCGTTCGACTCGATTAGCTCGTTTGGCTCGTTCGACTCGTATAAATTAAACGAGCTTTCGAGCGAGCCGAGCCAAATATTAGTTTTAAAAGCTCGGCTCGTGAAACTAAACGAGCACTAACTTTTGTTCGAGCTCGAGATCGAGATCGAAAATTGTTAAGCTCGGCTCGAGATAAACGAGCTCGAGCTCGACTAGCTCGTTAAAAGCTCGACTCGTTAACACCCCTAGTCTCTTGTACAAAGTTAGGCTATGTTTGGCGAAATGGGCTGGAGCTAGGGCTTATATTATAAGCCGAAATTAAAATTTGTATTTTTATAAACTTGTTTGGCATATGGGCTGGGGCCGAGGCTTATTATTGCAAAATTACTAAAAGGGACATAATTAAATTAGTTTTTGTATATGTTAGATATTTTTGTTGGTAAATAAGTAATTTATTCTTCAAAAGCCCCGGACTTAAGTTTTTAGCCTCTTTTATGGGGCTAAAGTTTTTAGCCGGCTTATTTTATAAGCCCTTCCATAAGCCTCATGACAAACGAGACTTATTTAATTAGCCAGCTTATTTTAAAAGCCCAAGCCCCATAAAAGCCCTCCCCAAACATAGCCTTAATAAGCTAATACAGTAACGATTAGTACAAAGTAATGGATTTTTTATTTTTATTTATTAAGGCTGTGCACAATGGTGGTCGTCGAGCTCGGTCGATCGACAGGTCGTCTTCGGTTGAGCCTTTGTGGCTTCAAGGTCGAGCTTCGGTCGTTGGGAAAAAAAATGACGACTAGGTCGTTCCTGTGATTGAGTAGTTAAAAAAAAAAAAAAAAAAAAAAAAAAAAAAAAAAAAAAAACCTTCCATATGACTGTTTGTAAAAGAATAAAAAATTTTATTATTTATTTATTTATTTATTATTTTTTTAAGAAACCCACATAATTTAAGTAAAAAACTTGTCCTTTTTTTATAAAAAAAAATTATTTATTTATTTATTTATTTTAACTAATAAGACTGGACACAATAAGGAGGTGAAGACAGAGTCTTCCCCTTTAGAGGATGCATCCTTCTTATTACGGCTTGGTGTGAACACGTGTCTTCAACCGTATAAAATGAGGACTCGGTCTTGGGGACGATCAAGTCATGGAGGAAAGTTTTGTGGGCCCAATGTGAGTTGTGTGAGTTTTTATTTTGTTTTTATGCTATATATTTGTTTATATGTGGGGTATATTGAGTTGTAAAGTTGGTTGTTTTATTACACTGAGTTGGTGGCAAATTTTGTTGTATATAGAGAAATTTGGTTTGACGCTGATGTGGTGGTGGTGAATGCGATCTAGAGGTCTTCTTATTACATCCAACCAAATAGTTGAGATCAATATAAAACACAATTCTCTAATTATTCAATAAACAAATCTTGACCATTCATTTTTCATTAAACTAAAAAGAGACCACTTTTCACATTTTTAAAAAAATAAAATAAAATGTTTTGCAAATGGTAAATCGTTCAACAACAAAAATACACACAACGAGAATTTTTAATTTTTCAGTAGATGGACAGTTCGATATATTTTAGACGAACTTTTTTATTCGATTTTGTTTAGTGTTAAAATTTGAATCTGAAAAAATCACATGTAATTTGTATTAGATGATAGACGGCCCAAGCCCGTTTGTGTGTTTAAAAAAGAAAACATTACTCCAAATCCACACTTTTTTCAAAACAAGAGGAAGCTAAGTGTAACATTTTCAAACTCCCAAAAACACGCACATAAACCAATATTCCTCCCCCTTTTCAAATTCAAAAACTAATCACTAGGGTTTCTTTCAAATTTCAAATTCAAATTAGGCCTTTTTCATAATCTTAACCAATATCAAATCAAATGGCATCATCAGCATCAGACATGAAGGGGTTTTACAAACAGAAGAAGAAAAATGCAGGAATCACTAAGCCTTCAGTTTCTAAATCCAAACCAAAGTCAAAGTCAATTGGATCGAGTGTTGCTCAACCTCCTGCTTTGATTGCTCATGCTTCTCTTGATCTTAAAGGTTTACATTATTTTTGTGTTTTTAGTAAATTAGGGGTGTTATATATATATATATATATATATATATATATATATATATATATATATATATATATATATATATATATATATATATATATATATATATATATGTTACTAATTTGTTACTGATGTAACCGTCCCGGATTTAGCCGAACAACCACGGGGCGAGTATTTGTAAACTAACAAACCTTCAAAAGCTAACTTCCTATAACCTTTCATTATCCGTAACACATATCCATTAACAAACATGACTAATAAACCAACCAGTAACCACACCTTAATAATAATAGTAAATTTCAAAAACCGTCCTTGTGATTTGGCTAAATTGCAGGCGCCGTTCCTACAACTTTGAAAGTGCAGGCATAGTTCCCGTGGGGAAGCAATGGTGGTCCGTGTGCCCACGGACCACACCAAAGTTCCCGACAAATATTCGCCTGTACTTTTGAAGTTGTAGGAACTGCGCCTGCAACTTAGCCAAACCACAAGGACGGTTTTTCGAAATTTACTATTCTTAAGGTGTGGTTACTGGTTGGTTTATTAGTGATGGATACACGTTATGAATAATGAGAGGTTATAGGAAGTTATATGTTGAATCGTAGTCGGTTTAACTTGCAGTTGTTAAACTAGTTTTGACTTTTGAATGAAATTATTTTAGAGCAAGTAAGCACTTTAGATACGCAGTTCTGAGTGTTTGGATGAAACTGTTAATCTGCAAATACTCGAAATTAAGCAATATTGAGAATATGGTTGATATTTGCAGACTAGTGGTTTAAAAAAATTGTCAATAACTTGGTTTTTCATACGAGAATTTCAAAATGATGCTTTTTCCGATGTATTGAGTCGAAAGAATATCCAGTTTGATCTGCAATGCGTGAATTGTTTGATAGATGTAATATTAAATACGTTTTTGTTACAAATTTGTAGTATTTTCCTGTGTAGAATTGATGTATCAGTGTGCTGTTCTTTCTGATGTTCATTATTGTTTCATACTTTGATAGAGAATCGTGATGCAAATGAAGAGGTGCTGAGGCAGTTTGACATGAACATGGCGTACGGGCCATGTGTTGGGATGAAAAGAATGGATCGTTGGAACAGGGCTTCGTCCTTGGGGTTGAACCCTCCAGAGAACATCCATCGTCTTTTGACATCTGCCGCCAATGAGGTTTCTGCAGACTCCTTGTGGGATGGTCGCGTTTGAACTGTAAAATAAGGATCAGTGTGCGCATGTAGGCTTTGTTAGAATCAGTGGAACGTCTTTGTTTGTTGCCCTGTGCAGCCTCTAGCTGACTTGGGTTGTTTCATGTTTTAATGTTATTTTGTATTGTAAGCCAAGTATTAACGCTTATGAACTTAACTTGGTTTAATGGAATCAGTTTCTGTTTTATAACATGGTTTTTGGTATGTTATGGAGTACTATAAATGACTGATGATGGCTCCAGATGATTCTCTCAACACTAAAGAGACAGATATTTGAATCATTGACTGGTTGTTCAACACTATAAATGACCAATTCTTTTTATATTGCCGAAGAGGCGAAGATCCTTCTAAAGTTTGCTGGATAAATATAGGCATATTCCAAACTCAATTTAACGCTTGGTTGCAACAACTGCCGCCAATGAGGTTTCTGCAGACTCCTTGTGGGACGTCATTGTTTGTTGCCCTGTGCAGCCTCTAGCTGACTTGGGTTGTTTCTTGTTTTAATGTTATTTTGTAAGCTTAGTTGCAACAGTAAAGCTTAAATCTGAGCTGCTTAGATTTGTTCGAACAAGTTGATTATGACTATGTCACTATAAGTGCGGAAATTCATTTGGAGTGACGAACTTGTGAATTGTGTAGGATACTCGTACCAAGTTCGGTTTGGTTTGGTTGGAACAGGAGCAAAACTCTTTCTTCTTATAAAAAAATTTAAAAAAATCTCCAAGTCTGTACAGAGCCTTGCACCTGTTTCGGGATGTTTGAATCATCCATGTTGAACTAGATCATATACGAGATTATCAAACATCAAATCCGGAAAACCATAAAAATCGAAGCTGTACTAACATTTTATTAAACAAAAATCAAATAATAAGTATATAAATGTACAAATGTAGTCGTTAATGGATAACAGAACTAAGTTCCAAAGACAGGCCCTTGGGCTAGGTTGACTCTAACTGATCCCTAGTAATGCCAGCCTCGATTTTAATCAGTTCTCGGGCGTTGGGCCGTTTGTGCATCTCGTTGTATTGAACCTAAAACCTAAACATGATCATACCCTCCAAAATCCATGTAACAATTTACTAATAATTACACCATCTTGATGTATGTCCTATGCACAAATAACTAATGGCCAATGATCAATAAACAAACCTTCGCTGCCTTCATTTCATACTATTTTTGCAAATAAGTAGCCTTTTTACTCTTCTTTCTTTTCGGTTTCAACTTTTGGTGTCTCTGGGATGAATGAAGACCAGAAAATCGGCACAACAGTGCATACCGCCTGTATCAAAAGCCCTTTCCTTAAACCCGAAAAATCAGTATCTGTAACCTCAACATACGAAGCAAGTGCAACCCCAAGATACCCGCCTACAATAAACGCCAATGCGATAGTAGACATAGCAAAAGCCATTAACGACCCTTCACAACCAGGTGGACATAGCTTTGCCATCAGAACACTAAAAGGCAAGATCTTGAAGAAATATGAAACCTCAAGAACTCCGGAAATAATGACAATGTAGAGTGAGTCGGGTATACCCATTGTTCGATAAAATCCGGTCACAAACAATGCATCTGATGCCATTAAAACCGCCATTGTTAGCTGAATTGAGGAAATTAGTTTTCGTGGTGGGATTGATTTCAAGTATCGGTTATATACAAAACCCCATAACAACATAGCTACTTGACCAAACACCTTTGAAATTCCTAAAACCGATGATTCAATCTTTAGATGTTGAGTTTGGTAGAAGAACATTGTCCCACCTAAAGCGGGAATTATAGCATAAGATGCTGCAAACCATGATATCGGCTTATAAATCTCAGGTTTTTGCAGCACTGATAACAGCTCGGAAAGCTGTTTTTTGATACCATGAGTAGATGAACTTTTTGGTAAATCGAGTGATTTTTCGCTCACAGAAACTGTGATTAGGAACTGGATAGTTAGTAAGAGTCCAAAGAATAAGAACATGGTTCGTGGAGATAACCGTTCAATTGAAATACCGCCTGCAAGGTTTCCCAAGACACCACCTATCGATCCAGCCACCCATGCAAACGATGGCAGATCAGACGTATTGGAGGGTTCTTTCCCGCATTCTGCAACTACTGCATCATTTGCAACCTCAACTATGGATGCACCAAGGTTGCTGAGGAGGAGATAGATAGTGATCTTGAAGAACGAAATGGTTGAAGAGGGTAGTGATGCAATTGCAAACCACGATATAGCTTGTAACAAAGCTGCAAAAGATAGTCACAATAACATTTATCAAAATCAAACCAAACATAAGTTCTAATCAGTACACCATATAAGCAGATGCCAAAATGGGTCATTCTAAGGATGGGTTAACCTAGAAACACTTACTTGTCCAATTTGGATTCCACTTATGATTTCATAAACGCTAAAATTAGAACTAAATTTAGATATTCGTATAATAACATTCAAAAAGGCTCTACCCATTAATAACAGACTATGGGTAAAGTTCAACACCTTCAACCCGTTTGAGATAAAATACAACCCAAACTAACCCATTTGTAAGTAAAATGGGTTGAAATTGCCACCAATGGGTTTAACAGTAATGGTTTAATATCTTTCAAGCTAAAGTTAATAAGAATTTATTAAACATAAACTACTTGGACATTACATGATGATCATGCTATTAAGTATTATTAACTAAATGCAAACTTATTGCTGTAAAACAGAAAATTGATTATTATAACATACGTTTTTCTACTCCATTAAGTCATTTTCAGTTTTCTTTCATGCCATACCTAATACACAACAATAATAGAATATAAGTAGATTCCGTGATTAGTTTGCTAACTTTTTCCAGATCAGTTGTTCTCAACACCAAATATTTAAGATTAAATTGCATTCAGATTGTCACAATCTTTTTGGTATAACAACTAACTTCATAAAATCATTACCAAAATAATTACTGAATTACACCGACAACCAATGTAAGCTAACATCTTTGTACGGTTGTACCACCTAATGTAATGGTCAATAAAAAGTAATGTCGGTTGCATATAAGTAAAAAATAAAATGAAAGTGACTTGCATTTTGGTTCAATACCACCTAATTTAGTCTTTTCTTATAATTGTACTTTTTTAAAACATAGTGAGTCATTACAAGTCGTTCTCTTGTGCAATCAGTCATTTTATAACCTTTAAGAGAAAATTGCAAAAATCGTCCTTGTGGTTTGGCCAAATTGCACGTTTCGTCCTTACTGTTCATTAATTGCAAAAATGGTCCGGATTTGGCACTGTTTCATTCACTTTTGGTCCTTCGTCCTTGCAACCACAAGGACGAAACGTGCAATTTGGCCAAACCACAAGGATGATTTTTGCAATGCCGAAGGACCAAAAGTGAATGAAACAGTGCCAAATCCGGACCATTTTTGCAATTAATGAACAGTAAGGACGAAACGTGCAATTTGGCCAAACCACAAGGACGATTTTTGCAATTTTCTCTAACCTTTAATCTTATCGTTTTTTCTATATGTTAATCAAATATGTTCTATACAAAAATTAATAGGCAAGTGACGCTCTAACAGCCCCACCAAGACATCTCACAGCCAACATGAGTGAAGTAAATCGTGTAACATCATGATTAAAGAGACAGACACGAGGACTATATTTGAACCTATGACATGCGCTCTTTACTACATGTCCCCACAGTCGGGCTACCATCACATAGGACAGAGAAAGAAAGTTATGATCGATGAGGGCAACCTTTAATAATTCTTAGAAACTACGCTACAAATCAGTTCATTATAGGAGGCAACTTACAAAAATATCCAGATATTTAGAAAAAATTACACTACAATTTTTCTCGCTAGGGGCAGATGCCCACCATGCCCCCTCGGCCCCTCCTGTCTCCGCCTATGCCATCACATCAAACATTTTTTGTATCTAACAAAAAAGTACAATGACTAAAATTCTAAAACAAGACAAAACAAATAAGAAAACATACCTCCAGCAGCGATATACGGAACCCGATGCTGCCCATTAACGTAAAACGAATCCGAAACAAGCCCGTAAACAGGTTTAGCAACCATAGGAAAATTGGCAGAGTTTTGCAAAATCTGCATGGTAGAAGGGTCAACACGTAATCCATCTTTTAAGAAAAAAATAACAGCCATCCATGGATAACATCTAAATCCTTGTATCCAAAACCCTAAGCCTAACAACATCTTCCTATATTTATTATTTTTTCTTGTTTTTGCATGTTTTGTTTTTTCTTCATTGTTTTTTGTCTTTGTTTTGGTTTCTTGTTTTGTTACTGGTAATGGTTCCATCTTCATGATCAAATCAAATGGTTTTGTTTTGCCGGAAAAAAATATGGGAAAATTGTTAAGAATGTTGGAGATGTTTTTTAATGAAGAGGGTGGTTGGTTATGTTAAACAGACATGAGATTTGGGGTTGACGTGTGTGGGTCCTTGAGGTTTTGAAAGTTGGCGGAAATGGTCCATGGAAAGAATAACTGCCAAGTAAAGAGGCAATCTTTTATCTTGATAAGTTATTTCACTTTTTCTTATTAGGATCATGCATTAATATTTTAGATTAATTATATATATCTTCTAAAACCCAGGCATGCTTTGACAACGCGACATGTGTCAAAACACTGTAGCAGCTACAGTGCTACAGTATTCGCTACAGTAACTTTTTTTTGCGTTGCTACAGTACTCGGTCCATTTTTTTTTTTTTTTTTTTTTTTTCATAAATTTCCTTAAGAAATTTTTTAAAAAAAAAAAAAAAAAAAAAAAATACAAAAAATAATACATTTTTTTTGGCGTCGCTACAGTACTCGGTACAGTTTTTTTTTTTTTTTAACATAAATTTCCTTAAGAAAATTTGTTTTTTAAAAAAAATACAAAAAATAAAAATTAAAAAATACAAAAAATTTCTTATACAAATTTGTTTATTTTTTTAAAAAAAAAAAAAAAAAAAAAAAAGCATACCGAGAAAACAAACAACCAAAAAAAATTTCAACCGCAATGCAAAAAAAAAAAAAAAAAAAAAAAAAAAAATCCGTAAATATAAACAAATTATGCTTCCAAGTAAACATATGCATATTTCAAATAACAAAATTATTAATTATACCGTACAACCGACAAAATACAAAACACCCCCGCCGCAACGCGCGGGCAACCCCGCTAGTTTCATATATATACCCAAGTGCAAATATTGAATGCATGATGTATAATGATTTTAATACATGTTTTGGTATATGTCACAACTCACCATTTCAGGTCATTTCCCGAACTTTGGGAAAACACTATTCATCAAACACTATTCATTAAAACACTATTCATCAGTTTACTATTCATCATTTTTTGTGTCAGTTTGACATTACGAGAAGCATTCAGAAATTTTACTATTCACTGAACACTATTCATTGCGGGAAAAGATTTCATCATTCACGTGCATTACACATTTCATCGTAAATTTAGTTTACGGGTATTCAAATTCGCGTAACCGGATTGGTTTAGGTGCGAATTCATTTCATTAGTGTTAAGGACACTGCATATGGACTAGAGACAGTCTGCATATCATCATAACAGCATTTCCATGTTATACCACTCTTAGGATTTTCAAATTTATATATTTGATACATTTAACGTTTTCCTTATAATTATTTATAAATAAACGTTAACACCCGGTTTATACACGACGAATATATCTAAATATTCCCACAATGGTCCCGACATATTTTTATATCCATTATATCATCATAAAAGTTATTACATTCATTTACCCAGTATTTTGGAATTTTACGTTTTCCAGTTCAGCGTTTTACGCGTTTTTAACCCGCGTTTCCAGTTTTAACAACGTTCAAGCAACCCGATGGAACTAACCATTCATTTTTTATTTTATTATGGAGTATTTTGACAAGTTTAGTCATTCTTTCAAGTTTCATATTTTTACGATGCCCGAATTTACGTTTCGCGGTTTAAAATTTTACGTTTTGCGATTAACGGAACCAAAACCGACTCCGTGAACTAGATTACCAAGCTTCCCACACACATTTAACTAACATGTGCAGCCCCCCCCCCCCCCCTCATTAGTCTTCACATTGATCATATAATTACAAGTATACCATTGAAATTATACAAATATTTTCCAAAAACCTTGAAAACATAACATACATAATTTCTTATAATCAAAAGCTCTCATTTTCTCATCTTCTTCACCATAACCATGACCCAACCTCCATCCATAACCAAAATCCATTATTTTTCTTAGTACAAAGCATCAAAGTTGTTCATTTCATCATCCTAATCAAGAATCATAACACAAAAACACAAGTAATCCAAGTTTTCTAATCATCTCACCACCTATTATTTCAAAGTGAGTATTCAAAATTATTTTCATGTTTTCATCTAATTAACATATGTATCTTATGGTATTCATGCTTAATTTCATGCACAAACTAGTTATGCCACTTTATTTTTGTATACTTTTTGAACATACAAACCCTAGATTGTGATTTAGGTGTTCCTTTGTTAAATTAACTTGATTACTAGTTATTAGGAACCCATGGCACCCTAAGAAGGTGTATGGTAGGATTAGTATAGATTTGTGGAGTTTGCAAGAGTTTTGGTTGATGTAGAAACTAGTTTTGAGCAAGAAAAATGGGTTTGTAACAAGTAAATATACCTACTGTCCCATTTTGTTAATTCTGGAAAATCAGTAAATACAAAGGAAACTTTGGCAAAATTTTTAGAAAATACTTTCAAAAACGAATCCGTAGGCGAAAGAACGGATTAAAAAGAGTTTATAACGAAGAAGTTATGATTTTTGCAAGTTTATTGACGAAAACTATTTTCCGGAAAAATACATGCTGTTGGACGTTATTCATCGGACAAAAAGAAGCTTTAGACGTAACCCGGAGGAGCCGAGCTTTCCAAAATATATTACTACATACTAAGACGTAACCGTGGATATAAAGAACAAGTAAAACGGGCTTATAACGACAAAAATATTCACGTTTCAATATCAGCAAAAATCCTCTATAATTGGCAGCTTTTAGAAATAATAATATTAACACTACGTAGTACTAAATTCTAGATTTTCTAGAAATATTAACCAAGTACCTAAATTCATAACTAATGAAGTATTAGTGATTACAAGTATATTTTTATCACTACAAGGAGTTATTTCAAGGATTTCAACCCGAAGATTTCAACACTAACATGGAAACATACGATATATATAAGTATATATATTGCAACTAGCTTTATTTTTCTAATACCCATATTTTTCCTAAGTCTTGGAAAATGTATATTTTTGATAACAACAAGTATTTTTCCAAAGAGTAGAGTGGTATAGGAAACATGTGCATATACATTCATAACATTATTTCATGATCTAAAGTAGATCGTTCATCATTCATATTAGGTTGCGGCTTGTGTGCGCGCCTTGTTTTTCAGCTCATTACATGTTCATGGTACCATCATATCAGGTGAGTCATAGCCCCACTTTTACTTGTTTAATGACTTTATAAACTCTTTAGGGGAGATACATGTTTCAATACTTGTTCTATGTTTTTATACGATTTGAATTACATATGGGGAAGAATACACTGCTTGAATTATTTTTGTACAATGCCAAAGTATTACAAATTCCATACATTACTTAAGTTTCCTTATTACCACGTCTTGACAAGTCCCCTTTATTATCATGGACTGTTAATTTTAGTACTAAGCGAGAGTGAGTGAATAGATCTATTGAGGGTGACGCCTCCATTCGCGTTTGGGTTGCTCCAACGGGACGAATGCATTTCATGTCTTATCAAATTGAGTGTCTGGTAAACACTCTGTTGGGGCCATTACTATGTCTAGCTTCGGGGTCATGAGCTTAAGAAACAATGTAGCATTTTTGACATATTGTCACCTTACTTTATACTTTTGGCTATTGTTCATACGAAAATTACTTACGGAATTACGATACTTTTCCACCACTATTATTACTGGATTACAATGCTTTTGCATCAATCTTATTACTTTTGTTTACACAAACCAAACATATTACATTTGGCAGTGGGTTGTAAACACACAGGTTACAAGTCTCTTATGGCGGAACTTGGAACTGAGTGGATTTACGATGCCTTTGCTGGGACAACTTCATCCATATGCATTACATTCTTTTTCACAAGACTCTATGAACTCACCAACCTCGTGTTGACACTTTAGCATGTATTTTCAGGTTTTAAGCAATGGCACGCTACTGGAGGTTTTGGCAGGGCATGGCATGGTCATAGAAGACTCTGATTTTTCATAAGGGGACCGTTTTAAACTATTTTAAGGGCTTACTTCCGCACTACTTTTAACGATGTAAAAATCAACATTTTGATTTAACGATTTTATTCTAAATAATTAAAGTGAAAACCATTTTGTACTTGTTTTGTGATACCGATTGAGTTACACCCCAGCTACATGTTTGCTTCCGCTGGACCCGATTCTGGGGGTGTGACAGTATATATAAAATTTCCAATTAAAAATAGGGGAGATATGAAATTGCCCCAATATTTCACTCTTCCATTCTAAAATATTTGTTTCCCGACAAAAAAACATACAATTTAAAAAAGAAATAAATTATTATTATTATTATTATTATTATTATTATTATTATTATTATTATTATTATTATTATTATTATTATTTTATGAAGATCACTTTATTATTAACAAAGGAAAAGTTCTAAAGTTGGATGAGAGTCTAGACACAAGCTGTGCTCTTACTCCTTTCTGAATATAAAAACTGACTCTATAAATAATAAAAGCGCCACTTTTAGCATTATTATTATTATTATTATTATTATTATTATTATTATTATTATTATTATTATTAATGTATTTTACATTTTAGCAGTATGTCAGTTTTAGTCTTAACTAATTAATTAATGTCTTACTTAAAGTTTAATAATAAATTCAAACAAGAGTGAAACTTCTTTATCTCTTTTTAATAGTAGACAATTAAATTGAGACATCTTAAAAAAAACATGAACTATTAGGTTGAGACAAATAAAATAACTTGTTAGAATATTTTAATATGAAAATGTTTTTAAAAAACAATAAAAAGTTATTACGAAGTAATAACTTAGCGAAGACAGGAAAATAGAAAATGGTGGAATTTTTATTAGAAAATAATAGTTACACATGCTTTTTTAGGAAATAAAAGTTTTACAAATTGATTAGTGAAAAATTTTAAGCAAATTTTTTCATCACAATACATTTTCTCTGAAATTCTTAATCATTTTGTCTTTTATTTATTGTGTGTTAGAATTTGGGATGTGTTAACCGGACCCTCCCTACCATGGGGGTCCGCCTACTTTAGTCAAAATGTACAAGTTTTAATGCAGACAGTACAGGCGACGGCAGCACTGTCTTCCACAAACCCTCCCTATAAAGGGGTCCGGTTAACTCATGCCTAGAATTTTTACATGTTGCACTGTAAAAAAACACATCTCTTTAAGACTATGCATTATGATGGGTGACCTACCACCAATAGCAAGCATGATCACACACCAAGACTATAGCAATGGCCACACTTTTTGCATTCGTTTAGTGGTCTGCACAGCCGAACACTTTCTTACTTTTTTTTTTTTTTTTTGGATATATTATTAGCAATTTTTTTAAGTGGAGTATTTTATATTTTAGGTTTGGTGGTGTGCTGAATGGTGATAGCTATGTTACACTAACGTGGAGATGATGAGTCTGGTTAACATAGTATCTAGCCTAAGAAATAAGATGCAAACAATGAAAAGAGATGTCGGTATGATATTTTGAATACCTTGTGTGATGGACTCTGAGGTTTTATAAGTTTGCATAAATGGCCTGAGTGCCAAAAATAAACAATGACATTGCTTTATTTTGATCACTTGACTCAGTTTCTGTAAAACAATATTACTTGCTCTTTTACTCTAATTTTACTATCAGTTGAAGGAAGGTAACATGTTTGTTTCAAGATTTGTTGTTTCCTTTTTTAGGAAGTTAGCTACTACTATAAGAAAAGGTAAAGTATATTCTAGAGAATAAAGATTGTTTTTGTCCAAACTTCTTTTACTTTTTTCTCATTGGATAGATGATGCAACATCCACGTGCTTAATTAGTTACGCTCATCTAAAATAAGCAAAGAACTACAGAATCCAGATTTAATTAAGAGCTACTCGTACTACATCAAAGTTGAAATTTGTTATCATTTGATTAGCAAACATTTGTAGAGAGTGCACAACTTAAGCTTTGGTCATTTGGTTAGCAAACATGTTATTCAATTTCGTTATTTTACTCTACTGCACCAATGGTTAAATATTTCAAGTGTAGTAAAGACTAACTATAGCTCAACTTAAACTTTGGTCACGACAACGAGTCGATGAAGAAAAAAACTTCAACTTAACCCACCCACCATTTTGTCATCTCTAATATTACAATTTATCCATGTTATCAGTTAAGTACTAATGAAAGTGATTATCACTAGCTTTAACTTTGTTGGTTTTCTTCTACACTTGAAAAATGTTCGATATTAATTAGGCGCTAGTTAAGCTCCAAAATATAGGACATATACCTTTCGACTACTACCATCCTCGTTCTTCATATTCATGAATCTATATAGGGGTGAGAAAAAAAACAAAAAGGCCGAATAAACCGAAAACCGAAACCAAATCGAACCAAAAACAACCGAAACAAACTAATAACTGAATCGAATTTGCAAAAATCGAACCAAACCAAACTACTAATTCGGTTCTCGAGTTGGATGTGGGTTTAGCAGTCTAAATCGAAAAACGAATTCATATGAATATATATTTCTTTTATATATTTATATATATAATATTTTTTTTTTATATATTCATATGTGTATAAATACTATTAAAATGTTATCTTAATATAAAAAAACACTTTTCATGCTTGATTTTTTTTATTTTTTATTTTATTTATTTATTTATTTATTTTGCTAAATATCTATTTAATTATTAATTTAAAAAAAATAAATAGTGAAGTTCGGGTTATTCGGGTCAACCAAAGAACCGAACCGAATGCAAATTCGGTTTTCGGGTTGACCTAAATTTTTTTTTAACCGAACTAATTGAACATCCAGATAACCGAACCGATCAACACCCCTAAATCCATAAATATTACGTAACTTTTTATCATTGTCATTTGAAAACGGAGAAGGATCCTAGTTCACATTATTCGGGAATTCAAACTTATTTGTCTCGGATGTACGTATTCCCAAGGCCGGTCCTGGATATTTTTCGGGCAATCTCAAGATTTTCAACCAGCGAAGTTTAAACGATGGTTGTTTTCATGATTTTGAAGACACATTACCATTAGATTGGGTCAAATTTTTCGTTATCTACATTCACAAAAACAAAATGGGCATTAATGGTGTCCCTTAATCTAGTATCAATAAGACTAAAAACTACTAAAAATTTAATGGTTGATATGATACTCTTTATTTTCTTCTTGATAAACCTGAGTGCACTCAATATAACAATAATATCAAAGGGAAAAAAAGGGGCTTCGTGAAATGATGACTCGAACAAGAGACCTAACATTTATAGGAAGTGAGACATAGCCATCATGCCACCGAAGCTCTTCAATACAATATGAAATTATCTATTAGAAAACCCATATTTTAGGAAAGACAAAAATACTACGATATGTCGAGGTGGCTGACCCTTTTGATTATATATATTTCCTAGAGTCTTTAAACTAGTCTTATCAGGAAGTAAGAAACTAGTCCCTCGGTCTCATATTTATTTCGATGCTAAAGAAAATCACCGTATACTTCTCTCTTCTTTCTTTCTGGAAATACTCGTGTGGCTGTGCTATATTTGGTCATCAAGGCACCCCAGTAGTATAAAAAATCATTTTTCACATTTTCTTTTAAAATAACATATCTTGGTAAATCTCTAAACTATAAAAAATACATAATCGCGACAAGAATTAAATTATCTATCTATAGATATAGAATTCTCTATACTTTTGAGAACTTTCTTTCTTCAAAATTTCCGCCCATAAAAATCACATATTATTTGTAAAATCACACGTGTGATTTGTAAAAATCAAATCACATGTGATTTTTACAAATTACGTGTGATTTTTCAAGGCGGAAATTTTGAAGAAAAAAAAATATCGAAAATATATAGAAATGCATATCTATTGAAAAATAATTTAATTCTCGTCGCGATAATATAATTTTTTTCGCGTAACGATTAACAGTTTGCGAGATATTTAATTTTTTAAAAAAGGGTGAAAGTTTTTTTTGTTTTTTTTTTGTTTTTTTTTTTTTTTAATGAACGGCTAAGATTAATTAATTGGATCTATGACAATATGAAATATATATTTAACTTTTGCCTGTTACGTGTTCATTGATTTGTCCAGTCACAAGCATTGTACTTTTTCGATCATATCTGGCCAAGACTCGTCATATCTGGTTAGACCCGGTTATATCCAACCTAGATCCATTGTCAGCTTCAAATGATTCCACATATCAACAAGGTTATAATGATATCGGATTTTTTCTTCTTTCGTTGTAGTGCATGGTTTGAATGTATGTATTAGTTAAGGATCTTAGTTTCATATCATGAATGCAATATTACTCAGTGCACTTGGTAAGCGTTTTGTGAATCGAAAACACTCGATTTCACAAACACACATATTACAAAGGCATAGGTTGTCTAACAAAGTTTGATACGAAGGCAAAATGTAGTTTGTCCCAAAGTACATATTTGAATAACTTCAAAATTAAAGCTTGTATATATAACAGAAGCTTGATTCGCTCTCAACCCTCAGTGAGACATATCGAGTGTTCATCATACCTTTTTCTCACGAACAATGGTGGCCGAATCGAGCAGGCATAGGTGCCCTAGTGGTTGCTAGTGGTGTGTTCAATCCCCGTCGTTGTTGTCACCAAGAATAAAAGCATCAAACCGATTACAATTAACCCGATTTGCTTATTACTTCCACCCATTATTCTTACTCTTGATAGGTTTCTTCTTATTGTTCTTAACCTTTGTGTTCATGTATACACAACAACGTAACTAGCATATACCGATACATGCATAGATACGTACGGAAGATTAATATCAAACATGCATTAGCCAACATTAGTTTTAATTTAACAGCTTATCTCATCCTATAATAAGCAGACGCACACAACCAGTTTTCCCCAACGTACTTTTTACTCTAAAGTTCTTATTTTTTATTTATTTATTTTTTTTTTTAAATGCAATAAGCAGATAATCTAAAAAAATAAGCAATCGTGAAGTACCCTTTTGGTTTATATTTTATAAGGATAATTCCTAATATGCTCAGATTGCCTAAGTGTTTTGCTTTTTTGCTGAATTTGGAGTTTCCCGGTTTACCCAGGGCAACTTGGCAACTCGACCTATATGACGCCAAGTGTCCGACATAAGGGTCGCAGTTTTTCAAAAGTACACAAATTGCCAAAAAAGTAATCCGAAAAGTGACACTTGTCACTTGCAGATTTCAGTTGCCCAAAAACTACATGTTGCCCTGAGGTAGATCGGGAAACTCCAAATTCAGAGGCAAAAAACCAAATCACTTGAACAATCGGGGCATATTAGTAATTATCCCTATTTTATATTACGTGCTATCCAGAAACAATAAAATGGTGGAATTTTTATCAGAAACAACAAAAATAGCACTATTTTTTCTACGAAATAAAAGTTTTACGAACTGATTAACGAAAGATTCTTTTAAGCAAAATCTTTTCGTCACAATACTTTTTTTTGTTATACTTTTTCTCTGAAATTCTTAATCATTTCGTCTCGCATTTATTGCGTGTACATGTTGCACTGTCTTAAAAATAAGAAAAATAAGATGCAAAAAATGAAAAGAGATGTCGATACTCGATATGCTGTTTTGAATATTTTGTGTGATGGACTCTGAGGTTTTATAAGTTTTGCATTAATGGCCCCTGTAAGGAATGACTGCCAAAAATAAACAAAGACAGGTGTTTTATTTTGATCATCACTTGATTCAGTTTCTGTAAAACAATATTACTTGCCTTTTTACTCTAATTTACTGCTCCTTATGTTTCAAAATTATAATCTCATTTCCATTTTAAAATGTATAAAATATTTTTTTTTAACCAATCAAAAGAGAGTTTAATGAGTAGAGATAATATTTGATTGGTTGAAGATTATAGTACTCTTTCTTTTTTAAAAAATTGTGTATTTTTTGTCTAGAAATTATAATTTCAAGACGGATGAAGTATAAGAAAGAAAGTTTAATGAGCAGAGATGATATTTGATTGGTTGAAGAGTGTAATACTTTTTTTTGTTTTGTTTTTGTTTTTGTTTTTTTTTTTTTTTTTTTTTTTTTAATATATTATGTGGTTTTTGTCTTGAAATAATAATTTCAAGACAGACTGAGTATAAGTTTAAAGAAAGGTAACGTTTATTTCAAGATTTGTTGTTTTCTTTTTCAGAAAGTTAGCTACTCTGCTATAAAAGAAAAGGTGAAGTATATTCTAGAGAATAAAGATTGTTTTGTAGCATGTACAAACTTCATTTGCATTGGATAGATGATGCAACATCCACGTGCTTCGTTAAAGTTACAGGTCTCAACTTAATTGACGGAAGAAAATTATTTAAAACAAGAAATTTTTTTAGGTAGTGATATTTTTTAGGGGCAATTTCGTATATCCTTCCTTTAATTGAAAATTTTATATATATTTAAAAATCCATTAAAAATATTGTATATTATGTATTCAATACTTATATTTTAAATATATATATATGAAATTAATCATAAAAGTAAAGTAATATATGAAATTAAACATATTTTTACTTGGGTTTGTAATGCTCTAGGGCACTGGTTGATCTTATTGAATAAAATCTTTTTCTTTTTTTAATTAGTAAATGCATTTAACACATATAATTAAACATATAAATTTCTATTTTCATATATGAATTTTAATTAATAAAAAAAGTTTCTATTTTTATATAACTAAACCAATGCACTATAGTCACCCGTTAGACAATCCTTATTACTTTCGACATCTAAAAGAACTACAAAATCCTGGTTTTATTAAGAGATATTATTAGATTAAAGTTGAATTTTGTTATCTTTTGATTAGCAGAAAGGTGTAGATAGTGCACATTGCAAAATATGTTACATCATGTTGCTTTTCTTGAAAAATTTCTTTATTTTAGTCTACTGCATCAATGGTTGAATAGATTAATGTAACTAACTATAGATGAACAGATGAGCCGAAAACTATCTACTACATCAGACTGCCTATTGCCGTCAATGTAACTAACTATAGCTGCATAACTTTTGGTCAGCGATATCAGTAACGAAGAAAAACATCAACTACATAACAATTTATCCCAGTCTTTCAGGTAAGTACTACCGAAAAGTGATTTTATGTGAAGATCAATCGGAATCATGTCTTGTTCGAAACTGAAAATTTTCAAACTAAAGCTGAGCAGCAAATTGTACATTCCCATTCTAAACATGTTCGTTACAGAGGACGACAAACAGTAAAATTACAAAAGAGTCTCTTCTAAGTTCTAACTATCTGTTTGATTATTGAAAGAAAACATTCAAAAGTTTACAAAGTCATTTCATCTGGCTATCTCATAATAAAGTATAAATTTCTGGCAGCAACGAGCCCAACTCATTTTCACCTGCAAACGCCAAAAAAAGAGGATCTGTTCAACCCAACAATAAGCAAGTGCAAAAAAAACAATAGCAATGTATGTGGATAGAACCAAAAACAATGATAGGTTTTCCTTTTTAATCATATTACCAGCCTTAGTTGCAAGCAAACCATTTATTAAAAAGGGAATGGAAGGATAAACCTTGAAAAGAAATTACACACAAATACACCTATCATAGAAGCAATCTACCTACTCATATTATGCAACACAAGATAACATACAACGACTAAATTTGTTTAGGGTCAACTGTCAAGTGCCAAACTGCCAAAGTAAAGCAGGTAGATTGCATGCAGATCGCATCAGCCCTAGTGAAGACCAGGTGGAAGACATCCCCTCGCCTCTCACTTTGAGGGGTATATGAAATTTTCTCCATCTCCTAAAGAAAGGCCGAAAACTATCTACTACACCCAGGAATATCAAGATTAATGTTACAGTGACGGCAATAGGCAAGTCTGTTCATCTATTGCTTAATTCATATAAGTAGAGTGTTGTCATCCAAAGATACATAATTCACAGAACATTGTTATCTAAGATAAATTTAAGCATATGATATGTGTTGCTTACAGTAGCAATTGTATTGGCACTTGGTTTTGAGATAAATATACTAATTAGTCCAATATGATCATTTTCATGTAAAGGAAACCAGCTAATGCAACTAATGTACGTATCTCATGTATATCATAACAAGACAATTATGATGCAGCTCCAAGAGAATAGGAGCCCGTGTGTGAAACCAACCTTTTTCTTAGCATAGGAAACAGATATGGGCATTAAACACAATGACCTCTTACAGTCTAAGATATCACCACCTATACAATGGGGCAAAATACCCACAAGCATAATAGCCAAAACTCGATCATCGTGGTGTTACCAGACATGCCATGTAGAAAAGATGAGATACTTTGGTACCAAACATTCACAATAAGCATTAACAAAAACAAAAATGAACATCAAAGGATACAAAGGTGGATACAGATTTTGATAAACTGCTGAAGCCTGGAATACTTCCTACTGCAAGTTGTCACAGTACAAATTAAAGCATGCTCGTTACCAAAAAGGAGAATTAACTTAACCACTTCGAGTACATACCTCTAAGAAGATGAACTTCAAAGACTAGCCAAATTAGTCAATCACATGTATCATGGCTTAGAAGGATCGTATCTGTCATCAAATTCATTGCTAACAATGGAAGATGATCTCTTGTCCCTGTGCTTGCTCCTTTGGCGATTATCACGGGACCTGCTATGACCTTTATCAGGGCTTGAAGTATAGTATTTTCTGGAGCGTTTCCGGTTATCTCGTTGCTCATGATCACGTGAGCGGCTAGTACTTCTACGCCTATCCTCATTATAATATTCTTGACGTTGTGCATCATCTCTGTGTCTGTTACTTTTTTCTTTAATATCATCTTCAGGTCTTGCAGATCTCTTACTGATATCAGAAACTGATTCTTTCCTATGACTTTTGTATTCAATCTCATCATGTCTATCTTTATCGGAATGTGCATCGATCATGGAAGAAGGTTCTGATGCAACGTTTGTCGCATCTACACGAGGTTGATTGGCTATGTTTGCGTGCTTGATTTCTTCCATGTATTCATCAATTATATCCCTCATGACCTATGAATATAAAGAGAAAGCATAAAAGAATATCAGAGCGTGTTATGTTTAAAGAACTTCGAAACAAAAACACTCTCAACTAATAATAGAGAACGTGATGAAAAACTGCAGGTATTTCTCTAACAATATTATTCTAAAACTCCTGATAAGTAGAGCAGAGCAAATAATAGTGACAAACCAGATCTGAAATGGGTCAAAACAAGTTTGGGCTGAAACGGATCATGTTTAAGTACGTATCGAAAGAGGTTGATCGGGTGGGGTTAACCCCAAACACATTTGTCCGGTTTAACTAAAAAACTAATGTGTTTGGGCCACCTGAATCCTTGAAGAAACGGCTTAGATGTATATGTTAAAAACATACTATGAGCAACTTTCAACCCGTTTGACCCAATCGACCGTTTCTATGCACTAAAGTTTAAATGTGCCCCTTTAAGTCAAATAAAGAAACAAATCGGCCCATTCATAAGTAAATCGGTCAAAATTCTGATCTCCACTTAGAAAACAGCAGTAAGTTTCACATTATTTATTGCAGTAACACAAACGACGTGATGCCAAACTTATAAAGAGAATAAATAGCAATGACAACAAAACCAAATACGGATGTGCATTAAAAGAGTAGTTGCTCACCTGTGTGGTGCTTCTTTTCATTTTCTTTCCACGATAAGACATTCTTCGCCTTTTGTAATCCCTTTCTTCTGCCAACAATTCCTCTCGTGATTTGTTTTTATTTGCATCCTATAACATTAAAGATATCAAAACAAAATCCAACAGAAAGCAGAACAATCGTACAATAAGGAAGCGAACTGAACCCACCTGGTTATCTCCCCGATGCCAAAGCACCCCATCGTGTTCGATTATAGGTCTATAGTCTGGACGTTTTTTACGCTCCTCGTCAGCCATTTTTGTTATATATTGATGCTCTTGCACTCTACAATAAAATTACAGAAAATAATCAAAATCACTTAATGATAAAACTATCAACCGACTTCAATAACAAGTGTTACGAGTAAATGTATATACCTCTGATAAGCTGGAACAAACCGCGAAGCACGTGCAGCTTTTATTCTCGCTTCCACCGCAGCACGTTCACGTAACGCAGCAACAGCTGCTTCAACCTGAGAAACCAAAACCGCCCCATTTTCCTCACTTCCGTTAACGGGTCCCACAGACGGCTCACCACCAAAAAACACCGAACCCGACAAACCAATCATCAACCACTGCTTCAACATATTAATCGCAAACATCTTCCCATTCACATCCCCATACAACACCCCAAACTGCTCCCCTAACCACACCATCACCTCACCCAAAACCCGACACTCAAACCTCCCCCTCCCCGTCCCACCTATCAACCCTTCCACATAACCAACCGCCTCCCTAACTATCGCTCTCAAACAAACCCTAAACAACAAAAACACCCAATCCCTGACTCTCACATCAACCACCACACCGTAAAACGGCGAATTCACCAATATCCACTCCCTTAACCCCCCGTTCCCCTCGTTCCTACCATAACTACTCAAAACTAAACGAGCTACGCTAAACGAATAAAACGCAGGGTAATCATTCCAGTAGCTAAGCTCTAACTTAACATTAAAACACTCAGAAGGCAACAGCTTAACTAAATCACCTAAACTTAAACTACGTAACAAAACGCCTAAATCGTCGTTTTCGCATTCGGCTAATAATATAACAGGCAATGCAAATGTATCATGATTAACTAAAGTACTACTACTACTACTACTATTATTATTATTATTATTAAAACTAGGAAATGTGACAACAGAGGGACAGTTTTTATAAAAGAAGCTACTCGAAACGGGTTCGGGTGAGGGGGAGGGTTCGGGGTGGGGGGTGTTTGGGAATGGGGTTTGGGTTGGGAGAGTGGTGAGGGGGGAGGGGAGGGAGGAGAGGGTGTGTTTGGATGTGTGGATTAGGTGTTTGAGGGTTTGGAGAGTGGTGTGGAGGGTGTTTGGGTTAGGGTTTGGTGCCATGGGAGGGGGAGGGGGAAGAAGGAGGGGGGAGGAGGAGGGGCTTATTTGGATTAAGCAAATGGTGATTTTTTTGATTAAAGGGGTTTTTTACTGGCTTATTTAAATTAAGCTTATTTAGTTCTTAAAAAGTTTGGATTGATCGCTATATAAAATTAAGAGGAAATTGCCAAACTAAAACCTTAAAAAAAAAATAAAAAAATAAATAAAATAAAATAAATAAATAAAAAATAAAAAATCTTTGGTTCAAGATTTGGTCACTGTTTGCACTATTTTCCTATTTTGGTCATGTTTTACGGCTCTACTTTACTCATTTAGTGACACATGTTCCTGTCTTATACTTTTTTTAAACACCTTTGGCCTGCTATAAGTGAAGTCGAGCAGTTAAGCATGACATGTGTCATTAAAATTCGTGAAGTCGAGCAGTTGAGCATGATCAAAATGGGAAAAAAGTGTAAAAACAAAGTCTTGGATAAAAATGTTTTTCTTGCTTAGTTTGGTAATTTTCTCTAAAATTAATTGGTTGGTACAATATTTTGAAGTGACACAAAGGTTTCATTCCAAAAACTAAGGGTGTGCTTGGTTCAAAATGAGGAATGGGAAAGGGAAAGGCAAAGGGAATGCAAAGGAATTGAATGGAGATTATCATTATCTTTGATGATGCCTGGTTTAAGAAAAATACATTAACCTCCAAGGTGGTGGTGGCTGGTGGCGGCGGCGGCTGGTGGTGGTGGTGGTGGTAGTGGTGGTTGCTGCTGGTGGCTGGTGGTGGTGGTGGTAGTGGCTAGTGGTGGTGGTTGTGGCTGATGGTGGCGGCTGGTGGTGGTGGTGGTTGGTGGTTGGTGGTTGGTGGTTGGTGGTTGGTGGTGGTGGTGGCTGGTGGTGGTGTTGGTAGCTACTGCTGGTGGTGGTGGGTAATCATTACCAAACCTCCCAATTTACTGGGTAATGATTGCATTCCCTAGTCATAACTAGACATGTTTAATCATTACATTTCCCATTCCCCACCCCCATTACCCCAACCAAGCGCCCCTTAAAGGGTCATTTGGTTTGTTGCTATGAATAATAATATGTATCAGATTTGGTATAAAGTAAAATGAAAATAGATATAATTAAGTTTATCATTATCAATGTTAATGTTTTGATGGCAAAATATTGTATGAAAAAGTGTATATATATTTGAATTTTGTAGTGAAAAAGAAGAAAGATAATGTGAGGCTCACGGAATGGATTACAAACACACCTAAGGCTACCCTCAACGGTAGCAAAGTGAGCAAATGGCAATCAATCATCATGCGGCAAGATGGTTGGGACTTCATCGTGAGTGATCGACAAGAGAGAGAAAAGAGAAGGCAAAGGTGAAGAGTTTGCCTTTCGGGCACTGTGCAAAGTGGGTTTTTTATTATTTGTTTTTTAGTTTGTGACTGTGTGGATATATTTAGTGTGGTATTTTAATAAATAAATAAAAAAAAATGTGTTGAAAGGTGAAGTGGTGTGAGATGATTGCCAGTGAAAAGTGAGATGGTGGTAAATGATAGAGAAAGCTGATGTAGAGTTAATGTGTAAGCTGAAACGATGTGCGGGTTAATGGTAGTCTAAGGTACACATCTTCTAGAGGAGTGAATTACTGTATATATTAATTCAGAGTCAAATGACGCCATGTCACGTCACTTGGGTTCCCGAAATTGTTTTTTGCCCAACAATAGTCCTACTTTGGCCCAGGTAAAAGCCCAAAATAGTATTTAAAAAACATACCCTCTACTATATAATGGGTTAAAAAACAGCCCAAAACACTATTTACGAAATATACCCCCTACTATTTACTATATATACTAATTCAGCGTCAAATGACGCCAAGTCACGTCACTCGGGTTTCCGAAATTTTTTTTAGCCCAACAACAGGCCCACTTTGGCCCAGGTAAAAGCCCAAAATAGTATTTACAAAACATACCATCTACTATATAATGGGTTAAAAAACAGCCAAAAACACTATTTACGAAACATACTCCTTACTATATAATGACTTGCGAAAACTACTTTAAACTTTTATCTAACATATATTTAGCGAGCCCCGCCACAAAACGTCATCAAGAACCACGCCGTTTCAAATTTTTTTCCGGACTTTTTAACCCCGCACCGAATACCTGACCCACTTTCTATTTAACAAAAAAAAATATTGTGCAATAATCAACGAGATGAAACAACGCCCCGCCGCAACGTGGTGGACCGTTGCCCACCTCGTTTATTTCTCATTTCCAATCACTTAGTGTATAGTATGTTGTTTGTACATTTTATATTAGTTAATGTCTTATTTGTAAAAGCTAACATTAAAACATAACTATTGTAAAAACTACTTTCAAAAAATGATAAAAAAAAAATAAATAAATAAATGACACCTAATTAAAAACCCCGTCGCAAAGCGCGTATGACCTACTCATTGGAAAACAAGTAGCAAGTCTCGAATGGAATGACCCTTTGTCATAATTATCGTCTTTCCAATTTAGTTTTATAAAAAGATCGAGAAAACAAGGGTAGGCTAATTCGATCTGACCTCAATATCACTTCAAAGTACTTGTTACTTCAAAGTACTTGAATCCTTGGGTAATAGTTAAGCCATGTTACTATTTTCAACAATAAGGTACAACGCTCAATCTAAAATGGGACATACTAACAAAACCGGGTCTAGGGCAAACCCCCTAGCCCTAGCCCTGTTTTTGCACTGTTTTTGCAGCTTTTTTGTCCCCTTCCTCATTTTTTTTTTTTTTTTTTTTTTTTTTTTTTTTTTTTTTTTTTTTTTTTTTTAAGTTTTTAGTCCTTTTTTTTTGTTGTTTAGATATCAGATTGCACACAAGTGCACAAGTCCAGGTCTAGTCCAGATCTCACAAGCATTTTTTGCACAAGTCCAGGTCAATTTTTTGCACACAAGTAGATTGCAAAGGCTCAGATTTATATCATCATTGCCGATTTAGAAAACCATTTGCACAAGTGATAAAAAAATATTAGGCTCGGATATGAAGGTTGCAAAGTGATAAAAATATCACTTTGCCATGCCATTCAGTTTTAAAAACCATTCGTCATCGCCATTTTTTTTTCCAAGCGCACACAAGCAGTTTTTGCACACAACCATATCAGATTGCACAAAGGCTCAGATCTATATCAGATTGCACACAATCATGCACAAAGGCTCAGATTTATATCATCATTGCCATATCAGATTGCACACAAGTGAAACAGATTGCACCCAAGTGCACAGATTTGCCCCCAAGTGCACACATTGCACACAAGTCGTCCAAGTCATTTTTCTTTCCCAAGTGCACACAAGTGAAACAGATTGCACCCAAACCAGGTGAAACACAAGTTTCACATTCCACACATGTTACACAATGCAAGTACTAAAATTCTACAAGTACTAAGATTCACTGCAAGTTCTCACAAGAAAGCAAGTCTCACCACAAGGCTCACAAAGAAAGCAAGGCTCACCACAAGAACAAACTGCAGAAACTCACAAGAAAGCAAGTAAGTGAAACAGATTGCACCCAAACCAGGTGAAACACAAGTTTCACATTCCACACATGTTACACAATGCAAGTACTAAGATTCTGCAAGTACTAAGATTCACTGCAAGTTCTCACAAGAAAGCAAGTCTCACCACAAGGCTCACAAAGAAAGCAAGTCTCACCACAAGAACAAACTGCAGAAACTCACAAGAAAGCAAGTGAACAAACTCCATTATAAACAAGCATCACAAAGAAGCAGATTGCACAAGTTAAAGCACAAACAATTATTTGCTCTCAATCAATATCACAAGTGAAAACAAGTGAAGTCTATATATAGGGAGGGTTTGCAGATTGCATGGTGGGGTTATAA
This sequence comes from Artemisia argyi, assembly GCA_030686995.1. Lineage (NCBI taxonomy): Eukaryota > Viridiplantae > Streptophyta > Magnoliopsida > Asterales > Asteraceae > Artemisia > Artemisia argyi. Next base: position 181,504,450 of record CM060693.1, on the reverse strand, counting down.
AGACAGGGGCTGCAGATTGCACACAAGTGAATACAACAAAGATCTTAGGCTGCCGAAATGTCGAATTCACCATTTTACACAGAAGAGGTAACATTAGGCTCAGATATATATTAGTCAACATAAGCAAGTTTATCATATTTGGCTGCAACTTCAAAGGTTGCAAAAAATAAATTTACTTTTTTGCCGTCCATTCGGTAATGCCACGCCAAAATCAAAACATTTTTTTTTAAATCATCATCGCCTAATATCAGTTTTTTTTTAAACAAACTGCTTAAATCAAACTGCTTATCAAATTTCATAAGCAAACAGCTTAAACCAAGTTTGAAATAACAAACTGCTTATCAAGCACATAAGCAGTTTCATCACAAACTGCTTATCAAGGACCACTGCCACTAGCCTAGACCCGGTGCAACTAAAAAAAGACCCCGGTCTTTATAACATCACATACCTGGTGGACTGTGGGGGTAGGCCAGAGCAGGTTTTCATACCACTCAAAGGTGGCAGATCAAGGAGTTAACCTACCCACAGCCACAGGTTTTCATAAAAGGACCACCAACCATCACCACAGAACCACCTACATCATAACATATCCATATCAATTAGGGTTTCATAAAAATTGGAGATTTTTTAAATTAATTAGTAAATCTTTCAATTAACATAGGTTAATTGAAAGATTTCAAGTTAATTTAAAAAAACCCCAAAATTACCAAACCCTAATTTTTTATATCTAACTAGGGTTTCGTAAAAAATTGGGGGTTTTTTAAATTAACTTGAAATCTTTCAATTAACAAACGTTAATTGAAAGATTACTCACTAATTTTTAAAACCCCTAATTTTTTTACGAAACCAAAACATTTACATAGATCTGTCAAATTTAACCACAAAACTATCAATTAACAAACGTTAATTGAACTATAACAATCAATTATTACCAAACCCCCAATTTTTTTATGAAACCCTAATTTATAAAAATTAGGCGTGTGATAAAATTTACATAGATCTGTCAAATTTAACCACAAAACTATCAATTAACAAACGTTAATTGAACTATAACAATCAATTTTTGAAAAACCCCCAATTTTTTTATGAATTCCTAATTTATAAAAATTAGGCGTTTGATAAAATTTACATAGATCTGTCAAATTTAACCACAAAACTATCAATTAACAAACGTTAATTGAACTATAACAATAAATTTTTGAAAAACCCCCAATTTTTTTATGAAACCCTAATTTATAAAAATTAGGCGTTTGATAAAATTTACATAGATCTGTCAAATTTAACCACAAAACTATCAATTAACAAACGTTAATTGAACTATAACAATCAATTTTTGAAAAACCCCCAATTTTTTTATGAAACCCTAATTTTTTAAACCCAGAATCAGATAACAAGTATAACTTACCATAAAATCCATCACATATCACATATCACATCACCTTCAAAACCCCCAATTTTTTATGAAACCCTAATTTTTCAAACCCAGAATCACGTATCTCACACACACACGCTATCTTTCTATCTCATAACGTTTCTCAAACCAGAATCAAGCTGTTGATTGTGGTTTTTAGATCTAAAATGTTTTTAGATCTAAAAATAGAGAGAGAAACAGAGAGAATGGGGGGGTAGAGAGAGAGAGAAACAGATAGCGTGTGTGTGTGTTTTGGGGGTGGGTGTGTGTGATAAGCGTGTGTGTGTGAGATACGTATTTTTTTTTTTTTTAAATGTTGTAAATGTTTGTAAATGAATAAATGTAAATGTGTAAATGTATAAAATGTATAAAATGTTGTAATGTTTGTAAATAAAAAGTTGTTAAAAATGTAAAAGTTGTTTGTAAATAAAAGTTTTAAATGTAAAAATGTAAAAGTTGTGAAAAATTATGTAAATATGTAAAAATGTTAAAAATATGTATATATATATATATATATATATATATATATATGTTAGAAAATATATTATGTATTTTCAGGTTTTCGATTCTCACGAGCAAATGACTGAGTGGGTGCAAAATATAGCCCGGGGGCTCGGTTTTGTAGTTGTTAAAAATAGAACCAGATCACTGTTCGGTCAGATGAACGAGATCAATTACAGGTGTACAAAGGGTGGGAAGTATACACCTCAAGGTATAGGAAAGCGGAAAACCAAAACAGTTAAAACCGACTGTCCATTCAGATTAGTAGCGAGTTATCATCGAACAACAAATTATTGGGTTTTAAGGGTGAAAAATGATACACATAATCATGATATGCTAGAGTCGTTGCATGGTGTTCCATTTGCAATGCGACTAAAGAATGATGAGTTGGGGTTGGTCGACGAATTGACACAATGTAACCTACGACCAATGAATATACTTTCAACAATAAAGAGTCGTAATCCAAATAACGTGTCTAGCCTCAGAACCATATATAACGCACAAGATAAGCTCCGGAGAGCCAGAGTGGGTGATAGAACTCCAATTCAAGTTCTTTACTCGCATTTGACGGATTCAGGGTATACATGGTACCCGAGGGTAAATGAGCATACCAACGAGCTTGAAGAGCTTTTTTTGTGCACCCCACTTCATATGCTTTATGGTGTACATTCCCAGAAATCAAATTGCCGTTGTGTGAAATTGTTGGAGTAACTTCAACAAATAAAACATTTTCAATGGCGTATAGCTTTGTAAGCTGTGAACAAAATAAGAATTATACATGGGTATTGGAAAAAGTGAAGGAAGTTATAGATGAAAGATATTACCCACGTGTTATTGTCACTGACAGAGAATTAGCGTTGGTTAGGGCAGTAGAACGAGAATTTCCTAACGCTCACCACTTACTCTGTCGATGGCATATAAATCAAAATATGCTTCAGTATTGCAAAAACAGATGTCGTGGAGAGAATGAGTATGAGTCCATTAAGGGCACCTGGGATTGGATGGTTAAAGCTCCGACACGGGAAATGTTCGAGGAACGTTATAACCGCCTACAACAACGATTGGTTGACCATGCGGGTACTTAGTTATTTTCTCATTGTTTTTTAATTAATAAGCACCCGAATGGCCTTTTATTAATTCATTGTTTTTTCAGATATAAAAGGGTATCTGGATAACTGGTTGCAGAGTTACGGAAACAAGTTTCTCTCGTATATTATCGACCATTATCGCTCATACGGCCAAACAACAACGTGCAGAGTTGAGGCTCACCACGCGTTGTTGAAAACATATTTGGACGGCACACAGTCCAAATTAGATAGGTTATTGATGATGGTCGATAAGATTCTCATTTCGCAAGAAAATGGGATAAAAGAGAGTTTTAACAGAAGCATCAACGAGCTACAACTTAAATGTGATATACCACTATTTCAAGAATTGCGGTATAAAGTTTCCCATCGTGCTTGTGATCTGATGTTCAAAGAACTCGGACGGCGGATCACCCCAGACTAATGTTGCCATAAGTTGAATGCAATACACGGACTACCATGCTTTCATATGATGTATATCTACAGATGTCATGGTAAGTATATTAAATTTATAACTATCAATTCCTATTTTCTTATTAATAACAGTAACTTATATAAGTCACTTTTATTGAATTCAGAACTCCCCATTCCACTCGAATCAATTCCTATTTTCTGGAGAACACTGTCTGTTCCGTGGCCTGTTAACAGTAGGCCACCTGCCCGACATAGTTCTTTCATGGGTCCTAGTGATCAACAAAAATTAAGACACAGGTTGTACGATGGAGATGCAGTAAGCGAAATGCTTATGGGTATGCTTCCAGTCCTTTGGCATCCATACATAACCAGTATATATAATGTGGTGGGTGAGGGAAATTGTGGGTTTCGGTGCGTTGCCCATGGTGTTTGGGAACAACAACATTATTGGCGCCAAGTTAGGCAGATGTTATTGCAACAGATGGACCTAAATTGGCAGGTTTACATGGGTTTGTGGGGGGAAGATGGTTTTAACGATCTTCGTCGTACAATAGACTGGTTCGGAGATGGAAATGCACCGCCTAATCGCTACATGGAAATGCCCAACACGGGGTTGGTTATTGCAGAACTGATTAGACGACCCGTTGCATTTATATCTTTGCGGGGTTGGAATACGTCTTTTCCGCTTCTCAGTGGTCCAGATCCGTCACAAAGAACTGACCCCCTTGTGATAGCCCGTGTGGGGGACGAAGTAGGCCATTTCATTGTTTTGACGCTAGACGAACATTCTCCACTTCCGTATCTCCACCCACAATGGAGGAGGAACAGATTCGAAGCTGCATCCGAGTGGGAATCATTATATATGCATCGACTACCAAATTAGTAAATAATATATACATACAAAACATTGTAAATGATTAATGTTGTAAATGATTCATGTTGTAAATAATTATAAACATAGTGAATGATTCAAGTTGTAAATAATTGATTAATGATTCATGTTGTAAATAATTATAAACATAGTGATTGATTACTGATTTATGTTGTAAATGATTGATTACTGTTTATATTTAAATTAATAATAACATTGTAAATGATACGTGTTTTATGTTGTAAATTCTTTGTCAGGTGGGCCAAGGAAATCCTTTCTGGTGTCGATGTAATAGAGGATATATTATAGAACGGAAATCCACGAAAGAAAGTAGTCGGGGCCGACTGTATTATGCATGTCCTCTTTCAGTGGTAAATAATTATACGTTTGCTTAGGGGTTTTATGTAATTAATTTGCACAAGATAAAAATACATTTCTTATTATTTTCTTAACATGTAACAGCCAGGTACAACTGACTATGGGTGTCGATACTTCAGTTGGAAAGATGTATTTGAAAGACGGTACTTTAGTCGAGCCTCATCTTCAACGCAGTGCTCAAACTGCGTTGCTAAAGATAATGAGTGCGTTGCTAAAGATAATGAGATCAAGCTGTTGAAGACAAGAATAAAGACGCTGGAGATGGAGTTAGAATTGGCAAGGAATCCTGAGGATCACGCTTGTCAGTCGGGTGCAAGGCTACATGATCTTTTAAATGATATGAATAATCTTCATATGTCGTAAATGTTGTTCGTAGATGTTGTTGTTTTTAAATAATGTGTTAACGTTGTTTGTTCGTGATGTTGTTTTTTTAAATAATGTGTTAACGTTGTTGTTTAATTGAATAATAACATTTGTTGTTATAGTCGTTTAATGTGGTAACGTTTACCGTGAAACAATACAAATAAACACAAAAAAAAACATTACACAAAATATTACACAAACATTAAAAAAAAAAAAAAAAAAAAAAAAAAAAAAAAAAAAAAAAAAGAAAAAAAAAAAGCACAAAACGACAAAATAGGAAAAAAACAAAAAAAATTAAAAAGGACCATGGACCCCACCCCTAGCCTAGACCCGGTGTAACTAAAAAAAGGACCCCGGTCCTTATAACGTATGCCATCTAAAATATCACATATAATCTTTCGAAGACTGCCTCAATTTTAAGAGTTAGGGACTATTGCTTTTTATGCAAATTCTCTTATTTTCATCTCAATCTGAAAAAGGATAAACTATCTTATAGAATTGTGACGAATAATATACGAATCCACTCTAAAAAGATTTTTCATGGTAAAAAGTTGAACAGAATGGACTAAATAATATTCCATCCGTCTCATATTAATTGTCAACAATAGAATATTTGAATGTCTCAAATTAAGTGTTCACTTGTATCTTTCAACCAATAAGATGAGACTTTAGTATGTAAAAATAATATTTGATAGATGGAGAGTTTAATTAGTGGAATCTCCTAAAATTTTGTTAATTATGAAAATGGACATTTAATATGGGATGGAGAGAGTATAATACATGTAACTAAGGCCCTTGGTAGTGAAGGGTGAGGGGTGTGATGCCAACAAAAAGTGAGTGAGTGAAAGGAAAAGTGGGAGGGTGATGTGGCATAAGGTGATTGGTTGTTTGTGAGTGAAGGTTGATGGGTGAGGGATGCATTGCCAACCCCCTAACAATACGCGATATTCAAGCATGGTAAAGCATAATAGACTTGTAATTGGTAAATCTATACTACATATAATTGAGGGATGACCCTCTCTCCCATTTATGAGTTTAAGATTTTCTAAATTAGAATTTAAGTAAATACTACTTATAAAATATAATGTACAACTATGTAAAGCATAATTGATTTTAAACAAATACTATTTCTTACATACATACAATTAATACACCCCAATCACAATGTTATATTAGACGCTTCTCATATAAAAAGTTCTATTGAAAAAATAATTAGCATCCAAATCCAAAAAGACCCACCATCAAAAGTCATATTGAAACTTCCAAAACATAAATCTGAAATCCAGCAGCCTAAACCAAAATAACATTTGTTCACTGAAAAATTTAGTCACATGATTATGGCCATCATATCACGCGGGTACCCTGCTAGTGTTAAAATAAGGAGATAACGAACTGAGATTTATTGTGTAAGTGGGGTTGGGTCAAACATTTGGTACAAAATCAGTATTTGGTTTTTTAATCTTTTACGCGAAAACATCTCCATCAAGGAATATTTATATTGATTTCTAACGGAAAACCTATCGTATCAAACCGGTCAAACACTAGATACATAGTTTTTCACACTATCTTTATTTGTTTTAGGGCACTGGCAATGGGCTCGGCATAGGATGCCGCTCGGCATCACCCAAAACCACCTCCTCGGCATCGTGAATTCGGCATGGAAATCGGTATGTGATACCGATTCGATATGAGGCTCTCATTTAATGATTCGAACGTTGGCCATTTAATGATTCGACCGTTTGAGGCTTTTTCACAAGAAAAAAAAAATCCCTTTAAACAAACTAATTATTCAACTAATCTCTTCACACATTCAATTAAAAATTACTAATTATTCCACTAATCCTCTCTTCCAACTCTTTTTTTCATATAAAGAATAGATCCAAATCAATCAAAACGTGTTTCAAAATCATCCAAAGGTCGTGGACAGGGTTCACGATCACAACCCGTTCAATCACAACCAATTCGTCCCTCACCTCAATCCTACTTTCTCCAACCTCCACCTCAACCCTTCTATCCTCCACCACAACAACGGCAATATATTCGCCAACCTCCACAGATGAATCCAAACCTTTATAATATAACAATGACTAGTGAATTTAACCCTTTCATCGACTACCGTGAAGGTCCATCAAGACGTGAAGCAAGTGTAGAACATGAACTACCGCTTTACGATAACGAGGATGACGACATTGATTTTGTTCCTGAAACTCAATTTCCAAATGCAATCGGTACAATTTTTTTTATAATCGTTATTACTATTATTTTTTTTTTTATATAATCGGGAAAATTTTTTTTTTTGTTATAATCTATTTTTTTTAATAATCGGTACAGTTTTTTTTGTTATATTCTATAATCGTTATTTTTTTTATATAATCGGTAAAAAAAAATTTGTTATAATCTATAATCGTTTATTTTTTTTAATCGATAATTTTTTTTATATAATCGTTAATTTTTTTTATATATAATCTACAATTTTTTATATAATCGTTAATTTTTTTTCCGTTAAATATATAATTTGTTATTAGGTGGTCAAGAAAATGATGATGATGTTGAAGTAGTTGAAGAAATAAAAAACACCGGTAAAGCAAAAAGGAAACCTTGGTCGACGGACGAAGAGGTCGCTTTGGCAAAAGCTTTGGTTCATGTCTCGACATGCCCAAAAGTCGGGAATGAACAAAAGAGTGTAAGCTTTCGGGGTAAAATTCTAGAGCATTTCACGATAACCATGGGAAGTACTAATCGAACACACCATGGCTTGAACACAAAGTGGAAACATATGAATACCGAAATGAATACTTTTAACGGTCTATGGATCCAATCGGTATGTTTTTTCACCATATGCTTTTTTATACTTTGTATTTGATATAGTTGTAGTAATTTATACTTGTTACTTTTATATTTGTAGAACCGTGTTCGTGATAGTGGTTGTGACGATCTTGACGTGATGAAAAATGTCAAGGCCGATTATAAAAGGAAATCAAAAGGCAAGACTTTTACTCATACGGAAACATGGGAGATCCTTATGAAAGTAGACAAATGGTTAAAACAACCATGTGTGGTTCAAACATCTTCGTCTAATTCCGATAAACGGAGAAAGTCGTCGGAATCTAGCAATGAAAATGAAAATGTTGAGACTATTCTTCCGGATTTGAATGACGACACAGCTCCTACAAGGAAAAAAAAGGGCAAAAAGACCGTTAGCGAGTCATCGTCAGTGAATAGTGTTGCTACAACCTTAGAAAGTTATGCGGCAAAGAAATCACAATTAATGGATGAGGCGGTGGAGAAAAAACGTGCAAAGGATGAGTTGGCCAAAAAGTTGATGTCCGCACAACTCAAAGGTGTTGAAGAAAAGGCTTTTTTACGAGCGATGAAGTTCTTCAACAACCCGCCCGATCAAATAGCTGATCCGGCTATGCGAGAAATTGCTATTGCCACAAAACGTCAGTACGCGGCAACATATGGACGGTCTTACAATTTTTAGATATTATTATGTTGTTTTTTCATATGCATTGTACTTTTATTTGAATTATTAATAAAATTTAATGTTTTTCTTTAGTTTGTTTAATATAATTAAGAATAAAATAAATAAAATAATATAATTTGATTTTTTTTGCATCACCATTGCCACTAAAAAATTGAAGAAAGTAATGGTAAATTATGGAATATGTTGTTGGCATTTTGATTGGTTAAAATTGTGTTGGCCACATTTTTTTTGCATCACCATTGCCACCCCCTTATGGATCTACCAATAGATTGTATCATTTCCTTTCGTTTGTCATGCATGATTTTTGCCTCCTTACTTTTTCTTTATTGTTCATTAGAACTTTCGTAAACGATACCTAAGCATGAAATTTAAACGTTTCATGAATCAACAATACATGATCCGATACTACATAAGTTTCTAGGATCAAGGGTGTGATCAAACCAATACTAATGCACTCGGAAATTAGAGTCAAACATGCCTAGACGAGAGTTGTACTAACGTAAGTGACTAGTTAGAAAATCTTCGTGGTGCACCTCTTTTTTTTTTTTTGCGCACGTGTGTGTGAGTTTGCTTCTAAGACTAGAATGCAAGAGAGTGATGGTTTCTCCATCTGGACCCACTTCACGCGCAGAGGCTCTTGCCCTCCACCATCATTCATGCGCTATGCACAAGAATTAAGACAACATTTGGTGAAGCCTTCACCTAGCGAGAAAGAAAAAAACCGGGCTCCACTAATTTTTCTAACCATTGCAAGTTAAAAAAAAAAAAATAAATAATAAAAAAATAAAAAAAAAACAACTGCCCCTTTTTTACTTATAAATACCCACTAAAATTCATACTTTTTAAATCACAACTTCACCAAAACACTACTTTATTACTCCCTCCGTTCCATATTAAATATCCAGGTTTGACTTTTCAAGTATTTTTTTATCAACTTTGACCCAAATTTTTATGATTTTGAACGTTTACAATTTTATATTTTTACGTTTATTATTTTGAACGTTTACGATTTTATATTTTTACGTTTATGATTTTAATTATATAAGTATTAAAAAAATGGGAGTTAAGGTGAAAAAACATATCCCTTGCCCACTAATATATTGGTGAAGAGTGGTGAAGGGAAATGAGATGAGAAAGAAAGCTGACGTGGCGCTGATGTATATGGTGAAAAAATGTATGCCTTGCCTATTAGCCTAACTTAAAAGTTTGTTAGGACCAAAGTTCCACACAAGAACATCTTACATGCGCTATCAAGTTAAATCATCAGTATAAATTTGGTCTTATATAAATTCTTTTGTTTCATTTCAATCTTAACGAGAATTCTCTTTAAAGAAAAGGGATTCCAAAGAGAATTCTCGTTTTTTTTTCTTTTTTTTTTCTAAGTTTTATTTGAATTCTATTTATTATTAGTTATAATTAAGTTACTAGGACTTTGTCAAAATTGACATGAATTTGTATTATCTTTAGAAAATTAGATCCTTTCTAAAAGATCGTAGCTTGATAAAAGACTTTTAGACTTTTAGAGTTTGCGAATCATCCGATCATCGATTCTTTAAATTATAACGAGGTTTGCGGCGGGGCTGACAAATCCAACATCAACATGGTTTTATATATTATGAGTTTTTTCTTTGGTCATTAAAAGAACTTGCATGATATAGGTATAGCAATTAACACAAATTCTGAGAGAAAAAATAAATAAAAAAAGTAAAACTGCACCTCTATCTTATTGCTATTTGTATATGATGACGGAAGCCGTTTGATTTTCCAGCAAGCTTTTGGGTTCCCAGTTTAATTGCTTAAAGGCGGTGGATAGTTCCAGAATATCAAGAGAATACAATAAGTCGGTTTATAACGAGGAAAAAAAAAGGAAAGAAAAAAACTAGCTAACAGGACTCGAACATATTTAATTGTCGGGCCTGTAATAACTTTTGTGCTACATTAGCCCAACTATCAGGCAACCAATCGCAAAGCACCGTTTTGACGCTCTATATTTATATATATATAATGATACTTACATAAATGTCAAAATTGACATTGATTATACGTTTGGATGAGCTCCACTTTTGGATGGATATTTGGGTTTGGGACATCACCACAACCCATATCCCTTTCACTTCTTTAGAACGTAACTTTCTAGCTAGCAGATCTTTTACTTATTTTAATGACAATTCGTTGGTAGAAAACTCCTAACTTGATCTTCAAATAGACATTTAGGGTACGTGGAACATCAATTCTTTGTAGGGGTGAACATCGGTTCAGGACCGGATCGGACCGACAAGACCGATGACCGAATTAGCTAAAAAGCCAAGACCGAGGACCGGACCGAATGTGGTCGGTCTGGTCCAACAAGGCCAAATACTCGGTTTGTGGTCTGGACCGAATCAGACCGAGGACCGAATTAGCAAAAATCCAAGACCGATGACCGGACCGAATGTGATCAGTCCGGTCCGGTCTCGTCGGTCAGTCCGGTCCGTTCGGGTCGTTTGCTCAGCCCTAATTCTTTGTCTGAAAATGGTACATAAATTTCAAAATTGACATCAATTTTACTTGTGGATGAGCTCCACTTTTGGATATTTGGGACATCTATAAAAGAACCCCTCACGCGCTCATTTTAACCATCACCACAACCCATTTAAGAAATCCTCTCGTTATCGTTTCCATTATCACCACAACCCACCGTAACATTTTTTCATTAACAAATAGGCATGACTTCCGAGCCCATGGGACTTGTTCTCACCTCCAAGGTCGTGGAACTTATGCTCACCCTACATGGGGCTTTGGCCTAAAAGATTCCTCAATCTCATCAAACATGAAACCATACGCGCTTATCTACATTAAAGGCTATCAGAAAAGTAAAGAGAACATTTATGACATATTGGAAAAGGATTTGTGAATTATGAAAGTTAGTTACAAACGTGGGTTACAATAAGTATTTAAATACAAGACTTTAGCGGGAAACCAAGATCTAACTAAACTAGCTAGAACTAACTAACACTACTCAGCTACATTACAAGACTACATTATACTGCATCTCTACAAGCTTCTTTCCGGCATAGCTTTCATTTTGGGTGGAGATACATAGTGTTTGTCACAACTCTTTACTATAGCTGAAACAGAGTTTGCAGAGTGTTTGGATGTATGATTTGTGGTTACACCATTATCCCCCTTACAAGTTGGCAATGTGTAAGGGTTACACATGCTCAACTTAGATAGATAATTATGGGGAAATGGTTTGCTTAAGCCTTTTGTAAGAATGTCAGCTATTTGATACTTTGTAGAAACATAAGTGGGTAAAATTCGTCCTACTTTGACCTTTTCCTTAATAAAGTGATAATCAATCTCAATATGTTTGGACCTAGCATAATGAATAGGATTTGATACCAAAGCTATTGAGGAAGCATTATCACACATGATTGGTATTGGAGTAGGGATATTAAACTTGAATTCCTGAAGGAGACACTTTACCCATGTGACTTCACAAGTACTATCAGCTAAGGCTCTATACTCAGCCTTTGTGGAAGACCTTGAAACCATAGTTCGTTTCTTAGATTGCCATGAAATCAAGTTGGAACCAAGGAATATATCATACCTTGTGACTGATCTTCTAGAATGAACCGCTAGCCCAGTCACTATCACAATAGGCTATTAGGTCAGACTGTTATTAGTAGGAAATATCAACCCTTGACCAGTAGAAAGCTTAATATATCTAATGACTTTGGTGAGAGCTGCCACATGAGTTGTTGATGCGGATTGCAAGACTCGCAAAATTTTTACTTCTCAAGTAATCTTGAGAAGCTTGCAATCCTCCAGGCAGTGTTCCTGACCGGTGTAGTATAGTGAGTGGCAAGTACCGGGGGATTTATCATTCTCTAGGGGAATAGTGTTCATTAGGATTGAAAGCTACGCTAATTAGGTCTAGAGGTGAGGGATGATTCTTTTTGTATTTTTATATTTTTATGAAAGCATGTAAAAATCGCGGGTTTTGGAGGAATGGGCAGAATTAGTTGCTAGTCAACTAACCCAAAAGCTACTAATTAACAAAATAAAATAAAAATAACAAGAAAAGTAAATTGGTGAATTTCTTATAATGAGGAAAATGTGTTTACTTAGATTTCACTACTCCCTAGTTATTTCCTATTGAATTATTGAATTGTTACGATTGTTTGGATGAAAGGATTGTATTCCATAATACCATTCGTGGGGGTGTGTACAGCCTTCCCCAACCCTATGAGTTTTTATCTCTTCTTATGTCGACACGTTTAGTATCTTAACATAGCCTCATTAATAGTCACTCATGCATTAAATACAACCAATAAAATCATAGTACACATCTGATTACGTTTCTTAAGACGTTCAATCCAGTTACCGTATATGAGATTTAGCCAGATTTCTTAAGCCTAACGCTAGTCAATCAACCAAACAATCAATATTCAACAACTAGGTTTCATTAGATCTAAGCAAACACTAATAAATCTAAGCTAGCATGTTAAAGTAAGAAAAGATAAATAATCAATCAAACAACACATAGATATATTGAATGATTAAAAAGAAGACTTATCTTTAATTAAACATTAAAGAAAAGAGGGTTTGAAAACCCTAAAGTAGCTGTGAAATTCGTCTAGGGTTTCTAAAAAGTTCCACACCTTCAATGAATGAAAATCGAAAAATATATATAGATATACAAGTTTGACGGTGTCAAGTTTTAGATTCTAACGCCGTCAGGTCGCCGTGTCTTAGGGTTTCGTATCACCCAAGAGATCTCTGACACCGTCCCGTTGTAAATGTTCTGGGTCGTCTCTCTTTAACTTAACACGATAGGCCTTGCTCCAAATGCACCTTACGCCGTCAGGTGTTATCTTAACAAATTCTTCTAGGGCATCTAGTGTAAAATTCCAAGGCTTCTGATGCGTGGGAATCGCACCTTGCTTTACCTCTCGAGGGATCTCGCGAGGCTTACAACCCCCACCAGGCAGTGTACCTGATCGTTGTAGTATAGTATAGTGACAAGTACCGGGGGATTGATCGTTCAGCTTAGGAATAGTGTCGCTAGGATTAGAAAGCCTAATTAATAGTTCTAGAGATTAAGGATGATTATTTTTGTCTTTTTATATTTTATGAAAGCAAGTAAAATCTCGGGTTTTGGAAGAGTGGGCGGAATTAGTTGTTATTCAACTAACCCAAAAAATACTTTATAACTAATTAAATTAATGAAAATGAAATTAAGCTAATATTAAACTAAGGTTGTGAGCAGTATTTGGAGAAATTGTGTTTACTTAGACTTCATTACTCCCTAGATATCTTTTACATGTCAATTATTTGTTACACTTGTATGGATGACGGATTGTATTCCTTAATACCATTCGTGGGGTGGCATACATAACTCCCCAACTCTATGAGCTCTTATCTCCTCCTACACCATGACCCAGCACAACTATAGGGATTGTAAACAGTGGCTCATGCATTAAATACAACCAATAAAGACCTAGTACGCCTCGGTTCATGTTTCTTAAGACGTTCAAGCATGTTACCATTTGGAGATCTGCCAGTTTTATTAAGCCTAACATATAATATCATTCATCCAAGAACAAGAATAGACAAGTAATTAACACATAATCAACATCTAGGTTTCATTAGATCTAAGCAAACACAAAGTAAATCTGGCCTAGCATAGTAGAATTAAGATAAGAACAAAAGATAAACAACCAACACATAGACATATTGATTGAATTAAGAGTATACTTATCTCAATTACAATGCAAGGTCTCAAGGGTTTGGAACCCTTGAAAAACCTGTAAAAGAGGCACCAAAATCGTCTTTAGGGTTTCACCAAAACTTCTCCTCTTTTAAATGAAAAAACTAGAAAACTATATATAGGAAAATCGTCCTGACGGCGTCAAGAGTAAATTCTGACGCCGTCAACCAGCCGCCAATAACTTCCTCGGACGCCCTAGATCCACTTGTGACGGCCTTGGTGACGCCGTCACCACCTACGGTAAAATATTCTTGGCCACTTTGACGCCGTCATCTCTCCATCTGACGCCGTCACAACCTACGGTAAAAAATTCATCTTGTCTGACGCCGTCAAGAGTAATACCTTGACGCCGTCACCTTGTGTTTCCAGCTTGGATTTTCGGTACTTTGTTGTTTTCTTCACTTTATGCTCCAAAAACGTCCAAAATAGCCTCTTTTCCAGAATTCACTCTCCAAACACCTAAAATCACAAAAGGAACGATTTAGGGCAATATTTGATCAAATAAAGTCGGATTCGGGCATAAATGACCCCCTAAAAATGGATCATTTTTCGCCTCATCATATACCCTTACACTTGAGATTTGCTTGTCCTCAAGCAAATGAGCTTTTATTCTATTCAAAAGACAAGTTAGGGGTCATTTAACACTAATATAAAAGTAATTACAACAAATAATCGTTCCACTAAAGACCAATAGACAAGCACGGAGGTCATACACAAGCACCTCACAAATAGTGTTTAGATACTCACATCTCTCGGGTGTAATAAAGTAATATAACATTATGGAAATGGAAGATATCTCTCACTACCTGTCATAGCAAAATAGATTATCATAGGCTTGGGAAAGGATCAAACCTCCACCACATGGCGTAAGCACCTAGGATAAACTATCAAAGAGGTCTTTTAAAAGGGTTATAACGTTAGGTGTAGCGATATGAATTACACGGTTTTGTTGGATAAAGGGAATTTTACTGGTGACGAGTTAACAATCTTAGTAAATTACATATATAAGATGGCGTTGCTAAGCCAAGACTAGACTCGACTTAAGCTAATAAATGAAAAATAACAAAAACATAAAATAAACATAGAATGAAAACGGGATGGTAGTCCGTATGTTTTTTTCTTTTTCCTTTTTTTTTTCTATTTTTTTTTTTTTTTTTTTTTCATACACTCTTACCCTACCATCCAAAATAATACATCATAGGGGTATGAGCAATCCCCTTACACTTGAATCTTTACATACTTTACATTTAACTAATCTAATGACTCGAATTAAGAAAATCAAAACACTTGGAGCACTTTTAAGATTAACGTACATATGGGGGTAATAATGTTATGTTCTTCCCCATTACTCCATAAAATAAGTACTTACCCATGAGTCCCAATCGTCCCAAAACAATATGTACAAGGATATGACTCGACTTAGCAACCATGTAATCAATTAGAAAGTTAACTTAGGGTTTAACAAATAACAATAATGCACTAAAAATGAGCGCATACACGGAAGGCTAAGGCGATTTGGGTGTACATTTAAGTGGGGTGTAACAAATTCTTCCTTTAAGTAAGATGCTTAAAGTTAGAAACGAAAAGATAGGCTCGGAGGGGTGTACTAGGGGTATCGTGTACTAAAAATGAGTACAACGCAAAGGGTGTGGGAAAAATTAGTTGACTTAACTAGCCAAGTAATATGACTTAAATGGTCAAGTAATTGTAATACGGGTTTAACACAAGGGTAATCCTAATGCCTCTTATCATGTAGTAAATCCTACCACACGAATGTAGTCTCACTAGCGGTCTCGGGATGCATCACTAACGCAAGTTCTAGAATCTAAATGCTACCGGTACACTCATAAGCACCAATAATAAATGCTTTTCCTATCAAATCTAAAGGCGAACCTCACATCTTTGGGTGGAAAATTTTTCTGAATATACGGTTATGTGCTAGTCATACAACCTCCTATCCATGAGACGCTTGCTATGGCTAAAGTTTCACTCCTAAATGTTGTAAAAAAATTTAAATTTGGCGCTAAAATTACACTAACAAGTATTTCTCATAGTTTTATTACTCATCTACTATCAAACAAAACAAACTCAAGCGAAAGTGCATATGTAAGGTATCATCTTTTTACCCTCCCCTTACACTTAGGATGAACATTGTCCCCAATGTTCAAGTAAAGAATGTAAAAGTTAAGAAGTAAAGAGAATGAAATCAAATACTCCCCTGATTCGCTCGGTATGGATTATAGGTTGGCCAGGTTAAATCTTCCTCCAAGAAAATGAGCAATCAAAGCTTCCCTTCCAGAATATAAATCATCTTCTTGTCATACATAACCTGTAAATCCTGACAAAAGTAGACAAGGCAACCTCGCGTAAAATCGACGGCATCCTATATAAGTTACTAAATCCTAGAAAACAAAGTAAGATATAATGCTTGTGGAATGAAGTTTGCAGATTTCCTGGAGATTATAAAACTTAATAATTCACAAAAACCATAAGACTCCGTTAGAAAAACAAAACTGGTAAAATTTCCAGATTTTTACTCCTGACGCCGTCAGAATGGACCTGCAGAAATCTTTATGTTAAGTTTCCGGAAAATTTCTGGAAAAACCTCGTCCTACTTCCTGGAAAATCCTGCAAAACTTCATCATGACTCGATACAAGCATTTGACTCTAACAAATACGAATATACATGTTCATTAAATATTGTGGAGAATCATGATCGGTTTGTTTCTTAAAAACATATTTGGGGTTTCCCCTTACACTTATCTTTTGCAAAAATACCTTTAGGTTGAAGTTAAGATTAGGCAAAACAACATAATAAAGTATTTCACATTTTAATTGAGAAACATGATCAACCAACAATAAAAATAAAACATGCATACGGAAGCAAATAACAATCAAACAATTAAAATCACACAAAACATGGGTTGCCTCCCAAAAAGCGCTTTTCTTTATTTACGAGTCTTGTAGCTAGACTCAAAGTCGTGGGTTACTACGTGATTTCATCATTGGTTCCACTTTCCGATTGTAAATATTCCTTGTAGAAACCAATCACCTTTTTCTCAATCGCCCCCATAGTCAATCGGACGAATTCTTCATTGACCTTATACATTGGTCCAAGGGCCAAGCAATTTTTGTAATAAAGACATCTTTTCTCCCATACATACTCCATGCCCTTTTTCTTATCCTCCTCACTAATATCCTCAAAAGCACCAGTGTTGTCTCGATCAAGACGAGATACAAAGCGAAATTCTTTCATCCTATTGGGCATCCTATAGGTGATACTATCGGTGTTACTTGCGAATCGGATTGTGCCTTCTACCTCATCATACTCTAACTTAGACTCCTCAACAAACGGTTTGCCAAACACAACATTGGATAATCGACAATCAATAACATTAGCAAGATCCTCCACAATCATAAAGTCGGTGACAAAGGTGAAATCACCAACAAAGACACATAAACCTTTAACTCTCCCGACAAAGTTACAAACTCCACCGGGGTACTTGGGGTCCCTTCTAGGTTCAAGTCTTATGTTTACTATATCATTATAAACCGCTGAGGACATAATGTTGATTGGAGATTTAAAGTCAATGTAAGCATTACTAATTTGCCTATATCCAATCATACATGGTATCTTAGCATTCTTAGGATCGCCCCTCTTAATCTTAGGTTCAATCATGGTGAAGGGAGATCGCGGGTTATCAATAAGGTTATTATAGTATGCAATCTCCTCCTTAGTGGGGTATAGGTTAAAGTGGTCGTTAAGTCTCGGATCCATTTCCTCCTCTGGTCTCTTAATAACACTCACAAAGTCATCAGGCCCTAGGTCCTTATTTGAATACAAGACGGTTGCTAGGTCGCTAAATGTATGTTCGAGTTCAATCTTGATCAACCTATTAAGCTCTCTAAGCTCCCTAATCTCACTCTCAATTTGTTCACGTAACACAGCCACTTCACTAGGGGAAAGGGGTGGATTCGCGTTTTCCATAATGGTCAACGGAATAGTCAATGAGTTTAATTTACTAACAAAGGCACAAAGAAATAAGATAGACTAAAGAAGACCTAAAAATAAAAATAAAAATCTTACTAGAAAGGAATCTAGCAACTAGACCTAATAAAAAGAAATCCTAACCTAGACAATAACTATTCCCCGGCAGCGGCGCCAAAAACTTGATGCGTGGGAATCGCACCTTGCTTTACCTCTCGAGGGATCTCGCGAGGCTTACAACCCCCACCAGGCAGTGTACCTGATCGTTGTAGTATAGTATAGTGACAAGTACCGGGGGATTGATCGTTCAGCTTAGGAATAGTGTCGCTAGGATTAGAAAGCCTAATTAATAGTTCTAGAGATGAAGGATGATTATTTTTGTATTTTTATATTTTATGAAAGCAAGTAAAATCTCGGGTTTTGGAAGAGTGGGCGGAATTAGTTGTTATTCAACTAACCCAAAAAATACTTTATAACTAATTAAACTAATGAAAATGAAATTAAGCTAATATTAAACTAAGGTTGTGAGCAGTATTTGGAGAAATTGTGTTTACTTAGACTTCATTACTCCCTAGATATCTTTTACATGTCAATTATTTGTTACACTTGTATGGATGACGGATTGTATTCCTTAATACCATTCGTGGGGTGGCATACATAACTCCCCAACTCTATGAGCTCTTATCTCCTCCTACACCATGACCCAGCACAACTATAGGGATTGTAAACAGTGGCTCATGCATTAAATACAACCAATAAAGACCTAGTACGCCTCGGTTCATGTTTCTTAAGACGTTCAAGCATGTTACCATTTGGAGATCTGCCAGTTTTCTTAAGCCTAACATATAATATCATTCATCCAAGAACAAGAATAGACAAGTAATTAACACATAATCAACATCTAGGTTTCATTAGATCTAAGCAAACACAAAGTAAATCTAGCCTAGCATAGTAGAATTAAGATAAGAACAAAAGATAAACAACCAACACATAAACATATTGATTGAATTAAGAGTATACTTATCTCAATTACAATGCAAGGTCTCAAGGGTTTGGAACCCTTGAAAAACCTGTAAAAGAGGCACCAAAATCGTCTTTAGGGTTTCACCAAAACTTCTCCTCTTTTAAATGAAAAAACTAGAAAACTATATATAGGAAAATCGTCCTGACGGCGTCAAGAGTAAATTTTGACGCCGTCAACCAGCCGCCAATAACTTCCTCGGACGCCCTAGATCCACTTGTGACGGCCTTGGTGACGCCGTCACCACCTACGGTAAAATATTCTTGGCCACTTTGACGCCGTCATCTCTCCATCTGACGCCGTCACAACCTACGGTAAAAAATTCATCTTGTCTGACGCCGTCAAGAGTAATACCTTGACGCCGTCACCTTGTGTTTCCAGCTTGGATTTTCGGTACTTTGTTGTTTTCTTCACTTTATGCTCCAAAAACGTCCAAAATAGCCTCTTTTCCAGAATTCACTCTCCAAACACCTAAAATCACAAAAGGAACGATTTAGGGCAATATTTGATCAAATAAAGTCGGATTCGGGCTTAAATGACCCCCTAAAAACGGATCATTTTTCGCCTCATCAGCTTCTCGTTATAAGGTGATGACGTCAGTTCCAAAGCGTGACGCCGTCGGGTGTAAAAACCTGACTTTCTTGACTTTTTTTGTTTTCTTCATTCTTGAGCATAAAAATGTCTGAAAAGCTCCAAAATACTCCATTTTCCAGAATTCATGTCTCAAGTACCTAAAATGACAAAAGAAACGATTTTAGTTAATATTTGACTATAAAAACACGATTTAGGGCTTAAATGACCCCCTAAAAACGTATCAAATAAATCCTTATCAAATACCCTTACACTTGGGATTTGCTTGCCCTCAAGCAAATGAGCTTTTATACTAATTAAAATACAAGTTAGGGGTCATTTAACATTAATATAAAAGTAATTACAACAAATGATCGATCCACCTTAATCAAAACAAGCACGGAAATTATATACTAGCACCTCACATATAGTGTTTGGATACTCTCATCTCTCGGGTGTTATAAGTGTATATACCACAAATGGAAATGGAAGAAATATCTCTCACTACCTGTCATAGCAAATAGATTATCATAGGCTTGGGAAAGGATCAAACCTCCACCACTTTGGCGTAAGCACCTAGGATAAACTATCAAAGAGGTCTTTCAAAGGGTTATAACGTTAGGTGTAGGGATAAGGAAAAACACGGTTAGTTGGATAAAGGGATATTTTACTAGTGGCAAGTCAATTGTCTTAGTTGGTTACATATACAATGCGGCATTGCTAAGCCAAGACTCGACTCAACTTAAGCTAATTATAACTCGACTCAATAAAGAATTATAGATGAAATTACAAAACAAGAAGAACACGTTATTTGTGAATTTAGCAGAGAGATCCTAAAATGAAAATATTAATCTCAACTTAGGGTAAAGGACACTCTAAATAAGTTAAAAAGATTTCATCATTAAATAATAAAAAACATAATCTATCTCAGTAAACTTTAAAAACAGATTACTGCGACCCCATATCACACTAAGGGCCTGTTTCTTTTTTTGTTATGGATTAAGTGGCTAAAAAATAAGTGGATCTCATTTCCCTTAGAACCTCTAGTTGGGGACAAGTAAGGTTTTATATGTCTTTAACACACAACTTTCTAACAAAAATTAGTGGAGCCCATCAAATTAAAAATGTTAATATATGTCAATGGTCCCACTCCCATTAGCAGACAGAGGTTTCAAAAGAAAAATAAACGGGCCCTAAATAAATAAACAGTTTTGAAACACAATAGACAATCAGGTGAATTATATTAAGGAATTTACCTTCGAGCAGGCTGCTTTTTCTTGGTGTTTTTATCGGAAGGGGCTGTTAGAAGTAACGGATAAAAATTAATAAATATGTCCGGACTCGAACACGAGACTTCGAGATTGCACACTTTACGTATGAGTTTCAATTAATTAATAATTATTATATTAGTTATGAATAATTATTAAATTCACGAAATGAACATTTAACGGTACCTAACGACTGTTAGACGAAAGATGAAGGACTAAACATGAAATAGTGTTTAAGAAGGATCTAGAATGGGTATCCTAGACCCATGATCGGCCGACCCAACCCAAGGGGTGTGGGGTTTGTGGCTTTTGCTCCAAGTTTCACGATTAGTATAAATACATGTCCCTATGTATTCATTCCATCATTCCATGATTCACTTGTAAACTTTAGTCCTTCTTTCTTCTCTTTCTTTGAGCTATAGGCGATCCAATACACCCTCCTAGGGTTCCTATTCGATCAACTAAGGCTCAACCTAGTTGTGTTTGCTCGTGAGTCAAGAACCTAGCTTTTCTAATTGAAACGCTAATAGTACGTGTGTTCGAGAACGAAATGTTGGTATACTTTTGCTAACGTGTGATTGCCCTATTCGACTAACCCCTTAGTCGATCACCATAAACCCTAATTAGGGTTTACATTGTTCTTGTTCAATTGATTTCTTGTTCTTGCTAGAAATCACAAAAGTGGTACGCATATTCTTTTATATTCGGTTAATTCAATTACATGTATTTGATCTATTTCTGCTGCGTTGCTTGATGATGTTTATGTTTATATTATTATTATTTACATATTCCAACAGTGACATCAAGAGCCGTTAATACATTTTAATTAATTACCGAAACACATAAAATTGAATCGTTTGTGATTATTACATGCTTTGGTATTCTAATGTTTTTAAAAATTTTGAAAACCCTAAATTTTTTTTATATATATGTTGACTATAATTTTTTTAAAGAAAAATTAGGGTTTTGAATTTTTGTTAAAACTTGTAGAAACCTTAGGTTGCATTTAATCTTTATGTGTATTAAATTAGGGGTGAGCACAAAAACCGAAAAACCGAATCGAAACAAAAAAAAAACAGAAAAAGGCGAATAAAAAAACCGCCCTATTTGACAAACTGATGGAGGTGGTTTTGAATTTTATAAAAACTGAATGTTTGGGGTGATTTTTGGTTTCATAAAAAAAAACTGAACCAAAAAACCGAACTAAAGAAACCGCCGTGCCCCACCTTTATATATGTTTTTATATAATTTTATCTATATATGAGATTTGCAATTTAGTTTTGGGTTTTAAACATTTAAGTATACAACTTTATCTATCACAAAAATAAACCAATAGTGTTGTTCAATTTTGTTATATTTATATATATTATATCTTTGTTATCGAACAATAGTATTCTTTGAATGTTTTTGTGAACAAAAAGTGCAAAGCCGCAAAGACATTTATATTTGATCAAATAATCTTGATTTAGGGCTTAAATAACCCCTAAAAGCGGTACACTTTTCGTCTTATCAAATACCCTTACACTTGAGATTTGCTTGTCCTCAAGTAAACGCGCTTTTATTATAATCAAAATACAAGCTAGGGATCATTTAACACTAAGATAAAAGTAATTACAACAAATAATCGTTCCACTTCAATCAAAACAAGCACGGAAATTATACACTAGTACCTCACAAATAGTGTTTAGATACTCACATCTTTCTGGTGTAATAAAAGTATATATCACAATATGAAAATGGAAGATATCTCTCACTACCTGTCATAACAAATAGATTACCATAGGCTTGGGAAAGGATCAAACCTCCACCACTTGGCGTAAGCACCTAGGATAAACTATCAAAGAGGTCTTTTAAAGGGTTATAACGTGAGGTGTAGGGATATGATAAACACGCTTTTGTTGGATAAAGACAATCTTTACTGGCGGCGAGTTAATCATCTTAGTCAAATACATTTACAATGTGGCATTGCTAAGCCAAGGCTCGACTCGACTTAAGCTAATGATAAACTAACAAAAACATAAAACAACATAGAAGGAAACAGAATGGTAGTCCGTATGTTTTTCTCTTTTTTTTCTATATTTTTTTTCTTGATTTTTTTTTGATTTTTTTTTCATACACTCTTGCCCTACTATCCAAAATAATACATCATAGGTGATTTACATTCCCCTTACACTTGAATTTTTACACACTTTACAATCAACTATTCTAATGACTCGAATTAAGATAATCAAAATACGTGGAGTATTTTCTAATATTAACGCACATGTAGGGGTAATAATTGATGTCTTCCCTATTACTTCATACAATAGTACTTTACCCATGAGTCTCAATCGTCCCAAAACAATATGTACAAGATATGACTTGACTTAGCAACCATGTAATCAATTAGACAATTAACTAAGGGTTTAAACAAATAACACTAGCACATTTCCTGTGGAACCTGAAAATCTAGGTCCTCAACCTGAAGTTGAAGTGGTACCCATTCGCAGATCTTCTAGAACTGTGAAAGCACCTGAACATCTACCTCTTAACGTAGAGTGTGAGGAAACTATACTAGGGGATCTTGATGAACATACTAGTTATAGGGCTGCATTGAATTGAATAATCCTGAAAAGAAAAAAATGGCAGGTTGCTATGAATGGGGAAATGCAATTCATGAGAGACAACGAACTCTGGACAGAAGTAGACCTTCCTCCCAATGCCAAGGTAGTTGGAAGTAAATGGCTCTACAAGAAGAAAGCATACATGGATGGCATTGTATACATCTATAAGGCTCGTTTGATAGCTAAAGGCTGTACTCAAACATTTGGTGTTGACTACGAGGAGACCTTTTCTCCTGTAGCCGACATTAGAGCTATTCGGATTCTCTTAGCTGTAGCTGCTTACTATGACTATGAGATATGGCAAATGGATGTCAAAACCGCCTTCTTAAATGGTCGCCTAGATGAAGACATCTATATGACACAGCCTGAGGGGTTTGTGAATCCAGAATTTCCAAACCGTGTATGCAAACTTCAAAGATCCATTTATGGATTGAAGCAAGCATCACGTCAATGGAATAAAAGATTTGATGCAGAAATCAAAAGTTTTGGATTTACTCAAAATCTTGATGAATCATGTATATACCAGAAAGCTAGTGGGAGTAATGTTACTTTCCTTATCATGTATATTGATGACATATTAATCTTAGGAAATCACATACCAAGTTTAATGGAAGTTAAAGCCTATCTTGGTAACTGTTTTTCTATGAAGGATTTAGGAGAAGCAACATACATCCTTAGAAACAAAATCTACAGAGATAGATCAAAGCGGTTGATTGGATTAAGTCAAAGTGCTTACATTGATAAAGTATTGAAGAGATTTAATATGCAAAATTCCAAGAAAGGATATTTGCCAATGCAAGTAGAACATGGCTTAAGTAGCAAACTATGTGCCTCAACACCTGAAGAGGTGACACACAAGACCAGATGTGGCGTTTATACAAAATATGACCAGTCGTTATCAACAGAATCCAGGTGGAAAGCACTGGCACACTGTTAAAAGCATTCTTAAGTATTTAAGGAATACTAAAGATATGTTTCTGGTATATGGGGGAAATCCAGATGCAACACTTGAAGTTACAGGTTACTGTGATGCGTCCTTTGAAACTGATAAAGTTGATACGAAGTCTCAGACGGGTAATGTCTTTGTTATTAATGGAGGAGCAGTTGACTGGAAGAGCAAGAAGCAGAGTACAATTGCGATGTCTGTTACAGAAGCTAAGTATATTGCTGCATCGGAAGCTGTAATGGAAGCTGTTTAGATTAGGAAATTCATTTCGGGGCTTGGTGTTATGCCGTCAATTGAATTACCTATTAATCTGTATTGTGACTGCCGCAGTTACATTCGCTAATGAACCTGGAGTTATGAAAGGCGCCAGACATTTTCCTAGAAGATATCACTATGTTCGAGAACAAGTTGATGTAGGTGAAATCAATTTACTCAAAATTCACACAACTAATAATCTAGCCAATCCATTTACGAAGGCTTTATCTAAGGAAAAGCTTACTCAACATGCCAATGGAATTGGACTTCGTTTAGCTAGTAGTTTCATGTAAATCTGTGGTTAGTATTTGAAGAAAGGATATTGTAAACAATAATTATTTAATGAAATAAAATATTTTGTTATGTTTATTTCCATTTATAAATATTGTATCCTATATTTGCATGTTTAATCCGTGAATAACTTGAGTTATTCTAAATATTCCATTGTCAATTAATGATATAGGAGTATCATTGAACTAAGACAAATCTGAGTTTTGGTATAATATACTTAAAGCATATTGATGCGTAGGACATGCCAAATTCACATGATATTCAATAGTATGAATAAATTGAATATATGACAAAATTCCAATTACATGATTATACTTATGGATGTTGTCATTATAGTAAATCATGAATATTTATCCTCAGACTTGAGATACCAGGTAACTACTGTGCATGTAGCTCATTTTCTGTGAGATAGTCTAACGCTATCCGTAACTAGTAGTTATAAGGATTATTTTCAGAGGTGATTCAAAGTTCATGGGTTATGCTTGTAGTCAATACAGGATTTGGTTCCTTCAAATTTGTTTTAAAGTTTAATACTGTTTGGCCACTCGTAGTATTGACAAGATGTTTGCATGGCCATGCCCAAGGTCTATCTGGAATACGTTCAGATGAATTGGTAATCTTGCTTGATCATAAATAACGAGAAACACAAAGTTAATTATGGAATGACTTCGATCAATATCCATATTAACAAAGTATTAGAATCAAAAGGATAAGTATGATGATGAATCATCAATGGTGGTTTTTCCAGGAAACCATACTTGTGATCGTTCTGGGGACATTGGCGAGTTATGCTAGACTAACTAATGTCATTATTACATTAATGTATATCCGAGTGGGAGCTGTTAGAAGTAACAGATAAAAATTAATGAATATGTCCGGAATCGAACACGAGACTCCGAGATTGCACACTTTACGTATGAGTTTCAATTAATTAATAATTATTATATTAGTTATGAATAATTATTAAATTCACGAAATGAACACTTAATGGTACCTAACGACCGTTAGACGAAAGATGAAGGACTAAACATGAAATAGTGTTTAAGAAGGATCTAGAATGGGTATCCTAGACTCATGATCGGCCGACCTAACCCAAGGGGTGTAGGGTTTATGGCTTTTGCTCCAAGTTTCATGATTAATATAAATACATGTCCCCATGTATTCATTCCATCATTCCTTGGTTCACTTGCAAACCTAAGTCCTTTCTTCTCTTTCTTTGAGCTATAGGTGATCCAATACACCCTCCTAGGGTTCCTATTCGATCAACTAAGACTCAACCTAATTGTGTTTGCTCGTGAGTTAAGAACCTAGCTTTTCTAATTGAAACACTAATAGTACATGTGTTCGAGAATAAAGTGTTGGCATACTTTTGCTAACACTATTCGACTAACCCCTTAGTCGATCACCATAAACCATAATTAGTGTTTACATTGTTCTTGTTCAATTGATTTCTTGTTCTTGTTAGAAATCACAAAAGAGGTACGCATATTTTTTTATATTCGGTTAATTCAATTACATGTATTTTATCTATTTCCGCTGCGTTGCTTGATAATGTTTATGTTTATATTATTATTATTATTATTTACATATTCCAACGGGGGTTCTTTCATAATAAAGACCTCTAGTTGATCAGCTTCTTTGTAGTAAACATGTAAGTCGTCGCATGATAATTTCAGAGATTACTTCTAGAGTTCTAGGTGGTATACATTGTGGGAAACCTTATTATGTTCCATCCAAAATACTCTAACAGGACACTAGAGATAATTCCCGTTTGTCATGTTGATACGAAACCATGGATGCAAAAAAACTCGTGAAAAGATACAAGATTTTTACCAAGCATTTAACCCGAACGTCGTTGTGTTATAGTAACTAATGAGCTGGGGCACCCGCGCTTTGCTGCAGGATTGTTGTGTTAAATATAAACTCTAAATAAAATGATAGATTTTTTTTTTTTTTTTTTTTTTTTTTTTTTTTTTTTTAGTAAGGTCTAAATTTGAAAAAATCGCTAACGGGGACTAACGGTGGAATTTACAGCTAACCGAGGGACTAAAAGCGTAAATTTCTTAGGAACAGTACCAGGCACTATTTGGTACTGTTTGGCACTGTAGCAGTACCATTCTGCACTGTTTGGTACTGTAGCAAATGAATTTTCAGTTTCAGTCCCTTAACGTGGCATCCTGTTGCACAGTTGGTCCCTACACATGTTAGATAACGACCGTTAAGGACTATTAAGGACTAACTTCGCATTTGACCACCAACCTCAAGGACTAAAATGGGGCAACGACGAAACTTCCATGTGCAATGTTGCTACAGTACACACAATCATTTTTAAAATATATTATAATTACTACGTATAATAAACCCCTCATTGTAAATTCACCATCAATTGAACAGTACCTGTCCATAACAAACAATCATCTTTGTAACGTGAAACATGCATGTGGGTGGAAAAAGAGGAGTGTACATATAATTGGGAAAGAGCTGCTTATTAAATTAGTGGCTCAAGCTATTTCTATATATGTGATGTGTATCTTACGTTTATCCGATTCTATAATATTAACAACATTTTTCAATAAACCACTACTAGCAAAACAAGATTGAGGGTGGTATAGCACATATATTTGTAATCTAATGATATTTTACATGTGTCATTTCATTCATCCCATTATCACATTGAGGAAAATAGCCAAGATGAATGACATTGATTAGAACCCACTCCCGTTAAGCCGTTGTTGCCATCCAAAATCTTGACAAAATCTTCACTTTTTAGAGATTCTTAGCATTTGAAACCCACCACCTATTTTGGTAGTGAAAGTGTCACGGTAACAATGTGTTTCTTTAGCACCAATTTCGGTCTATATATATTTATTTCGGTCTATAACTACATTTTTCTATGATTGTTAACAATGTTAAAAAGTGGATATTCTAAGAGCATTGGGTGGTACCCATGTGCCATGGAGAAAAAGTACTGTCACGTCAGCAAAAGTTTTCATGGCACCAGAAATTCCATGACACCGCATTCTGGCTGTAACCCTTGACACCAGAAAATGTGATGTCATCGTCCTTTTTTTAATTTTTTAATTAAAAAAAAACATACACAAAATAAACTATAATAAATAAACTTCATTGAATGAAAGAAAAACACATTACATTAATAAAAAAAAGTTACATAAAAATAAAAAACTTAATACGTAAACAAGAAATAAAAATTACAAACTAATCATTAAAGTTTCATAAATGCTCCACAAGGTCTTGTCGAAGCTCGTCGTGTACTTTTCTATCTCAAAGTTCTTTATTTTTTCTAACATGTAAATCACATCTTTCGATCCAAGTACCTCGCATGTTCGGACTTGGATCAACAAATATATCTCTTAAATCAATTCGAATCCTTCGTCTTCCAATATCATGTTGTGTAACATTATACAACAATACATGATTAGTTTCAAGGTGTTGATATACCAAGCATGTGTGGGTTGTTGTATAATTCCCAAACGGCCTTGTAGGACTTCGAAAGTTTGTTCAATATCTTTTCTAGCACTTTCTTGAACTCTTTTGAAGTTCAAATATTTTTCAGACCTTGCAACACTAAATATTTTGACAAACACGGACCATGCCGGATAAATGCCGTCAGCTAAATAGTAATCTTTCTTATATGTATGTCCGTTTACTTCAAATGGACTTTTTGGAGCTTTATCTGCAAGTTCATCATCAAATAACGGGGAACCATATAACACATTAAGATCATTATTTGACCCCATAACCCCAAAATACGCATTCCAAATTCATAATTTTTTTTTTATCCACAACCGCTTCTAACATAAGAGTTGGGTATTTATGATCACGTCTTTTGAATTGAGCTTGTAAGACCTTTGCGCATTTTTTCCAACCCAAATGCATACAATCAATACTCCCGAGCATTCCCGGGAGTCTATCTTTTTCTTCATGCAATGCATATATTTTTTCAACGTCCTCTGAAGTGGGCCTTCTTAAATACTTTTCATTGTATAAAACATGTATACATTTAGTAAATGAGTCTAAACATTGTCATGAACAACGTTCACCAATTTGCAAGTACTCATCAAATGCATCAGGCGCAGTGCCGTACGCCAATTGGCGGATGGCGGATGTGCACTTCAAAAGAGGACCAATACTTTTACGACCGACAGCATCGTAACGTTGTCTAAAAAAATTAAAGTACTCGTGAAGAGGATGAACATCATAACTTAAAATATCGTTGAGAATTTTATTAAAAAGTCTAGAACTCATATGATACTTTCACCTAAAATTCTCTTCGGTATATTTAGGATCAGTTTCATCGTCGCCAAAATAGTCGTCGATTAAACGTTGTTCCGCCTCTTCTTATTCACATGGAATGTATGCCCTCTTTTTCTTTTGACCTGATCCCCCCTCTTCTTGATCACACAAAGCTACAAATTCTTCATACGCCGCATAACCCTGAATATATCGCTCTCGACCATCTTTAAAATAAACATCATAAGGGTCGTTGGGATTGTTTGGATCCATAATTGAAAGAAAGTTGAGTATTATTGAAGTATAAATTAAATTGGAAGAGTGTGTCAAAAATGATAGATTAAAGAGGTTTTTATAGGATTTAAAGGAGTAAAATTTTGAAAAATTTAATTATTTAGGCTTACTTGCCATTAAGTAACGTCCATATTAAAAAAAAAAAAAAAAAAAAAAAAAAAAAAAAACGCTTGGGCTGGCCACCACGGCGCGAGCAGCCATGGCCCCACCCACGCGGTGTGGTGTGCCATCGAAAAAAGTGGGCTGGTGGCCATGGAGCCACCCATGGCTCAACCGTACCCCATGCTTTATGGATTGCTATTTTGAGCTAAAAAAATGGGGTGGTAAATTTGTGAAGCATATGGAAATTGAGCATGTAATTATGTTTGTTACCTTATGTCAAGCTAAGAATTATCAAGATACACGGATTAAGGCTTGTTCGGGTTTGTTCGCTTAAATTTAATCGGATAAACAAACGAACGCAAACGTTTAAACGGACGAAATTTTTAGCTCTTATTTGTTGGTTTAGAAAATAAAGTATTCATGTTCGGTTATGTTTTTTCATTATGGTGTTAAACGAATGGATACACATATAAACGTATATAAGAACAAGCCTAATATATTCATAATGTATATATATCATTTTTTTGTGTTAATTTGTCTAAGTATGTTTCTTTTACTAGTAATAAATAATAAACATATATGATAACCGAACATATAGAAATAAACATAAGCGAACATTATCGAACGTATAATTGAATGTTCACGAAAATAATTAAATGAACAAGACTTGTGTTCATGTCTGTTTATTGAACTGAACGAATACAAATTTTTGTTCATGTTCGTTCAATTTAACGATCACAAACACATTTTTTACTGAACAGTTTATATACTTCTCTTTAAATGTTCAGTTCATTTACAACTCTCACCGTTCTGTTCATTGAACTGAACGAACACAAATTTTTGTTCATGTTCATTCAATTAGGTAAACGATCACAAACACAATTTTTACCGAACGATTAATGAACTTCTCTTTAAACATTTAATTCATTTACAACTCTAAGCGATAAGGTTTGGTTGTCAATCGTTCAGTTTCATTTACAACCCTAACCTCAAATCATTTTCTCCATTTTTATGTCAAAAGAAAGAAATGTCACATAGACAGACATATTGTTTTACTTTATTCTGTATCACTTTCTAACTAAATTTGAAATCAAATTTATCAAAATCAATATACTAAAATGTTAAAAGTAAATCCCTTTAATGTGGCTATATTACATTTGTTGTATTCTGCCAAAAGGGTTTAATGTGGCTAACTGGCTATATTACATTTGTTGTATTATGCCAAAAGGGTGTATTGTGTGAAGAAGCAAATTTAACTTCCCCTCCCCAACTCTCTCTCTTATAAATACTACTAGCACTTTACACACTTAAACTTATTTTCCACCACTTCAATTCTCTTAAATGGCAATGGAGACTTCAATGGCTGTCAACAGGTGTGACCACATAGATGTTAACACTTATTCGAAGAAACCTACCAAAGGTGGATGGAAATCCGCCATTTTCATCATATGTATGTCCTAGCTTTTTTTTTTTTTTTTTTTTTTTTTTTCCTCTAGCATCTTATTATATATCTATCCGTATATATAAGATTCTCTTTTAATTACCGGACATGTTACAGTTGTAGAATTCGGAGAGCGATTTGCTTACTATGGGGTATCAGGAAATCTCATCAAATACCTAACAATAGTTCTAAAAGAACCTGTTGCTACAGCTGCTCAAAATGTCAACGTATGGCATGGCGTCTCAGCCCTCTTTCCCCTTGTCGGTGGTTTCTTAGCGGATTCTTATTTTGGTCGATTCAACATGATCATCTTCGCATCGATTACCTATCTCTTGGTACGTACGTCTTTGATTAATTTCTATATGTTATCGTACGTTTCTCTAAACATGCCTAGCCTTATACTAGCAGCCAGGGGTGTTATTGGGTCTTATCGGTCGGGTTGAGTTGGGTTTCAATATAATATCATGCACATATTTGCATCTAAATAAGTTATTTATCTACTGGTAGTAAAAACAAATGGACAGCATACGAAATGTAACATGTATGCATGTATACCCATAAATAAGTTATTAATACCCATAAATAGACTTAAATGTAACATTTGATGCCAACTTAAATATAGTTTTACTTTGTTTTTACTGCATCAAATTAATCAGCTGTTTGGAAAACATATTAATTGACCTGTTAACATATTACATTTAAGTCTATGTGGAAATTAAAACTAAAAAATAATGGATGGACTCAATTGTGAGGGTTTACCTTTATTGTGACATGAATGGATCGACTAAACTATGCAATAGGCAGTAAAAACAAAGTAAAACTATAATTTCCGGGTCTTATTTGGGTGACCCGATAACATAAATAATTCAACCCGACCCTATAACAATATCAAGTTATCAGGTTCGGGTCAAAACAACCCCACAAATTTTTTTTAACCCGACCTGATAAGCTTTATCAGGTTCTGGTCGGGTCACCCGACCCTACTGACACCCCTACTAGCAGCTAGTTGTCTTTTGAAAAAACAATTGAATTTTTTTATTACATATTCTCTATGGTAAATGTCGATACGGTACAACATTTGAGAGTGAATTAATTCAACATTACACATGATATGATGTACCTAGGTTGACTTTATTCTTAAAAGGAAAAACAATAATAACAAAATATTCAGTGCATGCACATTGAGTTGGTGCAATAATGTTTCATAGGACTTTTATTAGGAAAATGAACAGGAGACATAAATGTGTGTGCTTAATTTTGTGCATAAAAGAATGTATAAATGTTTGTTGGGATTGTCTAACCAATGCCCTAAGGGCATTGGTTAAGGAGGGTTCGGCCCCAGAAAAAAGGACTAAAAAAATATTTTTTAATTTAAAAAGTGTACTTTATGTGTAGGCCCCTGAGCCTATTTATGATTGTTCATGCTTTCTTAACCAATGCCCTTAGAGCATTGGTTAGACAATCCC
Source organism: Artemisia argyi (assembly GCA_030686995.1). Classification (NCBI taxonomy): domain Eukaryota; kingdom Viridiplantae; phylum Streptophyta; class Magnoliopsida; order Asterales; family Asteraceae; genus Artemisia; species Artemisia argyi. Next base: position 181,471,692 of record CM060693.1, on the reverse strand, counting down.
ATGTTTGTTTTATTGATTTGTGAAAAAGTTGGTTTATCTAATTTTACTAACGTAATGATGCAATATAAGATTAAACATATGTTATCAATGTTTTTTTTTATTAATATATATACTCTCCGTTTTAAATTAATAGTCCAATTTATTTATTATTATTTTTTAATATAATTGTCTACCACTAAAAATAGGTTATGAAGTTTAATTAAGTTTATCATATTACACTTGCTTAAAAGTATTTTCATAAATCTTAAAAAAGACATTAATTAATTAGTTAAAAGTAAAATTGTCTTTCTTTTAAAAAGTATGAAAGAGAAATTATTAATAATTGTGTTTTTTTAAACAGTGTGTTTTTTATCAAGGGAAAATTAATTTGAAAGTTGAAACGAAAGGAATATTTATTTACATTTATTGTACGCAGAATGGTTACTTGCCCCGACTGAATTTGTGACAATTTTTATATATTTCTTGAAGAATTAGATCACTTTGGTTGGTAAAGTGTCATGCTTAAAATCTTGAGGTCAGGTGTTCCATGCAAGTTGATTATTGTTTCGGGGCATAAAGTTTTGTAACGTTTTTTTCTATATAATGCTATAAAAATCATATTCGTAGTTTAAAGTGTAATCTTATTTATAATTTCATTATGTGATTTTTTTCAAAATGTATTAACTTATGGTGTTTCGTGTTACGTATTTTGGGGATGGGTTAGCATGGGATACAAAAAGTTAAATATATGGGCTTCTCTAAAAAGTGGTTTGGAGCAGTGTTATAAAACTCGGGTTGACCCGGCCGGTTGAACCGTGAACCAGTCAGGTGATCGGAAGGCGGTTTTAACCGAAAAACCCGGTTGAATCGCCTGTTAAACCGGTTGAACCATGACCAGGTGGCTCGGCCGGATCAATTAAAAAAATCGGTTTTTAAAACATTGGTTTGGAGAGTGGGATTTGAAAGATGCAATGTGTATTTGGGTGATAATATTATGTGGAGCATTATTGGCTTTTTTTTTTTTTTTTTTTTACTTCTACGTATATAATGGTCCTTAATTATTTTTAACACTTTATCTATGTGACTATGTGAGATATCTAACCCATTTTTTAGAATCTTTTATATAATAAAACAAAACCCGGATTTTTCATTTCAAAAAAAGAGATTCATACCTTATTTAGTAATAATTTTATTTTAAAAAAATATTATTTTCTTATTAGTTAACATTTTATATTTATCCATAACACAAGTAGAAGATAAAAAAAATATATATAGATAAGATGCAATTAATAATAAGATTAAAATTTTTAAATAATTATCTTTAATAATAAAAAATTATAATTAAATATTATAAATCAAACAAAACAAAGATTAAATTACTTGTTTTTTAATAAATAAAAATATATGATTCAAAAAATTTTAAAAAACACGCGCACGCGCGAGCTTTATAACTAGTGAATTCTAAAAGGAATCCTATTTCTGTGCTAAACAAATGCCTCCTTAATATAATTAGCATGTGTTATTTAAGTGCATTAATGTTGATAGTAGCATTCTTTGAAATTATCGAAAACTTCAAGTACAATTCTACTATCAACGAATCTTATTGGATCATGAGATGCAATAATTTTAGGCGTCCAAGTTGTATATAAATATTACTGTATTAAGGTGTAAATATAGTAGTATTAAACATGACACGTGAACGAAACGTAAAAATAGTATTATTAAAATAGTGTATTGATAAATGACTTTATAACAATTCTTACGTTTTCTTTCTAAATAGAATGCTTTTTCTAAATAGAATACTACTATATATTTCGCTTGGATAAACTTTAACGTCATTTGCTTACATTATATATGTGCCACACATCTATAAATATATCCCAATTTAGAGTGTACAAACTATTTTTATCTAACTTGGTATTCAGTGAACCTTTTCGAGTAGGGTGAAATTGTGACGTTTGTTTAAGTTTAAAAAATTTCTATTTTAAGGTTTATTACACTCGTATAAAACTTTCCCTATTTAATGAAGGTTACAAGGTATGTTAGACTTATTTTAAGATTTCTTCATTCACATAACTTGTAAATTTCTTCAACTCTCAAAACGCTTATTGATTACAAGATTAAAGTTTTGATAATCTTATATTTTGGCCAACAGTTTGATATCTAAAACTATAAAAAGATTAACAACTATTTTGAGACACTATAAATATATGTCGCCTGACTCAACAAAAAAAGTTACTACAATTTTTTTTTCAAAAAAAAAGAAAAAAAAAATCTATTTCAGATAAAAAGTCTAACACTTGAGTAAGCAAAAGTCACGTTATATAAACATAGATAGGAACAATGTTTTAAAAACCGATTTTTTAATTGACCCGGCAGAGCCACCGGGTCATGGTTCAACAGGTGGTTTAACCGGGTTTTTCGCTCAAAATCACCTTCCGGTCATCTGACTGGTTCACGGTTCAACTGGTTCAACCGGCCGGGTCAACCCGGGTTTTAAAACATTGGATAGGAATTTTAAAAAACGACCTCAGTTAGTACCCCTATCTCGCAACTAGTTACAACTTACATGTAGAGGTGCATTTTGATGTATATGTAACACTTTTTTTGTGACAATTTGTGTACTAGGGACTAGTGATGTTAGTTATATCTGTGGTGAAAATACCACCGAAGCATCAAGTACTACCATTCTTTCTCGCACTTCATGTGCTCAACATTGGTGAAGGCGGCCATCGTCCTTGTATTCAGACGTTTGCTGCTGACCAATTTGACGATGATATTCCAGAAGAAAAAGCAGCCAAGAGCTCATTTTTTAACTGGTGGTATTTGGGGATTGTACTTGGAGCCGTAACTGCCACAGTAGTTGTGAGTGTTGTGCAAGACAACATTAGTTGGGGCTGGGGGTTTGCTATACCTGCAATGGTGGTGGCAGCCGCATTTATTGTGTTCTTAGCTGGGAGAAATACGTATCGTCGGGAAGTTAAGGTGGGAAGTCCAATTACAAAGGTGGCGCAGGTGATTGTGGCAGCGGTTAAAAAGAGGAACTTGTCTCTAGAAAATGAGTTCACCATGTATGTTGAAGGAGAGGAAAGTGGTACTGCTAAAACCAGACTCTTGGCCCGCACCAACCAATTCAGGTAATCTTCGTCTCAAAAAAAAAAGTAGTTTAATGAGTCTTTGTTATTACATGCAAGTCCATGTACAGTATGCACATTTGAAACTACTATATGCTATTCCTTCCGTGCAATTATCTTGAGACAGGCAGTGATGATATACGAAATATGACAGGTTTTTGGACAAGGCAGCAATAATAGATGACAGAGACAAATCATCAGCAAAACATGATGAGTGGAGACTCTGCACTGTGAACGAGGTAGAGCAAGTGAAGCTCCTCATGCGCCTACTTCCGATTTGGATATCTTGCATAATATTCACCATTGTCATAGCCCAACTGGGCACCTTCTACACTGCACAAGCTGCCAGCTTAAACCGCACCATTGGTTCTACCCATTTCCAAATCCCACCAGCATCTTTTCAAGTCATCCCTGGCCTAACCATCTTAACCGTTATCCCATTCTATGAGCGTGTCATCATCCCAGCAGCTAAACACCTCACTAAGCACCCCTCGGGAATCACAATGCTACAACGAATAGGCTTTGGGATATTCTTCTCAATCTTAACAATGATTGTAGCAGCTCTAGTTGAATCCAAAAGGATCAGTGTTGCAAAACACCAAGGACTAATGGATGATGGAAAATCCGTTCTTCCAATGAGCGCCTGGTGGTTAGTACCACAGTATGTTCTGATGGGTGTCGCAGACATGTTAACTATCGTTGGTCTGCAGGAGTTGTTTTATGATCAAGTCCCGGATGAAATGAGGAGTTTGGGGGCTGCGGCTTATTTGAGCATTTTGGGTGTGGGGAGCTTCATGAGCAGTGCATTGATATCAGTTGTAAAAATGGTTACTGCAAGTAGTGGCGATGAGTGGTTGAAGGGGAAAATTTTAAACAAGATGCACCTCGATAAATTTTATTGGCTTTTGGCATGTTTGAGTGGCTTTGGTTTAGTTATGTATGTGGTTTTGGCAAAAGGGTTTGTTTACAAGAAGCTTCAGAGGGATGCTGAGGCTTAGTAAGAACATGTGTTGCAAATGTTGTTTGTTAGAAAATTGTAATATAAGTCGTTGGATAAGTTCAGTTCGTATGTTCTATGTTCTTAAAGCGATGGGTATATGTAGTCGCTACAACCAAAAAGAAAAAGAAAAAAAATGGAATGTGAAATATTAGTTCTGCCTTAAATATTAGTAAATCTTGATATACAATCATATACATCAGTAATTCGTTTTTGGCATATTGAAACGTGATATAACAGAAATGTTCTGTAATAAGGTGTAAGCAAGGTAACATTACGCGACTTGGCGCAAATGACAATGAACAACATGCCGATGAGTGAGATGAGCATAAATCTATTATGAAAATTAACAATTTAGAGTTGATTACTCTCACTAAACAGTGGGCATTTGCTAATACAGCAGTGTTTTATATAATAATCAAACAAACATAAATCATGTAAAATCAGTATTTCCAAACAAACAAACATAGGTCATGCTATCTATGCTTGAGGTTCTATTACTTTCACAAATTTGTTTGATATCTTCTTTACTGTTAGATACAACTTCTCAATCCTTTTTCAATATTCCACTTTCGAGAAATGCTAAGTTCTTCACAGTTGACCTCAAAAGTTCGTGCTTTTGACTTAATATTGGAGCCACTTTTAGTAGATTATGCTTCCAGGAAGAATACATTCAAGAAAGCTAGATTACCACAAGGCCCAAAGTTTATCAGCAATAAATAACTTCGAATCGTGGATATTGTGCATACTATATGAAGTCCCCCTTCTCCTCCTTGTTCAGGTATCGCTTTAAATCTTATAGCAGAAATCAATGATGATGGGGATTCCATCTGGTCTAACCTAAATTTTCGTTCATAATTGATGCACTTTGTTTTCTGCTTAATCCCTCCGTCCCAATTATTTGTCCACTTTTGATTTTCAAAGTCTTTCTTTGTTAACTTTGACCTTAAATATATATGTTTGTGTTATTTAACATTTGATGCAAAATATATAAATAGATTGAGTTTTAAGTGTATTTTTAATTTGTATAATTTTCATCAAGTATTATATAACACAAATAAGAATATTTATGGTCAAAGTTGACAAAGAAAGACTCAAAAAGTCAAAACTGGACAAATAAATTGGGATGGAGGCGCCCATATATATTTTAACTCTTTTCATTCTTTTATTCTGAGTAGATGTGCAACATTCTCTTTTCTCAATTGTGCCTGAAAGTTATTCCTGGAAACAAACGCCCATCCACGGACACATTGCGTAATTCTAAGTGTTTTAATTACTCAGTATGGAATAGAAAGACAAGCATTATGGAAGATCTCCCTGTGAGAGAGAACTTTTGCTGGGAACCAGTGGAAATAATTCTATAAGTGAGACAGCTTCAATAGCAGCATTACTTCTTCAAGGACAGGCCATTGCAATTGGTTGCACGTGATTTGTTTTACTGGCCATTGATTCAACTAGCAGCCGCTGCTACCTGTTGGAATTATTATATCATGACTATCATATAAATAAACCAATAACATCAAAGTGAGCATGAGCGGAAGCAATTATAAAGAATCGAATAACATGTAATTAATTAATCTTTAATTTAAATAGTAAACATACCGTAGTGATTCTAGCCCGAACAAGAATCAATGCAATCTTCCGGAACCAATGAACCCTAATTAGGGTTTATAAGGATTATGTGAATTACCCCTTACCTTTTTGTAATTCAATCCAAGAATCAAACAATAGTGTGTTTGATTCACGTTCTTGTACACACGTACTAATTCAAGAAAACGATTATGCAAGTAAATTCCACAAAACAATTTTGGAGACAAGAAATTCGAAACCCTTAGGGGTGTTCGGATTTGGTTCGACCAAGGGAGAAGGAAAAGAGAGAAAACCCAATTTGTGTGTGTACAAGTTATGAGAAAACTCTTCACCTTGGGTTTGCTTATATACTAGAGTTTACTTGGAGCTCAAGACACAAAGGAGGTGGGTGCCTCCTTTGGGCCGATCGGTTGGACATCCCACAAGGGGATCCGGAACCTTCTTTTGTTTCCATGTAAAGTCTAGCAATTAGTTTCCTAATCTTCGTTTAATAATTAATTAGTCATTAATCAATAATACTAATTATTATTTAATTGTTTTGTATTTAATAATTAATTATAACATTTATAAATAATTATTACATTTCCTCTTCATACGTATTGTGTGCAATCCCGTGATCTCAAGTTCGATCCTAACACACGACTATTATTATTTTGTCTATAAAACCAACAGCTCCCACTTAGACATATCATAATAGTGTGATCACATCGATTAGCGTCTTGCAACACGTCGATGCCTCTAGTACAACTTGAGTAAGGCTCCTGGAAAACCTTTTAATGATTTCTCATTATTATTATCCCTTTGCTTCTAATACTACGTTAATAAGGATATGGATCTAGGTCATTCCTTAATTAACCATTCTGTTTCTCGTTCTTTGAAATTGACAAGATTACCAAATCTTTTGAACCTTTCATAAAAGACCTTGGGCGTGGCCACGCAAACACCTTGACAACCCTACGAGGGGCCCAGCAGTATTAAGCTCCAAAAATTAATTTGAAGGAACAAATTCTTTATTGACTACAAGCAAAACACACAAACTTTGTAACATTTCCGAAAACAACCCTTATGACTACCAGTTACGTATAGCGTTAAGTTGTTCCACAAAAATGTACTACATTCATGACCGTCATCTTGCATCTCAAGTCTAAGGATAACTTCTTATGATTTACTTAATGACAAGATCCATAAAGTAACATCATATAGTTGGGATAAGTCCTATATTTAGTATCATCGAATATCATCTGAAATGACATGACTACGCATCAATATACTTTAAGTATATTATATCAACTTCAGATTTGTCTTAATTTAATAATATTCCCATATTATTAACTGACAACGGACAATTTAGAATAACTCTTATTCATGGATTTAAACATGCAAAAATAGGACAACAATAATTAATAACAGAAATAAACATACCAACATACTTTATTTCATTAAAATAATAATTGTTTACAATATCCTTTATCCAAATACTAATCACAGTTATGCATGAAACTACTAGCTAATTTAAGTCCAATTCCATTGGCCAATTCATTAAGCTTCTCTTTTGCCAAAGCCTTAGTGAACGGATCAGCTAAGTTATCATCTGTGTGAACCTTCAACAGATTTATTTCACCTTCGTCAACCTTTTCACGAACAAAGTGATACTTCCGTAGAAAATGTCTGGTGCCCCTCATGACTCCAGGTTCATTGGCAAATATGATTGCAGCAGAATTGTCACAATACATATTAATAGGTAATTCAATTGAAGGCATAACACCAAGCCCAGAAACGAATTTCCTAATCCAAACAGCCTCCATAGCAGCTTCCGAAGCAGCAATGTATTCAGCTTCTGTTGCAGACATCGCAATTGTACTCTGCTTCTTGCTCCTCCAATCTACAGCTCCTCCATTGATAACAAAAACATAACCCGTCTGAGACTTCGAATCATCTTTATTACTTTGAAAGGATGCATCACAGAAACCTGTAACACAAAGTTCTGTAGATGGATTTCCACCATATACCAAAAACATATCTTTTGTATTCCTCAAATACTTAAGAATATGTTTAACAGCAATCCAATGTTTTTCACCTGGATTCTATTGAAATTGACTGGTAATATTTTGAGCAAACGCCACATCTGGCCTTGTGCATTTAACCGCATACATAATAGATCCTACAGCCGAAGCATAAGGAACTTTACTCATGCGAGCCACCTCATTAGGTGTTGAAGCACAAAACTCATTACATAAGCCATGTTTTACTTCCATCGGCAAATATCCTTTCTTGGAATTTTGCATATTGAATCTTTTCAATATTTTGTCAATGTAAGCACTTTGACTTAATCCAATTAACCACCTTGATCTATCTCTATAGATTTTGATTCCCAGAATATATGCAGCTTCTCCTAAATCTTTCATAGAAAAGCACTTTCCAAGATATGCCTTCACAGCTTTCAAACTTGGAATGTCTTTTCCCATGATCAATATGTCATCAACATATAGAATTAGGAAAGTTACATTATCTCTCCCACTAGCTTTGTGATACACACATGGCTCATCAAGATTTTGAGTGAATCCAAACTTTTTAATTTCAGCATCAAACCTCTTGTTCCATTGTCGTGATGCTTGCTTTAATCCATAAATGGATCTCTTAAGCTTGCAAACACGATTTGGAAATTCTGGATTTTCAAACCCTTCTGGTTGTGCCATATAGATGTCTTCATCTAGATGACCATTTAAGAAAGCGGTTTTCACATCCATTTGCCAAATCTCATAGTCATAGTACGCTGCTATAGCTATGAGTATTCTTATAGCTCTTATGTCTGCTACAGGAGAAAACGTCTCCTCGTAGTCTATTCCAAAAGTTTGAGTAAAACCTTTAGCAACTAGACGAGCCTTATAAATGTGTGCATATCCATCCATGTCAGTCTTGATTTTATAAAGCCACTTACTCCCAACTACCTTGGCACCAGGAGGCAAGTCAACTTCTTCCCAGACTTCATTGTCATGCATGGATTGTATTTCCCCATCCATAGCAGCTTTCCATTTAGCTTTTTGAGGGCTATTAATGGCAGCTCTATAACTAGTAGGTTCATTAAGATCCCCTAGTGTATGCTGATCGACCTCTACATTAAGACATAGACGGTCAGGAGCTTTCACAGATCTGCGAATGGGAATTACTTCAACTTCCGGTGGAGGACCCAGACTTTCCGGTTCTATAGGAAGTGTGCTAGTGTTTTCTGAAGGCAATGCATTATTTAGATCATCTTCTAGATCATATACTCTCCCACTGATTTCTTGAACCACAAATTCACTTTCAAGAAAATCACCATATCTTGCAACAAACACTTTGTTCTCAAGTGGGTAGTAAAAGTAGTAACCCATAGTTTCCTTAGGGTATCCTACAAAAATGCACTTAACAGATCTTTGTTGGAGTTTATCTTGTGAGTCACGTTTAACATACGCCTCACAACCCCAGACCTTTAAATAAGACAAGTTCGGAGCTTTTCTAGTCCATATCTCATATGGTGTCTTATCAACCTTCTTGGTGGGAACCATATTCAAAATACGAACAGCTGTTTCAAGAGCATAATCCCAAAAAGACAAAGGAAGATTAGTAAGATTATACATTGATCGAACCATGTCCAACAATGTACGATTCCTTCTCTCAGATACACCATTTTGTTGTGGTGTATATGGAGACGTGAGATTCTGGACAATTCCATTCTCAGTTAAGAAATCTTTAAAATCTTGACTAAGGTATTCACCACCTCGATCAGAACGAAGAGCTTTAATCTTCTTTCCCAATTGCAATTCAACTTCTGCTTTGAAAACTTTAAATGTTTCAAACACCTCATGTTTATGCTTAAGTAAATAAACATAACCATAACGGCTGAAATCATCCGTAAAAGTTAAGAAGTAGACAGCACCTCTCCTTGACAAATGTCTAAGTGGTCCACATACATCCGTGTGTATTAAACCAAGTAGATCTGAAGCTCTTTCCATATTATTATGAAAAGGTTTCTTCGTCATCTTCCCAGAAATACAAGATTCGCATTTATCAAATGACTCATCATTGATATTATTCAAAAGCCCTTCACGTTGCAGCTTTTGCATGCGAGTCTTGCCTATATGGGCAAGTCTACAGTGCCAAAGGTAAGACGAATTCAAGTCATACTTGATTCTCTTACTTATGCTGTACATCGAATTATTATTATTGTTGGAAGTCACACAATTATTCATATCAATTTCAAACACACCATTCACAGCAACAGCATTAAAATAAAATACACCATTTAAAGAAACAGAAATTTTATTGCCATCAATAGTATGAGAAAAACCAAGATCCAACAAACATGAAAAGGAAACAACACCTCTAATTATAGAAGGTGCATAATGACAATTGTTTAAACAAAGTACTAAACCCGAAGGTAAAACTAAATCAAACAATCCTATGGCTTCAACTGCTGCTTGTGCTCCATTGCCCACATGCAGAAATTACTCCCCATAAGCTAGTCTCCTTTCCTCTCTAAACCCCTGCAGTGTATTACAAATATTAATACCACATCCAGTATCATATACCCAGGAATTTATTTCACGAGATAAAGTAAATAATTCAATGACAAATAAGTTACCTGAAGTGCTGGCGCCCATGTGCCCAGTCTTCTTAACCTTATTGTTTCGCAAGTCATCGAGATAAAGAGGACAATTCCTCTTCCAATGGCCCATCACCTTGCAGTAATGGCATCCTTGATCCTTCTTTGGATTATTCTTGATAGGAGGGTTCTTCTTAGGTTGAGGTGGTTGATAAGCCATAACCTGCTTATTCTTATCATCCTTCTTCTTTCCTTTACCCTTCTTCTTGTTCGCATTTGGCTTGTTAATTCTACCCCCTTGTATTGCTAGTACTTGGGGCGTAGGAGCCTTTTGTGGTGTACCTTTCTCATAATCAATGAGCAGTGCGTGCAATTCACTTACAGTCTTCCCCACGCAATGCATATTGAAGTTCCTCACAAAACCACTAAATTCCTTATCAAGGGATCTATTGATTAAGTTCACAGCCATATCATTGTCATAGGGTTTCCCAAGTGTTTGTAGTTGATCCATGTAACTTTTCATTTTCAACACATGAGCACTCACAGGTTCACCAGGACCTTGCTTACAACCATGTAGAGCTTCCATCAAATCGTAAATCTCTACATTTGATGGTTTCTCATAAAGTTTCTTGAGTTCATCAATCATGTCCTTGGGAAAATACTCCTCAAACTGTCTTTGAAGAGCTGTGGACATTCCCCCTAACATCATTGCGGCCACATCAATATGTTCCTTGGTATCAAGATTCCATTTGGCTTTAGCAGCATCAGTAGCTGCCGTGCCTTCAGGTTCAGCAGGGCAAGGCGTTTTCAAGATTTCGAGTTGACCAGTCACTCGCAGGACAATCCTTAGTGAACGGTACCAATCATTGAAATTTTCCGAGCCAGTCAATTTTTCTCGTTCAAAATAAGTCTTGAACACAGAACGTAAGTTGGTGTTATCAGTTTGAGCCATTTCTACAGATAAAGAAAGTTCAAAACATTAGTATTTTTGATAATACAATTTTTCAAGAAAATTAAAATACCCAAGGAAAATAAATCCATAGAATAATCTTGAAAAACTAGGATCCTCCATAAACATAGTTTCATTACATTCAGTTGATCTGCTAGTAATGAAAGTATAATATGAGGTAACTTGTCGTACAAGTAATTGGCATAACATTTGTCCAATTCCTAGATCTATGGGATTTACAATCACAAAACATTTGTATTGTAAGCATGTTTAGTCCCCATCTTAATGCCTTGAGTCAAGTCTCACTTCCTACTCAATTTAAGCCGTCTAACTTAAAAACTGTAAATTCACAAATCCATTACATCAGTTGATCTGCTAGCAATGAATTTATGAAATTTACCTCTCCATTGCAATCTCGCCAAGTCTCACTATGACGAAAATTACAACTTCAAGTGTTCTTAATTAGATGGCATTCAACTTAATTTATAAGGGTATAACTATTTTGATGTGATCAAAATAATGTATGAAGAAGCATGCATACAACTTCATAACATTGGTTTTACAAAACATTTTTATTACCAATTCGCTAAGAGTAAAATAACAAAGTTTTGATTGAGGTATCGGGTTCACCAATTAAAAAATAACCATCAATTATCGTCCACTATATCGTACTTTTGCTTACGCCCGAAGGCATAGTGTTTCGGATAATCATTGTGGAATTGTGGATTATTCACCCTTAAGATGACAATGTACATGTAATGGTTGTTCGGTAAGTCTAATTTACACACAAACGAGCGTTAAGACATGAATGTTGTCTATCTAAGGCCACAATTTAATGCGATGCCATCCTTATACCCATCACTTTAGTGTGTAAACTTCGGTCGAGCCTATTTAACCATTACGTACAAAAACATCAATCAACCAATTCTTTGAAATTTTCACTCTTAAAAACCAAAACAATTTCGCCATTATTTAGTCCATATTATTTTTCTATTCAAAAAATTACCCTTTTCGTTTAAATAAACATGTCTAACACAATAAATAAACAAAACAAGTAATATGCAATAAAAAATAAAACAACTAAATAAACATATACATAATCATAACAATTAAATATGTATAAAACATGTAGCCACATGCAAATCTTATTAAAAGATCCTATTAATAATCAAATCTAGGCGTATAACGTATTAATTTAATTAGGGCTTTCTTTTTCTTAGAAAAAGAGTCACATACATCGATAAATCGATTGCGTAAGCCAAAATTAAATAAATACCACATAGCACATAATTGATTACTTAATATTGGAGTCTTCCCCAATTCAACATCTATGATAAATTTACATGTTTTAATATATCTTAACCATTAATATATATATACAATTTAAACCATTTAAATAAACACAATAAAAATCCATGCAAACATGCACTTTTCATGGATTTAGCTTAACAATTAACATATTGCACCAAGATCGTTTACTAAAACGCATAAACAAATACATGACATCTTAGGGTTTCTAGTCAATTTTTAAAAAAAAAAAAAAAATCAAAACCCTAAAAACCCCTTAAGGGTTAATTGACCCATAATTAGGGTTAGGAAAAAAACACAAACCCTAAAAACAAACATGTAACTATTCGAATCAAATCCAATTTTATGCGTTGCGATAATTAATTACACATTATAACGGCTCTAGATGCCACTGTTGGAATTATTATATCATGACTATCATATAAATAAACCAATAACATCAAAGTGAGCATGAGCGGAAGCAATTATAAAGAATCGAATAACATGTAATTAATTAATCTTTAATTTAAATAGTAAACATACCGTAGTGATTCTAGCCCGAACAAGAATCAATGCAATCTTCCGGAACCAATGAACCCTAATTAGGGTTTATAAGGATTATGTGAATTACCCCTTACCTTTTTGTAATTCAATCCAAGAATCAAACAATAGTGTGTTTGATTCACGTTCTTGTACACACGTACTAATTCAAGAAAACGATTATGCAAGTAAATTCCACAAAACAATTTTGGAGACAAGAAATTCGAAACCCTTAGGGGTGTTCGGATTTGGTTCGACCAAGGGAGAAGGAAAAGAGAGAAAACCCAATTTGTGTGTGTACAAGTTATGAGAAAACTCTTCACCTTGGGTTTGCTTATATACTAGAGTTTACTTGGAGCTCAAGACACAAAGGAGGTGGGTGCCTCCTTTGGGCCGATCGGTTGGACATCCCACAAGGGGATCCGGAACCTTCTTTTGTTTCCATGTAAAGTCTAGCAATTAGTTTCCTAATCTTCGTTTAATAATTAATTAGTCATTAATCAATAATACTAATTATTATTTAATTGTTTTGTATTTAATAATTAATTATAACATTTATAAATAATTATTACATTTCCTCTTCATACGTATTGTGTGCAATCCCGTGATCTCAAGTTCGATCCTAACACACGACTATTATTATTTTGTCTATAAAACCAACACTACCGACAACATTGTGTTAGGTGTTTCCGTTGGTAGTAAAGGAGGAGGGAACCTACCTGGTGCCACGTCAGATATCAGATCCACCCTTCTCCTATTGCTTATTGGTAAATGCACCGCTGATCCTAATGCTTTTAAGGAAGTTGGTGGAGAAGAGTTCTTCAGGTAATTCTACAACGATCGATGGCAAAAAGGGTCAGATTGGTAATGTACATAACGGTCACCTTTTGTTGGAAAATCCTTACCTTCAGATGCGTGGGCTACTTCAATTATCGAGTGAAGCTAGTTTTTTCTTCTTTTAAGAGAGTCCTTTTTTGATGGCTCGAACAGAGTTAACCGTTGAAGTCACAAAGTCTCAAAGATGATAATCAGTCCGGTCCAAATACTCAGGAGCATTGTATAGCCAGAACCGTGGGCTACATGGAAAGATCTCTGAAGCTCACCAAATTAGATTTAATTCAATGCTTTTCTGTACAAATGTTCATTGACAATTACCCTTTATTCTTGTTGAGCTTCGTTTGAATCCTTGATGTGGTAACTTCTGCCAAAGCCTTGATGCTGGGAGGATATTTGAAAGCCGTGTCTTTTGAAAATAAATAAACAGATTGCAAGGCATCCACTATACAATTTTCAACTTGTAAACATTCATTTCAAGTATCAAATAAGCTAGGCATCACCCTTCAGCTACTCTCATCTCTCTTATTCTTATATCAATTCAATTATATTTACACACTTATCCTGCTGCTGCCTATCAGCTTTTGAATCTCCTCTACCGTTCTTTGCTCATGCTCATTTATACTTTCCAACTTGAAATATATCTAGTTTGTTTCATAAGTTGTAGTAGTGACTAGGTTTGACTTCCAACGGAAATACGTAAGTTGTAGTGGCTAGGCAAAATACCATTTTTTTTTTTTTTTTTTTTTTTTTTTTTTTTTTTTTTTTTTTTTTGTGGCTAGGCCTTACTTCATAAACAATTATGCACCTTATGGCATATTGGCTAGGTTTGATTACCAACGGAAATAAATGGAACATATCCAGATTCCTTATATAATAATAATTAAAGTAATAAAATGAAACAGGTTCACTAAGAAGTACTTATGTTGTTTTCAGGATTTGTTGTCTTGATAATACCTCAGCATATTTGATTTAGAATAATGCTGCAAGTATTTATAGCGGCCCTGCTTAGCAACAGGCAACATGCTATGGTTACCCCTTTATAGAAGTTAAAATAATGAAATTTAAACAATGACGATCACTAAAAAAAACTTGTAATATTCAGCCAGTTAAACATATGTCTTTATTGACTTGTATCATGTATGTTTTGTATTTCTTATTTCGTATGTCTATCCACTAATAAAATGGCATATTTCTTTGCTTCAGACAGATGATGGCATGCCGTGTTCGGATGAGGATTTGTGTTTATTTCTGTACAAGATGAGATTTGAGAACTGACTTTTCTATTTCGGTTTGAGGTTTGACCTGCAACAATCAGTCTCTAGATGCTGCAATCAAAGTATATAGACATTCAAGTTGGGAAGTCATGCTTTGTACAAGCACAAGTTATAAATTTTTAGTGTTTCTGTGTGTGTCATGGCATGGTACATATCGTGTTATTTATGTAACTTTAGAAATCGTGTAGATTTATGCCTTTTATTGCTTTTTGAGTTCATTCTATTTTGGGGTTAATTGCCCCTACACATTTTTGTAACATAGTTGCCAGAATTTCAAGTTTTCAAATGTATATACAATACTTTTTTGTTTTACCAACTTTTGCTTCTTTTCATTTTAACTAAAATTGCAATGGAGTGGGCATGATTAAAGATCGATAACATCAAGAAGGTTTAATTATGTGAAAAAGGACTAATTGCGTAAACAGGCTTTGTCATGATCACTTAGACAACAGATAACAATGACAACAAAATCATAAAATGTTTAATGGTTTTCACCTTTTAATCTACTGGTTTCCTTAGAGGTGGTAGATCAACCTGTAATTATATATTATGGATTTGCATCTTCTTGTCTCATACATGTTGAACTAAAGCAAAAATAAGTTAAACTAGTCGAAAATAAGAGGCCACGGAGTAATAACGTGAAAGAGGCGTTATGCCTACATGGCATTGCCTCAATGGCGTTGTCGAGCGTTTCCCTATTTCCCACTAGCGTGCGTTGGTCCAGCGTTTTAACCCACGTTGGAACACTAACGTGCGTTAGTGGTGCCGGCAATAAATAAATAAATAAATAAATAATTACACCTACACCCCATAACGTATACATTGTACCATGGATTTGAATTTCAAAAAAAAGAAAAAAAAAGAAAAAGAAAAAAAAAGTACATGACCGTTTGAGTTACAAATGGCTATAATAATAATAATAATAATAATAATAATAATAATAATAATAATAATAATAATAATAAATTTATTTCCTTAAACAAACATTACAACACAATACGATGTAGCGCTGACGTGGTAGAATTTATAAATTTGTTGAGGGTAGAATTTATAAATTTGTAAAAGGTGGTATTATTGTTGTTATTATTTCCTGGTGTTTTTTGTGTTAAAATGATGTAGCGCTGACGTTGCAGTGGTGTTGGTGTTATGGGGTGTTATTACTCCCTTTGCTCTAAGCTGAAGTATACATGTTGAACTAAATGCATACTGAAGGTTTTTATTTAAAAAGAAAAAGGAAAAAATGATCACTTGATGTTGAACTAAATGATCACCAGACCAGTTGTTAATTTAAGAGTAATCACCAGACCAGTTGTTGCAACAAATGCTGCATTCAAAGTATATAGAGTTATAGACATTCAAGCACAAGTTATAAATTTTTAGTGTTTCCGTGCGTGTCATGGTGTGGTACGTATCATGTTATTTATGTAACTTCAGATACCGTGTAGATTTGTTTTTTGCTTTTGTTTTTGAGTTCATTCTATTTTGGGGTATATGTCTGGTGAGTGCTTATTCACTCACCTTTTCTTTGCCAAAATTGGACCAAATGAACCAAAAACTAACCAATAATGCCATAGAAAGTGTGTTTTTGTGTTTGTGAATGTGCAGGTACGGATATCTAAGAAAAGACGAAAAATCACGAGGAAATGACAAAACGGGCACGAGATTTGGAAAAGATTAAATAAAGCCGGAGCCGGGGAAGCTAGTGGTCTAAAGGAAGTTTTTATGGTCATGAGAAGTCCTCAATAGTACAAGTATTCCATAAGTGACCCGGGAATGAAGTTTGAAGAATTGACACTTTTAGTCCCTCAAATTTCATGAAACTACAAGTTTGGTCCTTATGAAGAACATTTTGGAATCTTGGCAACTCAGACCCTCCAAGTATCCAAGGATTACCACAATACACCCTTGGAGTTATTTTTGTGAAGATGGCAACCTAGGCCCTTGCATAATCAGAATGCACAACTTTGGTCCCTTGGTTTTGCTACTACTACAAACCGGATCCATCCATTACTAGTCCAAGAAATAATAATAACACAAGCAGCCCACCAGATCCACTCATCCCACAAGCCCAATCCACCTCCTATTAAACTAACCCGATCCAACCCATCACAAAACCCGGCCCAAGCTTCATAATATAATAAAAAAATTACTCACCGCCCATTTTCACTTTATACCCTTCTCCCCCATTTAACCTCGTACAACAAAAATTACCCGTACCTATCCACATCAAATAACCTCGTACTAAGAATCTATCTAGAAGCTACAACGTGTCAGAAATATGTCATAATTCCTCCACCGTGGCCAATTGAAGGCTCCTTATTGGCTTATGATTCGTGGGTAATGATAGACCTTATCATTTATGGATAGAATCGATGGGATGACTCAGAGGTGAGAAGGATTGAAGATTTGTGGTGCTAATTGGCCTTCTGGATCCTTCCAAGACCTAGACCCCTCACCTTGGTGCTCCCCTATAAAACCCCCCTCCTAATTCATGTTCTGTAGTAGGTTTTTAGGGTTAAAGTTATGCTGTCAATTTTTCTTTAGCTTATGTAATCTAGCTTAGTCATTGTAATTTTCTTTTAAAGTTTAATAAAAGTTTTAGTTTTTTCTTTTGACTCAGCTTATTATCTATCTTATTATAGCTTATTTCTGCTTCTCTAAGTCTCTTTTCATATCAAAAGTTATTAAAAGTTATTATCTTTATATAATCTATATAGCTATAATCATTTTACAAAAAAAAAAAAAAAAAAAAAAAAAAAAAAGCAAAAAAAAAAAAAATCAGAAAATAATTGAAAAAAAAAAAAAAATATATATATATATATATATATATATATATATATACTAGTTTATCAGCTCCTCATAGAGCTTATTTATCTTTTTCAAACATCTACTATAAGCTTTTTAGCTTATTAGTAGAGATGGTTTAGTTCTTTTGATCACTACTCAGTCCAAGTGAGATATTGGTTTCAAAAGCAATGATGCAGTGGTGTAATGGTATGCTGAGACAGACCCAACAGAACTCAGCCTATCACAAAGATAGGCTAGCTCAGTGAACCCCCTCTATTTTGAGCTGAGGGGGAGGCTAGTTTGTAAGTCCATTCTAATTCCCATGTTTAGACAGTTAAGTAGCATAATTTAGTGAATTTGCTTATTGTTGTTTCTAGTTATTTAAATCTTAGTTAAATAGCTCTAATATTTGTTAATTAGTATAGTTAATATGATCTGTGCTTAAAAATTGGTAGGATAATAGCTTAAATCAAGTTTTCTAGTTCTATTTATCTGATAAGGGGGTGTTTGGAATTACATGATCTGCTATGTTCTTGTTGTTTTTGGCTGCTGAGTTTGGTCCATATAGTTCACGTTAGGTACTAATAACTTAGAGTAGTCATAAAAATAGTAAGTTATTAAATGAAAAGTCAAAATGGGATTTCTCTTAGATTATCTGTTAGCTTAAGTGAAATACAGTTAGTGAGACAGTTAGTATAGTTGCTAATTAGAACACTATAGCTTAATTTACCTTAATAACAGCTTATTATTACCTTTATAAGTAGTAATCATTAGTTAAAATTGGATTTAGTCAAACTCTCATTGCACACAAAAAGTCAAAAATATTTTAGAACTCAGAATTGGTACAATTTTTGATAGCTTTTGTAGGCTTCACTATTAGTTAAAAATATACAAGGTTTGCTAAAACTTGTTCTCTAGTAGCTAATCTGTCATACTCAATAAGAAAATTTAGGTTTAGAAGCTCTTAACTTATTGTAATTGAAGCTTGTAGTTAGCTTAGTGGAACACACCCTGCCCTGCACCACAGTTTTGGGTGAGGTTCTTGGGTGTTTTTAGTATAGTAATTAAGCTCTAAAGTCTAAATTAAAAGCAGTTATGGGTACTACTAGTGGTAGAGAGTAAATTTATTCCAAAAGATTGCATCTCTGAGCTTACCTCAATTGCTTATTTGGTCTCATTAGTTTGATATTTCTGCAAAAAGCTGTTTGGTTAAGAGGGCTGCAAAAGCTTATTTTTGGTCTAAAGTTGCAAATTTTGATTGTTCTGAGCTTAGTAGGGTACATTGCATCTATTTCAAGTGATAATTGGCCTTGGCTTATTCTGCTTAGCTTATTTGCCTTCTTAGTGCTTATTGAGTCTCATTTGATCATTGCTTGTGTCCCTATGCATGTTAAGACTTCATTCTGGTTCTGGTAAGCTCATTTTAGTATAAAAAGCATTTGATAAAAGTTTGGTCAACTCTTGGTCAAAAGTGCTTATTAATAAGCACTTAAATAAGCTGTTTTTAAGCTAATAAGCACTTGCAGTGCTTATTTTTCAATTTTTATATTTTTCCTAAACTCAGAATATAATTTTAGATTTTCCCAGAAATTTTCATATTTTTCTGAGTCCATTTGCTATTTTTCTTATTTAATTTTCAATTTTAATCATTATTTAATACTTTTTAATTATAGAAAATCCAAAAAAATCAGAAAAACCCCAGAAAAATCCAAAAATATTTTAGAAAATAGTTTTAAATTATTTTAGAATTTTAGAAATTAAATTTGCATTTTTCTCATTTTATTTTCAATTTCTTTTAATTATTAAATAGTTTAATTAGTTTTTAATTCATAAAAATTAATTAAAAAGTCAAAAAAATATTTTTCTTTTTCTTAAAATTTTCTTTTATCATTTTTTACTTTTTAAAATTAATTTGAGGTCCGTAGAATTAGTATAGCTTAAAACTCGCGTTTTATTTCGCGCGTTACATTTAAATAATCGCGCGTGCATTCCCGTTTTTGCGTTTTAGACTTTGGTGCATTATTTGCTTGTACTCTTTGCATGATTCTTGATTGTTAGTTGATACTTGAATTATTTGATCACTATTTGCCTTTTTCACCACTTTTCAAATCACGATTACACGAATCAATATTCTTGATTCCATTCACACCTTCACTTGGAAACGACTCGGGTGATTCGTATTTCTTGCGGATCACTTCGATACTATACTACTATTATATATAATTGGTTTGCACGAATCAATGTCCCTACATATTTTTGTAACATAGTTGCCAGAATTTCAACCTTCAAATGTACAGTATATACAATACTTTTGGGTAAAGGGCATTCCACCCGGTAAATAAAGTATATACAATATTTTTGTGTTGAAATTGATCCCTTATTTTACCAACTTTTGCTTCATTTCATTTTAACTAAGAAAATAAGGGCCAACTGAGCTTCTAGTTTGCTAATGCGTCTTTTCTTCTTCTTCTTCACGATGAGACCTACTCTATTCACCACTTGCCTCTTCTTCAAGGGCCAACTGAGCTTCATCTAGTTTGCTAATCCGTATTTTGGTTTCATTAAGCTCTTGTTTGAGGCGAAAATTTTTCTGTTTGACAGAAAATCGATCTTCCTACAATATAACAATGAAAAGATGTGAGCAAGATGTCGGAAATAATAATAATTTTATTATTTATTTTAGTATAACCTTCCAATGGGGTGCCACGATCTTGCGATAGTGAATATATTCTTCAATTTTAGCTCAAAATCTCGACAAACTAGAAGTGTTGGGTCCGCTAAATGTTGATCAACCTAGGGATACCAACATTAAGAGTAGCAAAAATTAGCTTCTTGTTGTTGTTTAGATATGATTGAGCATACATATATATTAGTAATAGATAGTAATCCTCCCTTTGCTTTTTATATAAGTAATACATAGTAATCCACCATTTGCAATATACAGAAGAGAGGAAAAGTTAAATATAGAAGTTGTTATATAAGATGCAAACTAGTTTGGAAAATCATATCATAAAAGTACAAATAGAAGTTTTATATACCTGATCAAGAAGAGCCTGAGAAGGAGGAGGAGGTGTCAGAAGTTGAGTTGTCATTCCCTGCATTTGCAAAGTCCTAGGCAGGCAGGACAGACCCATGTTCTAAGGCTGATGTATGTGAAGTTGGCTTCGAGATACTCAAACTTATTCATCAAAGAGGTAACTGAAAAGTGCCCGGTGCATCGTGAACATCTTAGACATTCCTTTTCTAGCCTATGCTTACGATATCCATGACAGTAGACTGTTGGTTCTGGCTGACAGTGGCTTCGAGTAGCATAAGAAGAACGTGGTTTGCGCATCTAGAAAAAGATTGAAATTGAATATGATCTAGAAAGACATGCTAAGCATACAAACTCAAAATTCTAATTTGTGTTTTATATGATTTTCATTAGTCCAAAATTAAAACATTCTAGGGTTAATGACATATAATAGCTACGAACTTTCCCAAGTGTTCACATATCAGTAACAAGAATACCCATCAAACTTTCATGTTTTTGTGTTGATATCAGCAAAAAGCTGTATTTTACCTGTAAAACATGCCACATCATAAAAATATGACCGTTGAAGAATACCCACCACCCTTTAATATATATATCTTCTTCCCCAATTTCTTTTCCCAGAACCCTAAAATCCTTAATCCCGTAAAATCATTAATATTACACCAAATTGGTCAATTTACCTTCTAATTGAAACATGTCTTCTTCTTCTTCTTCTTCATATAATAACAACAACAACATTGGTCAATTTCTCACATTATGTGACTACAAAAATCATTTGCCATTGGTTCTTTGAAAGTCTACAACTTTAACCCATCCTGCCAGAAATTTCTTTGTTGCCCTAATCCAAGTGTAAGATTTGATTATGTGTTTGGTTTAATTTTGACTTTTAATTTTGATTTTTTTTAGTGGTCTGGAAATCAGTGTAAACCTTACTACTTTGTAGATCAAGAATTGCCCAATGATTACTACAAATGTGAGATGTTTAACTTGTTGCAACAAATTGGAAGACAAAATAATCAAAGTGTACAAAATGAAAACATAAAGATTGCAGAAGTGGAGAATGAGATGAACTTGTTGAAGACTGAATTAAAGATCATGAAAGGATTGTAGAAAACATGTTGTGTTTTATAAGAGGGTTGTATTGTTCTTGTTTGTGGTTGTCCATATGTACCTGCTAAAATGACAAGTATGGTCTGTATTGTTGTTGTTTGTTTGTGGTTGTTTGTATGTTGAAGACTTCATGGAATGCAAGGATTGTAGAAAACATCTTGTCTGTAGTGAATAGAGTAGTATGTTGAAATGCACAAAATGAACAAAATATCAGCAACTTCAACTTCATTTAAGCATTAACAAAGTTGTCTTTACACAAAATGAGTGGACCATTTCCACTAAGTCACTTCATTCTAAGTTTTGACCATTTCCACAATTGACACTGCATTCTAAGTTTAGACCATAATCAAAAGAATCATATTAACTAAAGTATTGTTTACAACTAAGTCATTCATTGGTTATATCAAAAGCCAACTCTGGAGTAGAACCAGTTCCCAAAGCATCAAACACAAATGGTTTTTTCCATTTGTTTAGAAGGATTCTATGTGATGGTCTTCTCACTCTTGCACCCCTCCTCAAAACAGGCTGAGCCACATTTGCAGGTTCCACATTTACCTCATTTACAGCTTCTCCACTACCACTAGCAACTCCACTACCACTAGCATCCATTCTCATTCTCTTTAGAGCACTTGCTACATTTTGAAAACCACTGTTACCACCCTTTTTTCCCTTTTCTTCGAATTTCCTTTGGTGGTGGATCAACTTTTTCAGATGTACATCCTTTCTTATTATGGCCCTTTCTATAACAGTTACTACAAGTCATTGTTCTTCCAGTTCTCGATACCCTTTGAGTGTTGGATTCATTTACCTCACTTGGATCCCCTTGTGAGTTTTGACCAAATGTAATCCTACTTGTTTTACTAGGATTAGTGGTCTTGCATAACCTATTTAAAAATGGATCATTTGTGCACCTATTTGGTATGCTAACTTCTTCTTCTCCTACAAACTGTGGTTCAACATAAGCTGATATATCATCTAATTCACACTCTTCATCCTCACAATCCTCTTCATCAACATCATCATTTACAAGCCAATCCTGAATATCATAACCATGATGTTCTAGATAAACATCAAATTTTCCACCATGTTCTAGACCTACTGCTACAAAGTCACCTAATTGTTGATTACTTTTTATCTCCCTAATTCCATCAGTTAAGTCACATCCAAGGAACAACTGGATACTTACTAGCATATGCTAGAAAATCAAAAACTTATCGTATGTCATGTTATCAAACTTCACATCTTTGATTGTGTCTGAGTTACCTTCAATGTACTTAATAGGAGGCCCAATAAACAACCCATCATGATGGAATGTAATAGTTAGGCTAGCCATTCTGCAAAAAAAAAAAGGTGAAATTTAGGGTTTACGATTATGATTATGATTGATAAAATAGATGATTAACACTTGGGAAAGTTTACCTTTAACAAAATAAACAGTTTGTGCGCGCAATTTTGATTATTAAGATTAGGGTTCATATGATTTTTAGATTTGGGGGTGTGGGGTGTATGTGTTTTGATTTGTTTGTTTTTTTTTTTTTTTTTTTTTTTTTTTTTTTTTTGTGTGTGTGTGTTTAAATGTTTGGGTGTAAATATATCGTACTACCAAACGTTAAATAAAATCCAAGTATTCAAGTTTACCGGTGTTGCCGGTTACAAGTCATGCCACGTAAGCAAACGTATTATATTGATCAAATATTTGAAAGTTTGATGGGTATTCTTGTATTTTAGGAAGTTAATTACTGATATGTGAACATTTAGAAAAGTTCGTAGCTATTATATGCCATTAACCCAACATTCTAAGCAAACAAACACAAACATTTAATTTTTTGGTTCTCCCAATTTCAATTAAAACACAAACTCAAGCTCTATTTTCTTTTCTGTGTCTTAAAAATTTAGACTCTATGAATTATATAACAAAAAAAATATAGCGAATAATATTTTTATTCTATGAATAATTGATAGTTGTTGATTAAAACACAAACTCAAGCTCTATAACGAGAAGGGTTTCTTATTCCACAATAAAGAGCTAAAGCAAATTTAGACACACTCTATATTGGACGCCCCCTAACACCATAATAATAATATTAAAAAATAATAATAGTAATAATTAAAAAAAAAAAAAAAAAAAAAAAAAAAAAAAAAAAAAAAAAAGGCAATCTATATTTCAGATATAACCGTGAATAATTATAGATTACTCCTACTAGTTAAAAACAAACAATGTGATTCCTACCATATCATACACATTTTCACATGGATGATATTGGTGACCAGCCACCAAATTTAATATTGAGTTAGCATAACACCCTTCTGTATTTGTGAGGTATGCATGCATTTAAGTGATGTATGTTTATGTATTTGTTTTAGTAGTTATCAGTCATCACTAATTAGTAGTGGTTTGTTAAAAGGGGTGAATGCTTTTTGGTGAAATGTTTGGTTACACTTAATCTTATAGAATTTAACACTTCGAATTGTAATAGAAATACACCATAAATACAACTAAACAGTTATAAATTTAACATAAGTAAACATACATATTTGTACCATAAACTATATATCCAAAAATGGATTCATCGAAAACAAAACATAAATACAAAGTTGTGGCATAATTAAGCCACAAATGTCAAGTAAATTATACCTTAGTGTCGTAAATTCCGAGAACACCTATTACAACAGTGACTACAAGCTCCTTTGATTTTATCTTTTCTTGGTCTCTAACCTGAAAACAAACCATGTTATGTTATTTAGTAAGAATCGCTAGAGTTAAAAATCATGAAAAAACAACAAACTGCTAACTCAAGCTTACCCAATAATAACACTTTTGAGCATAACATTTATGAGCATAAAAGGCTCCATCAGCCATAGTGTTCTTGTTTCTGTGTTTTAAGGGTTGAAATTTTTGTGATATTGTTTCGAATATAAGAAAAAGGAAAACGAAAACAAGCTCAAATTCCAGACTCAAGATCTTTATTTTTGAAAACCAACACAAAATAGATAATGCTTGTGTGGTTTGGAGAAAGAGAATAAGAGAGAGGTGTGGTGTTTGTAATGTTAGGGTTAGGATATGTATATAGGGTTAATGAAGTTAAAGGTAGTCAATGTATGTGTAAGAGCCTAAGAGGGGTTGGTAAAGTTGGGTGAGAGAGATTTATTGTTTTGGTTGGTGTCACAATGAATGCAAACTAACCATCAAAAAAGATAAACAATTAGAGGGAAGGGTGTGGTCTCGCCAAGCATCCTCGTCGTCCGACGTGGAGCTCGCCACGACACCGACTGAGGCTCGTCGTGGCTCGTTGGAACCTTCCTCCTCGTGCAGACGACGAAACAAAACAACTGACACCATGTAACTTTTTGAGAAGAGTAGCATGCATTTTCAATTTAGAAAAGGTAATATTACCGTTTAATAAAAACCAAACGGTCCAATTTTATTTTATTTTTTCCTCTTTTTGTGTTTTTAAAAACTTTTACAACCCCTATAAATACTAAACCATTTTCACATACTTTCATCACTACAATTCAACAATATATATCTTCTCAACTCAACAAATATATAACTTTTATCACTATGTCTCAAAACCCGAACGAACCCGGTTATTTCACAACCCTCCTAACCTCAAACCAACGATACGGGAGATCGTCAAACACTTCTACTCCCTCGTCGCAAAATTCCCCACAACCTTCATCGCCATATGGTTCACAACCTTTCAATCCGATGGACGTTTATACTAATCAACAAATTGCGTTGCAACGAGCGGGGTTCGCAGCTCATCCTCAACGAATGTTGCCACCACAATTTTTTAACCCGTCTCAAGCATCCTTGTTCCCAGCTCATCAATCACAACCGCAAGTAGAACCACAATCTCAGGTCGAACCCCATTTTAAAGTTCCAAAAGCACGGTCACCGGCCAAAGGTAGAGGCAAGAAAAGCAAGGCCGGCAAAGGAAAAAAAGTCGTAAATTTAGATGCCGACGATGCCGAACTTGCAGGTCAAACGCGTGTGAATCGAAAATGGTCCAAGGCCGAAGAAAAGCTTCTTGCGAAAACTTGGATAGAATTTTCGCAAGACAAAGAAATGGGGAACGACAAATCCGACGAATTCTTTTGGAACGAAATTACAGAAACGTTCAATCAGCAAACTGTGGATGACCCTAGAGGCAAGAATATGCTTACCGGGAAATGGACGAGGATGAACGGCGACTTCCAAAAGTTCAACGCTATATATAAGCATTTGGGGCGTCGAAGTGGTGAGAATGAGCATGATCAAATCAACAATGCCAAGGCGAGTTTCGCATAACGCTTTCGTGCGAGGGGTTTCACGTACGAGCATGTTTGGGAGTTTTTGAGAAATTACCCGAAATGGAATGCTGAGGAGCCGTTTGACGTTTCTTGTCTCGAGGATATATTCGGGCCGGACGCACGACCTCGTCCCGAAAGAGCCAACAAACGAGCTGGAAAGATACAAAAGTCGAGGATACGTCGAGCGCTGCGAGCTTTGGTGGGAGTCAAACGAGTACTTTTTCGGGACAATTATCCGAAAAGCATAAGCAAGCCAAAGACGCTCAGACGGCTTGTTACGAGGCGAGGAGGAGGATGGAAGAAAGAGCCTTGGAAATGCAGGAAATGCAGATGCTCATGCTAGATCCCGGCTTGGTTACTGACCCGGTCAGAGCCGAAATCATTCACAGGAGACAAGCAAAAATAACGAAGAAATACCAACAACTCGATGAGGATGCCGATGAATAAAATGTTTAATATGCATGTAGTGTCGCTTTTTTATATTTCCGTATTGTTTTTTTTATTTAATTTTCGTATCGTTATTTTTTTTCCCGTATTTTAACTTTTTTAAATTGAAGAAATAAATTTAGTTTGGTGTGTTATTTTTAATTTTTGTGTAATGAATTTAATTTATTTAGTGAAATAAATAAATAAATAAAAGTGTAAGTGGTGGGCCCCAAATGAGTAAGTTGAGGTTAGTTATGAGTGAGAAGAGAGTTAGTTGTGAAAAGGTGTTAGGGTGATATGTCACCCGTGCGCCCCAAATAAGGAGGTAAAACTAGTTACCATACCCACTCCTCTTACTACTACTTTAGATGGCTAACCATGAGCCTTTTTATGAAACATACACATGGAGCATGAGACCATTGTTGCAACCTTGGATATCTTCCTGTCAAAATAATGCAAAGTGAACAATATTAATTTATGGGCGAAAGGTTTTCTTACGGGAGCGTTTTAATTAAGAGAATGAGTGAATGTTATTTGTAAGAGGGTTGGTGATTTTGAGCAGAAACATTTATGGTGTTCGGTGGGTGTCACAATGAAAGAAGATAATGGGTCCTTGCTTTGTATTGTGGTTTTTCGAATAATCCATGTTGCATTTTATCAAGAGTAGTCATGTCCAGGGGCGGAACTACTACTAGTAATTGTTTAGGGGTGCCTTTCATGTTTCGCCAAAAAATATCAATTTTTAATGTAATTTTTTTAGGACCATTTTTTTAAAGTGCACCTCAGCATAAAATCAAATTGCCCTCTACCATGCAAAAATCTTAGATCTCTATCTCAATCTTAAAAAAAAAAAAAAAAAAAAAAAAAAAAAAAAAAAAAAAAAATCTTTTAGTGCTTTTTTTTTTATGACATTTTTATTAAAGTGCATCACGAATTTGATAAAAAAAAATCTTTTTTTACCCCGTCCTCTACGATCCTGGGTGAGCCACGGGTCATGTCTTACACATTGTGATTATTATCCCTAAAAACCAACAACCACACTCAGTAGTTACTTAACCAAAATTTTAAGCATATCAACAAATATTACACTATTAACGTATAGTAGTAACAAATACGCCTAAAAAAACTAATAATAACAACAATAAAGTGACCAAGACTACTTTGCAACACACGTGTTTATCTGTTTAAACAAAACAGCAAAACAAAACAGCATGGCAAAAGAGCTCAAAGGCCTTCCAAATGGGGGAGTTTATACGGACCCTCTATAGGGGGTTCGTAAGGCTCTATGCATTGCGGGTTTATACAGTGTACATCGCGGTTTATACATTTTGATCAAAACCCTATATTGTCACATTATAAAAGGTCTTAATAACATAATCCCTTTCAAATATTTCGTCAACATGTGCCCCTGTACGTCCTGAAGTGAATTAAATTACCCTCAAAAACCTAATTAGGACACTCCAATTTAGTATATTTGGACATCTTTACCTTCACAGTTACCCTGACATTTTCATACATGTGAGAGTATAAATATCCAAACACAATTAATTAGAATGTCCCAATCAATTGAGAAATTGTGCAAATCATCTCTCTTTTACTGACTAATAAAACTTCTATTCAATTTTTTGTTCAATGTTGTATGATTATTTAAACAATATATATGAATATTTACAGTTTTAATGGCAATCGAGGTTCGATTTGTAATGCACGTCGAGATGATATTTTTTTACATAACTCGGGCCAATATATATACTCTTCTTTTGTATGAAAAATCTCACAAACTCATGCATAATGATTTCATCGTTAAGTGTG
Organism: Artemisia argyi; assembly: GCA_030686995.1. NCBI lineage: Eukaryota > Viridiplantae > Streptophyta > Magnoliopsida > Asterales > Asteraceae > Artemisia > Artemisia argyi. Next base: position 181,443,061 of record CM060693.1, on the reverse strand, counting down.
CATGATCTTCGGTTCGAATCGGTTGAAAAGCTTACTCAACTAATACTCTTTTCGTCTTAAAATTAATGTCCAATTTTGACTTTTTGAATATTTCTTTTTTTAACTTTGATCTTAACTATTCATTTTGTGTTTAATATTTGATGAAAAATATATGAATATGTTAGGTTTTATATGTATTTTTATTGGTATAATTTTCATTAATTATTATATACTGTAGCATATAAAAGAAAAAAAAACGGATATATTTATTTGGTGATCTCTATCAGTTAAAATGTCGAATGACCATTCCTCTGGACCTAGCTTCACACAATCATAATATACACAAGTACGTTGTGATTGAACCCATGAGTTATTTTATTAAATCCTTTCGTCAACTAAATGTTTGCGTAGAAAGAGCGATACAATTGGCCGTGCCCCAATGGTGATATATAGTGTTATTGTTGCAATTATTTTCAAATGTGCATTTTTTATTTTATTTTTTTATTTGTGAAGGATATATAGTTTAAAGACGGAGTTACATCAAATAACACAAGTATATTTAGAGACACTAACACGCCGAAAATGAAAACTATTTTTACAAGTTAACTCAAATAACTAGTTAACTACTCTACTAATTAAGAAGCTTATGAAACCTTACTTAATTTTAGTTAAAAATCAATCTCCCGACTTTTGTCATTGGTCGCAAATTGTATTTGCGTGTGTAATGTGTATGGAGAGGTTATCAAAGGAAACTTTATCTATGACTAGACTCACAAGAATAGCATGCACAATTATCATTGAAGAACCATGCACAAAGTTGTTGGGTGTCTTTAAAGCATGACCTTGTGAGTGAAACAAATTTGCTCTCACACCCCAACTTAAACAAAATTTACAATCTCTATACGATATTCTCAACACTCATCACATTTTCACCACTCAAACTCTTCCATTCATCTATTGCAAATGCATGTTTTCGGGAGTGATTTCCCACACAATACATGAGTGATTATCATTGAAGAACCTCTAACATGTTGATTCCGTCTCATCAAGGGATTAGATATTCTAGATATATATTACCTAGAGTCATCATCATCTTTCTCAATATTTTGTTCTTATTTCTCATTTTCTTTATTTAGTTATTTGTTCTCTAGACCCAACACAAGCAACATCTTCACATACTTGTTTCACCATCCAAGGACCAAGATATACAAAAGAACCAACATATATTAAAAAAAAAAAAAAAAAAAAAAAAAAAAAAAAAAAAAAAAAAAAAAAAAAAAAAAAAAACTTTCGTGGTGTGAAATCTACGTTTGGTTCATAAAAACATCATTCATGGCTTCTCCAGCTATTTCAGCCCTTCACGTCTATGATTTCTTTTAGGTTTGGTAAGGATTCTTAAATATATCAAGTTTATTTACAAATATTATTATTTTACATGTTTTCTTTTGTTTAGAATCTTTTAGCTAAGAATTTGTTGGTTTAAAAAGACACTGATAATTATACTTTGATTATGTTTTAGTTCTATGGACGACATGGATCTTTGTCATGGCCAGAATAGTTATGCCACATGTTCTCGAGTTTCAGAGGTGAATTATAGCATGGTGAGTATTATTTGTTTGATTTTGTTTTTTTTTCTAGAAAACTGAACACTTTTATTGATATTTATTTTTGGGATCTGGTATGCCTCTTTTTTAAGAAAAAATTACGTAGTACAATATTTTTTGAGATCTTTCTTGTTGTATGGTATTTGTTTACCATGGGTGTTCGTTTAACCTTATATATAATGGTCTTATTGAAAGTTTAAAGAGCTAATAAGCTTATTTTTTTAGGTTTATGAGTTTATCAAACTTTGAGCTTGTGGGCTTTTTAAGCTCATCAGCTTTAATGTTTATAATCTCATTAGCCACAAAAGTGAGCTTATTGGTTAATCAATCTATCATTAAGCTCATAAGGAAATTCATTTGTTCTGATGAGATTTTCAGAGGCATTGCTTAAGCTTAATATTGAAAGTTTAAAAAGCTAACAAGCTTATTTTTTAGCTTATGTGTTTATCAAACTTTGAGCTTGTGTGCTATTCAAGCTCATAAGCTTTAAATTATATAAGCTCATTAGCCACAAAAAACTGAGCTTATTGGCTCATCAATCTATCTATAAGCTCATATGGCCATTCATCTTTTCAGGTTAAAATCTTTTAATGGGGTGTGTTTAAGCTTAGATATTGAGCTTATTGAAAGTAAGAAAAATTAATAAGCTAATTTTTTAGGCTTATGTGTTTATCAAACTTTGAATTTATGTGTTATTTAAGGTTACGGGCTTTAACTAATAAGCCACAAAAAGTGAGCTTATTGGCTCATCAATCTATCAATAAGCTCATAAGGCCATTCATCTTTTGGAATACTAAAATAAATAATAAAAAATTATTTTATTTCCTACGTCTTGCTCATATCTTTTCTTTGTTATATTAGGAAGATCGATTTTCTGTCAAACAGAAAAATGTTCGCCTCAAACAAGAGCTTCTTCAATTAGCTTCCAACGGGGTGCCATGATCTTTGGATTATGAATATCTGGTTCAATTAGCTCAAAATCTCGACGAACTAGAATTATTTGGTCAATTGGTCTACTAAATGTTGAGCAATGGATACCGACATTAACAATAGCAAAAGTTAGCTTCTTCTTTTTGTTTAGATATGATTGTGTGTACGTATATAGTAGTAATACATAGTAATCCTCCTTTGCTATATACAGAAGAGAGGAAAAGTTAAATATAGAAGTTGGTTATATAAGATGCAAACTAGTTTGGAAAATCATATCATAAAAGTACAAATAGCGGTATATACCTGATCAAGAAGAGCCTGAGAAGGAGGAGGAGGTGTTAGAAGTTGAGTTGCGCATTCCCTGCAGTTGCAAAGTCCTAGGCAAGCAGGACAAACCCAAGTTCTAAGGTTGATGTATGTGAAGTCGGCTTCGAGATACTCAAACTTATTCATCAAAAGGTAACTGAAAAGTGCCTGGTGCATCGTGAACATCTTAGACATTCCTTTTCTAGCATATGCTTGCGATTTCCACGACAAGTTGGTTCTGGAGGGAGAGTAGCAACCTCACAGTGGCTTCGAGTAGTATAAGAAGAACGTGGTCTACGCATCTAGAAAAATATTGAAATTGAATATGATGTAAGATAATAGTAAAGTTATTTACTAACAGAGCAAAGGAGTCTCATTTCGTGGAACATCTTTGAAGCAAGCAGCAATTTGGCAAATACTTTATTAACATATATAAATGAAACCGATAGAAAACACAAATTATTAAAAATAATAATAATAATAATAATAATAATAATAATAATAATAATAATAATAATAATAATAATAATAATAATAAAAGAGGTGAATTAAAGTAGTTGTACATTTGTATCGAAGATGTGTAATGTTTGGTATGTATTTTATTTATTGAAGTTTATTTATTGATGATAGTGTGTAGTTATTTTGGTGGTTGGTGCATGACACCATGATCCATCTTTTTACTTATATATGTTCAATGTTGTACATATTTACAGTTTAATGGCCATCGAGGTTCGATTTGTAATGCACGTCGAGATGATATTTTTTTACATAAGTCGGGCCAATATATACTTTTCTTTTGTATGAAAAATCTCACAAACTCATGCATAATGATTTCCGTCGTTAAGTGTACATGATCTTTGGTTCGAATCGGTTGAAAAGCTTACTCAACTAATTTAAAATTCAATCCATATATAATGTGGTCTAAAAATGACCACATCAAATTATAACCATTTTGATGGTCTAGTTCTATGTATCCAGTAACTATTTTGAATGCAGTAACTATTTTGTATATCAGTTCTCACCGCGAACCTAAGGCAAATGGATTTGGCTTGTAGAACATATGCTTTCTATATGAAGGTCCCTTCTGTACATGTGGAACTGATATGACCCATCAGCTCTGCCTCTTTCACAATAATTTGACGCCTGATTATTCTGCTACATACTTTTTAGTGTTTTCATCTTCCATCAGTTTCCGTAACAGGTAGTATGATTTGTGCTCACTTTCAGGCTGCAATATTCTGACTAGTGATTTCAGCTAAATAAATATTGCATGCTTACGTCTATATGATAAAACGTCTGTCACACAAGTTACATTTTACCATCTACGGAGTAATACTTATTTATTTATTTATTTCTGTAACAGCCCTGTGGTGGTACTGGTTGCAAGGTGTGTGGCACTTTTGAAACGTTATCTCCTGAGGTAGGTGTTTATCTTAAGATTGAATTAATTTCTTTTATACTTTTAGCGTCCAACTATCCTACTTGCTTACTACAGTGGTGATGTAGTAGTTGTTACTTGTTAGTATGATCGTTATGGTGATACAATATATCTTGTATTTGTTGCAGATATATAAACCAAGTGAGGAGACCCTACTAGAAATTGATAGGTTTTGTTCAAATATTATCGTGGAGTGTGATGCTAGCCCAAGCAGAAGATTAACATCAAGATCTATGAGTTCACAAACCAGCCGGTGGTTCATCAACTACTTTAAATGGATCCCCTTTGCCTGTTGCAAGTTTTGCTTCAGGTGGACTTGTGAAGTCCTTAAACTATATTCGTTCTCTAGTGGCTCAACATGTTCCAAAAAGATCATTTCAACCTGCAGCTTTTGCTGCATCAAGACAGCCACTTCCATCATTGTCATCTCTAATGAGCAAATCATTTAATTCTCAAATCAGTCCTGGAATTGGTAAAGAAGCTTCCGAGAATAAACAAGGTTCTGCTGTATGTTGTCCCACTTTTCTTTAGATTGAAATAATAAGTTGCAAAGTAAAATGAATAAGTAAATCTAAATTGTCATTAACCATTAACGAATGTAATACATTTGTATATATAAGGTTTGAATCGGTATGACCCAACCATTGTATCCCTTCGGTTTTAGTTCCAACCGATTTTAACTAATAACTACTTTTCAACAACTAACTTTTGTAACTAACTTTCGGTTACAAAGTTTCTAACTAACTAGTTTGGTCCTTCGAGTTTTAAGAAGCAATGGAGCGAGATTATTGGTTCACATTCTCCTCCTTAATCTTGATCGTTGCTTCTTGTTAAATCTTGAACTCCGAGCATTTGTCGCATTGTCATGAACTTCAATCTTGGTAGAGCCTTTGTTAGTATATCTGCTCTTTGTAGTTCTCCGCTGACATGTTCTATATTGATGTGTCCATTCTCTACGCATTCTCGAATGAAATGATATCGAATGTCGATGTGTTTACTTCTTCCATGAAAAACTGGGTTCTTGACTAGTGCGATTGCTGAAACGTTATCTACCTTCAATGTAATCTTCTTTTCTTCATTTCCAGTTAATTCACTAAGTAATCTTTTTAACCATAAGGCTTGACATGCTGCTGCAGTAGCCGCCATAAACTCTGATTCACATGATGATAGAGCCACTGTCGGTTGTTTCTGAGTACTCCAAGTAATGGGTGACTCTCCAAAATAAAATACTATGCCAGTAGTTCCTTTTCCTTGATCAGTGTTGATTCCATAACTACTGTTGCTGTAACCAGTAATCTTGCATCCGCCTTCTTTCTTGTAAATTATGCCATGTTCCTTTGTTCCTTTGATATATCGGATTACTTGCTTTACTGCCTTCAGGTGATGTTCTTTTGGGTCTTGCATCCATCTGCTGAGTAGTCCAACTAAATAACTAAGATCTGGTCTTGTATGTAGTAAGTACCTGAGACTTCCAATTAAGCTTCTGTAATAAGTTGCGTCAACTGAGTTACCATCTTCCGCCTTGACCAACTTAGTACCGGGGTCCATTGGAATCTTCGTATCATTACTATCGTTCATATTTGTTTCCTTCAAGATCTTGTTAATATAACATGTTTGCTTGATTGTAATCTCTCCTCCTGTCTGTGTAACTTCTATCCCAAGGTAATAAGCTAACAATCCTAAGTCGCTCATTTCAAACTGTTCTTCCATCTAGGATTTGAATAATTCTACTTCCTTCTTTGGAGTGTCCGTGATTATCAAATCATCTACATAAACTCCGACTATAATTGTAGAATTCTTGTTCCTCTTTGTATATACTGCTTGTTCGAGATTAAACTTCTTGAATTCTAATGACTTTAATGTTTGATCAAGCTTCACATTCTAAGCTCTCGGTGCTTGTCTTAAGCCATATAAAGCTTTAATAAGCTTGTACACTTTTCCTGAGTTTTATGGTTGTACAAATCCTTCAGGTTGTGTAACATAAACTTCTTCTTTCAAATCTCCATGTAAAAATGCTGATTTTACATCCAAATGATGAACTCGCCAACCATGATATGCTGCTAACGCTAATATTAACCGTACTGTTTCTATCCTAGCAACTGGGGCAAATACTTCATCAAAGTCTATTCCTTGTTCTTGTACATATCCTTTTGCTACTAAACGTGCCTTGTATCGTATGATCTTTCCTTGTGCATCCCTCTTGGTTTTAAAAACCCATTTGAGTCCAATTGCCTTTTGATTTTCTGGCAATGTAGTAAGAATCCATGTCTTATTCTTATTTATGGAATCTATTTCAATTTCCATAGCCTCAATCCATTTCTTATCTACTGATGCTTCCTTATAGTTACGAGGTTCTTCTTCTGTGAAAAATAAACTTGGTGTTTCCACTACACTTGCAGTTTCGTAAATTTCTGCTAAACCTTTCAATCCTCGTACTGGTGTATGATCATATCTTTCGTCTGAGGTTTCTAATGAACTAATAGTAGCCTCTTCTTCTGCTGAGTTAGGGTCATAATGGAATGTTGGTGGTGTAATTGGTGAGTTTGGTTCTGATGTTGGATCTGGTAACGAATCCGGTGTTGGATACATATAATCATCATCTACTATGTTGACAGGTATAGGAGTTGTATTGTCAACTTCGTCTACCACAAAACTAGTCCAAAATGTGTCTTGTGTACTTGTATCCTATTCATTCTTCTCCCAATTCCACGGCTTTGTTTCCATAAACTTTACATCCCTACTAACATGTTTCTTTTTCCTTATTGGATCATATAACCTACATGCTTTTGATCCTTCCTCTACTCCTAAATAAATCATTGGTATGCTTCTATCATCCAGCTTCTTTAAATGAGGAATTGTTACTTTTGCATAAGCTGTGCATCCAAATATCCTTAGGTTCTCTAAATTTGGTTTTCTATTGTAGAGTGCCTCATATGGAGTTTTATCTATCAGGGCTCTTGTAAGTACCCTATTTAGTATGTAAATAGCATGTTTCACTGCTTCCGCCCAAAAAGTTAAGGGTAACTTCATGGCTTTCATCATACTCCTCGTAGTTGATAACACTGTTCTATTCCTTCTCTCCATTACTTCATTCTGTTGTGGTGAATATGGTGCTGTCAACTGTCTTGCTATTCCATTATCTTTACAATATTTGGTGAATTCATTTGATGTAAATTCGCCTCCTCTATCTGTTCTTAGCATTCTCACTTTCATTCTTAATTCCATTTCTATTTTCTGCTTAAATTCCTTGAATATACTAAATGCCTGATCCTTTGATTGTAGAAAATAAGCCCACATAAAACGTGCACAATCGTCTACTAACAAGAATATGATTTTCTTGCCTGAGTGTGTTGCTGGACTAATAGGACCACAGAGATCTCCATATATTAAGTCCAACGGGTTCTTTGATCTAAATTTAGTTTGGTTTGGAAATGGTGTTCTACTGTGTTTTCCTAATAAACATGCATCACAAATCTGTCCGGCATGATTGATTCTAGGTATTCCTTCTACTAGACCTTTTCTAGTCATCTTGTTGATATCTTCAAAGTTTAGATGACCTAATCTAGCATGCCATAACCATGCTTGGTTATATTTGCTAAGAGACATATAGGTGTGTCTATCCGTAATCTAATACTGTAAAGTCTGTTCTTTGATCTTTTAACTTTTGTGACAACTGGCAAAATAGGGAGCCGTTTTATAAAACCCGCATTACATTTAAATAATAAATATGAAATTTTTTGAAATTTTGTTGTGACGAGATATTTTTACTAAAGTTGGTACGTGATTTTAATCGTACGATGTTTATGGGATTTAGTTATTTACTTATGATTTGTTTCGTTTCGTTCGTGATGATTTATTTTGAGATCGATATCTTTGGCACTACTTTGACTCCGGCACTAGGTTAACCTAACAAGACTTTCTATATTTTACAAAACGGTCGCGGTTCACCGTTAAATTAATATTATATCTTGCGTACATATTTATATTTCCGGGAAGTGTATTGGGAAATCAATTACGTCATGAACGTGTGTATTTGATGAAAACTTTAATACTTTTATGGACGGGTAATCGGGTTACGGGAACCGATTAAAAAGAGTCCACTATATATGAGGGTAATTGTGGCTAATATGGGAAAAAGAAAACTTAAGGGTCAAAAATGTAAAATTCGGGTATAATACCCTAACCCTAACCCTAACCCTTCACCCTCACATTAACACTTTCACCATTTTCTTTTCCTCCCTCTCCCTCTCTTGTGTCGCCGCCGGTCACCACCCCAACAACACCACCACCGCCGACCTCCCAACTACACCACCATCACCAAAACGATCTCCACCATATTCTTGTTCGATTGAAGTGAAGCACGCTCCTCCCCTCCCCTTTTTCATTAAATACCGCCGACCTCCATACCTCCCACAACACCATATCAACATTTATTATTGATTTCTATTCGATTTGAGGTAAGATCATACGAGTTTTGGGTCGGGTTTGACTAATTCGAGTCAAACCCGAATTGGATCTTGACTTTTGGGAAGATTACATTGAAAATAAAAATGGGTTTTGTACAAATTCGAGTTTGGTATCCTTTGGGGGTCGATTTTTGATGTTCTTGGCTCGGATTCGATGATGAGACGCGTTTGGTTTTTGGGTTGTGGCTCGATGTGAGCTCGACCGAGACACAAGGTCTCGGTGTGACCTTCCTCGACTCGTTGAGAGTCTTGGAGGTGTGGTTTGATTCTTAATTCATCTTGATTCTTGTTATAGTTGGTGCTCGATTGGTTTTTTGGACCTAAATGGTCCGAATTATTGTTTGTTGTCGGTTGGAGTCTCGGCCGAACCCCCCCTCTTCGCGGGCTGTTTGGGTCGAGGGCTCCTTGGAGCTAGCCGAGACCGAAAGGTCTCGGGTGAAGTTGTTAATTTGGTTATGACCTTACAAGTTGACCCGGGTTTGACTTGGTAAGTCAACCCGTATAAGTGTTTTATTATTTTTGGTTTTGGTATTTAATTTGATATATATTGTTGTGACTTATTGTTGGACCGAATTATTTGGACGTTGGTCACTTGATAACTTGATTTGGAGTTGTGTTGACGAGAGTGGAATTGGAAACCGTTGTGATACGGTTATTAGATGACGGAGATAGGTTAGTTTGGGTGCCGTAGTCGGACCCTCATGTTGTAGTACGTGATATGGGATTGTTGGACGGAGTTGATTTATATTGTGGTTTAATTTTATCATTTTGGACTTGGACTGTGAGCCGAGGGTCATGACTCGGACATGAGACCAAATTCTATGACTCGATAAATCTTTAAAAGTCGATATTAAAAATAAAACTCGTTATAATATTATTAAGAATTTAATCGTTTATATACGTATATAGACGTGTTAAACGTATATATATATATATATATATATATATATATATATATATATATATATATATATATATATATATATATATATATATATATATATATATATATATATATATAAATGCGTATATTAATAATAAAACAATCACGAGTAAACACATAATAATAAAACGATAGGTATTACGCTATGAAAATGGTGTAATAAATGTCGGGGTATTATTATAAGTAATAACTATATAAATAATGACGAATTATACGTCGAATAAATAATAACTAAAAATGTGATTTTAATTTATAAATTAGAAACGTATCGAGTTATACGGATTTTGGGTCTTTAAAGTCCAAGTGGGCTTTATATTGTGACTTTGTGTTGTCACGGATATATGACGGTTAATATAAACATTTTATATTATCGAATGACTTATTCTAGATTGAGTTATTTGATGATATAAAATGGGTATATTAATGGGCATCGTATCCTACGACGTCCATAGGATGTGGTATATATTTTAGGATAATAAATTACTATATGTCTCTTGAAATTTGGCCGATTCGATGATACATATAGGGAATTTATTGGACTACGACATATACCAAATAGAAATTTATGTGCAATGTGTTTTAGGTTGGGTATAATTTTGGAACGATGTATTACGTAAATAAGTATGGGAGATTATCAAATCGACGGATTTAATAAGCTTCGATAATTATTTAAATAATATGTCGAGCTAACATTAGACCTATTGTTATCTTAATATTGTTCTTTGTTGAGGCTTTTCGGTTTGAGCTGTGTCGACCCTCCACCCGTATGGATACCAAACGTCAACTTTCAAATGAATGTGAAGTTAATTTGAGAAATGGACATTTTGGAAAGTAAAATGAATTATGTTCGGGAATGGGAATATTTTATTTTGAGAAAATGATTTCTGAACGGGTTTGATATTGTTAGGAAGTGCCGAGTCAGTAGTCGCCGTTACGTGAGTTGCTTGAGATTTACTTACGTCTTTCTTCTATCGTTTTCTTTTGAGGATTTCTGGACTTGAGGTGAGTCATAGCCCAACTTTTAATTTTGAACTCTGTTTTCAATACTTGGGGTGAGAAACGTGCAAATGCTTTATGTGGACTATTATCGCTTTTTGATTTTAAAACTTGCTATGCTTATAGAACTAGGTAGAGCGAGGCCTAGACTCGAACTAGGTAAGCTACTGGATGTGGTTATAGAGCGAGGCCTAGACTAGATCTAGGTAAGCTATGGATTTGGTTGTTGAGCGAGGCCTAGTCCCCGAACTAGGTAAGCTATTGGATTGATTATAGAGCGAGGCCTAGACTTGAGCTAGGTAAGCTATTGATTGGATTGATTTGAGCTATAGCGTGCACCTATAGGGATGATTTGATTTGGTTGGTTTATTTTGGTTGGATGAGTGAGCCCTAGTCTAGCTAGCAAGCGTTTTGCGTATACGTCCACTATATTGAATTAAGAATCTAAACCTATGATCTCACCAGCGAAAGCTGACTTTTAGCACGTTTTCTCAGGTAATTAAGTGATGCTCTGCGGATGCTTGGGATTGGAGGCTTGGCATTTGGCACCGGTTATGGATCTATGTTTTCTAAAACTCTGATAATTTTTGGGGACCTATATTTATTTTTCTTTGGGCCTGACTTTGAATGATTTTGGGATAATGTAAACTTTAAAACCTCATGTGGTTGTACTTTATTATGTTTACTTTATCTCGTTCTTTTATGTCTTGTGTTTGGATACCAATCCCCGTAGCACCCTGAAAGCTTGTTGAGTCTTCCGTTGTATCAAATTTTGGGGGTGTTACAACTTTCATCAACAACTTCCTGCTCTTATCATACAAAGTCAATCTATTTCCCTCCATTATAACTTTACAACCTATTTATGTAAGTTTTCCTAGACTTAGTATGTTGCTCTTAAGGTTTGGTATGTAATATACATCCGATACGACCTTTTGTTCTTGGTTTTTGCAACCTAACAATATAGAGCCTTTTCCCTTTATATGTACGTATGATCCATCTCCAAAACTTACTCGTCCTGTTATGTTTTCATCCATATCTCTAAAATGACTCTTGGTTCCCGTCATATGATTACTTGCACCGTTATCTAAATACCATATGCTTTCGTCCTTTGAAGCATAATTTCCTGGTTGAATTTGGCCTTCATTCAACAATACTTCCTCGTGTTTGGTTTCGTGCATAGTCATTAATAGTTATGGTTCTTCATCTTCTAGGATAAGGTTTAATTGTTCTTGATATGTCAATTTTACTCTACACTTTCTCATAAATTGTCCAAGTTTGTTACATCTTAACTTACTCACATCCTTTCTATTTGTATTCTTATTTGGGTTTTCCTTATAATTGGAGTTTCCTTCTTGTGAGTTATTTCTGTGTTAGTTATTTCGCCAGTTTCTTCGTGAATAGTTTGATCTGCCTCCACGCTTATTAAAATGCTTATTATCCTGGCTTTCAACTTGATCTCCCTTCCGGAGTTTTATCCTTTCCTCAAATGCTTTGAGTTTTCCAGTGATCTCATCTAGGGTAATGTTATCTAGATCACTAGTCTGTTCTATGGATGCTACTATCTGAATGAATCTATCTGGTGTGGAATCTAATAGTTTTCTAACTATAAGTGATTCATCTATTGTTTTCCCTAGTTCTGTTGCCTTCGTGACATAACCATTTAACTTGTCTGCAAATACATCCACCGTCTCATCATCCTTCATCTGAAGGGCATTAAATCCTATCATTAAAGATTGTAGTCGTGCTTGTTGCACTTTCTCTTCGCCAACGTGTCTCCTTCTTAACGAATCCCATAATTCCCTTGCCGTTTTACAACTTGCCACTTGTAAAATTACATCCTCGGTCAACGCTTGATATAACAAGGCTGTTGTTGCCTTGTCTTTCTTAACATCTAATTATGTGTTCTCCGTAGGTTCTATTGTCTCCCACAAACCATGTGCTTCTAATATAACCTTTATTTGTATAGCCCATACCGTGTAATTTGTGTTTTTCAACTTAGGACATTGGTATTGTGCTATAGGTGTTAAGGGTTTTAATGTAGTTGTTGCGTTTGTATCATCGCCCATCTTGAAAGTATTAATGATCTTCACTTTCTATAATTCGCGGGAATTTTTCTAATATGGTATCTTCTCTAATATGGGAATATATATAGTTTTCGGGAATTCCTAGTAATTACGGGATCAATAGTAGTTCTCGGGATTCCTAATAGTATAAACTAACAAAATCGTATTGAATATGAGATAGAAAATTAGAACTTGTGACCTCGTTATCGTATTGAATATGAGATGTATTCCCTTGTCTCCTTTTGTTTATTTATGCTTCGTTATATGCTTTCCAATATCGACTTCAAACTTTCTAAGCAAACTCTCGGATTCTTTTGTCTTGCTTCTGATTCTTTATACCACTTTTGCACAAATCTTTGCTTCTGATTCGAACCAGTAAACAAACACCAAAGTTCCCTTTTCTTCTTCTTGTCGAATTGTTGTTACTGTTGTTTTTTTTAAAAACGAGTCCCTCTTCCTTTCTTGTTGTTGTCGAATGTTGTTTCAGAAAATTCGACACAAACAAAATAATACCACACTACACGTTGTTATCTTCTTCTTGTGTTCAACTTGATCTCGTTTCTTGAAATCTCTAAGTCTCTTACACACTTCAATTTGTTACCACGCCTTGGTAAATCTGAATCAAATCTGTCTCTTCGTTTGATCCTTGCTGCAACGAAACAACCAAAAACTTTGGTTATACAGTTTCTTGCGCCTCTCGTTGTTGTTGTTCTTTTGTGTTAATATCGACACAAATTCCACACTCTTCTTCCAAATAACCAATAATACTACGTATACGCTTTTCCTTTCAACCAACAACGCCCTTGCTTTGTGTTTCTTCTCTTCGAACTAGTTCCTGTTTTATACACAAAGTCTTCTCTATCTTCCTCGACACCAATACGCTTGGTGCTATGCGTTTGCAACCTCTACGTAAAACAGATCGTGCACTATCTTTTCTACGCGATTCCTTATTGAAAAACGTGTTTCCTTTGGAAGATTTAAAAGAAAACAAGTTATCTCTTTTTGCTCAAAGAGGAGTAACGAATTGTTCTTCCTCTTCTCCTGCGTCTTTCTTTGGCTTCTTTTTGATTTTGTGTTGATTTCGTTATATGGAAATCGTTGTGATAATCTTGATGTATAATCCTTGCTCTTGATGCCAATTGTTGTCCCACTTTTCTTTAGATCAAAATAATAAGTTGCAAAGTAAAATGAATAAGTAAATCTAAATTGTCATTAACCATTAACGAATGTAATACATATGTATATATAAGGTTTGAATCGGTATGACCCAACCATTGTATCCCTTCGGTTTTAGTTCCAACCGATTTTAACTAATAACTAATTTTCAATAACTAACTTTTGTAACTAACTTTCGGTTACAAAGTTTCTAACTAACTAGTTTGGTCCTTCGAGTTTTAAGAAGCAATGGAGCGAGATTATTGGTTCACACTATATCTGTCTTTGATTCACAAATCCGTGTTCAAATGGCGGTGGCATTGTGACAACCGGCAGTTTAGGGAGCTATTTTAAAAACCCGCATTACAATTTAAGTTCGTTTATAATTTTTATTTGAAATTTTCATTTCACAACGAACTTGTAAGACCTATTTTATGGATATTTTTAATTAATGACATTATGGAATTCGTGAATTATGTTCATAATTCATTTTTGATTATATGATCGGTGATGTATATTTGAATTCTCACTTGGTACTACGTTGACTTTGGCACTAGGATTACCTAACGTCAGTTTTATGATTCGTCTTACGAGTCCGATTATATTTTTAATTATTTACGAGATGTTCTCGAGTGATATTGAAGTTTTAAAATGAGTTCGGGTCCGGGCCACATGTTTTTACAATTACCCGCGTTACCCGCTCCACCATAATAATAATATTATTATTACTCTTATTATTATTATTATTATCATTATTATTATTAACTTTTAAAAAAATAAATAAATAAATAAAAAGTTAATAAGGTGTGTGTTGGTCCGGTTTTTACACACACACAAACCCACACTTATTTCCCCTCTCTCTCTCAAAATTCATCCATCTCTTCCCCACTTCTTAACCTAGCCGCCGATCACTAAATCCGGCCACCACCGCCGCGTTTCTGACCCCCCCCCCCAACAAAACAAACACCACCATTTTATTCCCCTCTTCACCCTCTTTCATTTAATATAAGATACTCACCCTAGAACCATCATTAACACCATCAATCTTGTACAAATCCGTTCGAACTTTTAATAGTTTTCTAGATCCGTGCTTTTGGAAGTCTAAGAAGGTGAGAAGGAGACATTTTTGGGTTTTGGGAGCCACGATTTGGCTTTTATCCGTGGCTACACGGATTATATTGTCGAGAATCGAACTAATCTTTAATGGGAATAATGTTTTTGTGATTAAAAGTTGGTTTGGTATCCGGGTTTTCATGGTTTTGGTCGAGGTTGACTCGGAACCGAGAGCTTGGCTCTCGGTTTATTTTGATTCGATGCCTCGTATGGCTTTGGTTCTTTGGTGATGATTGATTGGTTGTTGTCGAGGGTGTTATGTACCTCGATCCGAGCTAGCCGAGACCGTGTGGTCTCGGGGTCTCATTTGTGCTCGTATGATCATGCCGAGACCCTCATGGGGTTCTCGATTAGTTGTGGTTCGAGCCTCGGCTCGTATGGTTTTTGTGGTTTGACCCTTGTGGGTCGCGGCTTAGCCGCGTATTTACTTTGATGCCGATTTGACCATTGGGTCGAATGGGTTATATGATTACTTGGTTAGGCTCTTGTGAGCTATATGATACTTGTGTGTTTGGTTCGAGTCCTAGTGACTCGCGGTTCGGAGCCGAGACTCAAGTGAGTCGAGGGCTCGGGTCGGCTTGGTAAACCGACCCACACATTAACTTGGTTGATGTTATATTCTTGAAAAATTGTGAACTTATTGGTTATATTGTGGTGATATTTCATCGGCCGAATACTTTTGGTTGGGTCGAGACCGTGTTTGGTCTCGACATTGGATATTGTTAATGGTAATTGAGGAGTTGTTGACGAAAGAGTGATTGGGGACCGATTGTGAGACGGTCGTTAGATTGACGGAGATAGGTTAGTCGGGTGTCGTAGTCGGACCCTATTGTTGTAGCCCGTGGTTTGAGATTGTGATTGGATGGAGATTTGTTATTTATGACTTTTGCTTATTATTGGACTTGGACATTGAGCCGAGAGTCATGACTCGGACATATGACCATTTCGTATAACTCAATAACTATTAAAATTGAAACGGAAATAATAAAACTCGTAATAATAATTATTGATAATATGAACGTTTATATGAATATATATATACGTGAATAACGTATATATAACTATATAAACGCGTATATTAATAATAATAATAATCACGAGTCGTATTATAAATAATACGATTAGATATATATTAGGCTACGAAAGTGGCGTAATATTATTAAACGTATTATTATTATAAAAATTGTGTTATAAACGGGAAACTCCTGACGATTATGAAACGTTTAATAAAATTTCATTTCGGATATATAACGGATAAACTTATTGAGTTAGGCGAAATTGTTGTCACTCGAGTCCAGGTAAGTTATTATTATTTGTGACGTTCGTGTTGTCACGGATATATGACGACTAATATAGACGTTTTCTATAATTAAATAACCACTTAACCGTAAGGTTGAGCCGGGTTGTTTGGTTATACGAAATAAATATATTAGTGGGCATCGTATCCTACGACGCTCATAGGTTGTAGTATATGTAAAGTGTAATAGATTGCGAGTGTATATATCGGGAAATCTGGCCAATTTGACGATATATATGAGGAATTTATTAAACTATGATATATACTATATAGTAATTATGTGCTATGTGCTTTAGGTTGGGTGTAATCTTGGAACGGTATGTTACGTAAATAAATATGAGGATTATCAAATCGACGGATTTGGTAAACTTTGGCGATTTATTTAAATGATATATTGGGCTAATATTAGATCTATAGTTTATTTATTTTTCTTTATGTGATCTTTTTGGTTTGTTTGGAGTCGACCCACCACCCGTATGGATACCAAACGCAAATACACCAAACTAATACGAAATGGATTTTCGGAAATAAAACGGATTCTCATCCGGGTTTGGGAATATTATATATTTGAGGAAATGATTTCTGAAAGGGTTAATATTGTTAGGTCGTGCCAAGTCCGTAGTTGCTGTTTCGTGAGTTATCATACATCTTATTTCTACCTACCTCGTCTTGCTATTTTCTGGACTTGAGGTGAGTCATAGCCCCACTTTTTACTCTTGAACTATGTTTTCAACGATTGGGGTGAGAAACGTGCAAATCATTTTACGTGGACTATTATCGCTTTTATATTATTTCTAAACTTGCTATGTATATGGACTAGGATCTATTTTCAGCTTTAGTCACACCTGTTGTGTGTACTATTCAAGGTTGGCTTATTTGGTTATTTGGATTGTCAGCTTTAGTCACATATTTGTTGTGTGTACTATTCAAGGTTGGCTTATTTGGATTGTCAGCTTTAGTCACATAGTTTCGTGTGTACTATTCAAGGTTGACTTATTAGATACTATAGTGTGCACCTATAGGTTATTAATACTTCGGAGGTTATCCGAGTATTTATTGGTATTGCGGGGGTTACCCGAATATCTATGTTGTTACGGAAGGGTATCCGTGTGTTATGTTGAGAGCGGAGGGTATCCGCAGGCTTTTAGCGAATCCTTAGTCTAGCTAGCAAGCGTTTTGCGTATATGTCCACTATATTATTAGTTGAATTTAAACCTATGATCTCACCAGCGAAAGCTGACTTTTAGCACGTTTTCTCAGATAATTAAGTGTTGAGGTGCATGCTTGGATTGGAAGGCTCGGCTAAGGCTCACGGTTTATGGATCTATTTTTCTAAACTCTGATAATTAAATTTGGACCTACTGTTATTTTATTTTGGGCCTGACTCTGAATGATGTTGGGATAAATGTAAACTTTAAAACCCCGTTTTGGTTGTGTTTTTATTATGTTTACTTTATCTCGTTCTATATTGTCTTGTGTTGGATACCAATCCCCGTAGCACCCCGAAAGCTTGTTGAGTCTTCCGCTGTATAAAATTTTGGGGGTGTTACAGGCATGGGGACCCACAATCATCTTTGCTTTCTTCCGATAGGTATTTCTGTTAAATATATGGATAAATATTAATATATAAATGTCTAGTATCGAACCCGAGACCTCGGGATTGCACACTTTACAAACAAGAATAATGAATAATAAATATATATATATGTTAAACGTATCGTATATATGTATTTATAAACACTTAATGGACTAAATGGTCGTTAGTTATTAACCGTATGGACTAACTATCATTAGTAACGAAAGATATGGACTAGAATGTAACTTGGGAGTCAAGAAGGTTCTGGAACACCCCTTAGGGGTCCATGGCCGGTCGATCATGGTGAGGGGAAGCCCAACCCATGCTTGTCTTGTCCTCCAAGTTTACTCTAGTATATATACAAGGCCAAGGATTAGGGTTTCACATCTTTTGTGCACACACACTAACCCTAATTCTTTTCTTCTTGTGTTTCTTTTCTTGGCCGATCGGTTCAACCCCCTCCAAAGGATCTTGGATCGATTTTGGTTATGCAAAATATAAGTGTTTTGTTTACTTGCATCAAACCTTTATCCGTTGGTAGTTTGTGTGTACAAGAACGAGGTAATTACTTACTTTAGTAATTATCAAGGGATCGATTAACAAAACGGTAAGGGGTTAATCATTGATCCATATAAACCCTGATTAGGGTTCTTTATATTGTTAAAGACAATTGCTTTTTATTCTTGTTCGGGCTAGAATCACCACGGTACGTTCCTATTTAATTTATGTTAATCTCTTATGTGTTATAGATGTTCCTACGCTTCCGCAAATGTGTTTACCTATTTATGATTGTCATGATTATTATATTCTAACAGTGGTATCACGAGCTTGCTATAACATGTAATTGATTACATAAAACACATAAAAAACGAATTTTGATTGTGTTAGATACATGTTTTGGATCTAGGGTTTTGTTTTTTTTACCCTAACCCTAATTTGGGGGGGTCGATTTATTCCGTTAACCCTAATTAGGGTTTGTGGTTTTATTAATTAATTGGATTAGAAACCCTAGGTTGCCTACATGTTTGTGTGTTATTTGGGCGTATCCTTGACCTAATTGGTAATTGTTATGCTTTGATCCGTGACGAAACATGCATGTTAGTCATGGGTTATTAATTGTTTATTAATTGTTAAGATTTTTCACATGTTTAGATAGATCTTATATTGGGGAAGACCCCATAATTATTAAAATCAATTATGTGCTATGTGGTATGTGATTAGCTTTGGCCTACGCAATTGACTTGTCAATGTATGTGGCTCACTTCAATTAAGAGGTGAAGGCCCTAGTTAATTATATGCATATAAAAACCTAGAATTGATTTTGTTAGGATCTTTTCTAAAAAGATTGCATGTGGCTAATTGTTTCACCTTTATAATCGTTATGTTATTAGTTGTTTTATTGGTCTTTGTTACTTGTTTTATTGTTTGATTGTTAGACATGTTTGTAAGCAATAAAAGGGTAATTTTTCCATAAAGAAAATAATACGGACTAATAAAGGTGAAACCCTAATGTGATAAAGTAAGAATCTTGCAAGGTCTTAAGTGCCGCTAGTGGTCCGATTCACACGGTAATCAGCTCCCAGGCGAGACTAGCAAAATTCACACTTTATTACATAATTTTGAGATTGAATCCATAAACTTTTGCTTGATTGATGTTTTATAAAAGTATGCTTTTAAAATTAAGTCTTTTAAGATGATATTCATAACCGTGATTTGAAGGCTTATAAAAGAGCCTTAGAGTCTGCCTTGGTTATCACAATCTTGAATATGTCTTAAACGAATTACTTTTAAAATCATGATTGTAGAAAGTCATCTTAGGGTTTTGGCATAAACCTCAAGTAAAACTTTGTGTATTAATTTCATGAATTGGATATAAAAAGGTTTTATGAAAACTTATGTTATAAAGATGAGTGCATGCATCTTTGTACATATTTTGATTGACATATCAAAATCAATACCCTTAATAATTTAAGTTACATGCTATCTAACTATAAGAAACACTTGAAGTTTTTATTTAGTAAACGTGAGACGCAGGCTAAATTTTAATGACAAGGTAAATTTCCGAGTGTGCGTGAGACCACACATGGAGAATTTGCAGTTTCTAAGTTAGACAACTTAATTAAGTTGATGCGTGAGACCTAGAGCTTAAGGCATGAGATGGGATGAAACATGCTTACATGACAAATTGATGAATCAATTTGATGTAAATCCCATAATGATCTAGGAATTGGAAAAGTGTTTGCCAATTATTGTTCGACAGATTACCATCTTTTATACTTTCACCACTAGCAGATCAACTGATGTGGTGGAATTTATGTAAAGTTGGATCCTAGATTTTCAAGAAAATATGTTGGTTATATGAATATATCCTTGGGTATTATATTTTCTTGGAAATATATATTATCGAAAATACTAAAAATTGAATTTTGAAAATTCTTTAAATGTATTAATGCAACTCAAAACCGTAAACGTAAGTTATTCTTTTAATTGATCTACACCCGTTTGGGTTTTTTGGTTAGAGTCAATATTTACAAAAGGAATAAATAAAGTCTTCTTTCCATTAGGAGAAGTGTAAGACTTAAATCCTATTCCTTTTCATGAATGAGAAAGGTATAATAGGATGATTAGAATTGTCTAAATTCTAAATACATAACTCATAGCAAACTTTAATAGTAAGAGTATATGCACCTTATGAGTTATTAAATTAGAAGCTAGACTGATTACTGCATAATGGTAAAAGACGAATTAGATTATTTTATCTAGTTGTTTTGGTTTGACCATTTATAGATACTACATACAATTGTTGGAATGGTAAATCTATACAGGAAGAAATTGCATGCCCAAGCTTTTTCAAGTTAATAATTTGGAATGTGATGAATCACATTTATGTAGTAGATTACATCCTTTTATAACCTATATAATTGTTTGAATGGGTTTTCTTAAAAGATGTAGGAAAGTAAACAAGTACGCTATTGCCTTTCACTGATTAATGAAACATTTACAATGTTGTCAAATTCAGTTGGAGTATTGTGTTCTTATGGCTGAAGAAGGGATTATTATAATGTTCTCTAATTCAGTGGAAGTTACAAGACTTATTGTCTTGATTGTAACTTAGATTATCTTTTGAATATCTCAAGGTAATTACTTTCCAAATATAGACACTAATATTTTCAAGAATAGTCATGTACGTTTCCTTGATTGATTGAGTAAACTCTATATCTACTAAGTTATGATAATGACACAAATCATATTGTTCACATTAACAAACGTGTGCGTGTTGTTTATGTGGTACATGGTGTTGTACCATGCACAAGTGGGAGAAATCTTCATTATGTGCAAAGTACAACACATAAGAATATGATTTAAAGCACTCTCTTAACTGCAAAGTAAGAGATAATAATTCTAATTAGATTAATACATCTAATCTAAGAAACACTTGGTGTTAAAATTTATTAAACGTGAGACGCAGACTAAATATTAACAACAAGGTGAATTTCCATGTATGCGTGAGACCAACATGGATAATTTACTGTTTCTAAATTAGACATCTATTAGAACATATGTGTCAAATAAAAATACTACTTCAGCTTTAATATTTATGTATTATTGGAATGACATAAATGCATGAAGTAATATAATACTACTTCAATAATTATGTATTCTTATAATGGCATAAATAAATAAAGTAGTGTGTTAACTTGAAAATATTATTGAAACCAAATGATGGTGTTCATGATTACTTTAATTATACATGTTTATACTTTATTGTACAGTTATAAATATGAAGTCTTCTAAGCATTACAAGACTTATAATTAAGTAAGACGTTAGCTTGTTATGGTCTTTTAATTAAGACATATACAAGAAGTCATTGAGTTGATCAATGATTAATAACGTATAGTGGGATTATAACAAGTTATGTTTTATAAGACATAAACATGAAGTGACTTGATTAATAAGTACTTGGGTTATAAAGCATGCAATTGGTTTGGAAATACTATTATACCATTAAGTTGACTTAGTTGGTAAATAAGTATGCCAACAGGAATATGGTTATCTTATATATATATATATATATATATATATATATATATATATATATATATATATATATATATATATATATATATATATATATATATATATATATTGTTAGATCTTCTTACAATATTAATTCTAATTGAAGTACCATATATGGATAGTATGTTCAGTTAGGGAATCAAACTCTTGTTAGATTGTTTGATTAAAGATAACTATGACTTCTTTTCTTCCAAAAGTTATCAAGGTTAGAAATTGAGTATGAATTGAATATACTCAATTAGATTCCTAGAAGATTAATAAGACGTTATTGAATTATGAAATGTGATGAATCACATTATGTCTTAATAAAATTGAAGTTCTGAATTTGTTAAGCTACTTATGTGAAGGTTATTAACAAAGAACTATCAATATGTATTTGTAATATCCTAAAAGAGAACGTTGAATTGTTGCTCTAATTGCTAAGTAGTTATAGATAGTCTCTATATTGCTAAAGGCAAGTGGGAGAATTTTATCTAGAAAATATAGAATTACAAGATACATAATCTTCTAAAACCACACTAGTTAAAATCATGATGAGGCTTAACATGTAAATGATAAACCTCAAGATGATGGAATTATCATTCATAGATCCACTTGGATATCTCAGATATTTAATGAATATACTGACGATTATATGATATAGTATTACCAAAATAATGAATTGGGTAAATTACTTATAATATGAATGTTATAGATGTTGTTCATAAAGATATTCAAATTTAAAATTTGGTTTATCTTAATTCTTAATGGTTAGAGAATGGAGATGAGTTTATTCAAAGATTATGTAACCCTAGTGGTTTAAATCTTTGTGAAATAATCATATGGACAAAATTGTACACATATCTTAATGAATATCTTATGACAAGATTATTAATCATACTTAAGCAATTAACTATGATTGAATACTCTTTCTTAAGAACATTAAAGATATAAAGATTGTAATTGTCATATTTACATGAATGTGAAATTTGACAATGGAATATCAAAAACTCTTTCTTGAATAATTACTTGAGCGAGGACGATAAGTAATCAAAAAGAGTTTATGAATTCAAGAAAATCTTTGGAAGTGTACAAAGTGCAATAATCCATGAATGGATAAATGCATGCATCTAGGAGATTATTCTTATGATAAATTATTAAATCTATGTTTAGGTTTATAATTAAAATAAGGTAATTTCTAAGTATTCCTGAAAGCTAGTGGGAGTATTATGTTTGATTTACTAAATCATATATGTTGTATAACATATAAGAGTAACATTCCATATAAGTAAAAGGTTAGACTTAATTTGGAATGAAACGTTACTTGAAAGATTTAGGAAATATAACATACAACCTTGAAACAAAAGTTTATTATTAAATAAACAAGTGCGGTAAATAAATTCTAAATAGAATATGATATATTATTTAGGATAACTAAATGGATATACATATTTGTAAAGATCAAACATGAATAAAATCTAAGTTTGACTAAAGGATTTTCATGTGCATTATATTATTGTTGTATCATACTTAAGTGCTTAAATGATTTGACAATATTTAATATCCAATTAAAAGTTATTATATAACTTGTGTAATAGATATTCTAATGGAAAATGTTTGAAATTAGAATAATGATCCTCAACTTGGAATAGCTCCTAAATATTACATAATGGATATTAAGTTTACGAAAAATTTTAAAGAGCATATTGTGATTATATACAATGATGTTGGTTTAATTGAGATGACACTCAATAACTAGTCATGGTAGGATTTTATCCTTGTTAATGACCATGTAAACTAGTTGTGCTCAACTAAGAGCATAGTTGCATTAAAGAATTAGAATACTTGAAACTTTAAAATGTTTGAAAGTTTGATTATCATAAATTGGTGATTGAGGATATCACACTATTTATGAAAAATTATGTAAATATATCAAGATAGTTGGATATACACATACAAGAATTTTAATTATTGAATTCTTGAAAGAAGTATTCTCAAAATTCAGATAGATCAAAGTTAGATGAAATTATGCCATGTCAACAAGTATGATTACTTGAGGCATAATTGTCTTCAAGTTATTACTTGAGACAAGATTCATTAACTAGAATTATCATGCATTGATCTATTTTGGTATTTGGATAAGGGACGTTAAGCAATTATTATTTATAATGAATTAAAGTACTTAGTACGTTTGTTTTCATTAATAATAAAGTGTGTCCTATATTTGCATGTTTAAATCCGTGAATAACTTATGTTATTCTAAATTGTCCATTGTCGATTAATGATATGGGAATATCATTAAACTAAGACAAATCTGAGTATTGGTTAAGAATATACTTGAAAGTATATTGATGCGTTGACATACCAATTTCACATGATATTCGATGAATTGAATATTGGACTTATCCCAATAATATGATTTAAAATTTAATGTGAGAATCATATTTAAAGTTATCCTCAGACTTGAGATACCAGATAAGTGTCATGGATGTAGTGCATTTTTGTGAAGCAATCTACCGCTCACCGTAACAGGGAGTCATAAGGGTTGTTTTCAGAAGTGTTGCAAAGTTCATGGGTTATTCTTGTAGTCAAGAGAGAATTTGTTCCTTCTGATTTGTTCAGAAGTTTAATACTGCTGGGCCCCTCGTAGGGTTGACAAAATGTTTGCGTGGCCACGCCCAAAGTCTATCTGGAATACGTTCAGATGTTTTGGTAATTTTGTTCAATCATAAAGAGACGAGAAACAGAAATTTAATAAAGAACCTCACATCTTTATTTATGTGGTATTAGTAATGAAAGGATAATTATAATGATGAATCATTAAAGGTTTTTCAGGAAACCTAGCTCGGATTGAACTAGGGGCATTGGAGTGTTGCAAGACGCTAACCAATGTCATTTTACTATTAATAGATATCCAAGTGGGAGCTGTTAAATATATGGATAAATATTAATATGTAAATGTCTAGTATCGAACCCGAGACCTCGGGATTGCACACTTTACAAACAAGAATAATGAATAATAAATATATATATATATGTTAAACGTATCGTATATATGTATTTATAAACACTTAATGGACTAAATGGTCGTTAGTTATTAACCGTATGGACTAACTATCATTAGTAACGAAAGATATGGACTAGAATGTAACTTGGGAGTCAAGAAGGTTCTGGAACACCCCTTAGGGGTCCATGGCCGGTCGATCATGGTGAGGGGAAGCCCAACCCATGCTTGTCTTGTCCTCCAAGTTTACTCTAGTATATATACAAGGCCAAGGATTAGGGTTTCACATCTTTTGTGCACACACACTAACCCTAATTCTTTTCTTCTTGTGTTTCTTTTCTTGGCCGATCGGTTCAACCCCCTCCAAAGGATCTTGGATCGATTTTGGTTATGCAAAATATAAGTGTTTTGTTTACTTGCATCAAACCTTTATTCGTTGGTAGTTTGTGTGTACAAGAACGAGGTAATTACTTACTTTAGTAATTATCAAGGGATCGATTAACAAAACGGTAAGGGGTTAATCATTGATCCATATAAACCCTAATTAGGGTTCTTTATATTGTTAAAGACAATTGCTTTTGATTCTTGTTCGGGCTAGAATCACCACGGTACGTTCCTATTTAATTTATGTTAATCTCTTATGTGTTATAGATGTTCCTACGCTTCCGCAAATGTGTTTACCTATTTATGATTGTCATGATTATTATATTCTAACAATTTCCATATTTCTCCTATTGGATAGAATTCTTTCTTTGCTTCTAAAAGTGGCAGAAACGGAGGGTTGGGTAGCATTTTGAAAAGGGTCGAAATTGGTTTGGGTTGACCCGAAACACGCTTTTGTCTAAATCTAGAAAAAATGGGTGTAGACTAAGATATACAAATAGCGTATCATTACACTATTCACATAATCTCTGTGTACGGCGCGATTTAGAACGTTGTATGCACTAAAACACTCTTCGCATTTCCTTTGACAGGTTAGCTAGGCCAATTTCACCTGCTATAGATATAGCATAACTTAAGTCGACTTATTCGTAAGTAAATAGGCCGAAATTGCTACATCTAGTAATTTTCCGTGTATTGTGGCCACTTGTAATATTTAGAAATCCAACCGTGCAGTGATCGTTCTTTGAATCATCAAGAGATAACTAAACACAACTTCCTTGAAGTAGGTGCTGCTGCCCTTCTCTTAGGGGACATGGAAGCTAAAATGAAAGGTGAATTTTGGAGAAATTTTGGTAGCATTGACATGCCTTACCTTGATCGACTATTACAACCTTCGTTATTGACTACTGTGACCAATTCCGCCTTGGCTCGTGCTCACTTTAGAGCAATAACAGCTTCTCAATTCTTTTTCAATATTCCACTTTCAGGAAATGCTCAGTTCTTCACAGTTGACCTCAAAAGTTCATGCTTTTGACTTAATTCTGAACCTTGGGGTTCATGATCACTTATTGGAGCCACTTTTAGTAGATGATGCTTCAAGAGATGATGCTTCCACCATTGAGGAAGAACACATTCAAGAACCATATCTTTGACAAAACAATGTCAATCCAGGGTACAAGAATTGAAAGCCAGATTACCTCAAGGCCCAAAGTTTATCAGCAATAAATAACTTTGAAACGTGGATATTGTGCATACTATATGAAGTCCTCCTTCTCCTCCTCGTGCAGGTATCACTTTAAATCTGGTCTAACCTAAAGAATTTGCCCTTGCTTCTGTTAAAGATTATTCGCCTGAGTTAGATATTCCACTCCCCATTTGGCTTATGTACTGTGGGCTTCTTAAGTCAAGAAATAATCTCATAAGATGGGGATTTCTTTTTGTTCTTGAGAGACTTGTCACACGCTGCAAGTTTTTGTTGGATGAGAGTGAGCTACAGCATTCAGTTGGAAATGAAGCACATGAGAAGACCCGTCTTGATAAGGCAAATGCTGTTATATATATTATGAGCAGTGCGTTATCCTTGGTGGCTCAAATAAACGTGACAGATCGCATGAAGGTAAATTTTCGTTCATAATTGATGCACTTTGTTTTCTGCTTGATCCATGGCTTTTACCTTATATATTTTAACTCTTTATTCATTCTTTTGTTCTGAGTAGATGTGCGACATTCTCTTTTCTCAATTGCGCCTGAAACTTATTCGTGGAAACAAACCCCCATCCACGGACACATTGCGCAATTCTAAGAGTTTTAGTTACTCGGTATGGAATACAAAGACGAGCATTATGGAAGATCTTCCTGTGAGAGAGAACTTTTGCTGGGAACCAGTGGAAATAATTCTACAAGTGAGACAGCTTCAATGGCAGCATTACTTCTTCAAGGACAGGCCAATGCAATTGGCACGTGATTTGTTTTACCGGCCATTGATTCAACTAGCAGCCGCTGCTACTGACAACATTGCGTTAGGTGTTTCCGTTGGTAGTAAAGGAGGAGGAGGGAACCAGAGACGGAGACAGTGGGGGAGCTAGGGGGTGCTCGGCCCCCTCCAACACGCCCAATCGCTTTGCTATTTATCTTATAAAATTTAAGCATGTGACCCAACTATAAGCAAATGACCCCCTTAACCTTTAGATGTCAAAAGAATTAAGAGAAGCTTGACACCGTTTCAATGTTTTCATCTACTACTCCATATTTTTTTTATTAGTTATCAATGTGTTTTCTTAAAAAAAATTTAAGTTTGTAACCTAACGTATGTGATCATTAGAACATATTGTTGAAGTTTTAGATAAATTACTTTGTTAGCTTGAGAAAAAAAATTTGGCCCCCCTTATCCTTAATTCCTGGCTCCGTCCCTGGAGGGAACCTACCTGGTGCCACGTCAGATATCAGATCCACCCTTCTCCTATTGCTTATTGGTAAATGCACCGCTGATCCTAATGCTTTTAAGGAAGTTGGTGGAGAAGAGTTCTTCAGGTAATTCTACAACAATGGCAAAAAGGGTCAGATTGGTAATGTACAAAACGGTCAACATTTGTTGGAAAACCCTTACCTTCAGATGCGTGGGCTGCTTCAATTATCGAGTGAAGCTAGTTTTTTCTTATTTTAAGAGAGTCCTTTTTTGATGGCTCGAAGCAGAGTTAACAGTTGAGTATTTGGACCAGATAATAGAAGTAGCCCATGCATATCCCATGTCCGCTGGCCCGTCTTTTATCTTATGTTTTGTTATAACAAAGCCATCATATTATTCTTATGCATATCCTTGCTATCGTTTGCATAATCCTAGTTTACCGTAAAAAAACAATATAATATATCCAAGCTACGAAACTGACTTGTAATATCGAATAAAATCCCGAACTTTGTGTACCAAGCTAACAACACGTACAAAGTTCACTTGACCATGTTTGGATTCTGCATCAATATAGTCACGATAATAATCATTAAACGATAGTTCATTAAACAAGATGTAGAGGTTACACTCCATGAACAAATCATCAATGCTCAAGGTGATTAGTAACAAAGTATACGGACTGAACTTGTATAAAACAAAGTTGAGAAAGAAAAGTTAGACGACCCAAAACAAAGGGAACCTCCATCACAGTTTCCATGAAAGTGTCATGATGCTGGTATCGTACTAAATACCTCCATTAATGTTATTGACTATCGGTTCTTCAAAAAAAAAATAATAAATAAATAAATCCGATCCGGTAGGGAATACAAGGGTTGTCTATTTAGGTAGGGAATACAAGGGTTGTCTATTTAGGACGATCGAGACAAAATGAGGTAGTCACTACGAAAATGTCATGAATATCACGTCTCCATAATCAATAGTCCTAGCACAACTAGGCAAGTTGCTACTACAAAACAAACAAGCATTTAATTTTGGGTTCAATGGACCTCGATGATGATTGTAACATCCACAAACTCAATATAATCAAAATATATTCCTGGCTGGCAAAATTGATTTTTTTCTTTTTGAATATTTTTCGTTGAAAATTAAATATCCTTTATTATCATAACTCAAAAATTAAAAAAAAAAAAAAAAAAAAAAAAAAAAAAAAAAAAAAAAAACTACTTTCCATAAATTTTTACATGACTGATATTTGTGGCATGAAGTCATATGCATGCGATATATCAGTTTGAAGTTGGAACAACATATTGTAACAGACATCTCAATGAAGAAGAACTAAGAAATGTCTGTTTAAAATCGGAACATGTTGAGTTAGTAGTTATAGTAGGTAAAAAAAACTAGTTTAAAGCGGAGTAAATTAATGTACTAAGAGAAATTAGAGGGACTGAAGCTGTACACGTGAATAACCACCAGCTGAGCCTTAGCCTCGTATTTTTTTCACATCGTTTGAAATGATGTCCAATAAACACTCAAAGTCCAATAAACACTCACCACACACACACACACACACATCGTTTTGTTCATCTCATTTTTAATCAGTAACAAGAAAACTATTCATGGCTGATCCCATTACTTCGGCTCGTGTAAGTGATGTGGTAGGGAGATTAACTTCTGCAGCTATCCAAGATGTTGGGTTGCTTTGGGGCCTTGAAAATGAACTTTTAGCTCTCAACAACACTTTCAAACAAATCCAAGGTGTTCTTTATAATGACGCGGAGATGAGACAAACAAACGAAAAAGGTGTGGAAGAATGGCTCAAGACTCTCAAATCTGCCTCTTTGGAGGTGGAAAATGTTCTAGACGAAGCCTCAACTGAAGCTATGATACAAAGCCTACACAGTATCAAACTTAAGGTAAGAACCTTCTTTTCCACCGACCATAATCCGCTTGTGGTCAAAACTAGGATTGCTCGTAAAGTTAAGAACATAAGGGAAAAGTTGGAAGTCATTGATGCTAATAGATCCAAGTTTAAACTGACTCCCAATACCACAAGTAAAGATGACGCGGCAATCGGTGGTGAGATTTCAAACAGGGAAACTAGCTCACTTATGTCCAAGATCTACGGAAGGAAGGAAGAGAAGCAGATGATAGTTGATAAGATTTGTAACCAAAGTATAGGCATCACACATGACGTTCGGGTCTATGCTATATGGGCCATGGGTGGTATCGGAAAAACCACACTCGCTCAATATGTTTACAACCATGAAAGAGTGAGGACAAATTTCGAGTTGAAGTTTTGGGTGTATGTATCTACTGTGTTTGACATCAAACGAATAATTAAACAAATAGTTAAAGCAATATGTGGCCCGGAAGATTTGAAGTTGGAAGCAATGCCATTGGATGCTTTGCAAACACAACCTCAAAACAAGCTGGATGATATGTCATTGGATGATTTGCAAATACAACTTCAAAACAAGTTAACAGGAAAGAAATATTTTATTGTAATGGATGATGTCTGGATCGAAAACAAAGACATGGAAACCTGGGACGAGTTATGTAAAGCATTAAGATGCGGAGCAAAAGGCAGCACCGTTATGGTCACGACACGGAATGAAGATACTGCCCAACTGATGGCTAAGATTCCTGAGTTGCAGCATAATGTGGGAGTTTTATCAGAAGAGGAGTCATGGTTGCTATTCAAGATGCTTGCGTTCCCAGGCAGAGGAGAGGGGGAAAACGTAAGCTCCAAGCTGGAGCTTGTAGGAAAGGAGATAGTGAAGAAATGCAAAGGCTTACCTCTAGCAGTGAAGACTTTGGGTAGCTTAATGTCGACAAAAAAAAAGGTGAAGGAGTGGCAGCTTGTAAATGACAAGTTCAGGTCGGAGATGCAAGACAATGTCATCTTAACTGCTTTGAAGTTAAGCTACGATGAATTGCCTCCACATTTGAAACGTTGTTTCGCTTATTGTTGTGTATTTTTAAAGGGGGAGAAAATGAGTAAGGATTTATTGATAGAGCTGTGGATGGCAAATGGATTTATTCCATCTCAAGAAGATGTAAGCTTGTATGTGCTTGGTGAGGAAATTTTTACTTGTTTGGTCCGGAGGTCGTTTTTCCAAGATGTCGTAGAGGAGGATATATGCACAGGTGAGACATGTAAAATGCATGATTTAATGCACGATCTTGCGCAATATGTAATGAGACATGATTGTGCAGTCGTAGAGCCTGGTAAGGAGTTGATAACCTCGGATGAGGTGCTTTATCTCAGTTTATCATGTGAAGATTTTGAGTTTTCACAACAAGATTTGGAAAAGCTAAGATCATTACGATCAATGTTGGTCTTTGATAATTATTATCAAAGTAGCATCAGACAAATCTCCAGCCATGTCTATCTAAGGGTGTTGTACTTGAACAGAATTAAAAGCTCGACGTTGCCCGAATCAATTTGCAAACTAATACATTTGAGATACTTGAAAATATCAGACTCAGTAATAGAAGTTCTACCAGAGTCGATTATATATCTCCAAAACTTGCAGGTTTTAATTCTAGAAGATTGTCATTGGTTGCGTAAGTTGCCTAAAGGTTTGAGGTACATGAGGAATCTTCAACATCTAGACACCCGCGTCTGCTTAAAACTCCAGCATATGCCTGTTGGAATAAAAGACCTAACCAACCTACGAAGGCTTTCACAATTTGTTGTAGGAAAAGACGATGGGGCCCAAATAGGTGAACTGGGAAATCTAAATCTTCTTGGGTGGGATTTGGAGTTATGGAGACTTGAGAATGTTGGAGGTTTAAGAGATGCCAAAAGTGCCAATTTGAAAGACAAAACAAATCTAAAGTCTTTGAGATTAGATTGGTCGTGGGATCACCAATACAAAACATGTGATTCAGAGGTTATTGAGGGATTGGAACCAAATTCGGGTCTCCAGGAGTTGGAAATATGGTATTACATGGGAAGGGTTATTTCTCCGAGTTGGTTGGTCAAATTAGTCAATTTGACTAGTATTAGGTTATGGGGTATTCGTGAATGTGAACATCTTCCACCACTTGGGAAATTACTCTGCCTCAAGAGAATTGAATTGTATCGTATGTTTTCTTTAAAGTGTTTCCATGATGACGACAACGCTACATCAAAGGACGAGATTCTCTTTCCTAATTTACAACAGTTACACATACGCCGTTGTTTTAATTTGGTGTCTTTGCCTGGTAACTTTCCAAAACTTAGGTCCTTAGAAATAAAACATTGTGACAAATTATGTTCTCTACCGGATGAGATACAAAGTTTCAAGGATCTCAATCAAATTATCATTCAAGATTGTGAAATTCTAAACAATAGGTGTGAAAAGAAGATAGGAGATGATTGGCCTAAAATTTCTCACATTCCACATCTCGACATTGAACCTCCTCGACGGTAACACACTTTTTCTTTTCTTTTTTAATTATTTATTTTATTTTATTTATTTATTTATTTTTAACCATGATTGTTTATCTATAATAGAAAAAAGTATTTAAGTGTTGCTTTACGAGTTGAAAATAAATATAGTCAAAGTGTAGAAAATGCACTCTTTTCAAGTAACAAATGTTT
The DNA here is from genome assembly GCA_030686995.1 of Artemisia argyi. Classification (NCBI taxonomy): domain Eukaryota; kingdom Viridiplantae; phylum Streptophyta; class Magnoliopsida; order Asterales; family Asteraceae; genus Artemisia; species Artemisia argyi. The sequence continues at coordinate 181,410,758 of CM060693.1, read as the reverse complement.
TTCATGGTATCCACCATTACAATAATTTTTCAAAAGATAATGTCAATTCCAATATTACAATTGTTTTTCAGTATTTCTAAATAACAAAAACAATTTGTTCAACAATTATTCTAATGCATTTTTGTGAGTTGCTTGGTTTAATTTTATCTAATATATTAATTGGAGTTTGTTAGAAACTAATGTTCATTACATTTTGGTTTGTGTTTATATGTGAAGATGGTGGCGAAAATGAGGACAAGGACGAGGATAGTGAAACACTACAGGGATGAGGACTAGAATCAAAGTTTGGTGTAATATGTGAAGATGGTCTTGCTTTATGGTTTTAAGTTGTTTTTGTTAGGTTAATTGTGTGGGTATATTCACTGTAAACTCTCACGAGTCAACACTCGTCCACTAGGGATCATCTAGGGGTTCAAAGGCTTGTTGTTATGCTAAATGCAACTGCGATTCCTGCGAAAGTGAGTTAGGATCATATACAATTTGTTTTTTTCCCGTTCTTTACATCTTGTGAATTAATGACGTTTCTTTTCTTTCTTTTTTTTTTCAGTTTGTGTGCATGTATGATAGTTATTATATGTAAAGTGTTATGTTGGTATATTAGTCCTCTATGTTATTATAAAGTTTTATTGAGCCATCGAATTACAATAAAGTATGGTTTATCTTGTGCAAAAATGAGATCTGACATATCACCATATGTGTACTATGATGTCACACCCCCAAAATATCGAAACGGAATGATAGTCATGGTATGACTTCATAACACAAAACATAAGGCGAAAGATAATAGAGAAGTACTAAATGCATTCCACACAAAATAAGGTCAAAGTCACAATAATCCCAACAGCCGGGATAAGTACAAGCCACACAACATAAATTCACAAAATAATGAAGTCTCAAGGAAACACTAAAATTATTAACTCAACAGTAACACAACCCGGGTGGGTGTTGTCTAAAATCTTGCTAAACCAGGCCAAAACTCAACCTCCTAAGCAACCACATTTTTAACACCTAAAAATAGATACTCAAAAACGTCAACATAAAGTTGGTGAGCTCGTAGCTTTAAGAGTTAAACCCCGAAGCTATGAATAATATAGTGTGGGACAATATTGAGCAAGATATACAACTGTAAGCACTAAATGAAACCGCAATGCCTGCGACAACTAAACCTACCAAGGTTGCTAAATACAGATTGCTAACAATGGGGAACTACCCCAATAGTACTTCAAATGCTCCAGCTCCAACATGGAGTTAAACAGTTGCGCATAAATGAACACATATGATGAAACCACACAACAAGGCATATATTACAATCAAAATACACATATTGTCTAAAAACATGACAACATTGTAGTACAGCATGAAAACAGTTAAAATATTATTTGTGAATCATTTTCACCCAAAGAAAACATAATGAAAGAAGGGCTACGAAAATTCACCTCAAGCAACAAGTAATAAAGTACTAGAATGTGTGCACGGTAAACGATGCTCAGAACTTATCCGCAACCTAATGAAATAATATGGGGCTTTAGGTTGTGCAATGAAATAACGTGAATACAATTTTATAAATACTATATCACCCATACATGTTTGCAATTAAGCTCTATTTGTAAAATATACTTTACGTCAAAGTTCGCTAATTAGCTATATAAAGTTTTCAAGTGACTATCTTTAATAAACCGTAGTTGGTTAGTTCTTTAATATTTCATAAAACTTTCGACTCATATATAAAGTATGTATGATACTACAATATTTATTTAGAACTTTTTAGCTCGTTTCGACTTTTAGACGCTCAAAAATGACTTGAAGTTTCCCGAACAGCTCCCATCTCTAATAAAGTAAAAGCTGACAATTTTATTAAAAGGGTAGTCTTTAGGCCAAACTCTAGCGCGGCGTAATTTATTCGTTTTTAGTGAATAATATGTCCACGAAAAGGTATTTAAGTATATTTTCTAATTTCCGAGCCCTTAGTTTCCCAATCCGAGTCCTAAGGCTCGTTTTATGTCAAAAATCATTTTAACAGCAATATTGTATATAAACAAATATTGATTTCCAACAATTCCAACTCCATACTATAATTACATACTACTGAAAAGCATTATATATCCAAGTTCGACGAGCTAGTTCGAGTATTTACAAAGACGCAGAAAAAAAATCATCATTTTATTTGTATATCTTAATTACTCGTGTTTCAGCTTGATATATTTTTATACCCCGTATGCAGATGAAGCTTTTAGTATAACGATTAGTTTTATAACAATAACAATAATAATAAATGTTGTTTTTAAAAAACATAAGGAGCATTAGTTAAATTTACCAAAAATATTGGAAATCAATAATTTTACGTGTAAGTCCATTATGAAAAATAAGAATTTTACAATTAAGAGTTAATATCATGCAATTAAGTTTAAGATTAACCACTTTAAATAATAACCTCCTATCTCCATCTTTTTATATTTATAGTTTTGACTCATGTGTTTTATAGTGTTTTTTTCCTGAATGAATTTAACAAATGTTGATCACAATTCAATTTAATTTTGATTTCAATTGACCAATATGATGAATCAGTTCTGCCACGTATGCAAAATAAAGCCCTTGTGCAGTTGTGCTGGTCTAGTTATTGAAACAAGCTATTAAATATCCCAAATAATTATTTTTAATTTATAGCATTAGAGATTTTAGTTTCTCCGATTCACGTAATCATATACACATTGACTTCCAAATATCTTCGGTCACATAGTTGACTTTTGATACTTGATCAAATGACTTTTTAACAATTTGACCAACTTTAACTACATGACAGTTACAAATAAATATGAACATGATTATTAACTTGAATATGTTGGACTTTTACTTTGTTATCGTACATGTAGCAACAACAAACGAAGTTCTTTTTCGTGTAACATTTAGCTATTGACATCGATAACTTTTTATCATCATCCGAGATGACAATAACATCATAACAGTTTCACTTTAACAAAATTTGAAATATGGATCAGAATTGATAATATGATTGTAATGAATTTGTAAAAAAGAAAAAAAAAATAGAGATTGAGTAACTTAAGAAAGAACATTAATTTTAGAAGTAAAAACTATTTTTTTATAAAACAAGAAAAAAATTGCAGAATTGGGTAAGTTTAGGAAAAATATTAACCATGAAAGTAGATGATATATCAAATTACATTTAAACAAGAGCATCAACAAAAATCTATACAAAAATATTTAATCAATATTAATACATAATAAAAAAGGTTTATGTAAATACCCATGCTGCCATGCATAATTATTAATTGTAATTATATCAAATCAAACATTAAAAACGGCCAAATTTTTATATGCCAATATATGAAATTAAAATTTAAAAATAATTTTGATTCATGTGTAAACACGTACGTGCACAAGACTTATAACTAGTTCAAGTTAATATACAAATGTTACTAACTTACCTCGGATGGTTTCGATCGCAACAAATCATTTATTAAATAATCAACATTCATACTGAATTAACACTTAGTTCGGCAAATAAAGTTGTATATCCACAATATATATGGCAATATTATCAATGGTAAGAATCAACTACAAGGACAAAAAAGGGATTTTCATGAATTGCAAAATCAAGTAAATAATGATGTAATGTTGAAAGCTTATACGGGTTAAACAAACATGCAACAAAATGCATATCAAATACATTATTCTTATATGGTAACAATTGATCTCGACATAATTGAAAATTTGAAATTTTGTGGATTATTCATACTGTGAAATTAGTATGTGCAAGCAAGTAGTGTATTGGCCAGATGAGTAGATGATGCTTAACATGGTTCCAACCTAACTAATCCGAATAAAAGTTTATGGGGCATGTTGAATTGATTTGCCAAACTCAGTTTGCCTTTCTTAGTTTTTAATAGTTGATAATAAATTATAGTCATAGAGCTATATACTAGTACGACCAAGTGACGATTTGTTATTTGTTGGTTGTATGCAATCAAAGTCTATAAACTTTGGTCTAACGATACATGATCTAGAGACTTTGGTTTAACTATATATGAGTGTGTGTATATCAATTTAAAGTTTGTGCAGGGCGGACCGCGGGAGGTTTTTGAGGTGCACGCGAATCCCATAGACGCGTAGTGTAAAAGTTTATTAGAAACATTGATTTTTTGGAAATGAACCTTATTCCAAAAAAATTGTCACAAATCTTCTTTATTCTTATAAAATGGGGTGAGCATGGGACGGTTTTTGGCTAAAACCAAATCTCAAACCAAAGTTTCGTTTTAAATTTTTTTTTTAAAGTTTAGTTTTAAGTTTTTTAAAACCAAACCCTGCACCAAAAGTCTGGTTTGGATTTTTAGCTTTTTGCGATTCGATTTCGGTTTTTTCGATTTTTACATTAGATGGTCACATTTTTCTACAAGCTTGAAATCACTTTCGCAAATAGTTATCGCATTAATTTAGACAAGTTATCTAAAGCATAAAGATTTGTCAAATAGACAAATACGATTAGAGGTGGCAATTCGGTTCGGGTTCGTGTTGCCGGGTTCGGTTTGACAGGTTGGCAGCACCTGGCCCATTTAAATCATCGGGTTACCTGTGTCAACCTTAACATCTTTACACATAACCTGAACCTGGCCCATTTAACCTGTTTTATATGCAAAACTTGACACATTGCACGAGTTAAACATGTTAAACGAGTTGCAGGTCAACCCGCTTAATAATTCCCATCCTGAACCTGACCTGTTTAATAAACAGGTTAGATGACGCATACAATTACGATGGTATCAGAGTCGTCTCATGATTTTTGAGGCATAACGCGAAAATATGAAATGAGATATTTTCGACAATTAATTATTGTTGTTAATTTAGATAAATAGTTAATTACAAAGATTGTCCTTTTGGTTTACTCAAACTTGCAACTTTCGTCCTTAACTCTTAAAAATTACACCAGTCGTCCTTGTGGTTATCCCTTTTGAGTTGACCAGTCCTCTTACCGAACGACCATTAGTTTTTTTCGTTATCTATGGTCATGTGATGGGCATGTAAGGGCAAACCTTTCCTTGTAAGTCCATACTAAGCCACATGGACGATTTATGCAACAGACTCTTAATTTTTATTTTATTTTTTAATTTCTTTTTAACTAAACCACACACTCACCACCACCTTCTTTCGCCAAATATATTCACTTAAAAATTGCTTCCTTATGTCACCAAATATATGAGAAATTATTTCATTACAAGATCTGGGATTCTTCAAACATCTTTAATAACAACAACAACAACCTCAACAAAAACCAAATATAATACTAATGAATGTTGAATTTGCTAATACTCTGTTGATTGTATTTGGGTTGAATATCGATCCATGTGGGGTCAAAAAGCACCTTATTGAAAAATATTAAAGTGGTGGTCTATGACATGAAATCATTCATTCGTGAAGGAACTCCCAAAGCCAAACAAACAGAGTCTTTCTTATATTTAAGTTCACAGCTTAATCTCTCTTCCTCTATATGTGACATCCAACCAGCCAATAACCCTCCCAGTTTCAATAAGATGATGAATGTTTGTTTAGTTTACTATTACTATTTGTCGGTAGCTTCTCTTGTCATGGTATATGGGTTGAGCGTTGATGGTCTAACGTTGTTGTACACATTGGGTGAGTTCTTCTTCACCGTCCCTTTTGTCATCTTGGAATGCTTCTCATGTCAATCCTAGTTTGTGGGCTAGTGTTTTCTGTGACCCTGACAAACTCCAAGTAGTCGCCCTCGACTTGTCAAATTCTCAAATTTCTAGAGAAATTGGACCAGAGATATCTCACTTGACACAACTCAAATCATTGAATTTATTTTTCGACAATTTCTCTTGTCCAATTCCCTCGTAGAGAGGCAACTGCACTTGTCTTCAACACTTAGACCTATCTATCAACTCCCTTTCTGGTAACATTCCAGACACCCTTGGTAACTTGCTCACTTTGAAACACTTGAGTCTTCTTAGGAATTCACTTAATGGCTCCATCCTCAAATCCATCTTTTGTGTTCCCGCATTGGAGATTCTTACCCTCAGCTTCAACCAACTCACTAGTTTCATTCCATCTAACTTAGGAAATGCAACCATGCTTCAACGGCTGTTTATCGACAACAATTATTTACTAGATTGTTACCTTATAGCATAAACAATCTTGAGAACTTTAGTATTTTAGATGCTCATAGTGCTGGTTTAAAGGCTCAAATTCCTTTGGGCTATAGCAGATGTAAGAAATTGAATTATTTAGATCTTTTTTTCAACCAATTTGTCAATCTTCCACCTCAGTTGGGAAACTGTACCAACCTTGATCAATTTGTAGTTATGGGAAGTGGGTTAACTGATACGATACCCTCTTTTTTTGGTCAGCTCAATAAGATGAGTCTCCTTTACCTTTGTGAAAACCACTTGTTAGGAAATATACCACCTGAGCTGGGCAATTGTATGTTATTGTCTGGTCTCCAACCTTAAACGAATCAACTTGAAGGTATAGTATTCCAAGTGAGCATGGCAAGCTCAACTTAAGGGACTTGTTAATTGTTAGTTATATCACAAATTTAGATATACGAAATTTGCGATGATGATTTTATGTTAGACCCATTATTTTTAGCTAAGGTTTTTAATTTGGATATCCGAAATTCAGATAACAGTTTTATATATCCGAATATCCAAATATTTATAATTTTGGGAAAACTTTTATATGGGTTTCAAAACTGACATTTTATAAAACCCAACTTTTTAGTAAATTCTTATTAAATTTTCGGATACCTGAATATGGATATTTTTTGAACACCCGTAACCTAAACCAAGAAATTCTATAGAGTAAGTTGAATATTTTGTCGAAAAATAGCAAGATTACATAACATGTATACGAATTTATTGTATTCTTAGGTAAATAAACATCTGTTACATATATCTAATACACGTGTCTCTTAGTTTTTTTGAGCTTTGGTGATTACTCGTATCAAAACTAATATGTATATTTTTTTTATTAGTTTTATGAATATTAGTATAGGATTGTTCACTTTTTTCAGTTTGGATTTTCATATAAAACCAAAACCAAACCATATTGGTTTTTTAAAAAGCCAAAACTGCACCATTGGTTTTAGGATTGCTCTCCCCTATAAAATGTACCCGATGTCCTGATGACCTTTTTTTTAGAAAGACAACATATTATTAAGAATCTCGAATTCAATTAACAAGAAAATTAAAAAAAAACTGAGCCCAAAAGAAAAAAATGACATACAAACGAAAGCAATAGTTCTACCTTTTTATTACAAAATGACTAACTCAAATAGTACTAACAAACTAATAAAAGACTGACTCGATTAATATTATATAAATTTTGCTAATATGTGCACAATGGACATATGTTAAAGTGTATAATAAACATTTGTTTTTCTTTTATTACAAAAAATGCAATGAATATTAATTAAAGATATAGATTACTATGTTTAGATACATTTTCTCTTTCGATACATAAAATTTTTCATTTGAACATACATTAGCATGTGTCCAATGACCACAAGTCAGTAAAACACATATTATATTTCAAAAATGCCAATTCTTAAAATTTCAAAAATACATAAGTGGTTAGTCAACTTTGCTTTGTGAGGAAAAATACAGAGGAGCAATTATTAATTACTCGTATAAAGTTTATTTTGTTTTTTGTTACCAAAGTTTTATGATAATTTGACCAAATTGAATATGAAGTAATTCTTTACTTTTGTCCCCGTTGACTTATTTAATATCAACATTTATTATATTCAAATTCATTTCATGTAATCATGCCCTTAATGGCAAAAGATTGTAATGTCAATATACTAACCATCTATATAAACCCATAAGCTCTTCTATTCAGTCACTTCTCTACCAAAATTTGACCTCCATTTTCATTTCTCTCCAAGGATTCCAAGTGTGATCGTAAACTTTGGTATCGATTATCCGATATCAAATGGCTATTCTTTGGTTAGTTTTAGGGTTGTGTTTAACCGCGGAGGTTTTTGCCATGCCCGACAAGACTACTCTTTGGTTAGGGCCACATGTTGCACCCAAGGGGGCTCGTTCTATACCAAAAGAGCATAGTCCTAGTCCGAAAGCACATGGTCTTAGCCCTAGTCCTAGTCCTAAAGGGCATGGTCCTAGTCCTAAAGCGCCTAATCCTAGTCCTCCTCCTAAAGCGCATAGTCCTAGTCCTCCTCCTAAAGCACGAGCATTTTTTGTGTTTGGTGACTCGTTGGTCGATAATGGAAACAACAATTATTTGTATACGATTGCACGTGCTGATATGGTACCATATGGCATCGACACACCAGACCATCGTCCTACCGGTCGTTTTTCTAATGGCCTCAACATTCCAGATATTATAAGTATGATTTTCGATCACTTTATTTTTATGTGTCGTCTTTTTAATATTACATATATGTCTTTTTACATGTTAGAAGTATTCTATACACTTAACATTAACTAACAGTTACTTGTCTATTGGCGCTTCTTTTATATTTAATTTCGTTGATGTGTTTTTCACATATAAGTTTTGTTTTTACAGGTGAGTATATCGGATCGGAACCCACATTACCGTATTTGAGTCAGGAACTCAGGGGGCAAAAGCTTCTCGTTGGGGCAAATTTTGCTTCGGCTGGAGTTGGAATATTAAACGATACCGGATCCCAGTTTGTAAGTCGAAATCATAGACCATAATGACATTAAAGTCTTTAAATTTGAGGTGTCCGTTTTTATTCACTGCATTTTCGTCTTTAAATTTACTTTAGGAAAGTAATAAACACAAATTAAATGTTTCTATATATACATTTCAAGTTAAACACAGAAATTATATTTCTTTTTATTAATAACTAGTTATAATACCCGCGCACGCGCGGGTTTTTTTTAAATTTTTTTAATGATATATTTTTATTTCTTAAAAAATAAATAATATAATCTTTTTTTTGTTTAATTTATGATTTTTAATTATATTTGTTTATTATTAAATATAATCATTTAAAAAATTAAATCCTGTTGTTAGTTGCATCTTATTTATATTTTTTTTGTATTTATCTCCTACTTGTGTAATATATCAACAAAACCAATTTTTAAAATTTCAAATTAAAAAATAATAATTAAAATATTACCTAATAAGAAAATATTTTTTTTTCCGAAATACGAAAATACCACTAGGGGTTTTATTTTATTATATAAAAAAGATGTACAACTTCGTACATGGAAATTACATAACTAAAATGCTGCAAAATCGAAATAGTATTTAAGCATGCACTCCATTATCATTAAACTCCTGTTTTCACTTAATTAAAAAATATTGCCTTCAAATTATTTACTTGTTTTTTTCAAGAAGTTGGGTAAATGGTATTTTTTTTTACACCATGTTTAGTACCATTACTTCGAGAGACTCCACAAATTGTTGCACAAACTTGAGGACAATGATTCTCCTGCAATCAACAATTTTAATCAATTTATAGAAAAATGATAATACCAAAAACTACTATTTACACATACTACTTATGAGTCAAGATGTAGTCTTTTAGTTTTAAAGTTAAGGTTCAAGGTTTTACTAAAACTCATGGATGTGAAGCAATCACAACCTGGTGAAATAGACAATATGCATGCTTGCACGGGTTTTGGAACCTGTATAGCCCATGTTCGCAGTGTGTCTCCACGTGCGTTTATAAGTAATAACCGTATCCTGTGTGTTGTTATAAAGAAATTTTGCCAACCAAACATGTGAAACAATTTTGATTTCTAGGATTTGAATTTCCTCTTTGTTTAAAAATATCATAATCTAAAATCCCATAATTTTAAATTTCACGAACCAAACGCCCCTTATGACATGTGATAAATGTTACTTATATTTAATTGTATATTAATTGAATCATTATTTTTTAATCAGAATATTAAGAAAATACTATTCATTGAATAAATGTTATAACACTATTTTTAATCAGAATGTTAAGAAACTATTAATCGAACTTATGAAATCATAATCGTTTTATAAATGATTAATAGTGTATTAATTGAATCATGATTTTTAACCAGAATGTTAAGAAAATACTATTCATTGAAGAGTGTATTAATAGTGTTATAACATTTGATAAATGTTAGTTTTAGTGTTATAACATTTGATAAATGTTTAATGCTATCTTTAATCAATGTTAAAAGATACTATTCATTGAATTGAATAGTGTATAAACATTGTTATAACATTTGATAAATGTTAGTTGTAGAATATTGTACTAAAATGAACATTTAGAGTCTTTCTATTTACATCTTTTTAGTCATAATACTTTTAAAATGGTTTTATTTTCCAGGTGAACGTATTAAGAATGCCATTGCAACTAGAGTACTTCAAAGAGTATCAAAAAAGACTAGCTCTTGAGATTGGCGAGAAACAAGCGAAAGAACTTGTAAGCCAAGCGTTGGTGCTTGTTTCATTGGGTGGCAACGATTTTGTAAACAACTATTTCTTGTTTCCGTTCTCACCTAGGTCCCAACAAAGCCAGCTTCCAGAGTTTGTAACAAATCTTCTAGCTGAATATCGCAAAATCTTGGAGGTAGTGTTTTTTTCTTATAGTTATATGACTTATATCATTTTAATATGTCTTGAAGGTTGATGATGTTAAAATTATACTAAGTTAATGCACATAATAAGGAAATAAGGATCAAGAAATCAAAATTTTACTTTGTGTATTAAATTCCGATTAATCACATAAATAATCTACTACAACTTTTAAAAATATATATACTTTTTCTATCAATATTTGCCTTTGTATAGTTTCGAGAATTCTTAAATTAGTAATCTGCAATGTAGAGATTATATGACATGGGATCAAGGAGGGTGATCGTGTTGGGTAGTGGACCGTTAGGATGTGCACCAGCTGAAAGATCCCTGCATAGTTTAACCGGCGAGTGCGTGAGCAATTTGCAAGAAGCAGCCGCCTTGTTTGAGCCACAACTCGCCAAAATGGTTCAAGACCTTAACGCGCAATATCATGCTGAAGTTTTTGTTGCTGCCAATACCAAACTCATGCACCATGACATGATCTCAGATCCTGAGGCATTCGGTAAGAACTGTTACAACATCCAAAGATGAGTACATATTTTTATAATCTTACACTTCTTGTGTAAAAGCAGTAATTTTATTTTTTTAACTATAAAATGCTTCTTTCTTTTATTTCTGTTTTTTTTTTTTTTTTTTTTTTTTTTTTTTAAATTTTTGAAAGGCTAGGATATATCCACAATAGAACAGTGGATCCGAGGAGGATACCAACTATAAAATGCTTAGAAATCATCTTTTTAGGAATTTTTTGAAAGAATAATGTCATGAAATGTTCCATTTTTGTTTTTCATTCTCTGCATCTAAAAAAAGAAAACAACTTGCTTTAACGACATTTCGTTTTAGTCATATACTTTAGGCCCTTTATTTATTTTAACAATCTATGCTATTTTATATGAAAATTTTGCATTCGTGGTGGTTAAACAGGTTTTAAAACATCAAAGATAGCTTGTTGTGGACAAGGACCATTCAACGGGTGGGGTTTCTGCAGAATGGATTCAAACTTGTGCCAAAATAGAGACGAGTATGTGTTTTGGGATGCTTTCCATCCTAGTGAACGAGCAAACAGAATTATAGTGCAACAAATTTTGCACGGCACAAATGACTACATGAAACCAATGAACCTCAGTGTCCTCATGGCAGTTGATTCGAAACTGTGATCATGTAGCAATTATGTGAAAATCAGAACTAAAACTTGATCTTCAAGTGTTTTATGTACTGGATATTATTGATACAATCTATGTCTTTCCTATTTAAAATTTGTTTTGTTTCTGATCTTGCAATATATTTTGATTGTTTAACTACAATTTATTTGAGACATAGATGTGAAAATCACCAACAATTTCTATGTCACAGTAAACTCCAGTGACTTATGTTACCACTCTTTGTGACATATGTTGCAATGAAATCTTGACATTCTTGAAAATCGCCATTCTTTAATTTTGACTATAAATCAATGTGTTCATAGTGCCAGTTCACAAACTTATCTTTCCACACTTGTTTACTTGATGTGTTCGTAAGGATCACTACCAAAAGAAGTTGGTTGAAGTGAACGAAGCACCATTAAATGTCGATGAAGTGTTAAACATGACATACCTCATTCACTTGAAATTTTGTGTAAAAATTAATGTACTTGAACTACCAAATGTCTTGCTGTTTACAATAATCAAAGGTAGGACTTAGGTAGCAATGACATATGGTAAATTTAAGTCGTACATATCCTCGGAAGAAGTTTGTTATGCACTATAGGTATAAGAATATATAAAATGGTAACGAGTATTGTTATGCTAATAAAGGTAATTCATAGGTTGCTGAATACCCAAGGGCAAAATGTATGAACGGAAAGATACAACTTTTTTTCGCCTAAATCTAAAAGGAAGTCAGCAAATGTTGTTAGAAGCTACTGAATTTACGCTTTGGAAGAATCGAAGCCGGAAGTAATACAACCACCAACTATGATCTCTAATAAATTTCTATCTATTTTGCAGATACCATCCACACTAGCTTGCAACTTTCTTGAAGCTGATTATTTCATAAGATATTACCTATTTCTACATAGCGACTCAACTCTTAGTATCCTGAATATTAAAATTACGACAGACCCATGAAATGATTCAGCAACTTACTACATTTGATCTTAGCCAAAACGCCCAGAAATGATCTAGTAAAAGTAAAAAGTTTTGTTCTACAGTATGTTACAGTAGTTTTATAACTTCTTTGAGTTCTTTCCATCCTCGAAGTAAACTAATGAAAATGTAACGTAAAAATGGTTTGTACTTTAATCTATTACAAACGCTTACAGTATAAGCTATGGTTTCATATAACATTCAATTAAAAATAAAAGTAAAAAAATAAATTAATTAATTAAAAAAAAAAAAAAAAACTATAATTTGCTGTAAATTAGTTACATAAACGTAAGAGGAAACAAGGAGTTATTTTCAAAAGACAGTTTATTCTCTAGTTCTTTCCCTGAAAAAAAAAAACATAGGTTAACACTAACAACGGAAATGAACATAAGACGCGCGAGAGTGAAAAGAGAGTAAAAAAAGTATACAGATATCCAACAAATGGAAAAGAATCATACTGTGAGAATTCATTCTTAATTAGCTTAGCGACTTAGCGTTGTTTGAATGACTCGTTAACTTAGAGTAGTTAGCTTAGTGTTGTTTAAATGGCTCGTTAAATTAGAGGTTGCACTTTTAAGTTTTAAGTTTCAGTTATATGATATACGTGTGCCATTAGCTGTGTCGATTAAAAAATATAAAAATTACTGTTTAGATTTTAGAGTCATCTAACATAACATAAGTAAAAAACTTACGTGTTAGACTCGGTATATTGTGAACACAATTAGGTAGCATACATTTAAACTAGAATTCAATGGAAGATGTGGTGTTTTTCATATTGAAATGGTATTACTAATTATAGCAATCGACCTCACTCTTTCGAAGACTTTTATGTCCATCGAATTAACTCTACACTACAGAAATGGGCATCATGCAGTTGTGTGGTGTGGCCTATAAAATCATGTATATAAGTCCTTACATTTGCTATCTAAGTACATACATTTGCTATCTAAGTACAGCACAATAATGTCTTCCTTACCTATAGTTACCATTTTCATGATTCTTGCCTTTGGTATTGTTTTAGGAACCGAAAGCCAAAAACAGGAGAAACCTCATCGTGCATTCTTTGTGTTTGGAGACTCTTTGGTAGACAATGGAAACAATAATCACTTGGCTACCACGGCACGAGCAGATTCACCTCCTTATGGCATTGACTATCCTAATCGTCGTCCCACTGGTCGTTTCTCTAATGGCCTCAATCTCCCGGATGTCATTGGTTGATCTTTTATCTAACCTTTATTTTTGATATTTTGATAGTAACTACTGTGAGAGTTTTGTATGCCATTCACGAAACATTAATCATATATTCGTATATAACGTACTAACATTTTGTTAAATAAGTGTAGTATATGTTCTTATGTGTGAATTATATATGTTTTTAGGGGAACACATTGGTGCCGATCCAGTATTACCCTTTTTGGATCCAGGACTAACGGGTCAAAAACTGCTAAACGGAGCCAACTTTGCCTCTGCTGGGATTGGGATACTTAATGACACGGGAATACAATTCGTAAGTAGATTATTATTAGTAAAAATTGGATCCAAATAAGTAACAATCATGAAGAAAAAAAAAAAAAAAGCCATGAATTTTGTAGTATTTTTTGATAAACTAATCTTATAAAAAGAAACGTATATAAATGTCGATTCATTGGTACATGTTGAACTAGTGTTAGAATTTATAAAGTTATACCGTTCGTTTTTGTAGGTAAATATTATTCGGATGCCATCTCAGCTGCGAGACTTTGAAGAATACCAACATCGTGTAACTGATCTAATTGGCAAAGAGAAAACACAAAAACTCGTCAACGACGCATTAGTTCTAATCACCTGTGGAGGCAATGATTTTGTAAACAACTACTACTTGATTCCTAACTCTGTTAGGTCGCGCCAGTACAAAATTGCTGATTATGTCCCAATGCTCATCTCCGAGTACCAGAAGCTATTAATGGTAAAAATGGTCTTATCATCTTTTTACTTATGTACATGCTATCAACATATTTTGAAGCATTCATTTTAATGTATTATCTTTTGCAGAGACTTTACGAGCTAGGAGCTCGCAAAGTATTGGTGTCAGGAACCGGGCCACTGGGTTGCGTGCCAGCAAGCCTAGCACTACATAGTAGGCAAGGTGAATGTGCGGTCGAGCTCCAAGAAGCTGCAGGATTATTCAACCCACAACTCGTCAACATGATTGCTTCACTTAACAAGAAGCTCGGCAGCACCATCTTCATAACCATTGAAACAAATCTTCTGCACGTTAATATAATTGACAATCCAGAAGCTTTTGGTAATCCCTACTTCTATATTACATCTCGCATTCTTTACTAGTTGACCCGTTTTGACTTTTAATTGCTTCTATAGGCTTTGAGACATCAAAAGAAGCATGTTGTGGACAAGGACCATTTAATGGGCTAGGACTTTGCACGGTGTTATCAAGGATTTGTCCCGACAGAAACAAATACGTATTTTGGGATGCATATCATCCTTCTGAGAGAGCAAACCGAATAATTGCACAAGAGATATTTAATGGTACGGAGTACATGTTCCCTATGAACCTCAGCACCTTCATGGTTATGGATTCTAAGCTAGTTTGATTACTAAATATCGAGTCATAGATGTAGATTTGTGATTATGGTGTAAGCGTAATAATCTTTTCACGTGATCAAATATGTAACTACGTTGTTTATGTACTTAGACTGAAACTGTTGCAAACTATACATAGTTGTCTTTGTTGCAGAACATTTCATGAATACTGAAGTCTATTTTATGGATCGTTAGTTTTGAAGTATCATATTTATACTGCATTATGACACACTTTTGAGTCACAGGCACTTTTTTCTCTACAAACAACAATGTATTTAGCTCGATCGAGCTTAAGATTAGATACTAATTTATAGACTCGCACTCGGTGATTAGATACTAATTTATAGACTCGCACTCGGTTGATTACACCCCGAGATGTGTCAAACACGACCTAATAATTTACTATTGATAATGTGCTAAATATATACAGTACATAATGACTTAATAATGTTCTAAAAGAGATTTACATGTTTAAGATATTAAGTGGACGAAATGCTGAAGTTGGATCGTAGTTATTTCTGTTGCAAAGTTCAGTTCGTGTAGTAAACCAATAACAAGTTAATGGGCCTTAAGCCCATTCTTAATGGACATGTTTATAATGGTCGCCTGGAGCAGGAAAAAACCCCAAGGGACGATATTTGCATTTAAGTGCCGAAGTCCAATAAAAAAAGAGGCCTTGGCCTGTTGGATCAACACTTGGACGACATGAAAACAATAAGGGGCTTTTGGTTCATGAATTTTAATTGGTGGAATTTTAATTTATGGGGAATCTTAAATTTTGGGATAGTTTAAATTTTAGTATTTAATATAATATTTTTTTTGGTTGATAGAAATTAGTGGGATTTGAAATACTCTATCCCGGTTGTATAGGATTTTCAATGTAAAAAAGAGTAAATGACAAAGTTACTCTTTTTTATAAACACCGACTAGCTACATGCACTTTGATAATGTATTTGAAAACTTGCATACCGCGAACTAAAAACATACACATCCGCATAGGTAGTCATTTTATACAATGAAAATTGGCTACATTTAGAAAGCCATAAACGCTACTTCCTACGATTATTCATTACTTCCTATTATTATTCATAATTAGGTTCACATACCATCGTAGTAATAACCACCATCGAGCCTCCTACGAAGTCGGTTAGTCTCATGATTAAGCACACGAATTTCAGCCCTTAGCTCCCTGCCATAACAAACAAGGCGGTCAATTTTTTTATTTTTTTATTTTTATTTTTTTTTTGCGGTAAAAGCCATTATCCCTATCGCGGGCCTCCAGCATACAGTTAAGTTCATTACACTTGCGTTTCTTTCATGCCTTAGCTCTCCCATAGCAACATTTAACTCCTGGTTCGATGTAAGCAACTAACTGTAAATATCCTCATATAAAGAGGACCGCACCAAACCCACCATTGGACCAAAATTAGTGTTCGTCTCTCTGCTCAACTCATAAGGAACAAACTGGTAATTGTTGTCAACATCACTCAAGTAGATACCACGAGTTAGTAACTGGGTCATGCTCTCTTCTGGCTCAATGACACTTTGGATACTCTCTTGAAGCAATGGTGGATTCTCAAAACTCGGGTCATCAGTAGCAAACTCCTCGAGTATAACACCGCTAGAAAAAAAGTCCATACTTTTGGAAGGTAACCTCATGGATGTCTCACCATAGGAACCCTATCTGTGGCCACAGTGACTTTGCGCTCGACACTACTTCCGGCTACATAACCGGTCGCACATATAAATAAAAAAATGCAAGAAGGGTAAACAAAAAGTAAAATTATGCAGATTAAAAATAACAACATCATCATTTTCTTAGCAAGACTAAGTTACTAGTAACACTAGAATTTGGTGTTATAACAATCATAATATCAGGAGTTACGAACAAGCTCAAACAACAATAGAAATGTACTTTACCATCCATAGTGAGTGAAACATTCTCACTTGTAATTGTCAACCAGAAGTTGTAACCTTTACTTTTATCACCCTAAGTCATTGTGGTATGAGTATGTAGGTGATGGTGAGGTACATGAGATTAACTCATATATAGCCCATGAAATTCTAAACACATAGCGTGGAGAGAGCATGAAAGCTACATGTGTTAAACCTATAGTATAGTCTTAATCATTAGTACTTCATATATATCTCATACTAAAATAGTAAATATGGTCATGGATTGGTTA
The DNA here is from genome assembly GCA_030686995.1 of Artemisia argyi. Lineage (NCBI taxonomy): Eukaryota > Viridiplantae > Streptophyta > Magnoliopsida > Asterales > Asteraceae > Artemisia > Artemisia argyi. The sequence continues at coordinate 181,393,291 of CM060693.1, read as the reverse complement.
AGTACCAAACAAGTATTAAAAAAAAGGCTATAATATATCAAGTGTTTGACCAAAAAAGAAAAATGTCATGCTAACTTTTTGTAGCAGTTATGAAAACTTATGAAAAAGGACACAGATATTTCACTATTGTATAAGAGAATAAAGGGATTAAGTCGTAAAATAGCAACGTACTTTCAGCTTTGTATCGTTTTGGTACATATACTTTTTTTGTTCCACTTAATGCAACGTACTTTCCATAAGTGTTCCAAGTTGGTACGTGCATTTTTTTTAACTTTGTTTAAGTTGTAGAATAGCAATGTACTTTCCATAAGTATTCCAATTTGGTACGTGGATTACGTACCAAATTGGAACACTTATTAAAAGTACATTGCTATTATACAACTTAAACAAACTTAAAAAAAGTACATGTACCAAATTGGAACACTTATGGAAAGTTCGTTGCATTAAGTAGAACAAAAAAAAGTACACGTACCAAAATGGGACATTTTTGAAAGTACATTGCTATTTTACGACTTAATCCCGAGAATAAAAGAATATGTATATTATATTAGAAGAATGATGAATAGTCTTTGGGGACTTGATGAGCTATGCATAATATTTGCTAAAATAATTCTTCTAGAACATTATCTCAATTTGTACCTAAGTGATATCTTAAGTGGATCTCAAATGGCAAGTAGCAAAGATATGGCACCGATATTATTTGATTATGATCATCCATTTGCTTGCAACTCTCCCATTTACATGCTATAAATAGCATACATGTTGCACGAAAGAAACACACAACTACAATAATAAAACTTCTTCCTTTACTAAAAGTATCTTTGGTATACTATAGAAGTATCAACGAATATACAGGAACAACTTTGAAAAATACTATATGAAAGCGCTATAGGAAAAATATCCCAAACGAGCTACAACTCTTCTCAACAAAGTCATTCGATCCCAACTCAGAAATGTGGCGTAAAACTGCATATATAGTATGAAGTTACCTGAGGGGAATTGCCACCCGATAAATCATTAATAACCATTCGTATCATTCGGCGTAATATTTTTGAAAACACATAACCTTTCATACAAGTCACTGACCTTCCAGAATGATAGTGAATTCATGGCACACGCTTGTGGGGTAAGGTCAAAGCTGCTTAAATCCATAAGAAGGACCCGTGATTTTGCGTATCATCAGATAGCTTCGGTTCCCCAAGTTCCATTCCTTATATTTTAGGCACCTAAGTGTCTACACTTTTACTCTTTTATTTTATAACTTATAACTTAACCACTTTCTCACAAAATACATCCTAACATAATATGATGCTTTTACTTTTAGTAAAGGTAACTTAATTACGATGCTTATATAATATAATAATACCTCTACGGGTTTCGGGTGTAACAATTCTCTCACCCTTAAATGGGATTTCGTCCTTGGAATTTATTCTTGAAATAAATGAGGATACTTATTCCTCATCCTCTCCTCGGGTTCCCATCTTATATTTGATTTCTTTCGGTGCCTCTATTGGACTTTAATCAATGGTATTATCTTATTTAGAAGTTGTCTTGTCTTTTCCCCCAAAATGGCATCCGGTTCTTCTTGTGAAGTTAACTCCGGGTCAATCTCAACATCATCTAAAGTAATCACACTAGTTTCATACGATAGGCATTTCCTTAAGTATGATACACCACTAAAGCTTGCTTTGATGTGCGTTGATTCTGACACATTTTCTTAATGATTTTAAGTAACAAACTAGATTTGCTGACCAAAACTTAATTCAGACCTAATATGTTTGGGATTTTTAGATCATTAACACAATCAAAACAATATGTGTTCACACAAAGAATATCGTTTCTTTTTTTATAAAGGTGTGTAATATCTAATCTAATGCACCTGTTAACACCGAGTAAACTGATGGAAAAAAAGCAACAATTGACATCTTAATGTTTCTGGGAAAGTTCACTATAGAATTCATTCACACCTGGTAATCACCACCCAACACTTAGAATTTTACTACTACTACTATACAAGTAGTAAAATAGTTATTCTACCAGTCCTTGATGATCGAATCGCTTTGTTGATAAACTTTCATCAACAGATGGTGAAAGTTTTAAGGACCACATTTTCATGGTTGAACATAGATATTTGATATTCGGTAAGTAACTGTATTTATCATAAATTAATAGGAATATCTTATATTACTTGGGGGTCAGTAACTAGTACTTTTTGCAACAACCAGAACATAAAAAAGTCTTATCCATCAGTAAGCAGAGCCAACAAAAGAAACTTACATGGTAACTAAAAGTATTTCAAAACCAAATTGTTATTATCTTCCAGAAAAGTTGTTTTTCACCTAGGCCTCTAAGTATCCAAATCTCTCTCCCAAGGTAAGAACTCTGGAACAAAACAACAAATAAAAAAAGTCAGACCATTCAGTCTATACAAAAGAATCCAAACACAATAACCCCAGAATCCTTGAGTTTAGTAGTATCAAAAACGTTACAAAACCCCCTTGACACAGTATATACCAAAACAACTCCGAATTTAATCAAAAGTGTATATAAAGTATTTAATTGTAAACAAAGTGAAACCCCAATTCAACATACCATTAGCAAGAAGTTTTACAGATCATCTCGATCTGTCTTTAACTCCTGTCAAAGCAGAACCTTTTTTATCTTGGGGCCTGGGACTGTTGGAACTGTCTGAATCACCTATTGGATAAAAAGAGCACATATAGGTTTTGCATACAATGAGTACAAAAAAAGAGAGCATATAATAAGGTATAAAAGTACTAACCTTAAGTCCAACACTTTATGTGAATTTCAGTCCCGCTTCATCTCCTACTTGCATTAACAATTTCTTGATACCAATAACGGACCTATTCAGACCCGCTTCATCTTCCACTAAAGTGCTTCTTTTTGAAATAGAAATTCTAGCTACATCCATTCCCACTTTAGCTGAAAACTTGGTTGATACTTCATCCATCGACTTCTCGTTCTGTAATACCAATCAATTTATTATGAAATACTTTTAAGATTAAAAGAACCTTATAAGCAAAATGAATGGGGCTGAATCAACATTGCAACACACTTATTTATCAGATTTAACTTGGTAAAAGAGTTAATAAGCTAAATAAGTTGTTCATATAAAGCAAATAAGTAGTTTATTAAAGCAACCCAAATACCCTCAAAAGCCAAAACTATTCAATTTTCCGTAAGTTATTGATATAAAATGTGGTAACATACTGCGTACACTTCCTCCATACTTTATGCATAGTAATACATTTCCTGCCCAACAGTTTAAGCACACAACTGTTTAGCATATGCAGCAAGAATAACAGGACTAGTAATGGTACTAATTAGCCACTTATAATATAGATAATTATATTATAAGTATCCTGCCGTATTTGTCCCATATCAATCCATATAGTTCACCTTTATCCTTATGTTATTAGATTAGTTAGTGATTTAGATGGTCGTCTACATAATACAGATGCATGATATGATATGCGCTTAATATATATTATGTTTATAGTAATCTTTGTCATACTTATGGCATTGGCTCGGGCCAACAAGAATTCCATTTGAATGTCTTTTGTTCGTAGTCCAACGATATGATCAAGCTACATAGCATAAACAAACCTAACATAAAACTTTAAATAATAGTTACCTTAACTTCATCAGGTTCTTCATATGTAGCAAATATTTTTAGGAGTGTGTTGCATTGCCTGCTAGGTGACAAGTGGTATTGAACACGACAAGGTTTGTATTTCATTTATTAACTTGAAAAAAGTTGATACTTTACTAAATTTAAAAGTTATAAAAACTTGTATTAACTGTGATTACCTCATGTGTGTCATCTTCTGCAGAGAAGATTGGCTGAAACCATGCAGCATGGTCTTGAGAATGATACCTAAATCAATTGCATGACAAGGTAGGTGATATTGGTCAATCAGACTTTCACAAACTTGAAGCAACATATTGTATAACTTGTATCCTATCCATGTTTAGTTTCTTGTGAGTTTGCATGTCATTTAACCTAATATATATAGTAATATCTACAAGGCACAACATCAATAGCTCATAAAGAAAATATCAACTAAATGACTATTACTACAGTAATTGGGATAAATGCTCCATTCATGTATCAAATTTCAAAATTAAAATAGCAACTTTAATGAAACACACAACACGCAGAAATGTAAACTCGTGACTCTTCACAAGCCAATACAGTATTGAGACTCATTGTAGGAATACAAAATCTAATCTAAATAAACACGATATATCATAAGGTTCGACATAATTAACACACTCTCTGTTCAACACATATCAATGACCAAGTACACATCAGACTCGAGAATATTTGAAAATGGATGACCACGGTCATATGTTGTCATATAAAAACCAAGAACATATCACCTAGTGAAATTTCAACTGAAGATTAAAAGATGAGTTTAAACTTTAAACATAAAACAATAGATAAATAGTCATATAGAATAAGGTAAATCTCAGCCTAGTAAAATTTCAAGTCAAGATTTAACTATTTAAGTAAGATTCCTTAAATCTAGCTAAGCTAATTCTTGAAAAAATAAAAACAATATTCACAAAGTAGTTTAACACATATAGATCACCAAGTAAACATTAGACATTTAAACTGAAGTCAAAACCACTAATCACTATCGATTATAATAATGTTAATGATATGTTAAATTTTAAAAACACTAAACATCCATCGGCTAGATTAAACCATAAGTGTCGAAAAATACAAAGTCTATTAAAGCAACCCAAAATCCGTAAAAATACATACACGGTCATATAATATCAATTACTAAGGTTTTATCTAACATAAAACTCTTTTACAGCACGATCATATAAGAGTTATCAATCATAGAGCTACCCGGAGCATCTAAAATCAGAACACACAATAAGCATGAAAACTGTTTGATATAAGGAAAACTACTTGTCATCAGTTAAAAGGAAAGAACAGTATTAACAAGCAATCTATTTCATGAAATATGTAATCCTTTTGCTCCTAGTTTCTTACTCCTAGGTTGCTCTTAACATATTTTGTAGTTAAAATAAAACTTGTATGAGAACAGAGTTCTAAAAAGCAATCCCAAAAGCAACCAACTCATAACACACATTACACATATAATAGAACAAACACCAAATATCTTGACCTTTCCCAACCTCTAATTTAGTGACATAAATCGAATTTAAACAGGAAATACAAAATACAAGTCAAAGTAAAAATTAACAAAACAGTCATGGAACATCATATGTTGTTTGTTTAAGCTTATTTTTGGGTTTATGAGCTTATCTTGTTTCTGGCTTATATTTCATAAGCCCAACTTTTTCAGCTTATGTTGACACCTACGTGCTTATGTAGGCGTATTACGGCATAATAATTTATATAAACACATAAATTTCCAAATAAGCCAAAGAATTACAAAACATAAGAGGAAAAGAGTTAAGCTTGTAAACACACAAATAAGCTTAAACAAGCACTCAATAAATATCGGTGTTTATAAGTTTATTAGCTTATATAAGTAAAATAAGCTCGATGAAGTGTTTGGGTAAGCTTATATGGTTGAGCTTATGAGTTTATACAATGGCGTTTTGATAAGCTTAAAATTTGTGTGGTATAACAAAAAGACTTTTATACCCTTATTGAACCTTACGAATAGAGCAAAACTAGTTGCCATCAGTTGTGTAAAAACATAGTATTAACAAGCAATCCAAAACATCTTAACTTAATATCCATTTGGGTTTAGATAATCGTATAATACACACAAGCATCAACATACTCTAAAATAAAACTAACACCACATAATAATGATAATAATAAATTGTAAGTAGAAATAGCTAGTTTTAGAATTAATGCCATGTAGCTTAGCTATATAACATAAGAAGAAAAAAAACGTTTCTCGAACACTCAAACAAGTCAATTATATCCCAACTAGCTTCATGACCCGCCCGATGGGCGGGTACGCTTCATAAAATTATTTGTCGATTTTTTTACACGTAAAATAAATACTGAATAACGGCAAATATGTTAAAAAATAATTGTAACAAAAATATAGTGTTCATGTATTATATGTAAAAATAACAATCATAAGAATGAGAACAAATAAATACATGATGCTTATTCTTATTTACTGAATTTAAACGCAATAAACAATTTTATTAAACAATTACAAACACTATTTATTTGTTCAGCCCAAACCAAGTGTTAACTGACCAACAATTATGTGATTTAAACAATCTATGAAGTTGTTCTTGGTCGAAAAGAGTAATGGTCATCATTATCAGCCCTGCACCAGCAGAAATAATATTCAGTGGATGTGCAAGTGCAAATACTAAAAAATGAAGCATAGATTGTCTAATCACTATATAGTTTTGGCATTCTGTTATTGGGGGTTGTTTGGTTTAGCCTATTATGTGGGCTAGCATAAGTATGTGGGATATGGAGGTTGTTTGGTTTAGCCTATCATCTGGGTTATGGGGACTGTTTGGATTAGGTTAAATATTATCTGGTCTACGGGGTGGTTTGGTTTCATTAATCAACACAAAGATCTTACACATGGTTCTCCAATTATATTGAGAATCTGAAACATTGCTGCATAATACACAACCTATTTGAGACAGATATCATAAGAAAAAAAAATGGTGAGCAGGTGTGATCATATACATATAAACATGAGTATTTTACAAATCATCTAAATGTATATATCACTCGATACACCAAAAGAGGTATATGTGTCTACAGTATTGCCTAAAATAAAGCTACCACTACAAAATTCATTCTTTCTAAAATGTTCAGTATGAAAATTTAGCTTGCATGAGCGTTTAACATATCATCTAAATGTAAATATGAGCCAATACATCAAAAGAGGTAACGTGTATGCAATATTGTTTAAAATTAGAACTACAACTTCAAAATTTCATTCTTTTTAAAATATTCACTAAGGACATTTAGCTTACCATAACTCAGATAAAGATAAAACTACCACTATATGCAATGTGCATAACTATAGAAAAAGAACATGGTCATCTCTACATGATACATCATACATGTGACGCACCCTAGATAATTAAATGTAAAGATGAATGAACTCTATAACCGATACACTTACATGGAATCCCGTTCTATGAAGGTTGTTGAAGTAGATGAGAATCATTGTAAATTTCCTGAAATGACCAGAACAAAACAAAATTACAAATATCAAATTTAATTCAAAAGACTATATGAAAGATGCAAGATAAAAGATTTTGACTGTGCAAATAACCTACCAGAATTGATGGCATGATGGTATGCAACATGTAGCCGTATGTCAAATACTCTAGAAAAGGCAATTCATGTTCTAATATTTGTAGTGTTTTTGGTGCCTTCACCTTCTTAAATAACTTTATTGGTTGTAGATGAGAGTCGCTCTTTGCATTTAAAACATATCCGTTGTCTTTCATTGGGTGTACCTGCGTCATAATTTGAAAGGCTCGGAAGAACAGTAGATACCATAACTCATAAATAAATTAATAAACATTGCTATAAATTGTAAGAAAAAACAATTGTCAACTCATACCTTGATCAAGAGCATACGTGATCATCATTCTTTAAGTAGGATAAGTTATTTTGTGGGACGAAAATTAAGGGATTTCTGAATTTAATATGTTTGAAAATGATTAGTGGTGACTGTGTGGTGTATGTGAATATTTCATTTGTGAAACAATGATTGTGGTATAAATTAAATTAAGTATATGCACAATAAACGTTTTAAAAGTGAATCAAATTTCATTAACTCATGATCATCTTTATTTAAATGGCTTCAAAATGCAGTCATTATTAATTCATATCTAAATATTATTATGTCTCAATATGACCCATCAAGAAGTGATCCGATATCAGCATACCATATTATTCAGTTGAAAGGTATCAAGGGCCTTTTACTATATTGCACCAGATTTTATGGTATCCAATATTCCACAAATAGCCTCTTGCTCCTCTTGTGTAGTACCTGTAAACAAATATCAACCAACAAAATATTATTAGTAAAGAATGTTTTTAGAATATTTATTATGACATATTATTGTAACAAATAGTTCTTAAGTGACCCCTACATGTTCATTCTTATGAACCCAATCCCATTACTTGATTTAGATAGTTGGCCTAACCATGATCGATAAGTGATGACAGAACATGACACTTAAGAAAACAAACAAATCGTTTTTAAAGCAAGGAATGTTGGTACGGATGATCTTAGTACAATACTTGGTTCATTGCTAATTAACCAAGCACGAACGCCGCTAAATCTCATTCCACAATAAATAAGTCATTGCTACAGTTTTGTGAACCAAAATTACAATAATAGTACAATGAAAGTACGTAATTATTCCCTCATTTTAGCTTACTTGAAAATGTTCTAGCTCAGTAACTAATATTTATTACTGATATTCACATTAAGTATCGCAACTATATGTGATTGTTACGGCAATGAAGTAATAGCAAGATGATAGGTATTCACATTTAACATGGCCTGCAAAGTATACCGGTTCAAGTCAACTACTTAAAATTATATGAACATTTACTACATAATTTGAAGAGGTATAAACTCAATTTTGACGCGTATGCAATAGCAATAACATTCAACATTATTCTTAAGCAATGATAATATAACCTTTGAAATCTAGTCATTTTCATTACTTTTTTATGATTCTGCATGTCAAACTATAATAGGGATAATTTTTCATGTTCATTGATGTTGTTAAAAATGTATGTAATCATAAAAATTATGGCCATTCCTTATACTTTTATCATGTTAAGTTACTCTGAGCCAAGATTTGCATAAATAGTTGAGGAATTTAAAAGCACATCATGACCTTGAGGTTGTTCCTTATTCACCAATTCTAGTTTATCTTGTAGTTCCTAAAATGTTTAATAGAACACCCAAATACCATCAGATGGTCCAATAGATGGGAAAAAATGTTTAAATTGGTGAAATGTATATATGTACCTTGAGTCTTCCTTCTTGGAAAAGGGCCAGAGTTGTTAACAATGTCGAGTATCTACAACAACAAAAGTTTTCAGAATCTCCACATGATGAGAGCATAGCACACACAAACAAAGAAATAATCTTACTCACAGTGTCTTGGTTCGTCACTATCAACAACTTCAACATTTGATCCACATCTTAATCTAACCTGTTAGATATAGATTAAAATAATAATAAAAAAAAAATTAAAAAAAAAATAACCATCATAAACTTTTGTTCTCAAGCATCTCTTTTCCTAGACTGATAATAGATTAGATACACAAATCTTATATTTCATGACAAAACTTTTGATTGAATTGACAAAGAATGATGAACTTGGATGTGACTTGGGCATTGGACTCTATATATTTGCAACATCAAATGTGATATAACAAAGTAGAGTTGGATACCGTTAAGCTTATAAAGGCTCATTCCATCATTTGTCGCAATTCGTAAAAAGCATGATGTATCATCAAAAACTTCAAAACTTTTTTTTAACAATTTATCAAACACTTATAATGCAGTTCATCAAAAATACTTTTTACTTACTACAATTAACAAATATAAAAATTACTTATATAAAAAGATGAGAAAAGTAAAGAGATTAACTTATGGTTGATGTAACTACATCCATGGATAAAATCTCTTTATGAAATTGTTCATACACCTAGAATCATAGTAAAAGTTAACATCGATGTTAAGCTTTAGAAGTGCCTAATACATTTCTTTAACAATAAAGACATAAACTGAATAAATAATTCCGCAAACAAATGCTAAATATTATTTCAAAACATGGATTGAATTCCGAATAAGCATTCTTCTAATTTATTTGCAAACTCAAATCTTATAAATTGAATTAGCCAAATACAAAGAGTAAGGGAATAAAAAAAAATTGTGTAATCCATTACCTTCATGATGATTGTATGATCTTAACTGAAAATCAAATCAAATCATCAGCGATTCAATTATATGATTTGATTATTGAGCGTGTAGTTACAGTTTTGTTTTGTTTTGATTTTCGTGTGTGTGGTTTTGCTTGTTTTGAAGATTTTAGTGCGTGTGATTTTGCTGTAGTTTTGACTCATGATTCAATTAATATGATCTCCGATTGTGTTGGTCTTTTTCGTTGTTTTGATTTTGTGATTTTCAAATGGATACGCTCTTCTCATTAAATGAAAATTAATGCTCCATAATTTTAGCTAATTAAATATTCGGTCAAAGTAAATCACATTTGAAATGAATAAAGATGATTTATATCTCTATTTATTAGTGAGTGTTTTGGATGTTTATTTTAAGCATCTATATTTTGTTTTTGAATGTTTCAACACAAATACTCAAGTGCTCTAGTGGTTTAGTGTTTGTTGGTTGTTCAAGAGGTCATGGGTTCAAGTCTCATTAGTTGCAACTTTTTTAACAATGATAATTTCATGCATGAAAAGTGTGTGCCTAGTAGGCAATGACATGGCATATTGTTGAATATGTGGCAATGAGGTGGCAAATGTTAGAGGTTGATGATGTGTCATGGTTAGCCTATTATATGGTGTAGGATTAACTAGCAAACTGTAAACTTTGGGTTTTACAACTATTTGAGAAACTTGTTTAAATTTTGGGTTTTAAGCAACGACGACTAATTAAGTGTAATAATATCAGATATACACACATACATACATACAACTATCCTATTCTCTTCAAAGTCGATAAGTAAGCTATAGTGAAGCTAAAAAGTATCCATTTGTGTAAAGCAAAGGTTGATTAACATTTTAATACGAATAATCAAGACAAGTAGAGAATGCTACTAAAATCGAGATGAGCTCGATCCCCACTCAGTCAAGATCTATTCGCCTTTGAGGTCAAAGTCAAAATACACACAAAAATTATGGTTGATCTAATAGTCATCCTAAACATAAACTTGTACATATAAACCATTCATTGTATCAAACAACTTGATCATCTACTACTGATAGAGATTTAAAAATGTATAGAAAGCATTTATATCCAAACATGACTAACTTTAACTAAATATTCCAAATTATAAGTGTTAATAAAAACATCGCCTAAAAACGTTATTTATATTTTACGATCTTTGCTAAGTTTTGTTAATGACAAAGTATGAACTTTAGTTTATAGTAAAAACATCACTTTAGTTTTAAGTCTTGTATAACTAGATTTTACATTTTAAACATAACATTGTTTTTATTACTTAAATAAGAAAGTGTCACATCACATCAATAAGCATTTATGGTAAATTTGTGTTTTGACTTACCATAAGCTCTTACACATTTTTGGAAGCATTATACTTTGATTCAATGTGTGTTTGACTAGAAATAAGTTGATGTGACCTTGGTTGGTTTGGAAAGATTATTGCAAAACCTATTGTCAGCCTGGCGGAACCTTGGAGGTACATGGGTGGAACCCATCTGAGGGTTCCGCCGGATCCGCCAGACTGCTGGTTTGTTTTGCTATAAATACCAAGCCACTTGCTAGTTTTTACCCATCACTTTAGGACATATATTTCACATATTCTCTCATCTAACTCAATAACATTTGACTTGTGTGATTCTCTTATGTGGCAAAGGAGTTCACAAGTTCTTCCAAGAAGTTACAAGTTTCAACTCAAAAGTTGCAAGACTTGTTAGCTTTGTTATGTATGAACTTTGGTAGTTTATACTTCATTTGTATCTTGTGTAGAAGTGATCGGTTAGTATTTTAGGCCTCAAAATACATAGTGTGACGGGAGTTGTTGTACCCCTGTAAAAGAACTATCGGGAGTGGTTGTACCCTTGTAAAAGAACTCGACATCTAGCTTAGTGTCAGAAATAGTGGATAGGCGACGTTAGGTTGGTTCTACCTTGAATCAGGACTCGGTATCTAGCTTTGTACCAGATAAAGTGTAAGCGACGATTGTAAAGGTTTCTCCACCCGTGAAAGGAGCTTGTTGACTAGTGCTTGAAACTCTCGAGTTGAAAACTCGGGGCGTGGATGTTGGGCAAGGAAAAAGAGTCCTTGTAGCTGAACCACGATAAACAATCGTGTTGTGGTTTGATCGTTTCTTACTTTGTCTTTGCATATTACATATTGTCTTTATTTAGAATCATTAATTACACGTAAAGCTTTTCAAATATTAACAAGTATTTTAAGTTTATATCTTTAATCAAAAGTAAATCTTTTCAAAGATTAACAAGTGATTTGAGTTTATATCTTTGATCAAACGTAAAGTTTCAAAAGATAATTAAACGAAAAAGCGGTAAACTATTCAACCCCCCTTCTAGTTTTCCACAATAAGTTATAAGCATGAAATTACCTACATCTTCTTATTAAATGTCACACAAATATAAATAATCCTAAAATAAATAAAAATACTCGATAGGGAAAATAAGTTGTTATCAAATGTAACACAATATATAAATTGCAAATCAAATCTAGATACTTAAAATTCCAAAAAAATAATAAAAAAATAATAAAAAAATAATAATAAAATTCCTATTAATAAATAACACGCATAATAAACTATTATTCTCATCCAAAACTCAAAAATCAAAACATCCTAACGAAACTATTTTATAAACATTCTAAATCCATTTAAACAAATTTACAAAAATATCCACTATTCACATAAATAAATAAAAACATATTCCTATTAACATCACACGCATATTAAACTATTCTCATCCAAATCAAAACATAATTATTTTATAACTTTCTAAATTCATTTAAAAAAATTTACAAAAATTATTTTAATAAGTAAATAAAAATACATAAATAAAAATTAAAAAACAAGAGTTAGATTTACCTGAAACGTAGAGCAACTCAAATCACGGCAACAAACTAAAAAGTAAACATATAAATAAACATTAAAAAAATTATATTTACCTGAAAAGTAGAGTAACTCAAATCACAGCAACAAACTGAAAAAAATATTATAAAAGTTTTTGATGAAGTAAAAAAGTACTTAAAAAATAATTCAGAAATAGAACAAAAATAGTCTTGTGTGCGTGGTTTTGAGTGTGTGTTTTCATTATTTTAAAAACATAAAAAATTGACTGTGTGTTTGTTTATGTGTGTTTACACCGAGTGTGTGTTTTTATTACATGTTTAGTGTGTGTACCTTCGGGTGAGATGATGGTTTGCAATAGTGTGCTTGGTGGTGATGCAATGAACAGTGTTTGCTTTATGCAGACACACACACAAGTGTCACTCTTTCTTTATTTACATATACACCCCCTCTTCTTTATCTAATCTTTGCAGTAGAATTTGGTGTTATAACATTTATAATATGAGGAGTTACGAACAAGCTCAAACAACAATAAAGAGGTACTTTACCATCAATAATGAGGGAAACATTATCACTTGTAATTATCAACCAGAAGTTGTAACCTTTACTTTTATCTCCATGAGCCATTGTGGTATGAGTATATAGGTGATGGTGAGATACATGAGATTAGCTCATATATAGCCCATGAAATTCTAAACACATAGCATGGAGAGAGCATGAAAGCTACATGTGTTAAACCTATGGTATAGTATTAATAATTAGTACTTCATATATATCTCATACAAAATACATATTAACACAATATGAGGCTTTTAATTTTAGTAATGGTAACTTAATTACGACGTTTATATAATATAATAATACCTCTACGGGTTTTGGGTGTAACAATTCTCTCACCCTTAAATGACATTCCGTCATCGAAATTTATTCTTGAAATAAATGAGGATGCTTATTCCTCATATTTTCCTCGGGTTTCCATCTTATATGTGATCCATTTCGGTGCCTCAATTGGACTTTAATCAACGGTATTATCATATTTCAGAGTTGTCTTGTCTTTTTTCCCAAAATGGCCTCCGGTTCTTCTTGTGAAGTCAACTCTGGTTCAATCTCAACATCATCTAAAGTAATTTCACTAGTTTCATTTGCTAGACATTTCTTTAAGTACGACACATGAAAAATATTGTGAATGCCCCTCGTTTCTTTGGGTAATTAGCACGTAAGCTACCTCCCCAACGCGCTCCAAACTTTTGAAAGGTCCTATAAATCTTGGACAAAGCTTTCATTTGTTTTTGAATCGTAACACTCCTTTCCACGGAAAGACTTTTAACAAACAAAGTCTCCCACTTCAAACTTGATCGGCCTACTTCTTTTATTAACACAGCTTTTCAGTCGATCTTGAGTCGTTTTAAGTCTTTCACGAATTATCTCTGGTACGGTGGTTACCATCGGAGTTGTTTCTGTACGATGATTCAATCACAAAAAAACCATCATCGTTAAGAAACTCCGGTTCATAGTTTTTTCACCGAATCTAGGGTTTTCAACATTAAAAAATTAAATAAAATAAAAAACGAAAAGAAGAAGAACAAGAAGAAAAAATTGGAGTTGGTTTAGGGAAAAAGAAAAAAGAAAAACCATTTAGGGTTGTGATCTACTTTGGTTTAGTAAATTTAGGATATTTCTCTTTCATAGGGGACGATCTAATGCAGCATGTCCATGGTTACTAAGTTGTCTTGCGCCTGATCTTTGAAATGACAAAGCAAGTTGGGCATCAATAGTTGTTATCGTCCACTAGAAATACACATAATAAACATAAGAATTCTTTTGAGTTTTCAACTTTAACTTAGAACGTATGCAATTCAATTTGTCTTCTAGAAGAAATGTAGTATCTTCTCAAAGCATAAATGTCAACTATGTACTAAATACACACTCAAGGTAGTTGACTAACTGAAACTTATCATCTTATTCAATGAGTACTTTAACATTGTGGATTTTTATGCATCCAAGTTATATAGCAAGTCTTGGTTAATAATTGTTTGAGCACGATTGCAAGTAGATCGATGCTAGGTTTCATTTTAAACATAAACAACCGACAACATAACATAAAAGGTGTATTCCTAGGTTCACTACTAGGTTCTTTTCAAATATTTATTGATACTCCATATGTCAACAAGCAACATCCATCATTTACGCCAAGATTCAAATTAGTGATTACACAGTTGGGATACTCATTCGTTTCGTACTGAGAAAAAAGACCACCGGCTTCCTCAATCATATTATGCAAAATATAAAATCAAATAATAAGTGTTAGTAACTTTAGGCAATGATCAGCTATTCATGCACACCGTTATAGGGTTAAATCAATATAAAATCACCAACATTTAATGATCTTTACATCATCGTGACATCATGTAAGAGACACTGAATAATAAATTAATTTAGGCAGTTATTGGGTTGATAGCCTTAAAGGCACATAGCTGCTCCTCTCCCATGGCAGATAACATGGTCACAACCACGAATCTCCCCGTTGCTAATCGAGTCCTGATCTGCACTTGGATTATTAACAATCAAACTTCATAACTCTTGCATGCCATGAATTGGAGTTAAAATGTATAACTAAACAAGGATAAAGAATGGTATACCCGATCCAAATGAGTCTGATTAGTCACTTCGAAAAACAAAGCCCGAACACCTAGGTTCAACAAAACAACCTTAAATAAATTGTCAATTGTCAAAAATCATTTGAACATTTATAGAAAAAGTTTACAAAAGCAATAGAAATAAAAATAACATACAGTTTTTGGGCCACGAATACCAACAACCTTGAAGTTTAAACAAGGAACCTGCACAAAAATACCATTACTTTACATAAAAATAAAAAATAAAACTTCACTTGTTGCTGTTGATTAAAAACTACTTACACTACATTTATGGTGAGGAGCAAAATCAATAGAGACATGCATGTTCCTATTAAAGATGTCATGAGCAACAAACCAACGCCAATTTGGACGGTGCCTAGTTGAAGCATCTTCAACATCCGAAACCCAATTACAAGTAGAAATAGAAACATAAGAAAATTAAACCAGCCTAATAATAAAATGATAGCATTAAATATTCTAAATAAAAATTAACTAAATCAACCTTGCACGGTTTGTTGTTTATCACAATAAAATGCCCTTCGCCAATTTTAAGAGCTTTTGTAGTAGTTAAGGCGTTGGCCATAATCAAACAGCAGGGAGCTACTTGAGGGAGCCGACAATGGTGTTGTTGGGTGTGTTTAGGGTTGTGTGTGTGAAATGTGATACCTCATTTTCATAATATATAAATATACACTTTTTATGTTAGAAATTTTTTGTACTAAAAATATATATTATTAAAAAATATAATTAATTTAAATCATATAAATAAATAAAAACGTATTCCTATTAATATCACACGCATATTAAATTATTCTCATCCAAATAAAAACATAACTATTTTATAACTTTCTAAATCCATTTAAATAAATTTACAAAAATTAGTTTAATAAACAATTCACATGAATAAATAAAAACACATAAATAAACATAAAATACAAAAATAAAAAATAAAAAATAAAAAACAAGAGTTAGATTTACCTGAAAAGTAGATCAACTCAAATCACAGCAGCAAACTAAAAAATAAACACACAAATAAACATTAAAAAAGTTAGACTAATCTGAAAAGTAGAGCAACTCAAATCACAGCAACAAATTGAGGGAAAAAAAAAGAAGTATTATAAAAGTGTTTAATGAAGTAAAAATGTGCTTCAAAAATAATTCAAAATAGAAAAAAAACAATTTTTTGTGTGTAGTTTTCTGTTTTTGTGTATGTTTTTGAGTGTGTGTTTTCATTATTTTAAAAACATAAAAAAATGATACTGTGTTTGTTTGTGTGTGTTTACACTGAGTGTGTGTGAAAGAGTGTGTTTTTAGTGCATGTTTAGTGTGTGTACCTTCGGGCGAGATGATGGTTTACTGTAGTGTGCTTGGTGGTGATGCAATGAACAATGTTTGCTTTATGCAGACACGCACACAAGTGTCACTTTTTCTTTATTTACCGATACACCCCTTCTTCTTTATCTAATCTTTGCAGTGTTATAACAATCATAATATCAGGAGTTACGAACAAGCTCAAACAATAATAGAGAGGTACTTTACCATCCATAGTGAGGGAAACATTCTCACTTGTAATTGTCAACCATAAGTTGTAACCTTTACTTCTATATCTCTGAGCCATTTGTGGTATGAGTATGTAGGTGATAGTGAGATACATGAGATTAACTCATATATAGCCCATAAAATTCTAAACACATTGCATGGGGAGAGCATAAAAGCTACATGTGTTAAACCTACAGTATAATCTTAATCATTAGTACTTCATATATATCTCATACAAAATACATACTAACACAATATGATGCTTTTAATTTTAGTAAAGGTAACTTAATTACGACGTTCATATAATATAATAATACCTCTACGGGTTTCGGGTGTAACAATTCTCTCACCCTTAAACAACATTCCGTCCTCGGAATTTATTCTTGAAATAAACGAGGATGCTTATTCCTCATCTTTTCCTCGGGTTCCTGTCTTATATTTGATCCCTTTCGGTGCCTCAATTGGACTTTAATCAACGGTATTATCATATTTCAGAGTTGTCTTTTCTTTTTTCTCAAAATAGCCTCCGGTTCTACTTGTGAAGTTAATCTCAACATCATCTAAAGTAATTACACTAGTTTCATCCGCCAGACATTTCTTTAAGTACGGCACATGAAAAATATTGTGAATGCCCCTCGTTTCTTCGGGTAACTCTATCACGTAAGCCACCTCCCCAACGCGCTCCAAAATTTTGAAAGGTCCTATAAATCTTGGACAAAGCTTTCCTTTGTTTTTGAATCGTAAAACTCTTTCCATGAAAAGACTTTTAACAAACAAAGTCTCCCACTTCAAACTCGATCGGCCTACTTCTATTATCACACTGCTTTTCAATCGATCGGCCTACTTTCACAAACTTGAGGCAACATATTGTATAACTTGTATCCTATCCATGATTAGTTTCTTGTGAGTTTGCATGTCATTTATCCTAATATATATAGTAATATCTACAAGGCATAACATCAATGGCTCATAAAGAAAAGATAAACTAAATGACTATTACTACAGTAATTGGGATAAATGCTCCATGCATGTATCAAATTTCAAAATCAAATAAGCAACTTTAAGAAGACACACAACACGCAGAAATGTAAACTCATGACACTTCACAACCCAACACAGCATTGAGACTCATTGTAGGAATACAAAATCTAATCTAAATAAACACGATATATCATAAGGTTCGACATAATTAACACATTCTCTGTTCAACACATATCAATGACCAAGTAGACATCAGTCTCGAGAATATTTGAAAATTGATGAATACGGTCATATGTTGTCATATAAAAACCAAGAACATATCAACTAGTGAAATTTCAAGTGAAGATTAAAAGATGAGTTTGAACTTTAAAAATCAAACAATAGATAAATAGTCATATAGAATAAGGTAAATCTCAGCCTAGTAAAATTTCAAGTCAAGATTAAAGTAAGATTCCCTAAATCTAACAAAGCTAATTCTAAAAAAAATAAAAACAATATTCACAAAGTAGTTTAACACATATATATCACCAAGTAAACATTAGACATTTAAACTAAAGTCAAAACCACTAATCACTATCGATTATAATAATGTTAATGATATGTTAAAATTTAAAAACACAAAACATCCATCGGCTAGATTAAACCATAAGTGTCGAAAAATACAAAGTCTATTAAAGCAACCAAACATCCGTAAAAATACATACACGATCATATAATATCAATTACTAAGGTATTATCTAACATAAAACTCTTTTACAAAACGATCATATAAGAGTTATCAATCATAGAGCTACCTGGAGCATCTAAAATCAGAACGCACAATAAGCATGAAAACTGTTTGATATAAGGAAAACTATTTGTCATAAGTTAAAAGGAAAGAACAGTATTGATGAGGCGAAAAATGAACCACTTTTAGGGGGTCATTTAAGCCCGGAATTGAATTTATTTGATCAAATATTGCCCTAAATCGTTTCTTTTGTGATTTTAGGTACTTTGGGAGAGAAATCTGGAAAAAGAAGCAATTCAGACATTTTTGGAGCATAAAAGTGAAGAAAACGCCAAAGTCTTAATTTTCCTTGCTGGGAACAGTAGGTGACGGCGTCAAGAAGGAATTTCTGACGGCGTCAAGAGTAATTTTCATGACGACCCAGTACAGATTTGACGGCGTCACGAAGTAGGGCGTCAAGAGTAAAATTCATGACGGCCTGGAAATGCATAACACATGACGGCGTCAAAAGTAGATCAAGGCAGTCCGAGAAGTATTTTGGCGGCGAGATGACGGCGTCACAAGATTTTTTTTGACGCCGTCAGACCCTATTTCCTATATATAGTTTTCTAATTTTCACATTAAAAAGAGAGAAGTTTTGGAGAAACCCTAAGTACGAACTTGGTACGAATTTTACAGGTTTTTCAAGGGTTCTAAGCCCTTGATACCTTTCATGTGTAATTGAGATAAGTATTCTTTCAATTCAATCAATATGTCTATGTGTTGGTTGTCTATATCTTGTTCTTGTCTTAATTTCACCATGCTAGGCTAGATCTATCTTGTGTTTGCTTGGATCTAATGAAACCTAGATGTTAATTATGTGTTGATTACTTGTTTATAGTTGTATTGGATGAATGAATTTGATGTTAGGCTTAAGAAAACTAGCAGATCTCCAAATGGTAACATGCTTGAACGTCTTAGGAAACATGAACTGACGTGCACTAGGTTTTATTGGTTGTATTTAATGCATGAGTAAATTCTAATGATCCCATGTTATGAGCTTCTTAGCCGGCTCGAGATAGGAGTGAAGTAGGCACTCATAGGATTGGGGAATTAAGTGCGCTACCCCATGAATGGTATTAAGGAATACAATCCGTCATCTACGCAACTATAACAAGTAATTAACGTGTAAAAGATATCTAGGTAGTAGTGAAATCTAAGTAAACACATTTTCTCAACTTATTGCTCACAACCTTAGTTAATTTAGTTTATTTTCATTTTTAGTATTTTATTTTGATTGCATCTTTAGTATTAGGTTAGTTGACTAGCAACTAATTCCGCCCAAATCTTTCAAACCCGAGATTTTTACTTGCTTTTCTAAAAAATATAAAAATACAAAAATAATCATCCCTCACCTTTAAAACTAGTATTTAGGTTTTCTAATCCTAGCGACACTAATCCTAGCTGAACGATCAATCCCCCGGTACTTGTCACTATACTATACTACAACGATCAGGTACGCTGCCTGGTGGGGGTTGTAAGCTTCTCAAAGATCCCTTGAGAGGTAAAGCCAGTGCGATTCCCACGTATCAAGTTTTTGGCGCCGCAGCCCGGGGAATAGTTATTGTCTAGGTTAGAATTTCTTTTTATTAGGGCTACTTGCTAGATTCCTTTCTAGTAAGATTTTATTTTTATTTTAGGTTTTCTTTAGTCTATCTTATTTCTTTGTGCCTTTGTTAGTAAATTAACTTCATTGACTATTCCGTTGACCATTATGGAAAACGCGAATCCACCCCTTTCCCCTAGAGAAGTGGCTGTGTCACGAGAACAAATTGAGCTCGACCAGGCATTTAGTGACCTAGCGACCGCCTTGTATTCAAATGAGGACCTAGGGCCTAATGATTTTGTGAATGTTGTTGAGGAACTAGAGGAAGGGGAAATAGATCCGAAGCTTAATGATTACTTTAATCTATACCCCACTAAGGAGGAGATTGCATATTATAATAATCTTATTGATAACCCGCAATCTCCTTGCACTATAATCGAACCTAAGATAAAGAGAGGTGATCCTAAGAATGCTAAAATACCATGTATGATTGGGTACAAACACGTTGAAAATGCTTACATTGACTTTAAATCCCCAATCAACATCATGTCCTCAAATGTTTATAATGATATTGTGAAAACAAGACTTGAACCTAGAAGAGATCCCAAATACCCCGGTGGAGTTTGTAACTTTGTCGGGAGAGTTAAAGGTTTAATGTTATTGATTGTCGATTATCCAATGTTGTGTTTGGCAAACCGTTTGTTGAGGAGTCTAAGTTGGAATACGATGAGATAGAAGGGACAATCCGATTTGCAAGTAACACCGATAGTATCACTTATAGGATGCCTAATAGGATGAAATAATTTCGCTTTCTATCCCGATTTGATAAGGACAACGTTGGTGCTTTTGAGGACATCAATGAAGAGGATAAAAAAAGGGCATGGATTATGTATGGGAAAAGAGGAGTCTTTTTTATAAGGATTGCTTAGCCCTAGGACCAAGGTATAAAGTTGATAAGGAATTGGCCAAAAGGATTATGGGGGCGATTGAGAAAAAGGTGATTGGTTTCTACAAAGAATATTTACAATCGGAGAGTGGAACCAATGATGAGGTCACGTAGTAACCCATGACCTTGAGTCTAGCTACAAGACTCGTAAATAAAGAAAAGCGCTTCTTGGGAGGCAACCCATGCTTTGTGTGATTTTATTTTGTTTGTTTGTTATTTGCTTCCGTATGCATGCTTTATTTTTATTGTTGGTTGATCATGTTTCTAAACTAAATAGTGGAAATACTTTACTTTGTTGTTTTGGCCTAGTCTTAACTCCACCTAAAAGTATTTTTGCGAAAGATAAGTGTAAGGGGAAACCCCAAATATGTTTGTAAGAAACAAACCGATCATGATTCTCCACAATATTAAATGAACATGTATATTCGTATTTGTTAGAGTCAAATGCTTGTATTGAATCATAATGAAGTTTTGGAAGATTTTCCAGGAAGTAGGACCAAGTTTTTTTCAGAAATTTTCCGGAAACTTAACATAAGAATTTCTGCAGGTCACTTCTGACGGCGTCACATGTAAAAATCTGGAAATTTTACCAGTTTTGTTTTTCTAACGGAGTCTTATGGTTTTTGTGAATTATTAAGTTTTATAATCTCCAGGAAATCTGCAAATTTCATTCCACAAGCATTATATCTTATCTTGTTTTCTAGGATTTAGTAACTTATATAGGATGCCGCCGATTTTACGCGAGGTTGTTTTTGTTTGTTTTCTCAGATTTACAGGTTATGTATGACAAGAAGATGATTTATATTCTGGAAGGGAAGCTTTGATTGTTCATTTTCTTGGAGGAAGATTTAACCTGGCCACCTTATTATCCATACCGAGCGAATCAGGGGAGTATTTGATTTCATTCTTTTTACTTATTTCACTTTTACATTCTTTACTTGAACATTGGGGACAACGTTCATCTTAAGTGTAAGGGGAGGGTAAAAAGATGATACCTTACATATGCACTTTCGCTTGAGTTTGTTTTGTTTAATAGTAGATGTGTAATAAAACTATAAGAAATACTTATTAGTGCAATTTTAGCACCAAATTTAAATTTTTTTACAACATTTAGGAGTGAAACTTTAGCCATAGCAAGCGTCTCATGGATAGGAGATTGTATGACTAGCACATAACCGTACCATTCAGAAAAATTTTCCACCCAAATATGTGAGGTTCGCCTTTAGATTTGATAGGAAAAGCATTTATTATTAGTGCTTATGAGTGTACCGGTAGCATTTAGATTCTAGAACTTGCGTTAGTGATGCATCCCGAGACCGCTAGTTAGACTACATTCGTGTGGTATGATTTACTACATGATAAGAGGCATTAGGATCACCCTTGTGTTAAACCCGTATCATAATTACTTGACCATTTAAGTCATATTACTTGGCTAGTTAAGTTAACTAATTTTTCTCACACCTTAGCGTTGTACTCATTTTTAGTACAAGAAACCCCTAGTACACCCCTCCGAGCCTATCTTTTCGTTTCTAACTTTAAGCATTTTACTTAAAGGAAGAATTTGTTACACCCCACTTAAATGTACAACCAAATCGCCTTAGCCTTCCGTGTATGCGCTCATTTTTAGTGCATTATTGTTATTTGTTTAAACCCTAAGTTAACTATCTAATTGATTACATGGTTGCTAAGTCGAGTCATATTATTGTACATATTGTTTTGGACGATTGGGACTCATGGGTAAAGTACTTATTTATGGAGTAATGGGGAAGAACATCATTTATTACCCCCATATGTGTGCTAATCTTAAAAGTGCTCCAAGTATTTTGATTTTCTTAATTCGAGTCATTAGATTAGTTTATTGTAAAGTATGTAAAAATTCAAGTGTAAGGGGAATTTTCATTCCCTATGATGTATTATTTTGGATAGTAGGGTAAGAGTGTCTAAAAAAAAAAAAAAAAAAAAAATCGAAAAAAAATAGAAAAATCAAGAAAAAGAAAAAAAATATAGAAAAAGAAAAAGAGAAAAAACATACGGACTACCATCCATGTTTACTCTATGTTCATTTTATGTTTTTGTTATTTTTCATTTATTAGCTTAAGTCAGGTCTAGTCTTGGCTTAGCAACGCCATATTGTACATGTAATTAACCAAGATTGTTAACTCGCCACCAGTAAAACTTCCTTTATCCAACAAAACCGTGTATTTCATATCCCTACACCTAACGTTACAACCCTTTTAAAAGACCTCTTTGATAGTTTATCCTAGGTGCTTACGCCATGTGGTGGAGGTTTGATCCTTTCCCAAGCCTATGGTAATCTATTTTGCTATGACAGGTAGTGAGAGATATCTTCCGTTTACATATTGTAATTTGTACTTTATTACACCCGAGAGATGTGAGTATCTAAACACTATTTGTGAGGTGCTAGTGTATGACCTCCATGCTTGTCTATTGGTCTTTAGTGGAACGATTATTTGTTGTAATTACTTTTATATTAGTCTTAAATGACCCCTAACTTGTATTTTGAGTAGAATAAAAGTGCATTTGCTTGAGGACAAGCAAATCTCAAGTGTAAGGGTATATGATGAGGCGAAAAATGAACCACTTTTAGGGGGTCATTTAAGCCCGGAATTGAATTTATTTGATCAAATATTGCCCTAAATCGTTCCTTTTGTGATTTTAGGTACTTTGGGAGAGAAATCTGGAAAAGGAAGCAATTCAGACGTTTTTGGAGAATAAAAGTGAAGAAAACGCCAAAGTCTTAATTTTCCTTGCTGGGAATAGTAGGTGACGGCGTCAAGAAGGAATTTCTGACGGCGTCAAGAGTAATTTCCATGACGACCCAGTACAGATTTGACGGCGTCACGAAGTAGGGCGTCAAGAGTAAAATTCATGACGGCCTGGAAATGCATAACACATGACGACGTCAAAAGTAGATCAAGGCAGTCCGAGAAGTATTTTGGCGGCGAGATGACGGCGTCACAAGATTTGTCTTGACGCCGTCAGACCCTATTTCCTATATATAGTTTCTAATTTTCACATTAAAAAGAGAGAAGTTTTGGAGAAACCCTAAGTACGAACTTGGTACGAATTTTACAGGTTTTTCAAGGGTTCTAAGCCCTTGATACCTTTCATGTGTAATTGAGATAAGTATTCTTTCAATTCAATCAATATGTCTATGTGTTGGTTGTCTATATCTTGTTCTTGTCTTAATTTCACCATGCTATGCTAGATCTATCTTGTGTTTGCTTGGATCTAATGAAACCTAGATGTTAATTATGTGTTGATTACTTGTTTATAGTTGTATTGGATGAATGAATTTGATGTTAGGCTTAAGAAAACTAGCAGATCTCCAAATGGTAACATGCTTGAACGTCTTAGGAAACATGAACTGACGTGCACTAGGTTTTATTGGTTGTATTTAATGCATGAGTAAATTCTAATGATCCCATGTTATGAGCTTCTTAGCCGGCTCGAGATAGGAGTGAAGTAGGCACTCATAGGATTGGGGAATTAAGTGCGCTACCCCATGAATGGTATTAAGGAATACAATCCGTCATCTACGCAACTATAACAAGTAATTAACGTGTAAAAGATATCTAGGTAGTAGTGAAATCTAAGTAAACACATTTTCTCAACTTATTGCTCACAACCTTAGTTAATTTAGTTTATTTTCATTTTTAGTATTTTATTTTGATTGCATCTTTAGTATTAGGTTAGTTGACTAGCAACTAATTCCGCCCAAATCTTTCAAACCCGAGATTTTTACTTGCTTTTCTAAAAAATATAAAAATACAAAAATAATCATCCCTCACCTTTAGAACTATTATTTAGGTTTTCTAATCCTAGCGACACTATTCCTAGCTGAACGATCAATCATCCGGTACTTGTCACTATACTATACTACAACGATCAGGTACACTGCCTGGTGGGGGTTGTAAGCTTCTCAAAGATCCCTTGAGAGGTAAAGTCTGGTGCGATTCCCACGTATCAAGTATTAACAAGCAATCTATTTCATGAAATATGTAATCCTTTTGCTCATAGTTTCTTACTCCTAGGTTGCTCTTAACATATTTTGTTGTTAAAATAAAACTTGTATGAGAACAGAGTTCTAAAAAGCAATCCCAAAAGAAACCAACTCATAACACACATTACACATATAATAGAACAAACACCAAATATCTTGACCTCTACCGGCCTCTAATATAGTGACATAAATCGAATTTAAACAGGAAATACAAAATGCAGGTCAAAGTAAAATTTGACACAACAATCATGGAACATCATATGTTGTATGTTTAAGCTTATTTTTGGGTTTATGAGCTTATCTTGTTTCCGGCTTATTTTTCATAAGCTCAACTTTTTCGGCTTATGTTGACACATACGGGCTTATGTAGGCGTATTATAACATAATAATTTATATAAACACATAAATTTTCAAATAAGCCAAAGAATTACAAAACATAAGATGAAAATAGTTAAGCTCCTAAGCACACAAATAAGCTTAAACAAGCACTCAATAAAATGTCGGTGTTTATGAGTTTATTAGCTTATATAAGTAAAATAAGCTCGATGAAGTGTTTGGGTAAGCTTATATGGTTGAGCTTATGAGTTTATATGATGGCGTTTTGATAAGCTCAAATTTTGTGTGGTATAACAAAAAGACTTTTATACCCTTATTGAACCTTACGAATTGAGCAAAACTAGTTGCCATCAAAACAAAGTATTAACAAGCAATCCGAAACATCTTAACATAAGATCCATTTCGGTTTAGATAATCGTATATACACAAGCATCAACATACTCTAAAATTAAACTAACACCACATAATAATGACAATAATAAATTGTTAGGTAGTTTGAGAATTAATGCCATGTAGCTTAGCTATATAACATAAGAAAAAAAAAACCCCGTTTCTCGAACACTCAAACAAGTCAATTATATCCCAATTAACTAGCAAACTGTAAACTTTGGGTTTTACAACTATTTGAAAAACTTGTTTAAATTTGGGTTTTAAGCAACGACGACTAGTTAAGTGTAATAATATCACATATACACACATACAGCTATCCTAGTCTCTTCAACGTCGATAAGTAAGCTATAGTGAAGCTAAAAGTATCCATTTGTGTAAAGCAAAGGTTGATTAACATTTTAATAAGAATAATCAAGTCAAGTAGAGAATGCTACTAAAATCTAGACGAGCTCGATCACCACTTAGTCAAGATCTAGTCACTTTTGAGGTAAAAGTCAAAATACACACAAAAATTATGGTTGATCTAATAGTCATCCTAAACATAAACTTGTACATATAAACCATTCATTATATCAAACAACTTGATCATCTACTGATAGAGATTTTAAAATGTATAGAAAGCATTTATAACCAAACATGACTAACTTTAACTAAATATTCCAAATTATAACTTATAAGCATGAAATTACACACATCTTCTTATTAAATGTCACACAAACATAAATAATCCTAAAATAAATAAAAATACTCGATAGGAAAATAAGTTATTATTAAATGTAACACAATTTATAAATTGCAAATCAAATATAGAGACTTAAAACTAAAAAAAAAAAAAAAAAAAAAAAAACAAAAAAAACAAAAAAAAAACAAAAAAACAAAAAACATTCCTATTAATAAATATCACACGCATAATAAACTATTAATCTCATCCAAAACAAAAAAATCAAAACATCATAACAAAACTATTTTATAACATTCTAAATCCATTTAAACAAATTTACAAAAATATCCACTATTCATATAAATAAATAAAAAACATAATCCTATTAATATCACACGCATATTAAACTATTCTCATTCAAATCAAAACATAACTATTTTCTAACTTTCTAAATCCATTTAAACAAATTTACAAAAGTTAGTTTAATAAACAATTCACATAAATAAATAAAAACACATAAATAAACATAAAATAAAAAAAATAAAAAATAAAAAACAATAGTTAGATTTACCTGTAAAGTAGAGCAACTCAAATCACAGCAACAAACTGAAAAATAAACACACAAATAAACATTAAAAAAAAAATAGATTTACCAGAAAAGTAGAGACTTGTAAAAGTGTTTAATGAAGTAAAAAAGTACTTAAAAATAATTCAGAAATAGAACAAAAACAATTTTTTGTGTGTGGTTTTTCCGTATCTATGTGTGTTTTT
This sequence comes from Artemisia argyi, assembly GCA_030686995.1. Classification (NCBI taxonomy): domain Eukaryota; kingdom Viridiplantae; phylum Streptophyta; class Magnoliopsida; order Asterales; family Asteraceae; genus Artemisia; species Artemisia argyi. The sequence goes on along the minus strand of CM060693.1, from coordinate 181,365,909 downwards.
GAGTGTGTGTTTTCATTATTTTAAGGGAAAAATATTTAATAATGTACCATACTTGTCACAAAAATTACTTTCGTGTAGCGTACAAAAAAAATAGCTTTTTGATGTACTGAACTTTCATTTTTGTCCTTTTTGATGTATTTTCGTGACAAAAATGTCCTTGGATTTTCAATATTTTGAGGGACAAAAATGTCAATAGTACATAAAAAAAGCCAAAAAATGAAAGTTCAGTACATCAAAAAGCTATTTTTTTTGTTCGCTACACGAAAGTAATTTTGGTGACAAGTATGGTACATTATTAAAGATTTTTCCCTTATTTTAAAAACATAAAAAAATGACAATGTGTTTGTTTGTGTGTGTTTACACCGAGTGTGTGTGAAAGTGTGTGTTTGTAGTGCATGTTTAATGTGTGCTTTTAGTGTGTGTACCTTCGGGTGAGATGATGGTTTGCAGTAGTGTGTTTGGTGGTGATGTAATAAATAGTGTTTGCTTTATGCAGACACATACACAAATGTCACTCTTTCTTTATTTACCCATACACCCCCTCTTCTGTATCTAATCTTTGCAGTATAATTTGGTGTTATTACAATCATAATATCAGGAGTTACGAACAAGCTCAAACAATAATAGAGAGGTACTTTACCATCCATAGTGAGGGAAACATTTTCACTCGTAATTGTCAACCAGAAGTTGTAAGCTTTACTTTTATCTCCGTGAGCCATTTGTGGTATGAGTATGTAGGTGATGGTGAGATACATGAGATTAACTCATATATAGCCCATAAAATTCTAAACACATAGCATGGGGAGATCATGAAAGCTACATGTGTTAAACCTATAGTATAGTCTTAATTATTAGTACTTCGTATATATCTCATACAAAATACATACTAACACAATATGATACTTTTAATTTTAGTAATGGTAACTTAATTACGACGTTTATATAATATAATAATACCTCTACGGGTTTCGGGTGTACAATTCTCCCACCCTTAAATGACATTCCGTCCTCAAAATTTATTCTTGAAATAAATGAGGATGCTCATTCCTCATCTATTCCTCGGGTTCCTGTCTTATATTTGATTCCTTTCGGTGCCTCAGTTGGACTTTAATCAACGGTATTATCATATTTCGGAGTTGTCTTGTCTTTTTTCCCAAAATACCCTCTGGTTCTTCTTATGAAGCCAACTCCGGGTCAATCTCAACATCATCTAAAGTAATTACACTAGTTTAATCCACCATGCATTTCTTTAAGTACGACACATGAAAAATATTGTGAATGCCCCTCGTTTCTTCGGGTAACTCTAGCACGTAAGCTACCTCCCCAACACGCTCCAAAATTTTGAAATGTCCTATAAATCTTGGACAAAGCTTTCCTTTGTTTTTGAATCGTAACACTCCTTTCCACGGAAAGACTTTTAATAAACAAAGTCTCCCACTTCAAACTTGATCGATCTACTGTTATTATCAACACAACTTTTCAATCGATCTTGAGTCGTCGTTAAGAAACTCCGGTTAATAACTCACTGGTTTTGTCACCAGATCTAGGGTTTTCAACATTAAAAAAATAAATAAAATAAAAACCGAAAAGAAGAAGAATAAGAAGAATAAACCATTAGAGTTGGTTAAGGGGAAAAGAAAAAAGAAAACCATTTAGGGTTGAGAAACGAAAGGCGCCTTTTCTGAATGGTTTTCGTGAAAAGTAATTGACGAAAAGTAATTATCTGACGACATCCTTGAAAATGAAGAAAATACGTGTCCTATCGCACCACTAACTGAGAATACTGGCGGTAGGCAGTGAAATTCGGTGGCATAAATTCCCGTCCCATTGTAATCTATTGTGGTTTAGTAAATTTAAGATATTTCTCTTCCATAGGGGACGATCTAATGCAGCATGTCCATGGTTGTTAAGTTGTCTTGCGCCTGGTCTTTGAAATGACAAAGCAGGTTGTCCATCCATGGTTGTTATCATCCACTAGAAATGTCACATAATAAACATGAGAAATATTCTGAGTTTTCAACTTTAACTTAAAACATATGCAAATCAGTTTGCCTTCTAGAAGAAATGTAGTATCTTCTCAAAGCATAAATGTCAACTCCGTACTAAATACACACTCAAGGTAGTTGACCAACTCAAACTTATCATCTTATTCAATGAATACTTTAACATTGTGGATTTTTTATGCATCAAAGCTGTATAGCAAGTCCCAGTTAATAATTGTTTGAGCACAATTGCAAGTAGATCGATGCTAGGTTTCGTGATAAACATAAACAACCGACAACATAACATAAAAAGGAGTATTCCTAAGTTTACTAATAGGTTCTTTTCAAACATTTATTGATACTCCATATGTCAGCAAGCAATATCCATCATTTACGCCAAGATTCAAATTAGTAATTACACAGTTAGGATACTCATTCGTTTCGTACTGAGAAAAAAAGACCACCGGCTTCCTCAATCATATTATGCGAAATACAAAATCAAAGAATAAGTGTTAGTAACTTTAGGTAATGATCAGCTGGTCATGCACACCCTTTTATAGGGTTAAATCAATAAAAAAATTACCAACATTTAATGATCTTTATATCATTGTGACATCATGTAACAGAATCTGAATAATAAAGTAATTTAGGCAGTTATTGGGTTGATAGCCTTAAAGGCACATAGCTGCTCCTCTCCCATGGCAGATAACATGGTCACAACCACGTATCTCCCCGCTGCTAATCGAGTCATGATATGCACTTGGATTATTAACATGATGAATCAAACTTCATAACTCTTGCATGCCATGAATTAGAGTTAAAATGTATAACTAAGCAAGCATAAAGAATGGTATACCCGATCCAAATGAGTCTGATTAGTCACTTCGAAAAACAAAGCCCGAACACCTAGGTTTAGCAAAACAACCTGAAATAAATTGTCTATTGTCAAAAATCATTTGAACATTTTTAGAAAAAATTTACAAAAGCAAACATACAGTTCTTGGGCCACGGATACCAACAACCTTGAAGTTAACACGAGGAACCTGTACAAAAATACCATTACTTTACATAAAAATAAAAAAATAAAAATTCACTTGTTGTTAACACGAGGAACTTGTACAAAAATACCATTACTTTACATAAATATAGACATGCCTGTTCCTATTAAAGATGTCATGAGCAACAAACTTACGCCAATTTGGACGGTGCCTAGTTGAAGCATATTCAACATCCGAAACCCAATTACAAGTAGAAATATAAGCAAATTAAACCAGCCTAATAATAAAATGATAGCATAAAATATTTTAAATAAAAATTAACTAAACCAACCTTGCACGGTCTGTTTTTTATCACAATAAAATGCCCTTCCCCAATTTTACGAGCTTCTTTAGTAGTTAAGGCGTTGGCCATAATCGAACATCAGAGAGCTACTTGAGGGAGCCAGCTTAAACTTTTTTTAATGAAGTGAAACGACCTATTGTTTATGAAATGCTTTTGTTACCCCTTAAACTTTTTTTTTTTTTTTTTTTTTTTTTTTTTTTTTTTTTTTTTTTTTTTTTTTTAAAAGCAACCTTTAAGTTTATAAAGTTAGAAATACACCTATTGTTATTGGGATATGTTTGTAATCGTTATAAGTTACATTTATCGGGTGTAACAATTCTCCCACCCTTAAACGGGATTCCGTCATCGGAATTTATTCTTGAAATAAATGAGGATGCTTATTCCTTATCTTCGCCTCAGGTTCCCATCTTATACTTGATCCCTTTCGCTGCCTCCATTGGACTTTAATCAACGGTATTATCATATTTTGGAGTTGTCTTGTCTTTTTTCCCAAAACGGCCTTCGTTTCTTCTTGTGAAGTAAACTCCGGGTCAATCTTAACATCATTTAAAGTAATCACACTAGTTTCATCCGATAGACAGTTCTTTAAGTATGATACATGAAAAATATTATGAATGTCCCTCATTTCTTCGAGTAACTCTAGCACGTAAGCTACCTCCCCAACGTGCTCCAAATTTTTGAAACGTCCTATAAATCTTGGACCAAGCTTTCATTTGTTTTTGAATCGTAACATTCCTTTTCACGGAGAGATTTTTAACATAACAAAGTCTCCCACTTCAAACTCGATCGACCTTATTCTATTATCAACACATCTTTTCCATCGATCTTGAGCCGCCTCAAGTCTTTCACAACTTGCCTCTATATTCTCAGTAGTCGCTAATATAATATCCGTACTAGCTAGTTCTCTTTTACATAGAGCATCTCATGGTGGCATCTTGATACTTGAATTATAGCTATTATTGTAGGCAAATTGTTGGAAAATTTAGTGCACTTGAGGGTTGAGTTCAAACTTGGCAATGGGTCAGGAGGTACGGAGTGTACACCCATCAGGTCCCTGAACACCCTGACTCATATAGTGGTTAAGTGTTATTCAGTATCTGATGAAGTTCAGTGAGTTCACTCCTTGAGGGAGTGATACTATGGACTGAATGGTATTCAGCAGGATGATGAGTTCAACTCTCATCAGGGAGTTGTCTTGTCCTCAGGGACTAGCTCATCAGTGAGTATAACGAACTCACAGGACTGAATTCAAACTTGATTAGTAATTGTTTTGACCTATTCAAGTGGCAGTTATAACTGCATTAATGACCACGTTTAATTGGTCGTGTAACCACTAATACCTATAATTATGGAGGCAAATTAAGTGGGATTAATGGGCCGTTAATCACTCTTAATTCCATTAACTAAGGTTGAGTAATATTACCTATAAATAGGTAAATCAATTGATGCATGAAAGATATACAGAAAACACATAACACTTAAACGCAAAGGGTTATTGATTTGTGCCTAAATCATTAACAAACATTTGGTCTTATCCCAAGTAGATATTCGTGATACCCAGGCATTAGGGTCGAATAGTTTAGTTTGAAAAGTGATAACACGATTCCAAGTGATATCCGGTAACCTTAATTGGTACGTAGTTAGGCTATTGATTATCTTCACCCTGTTCTGGGCTCATAACCTCCAACAAATTCGGCCAAAGGTGAATGATCATTCCAATTGCTTTTAAAATCAATCACACAAGCCCGTAACATATCTAACCAATTGGGCTAGCTCAGTTGGCCACCAAGGTTTCTTTAATGTGCATTGGCGAGGGGATGTTTGGCTAAGGGAGGTCTTAAGTTTGAGTCCCACCTAAGACTTTTACCTTTTCAGGCAATAATTCAAGGTCATCATATTACCCAATTGGATATCACTGTTAAACCTGAACCATTAATAACTAACAAGCCGTTCAAAAAAGTAGGGGTGAGCAAACAAAACCGAAAAAACCGAAACCGAACCGAAAACCGAAAAAACCGAACAAAAAAAACCGACCGAAACTAAAAACTGATGGTTCGGTTTTAAATTTTTCAAAAACCGAAAAATATGGTTCGGTTTCAGTTTTCGTCCAAAAACCAAACCGTAAAAACCGAACCGAACTGATTTTATTATATAATAATGTATAATTATTATAATATGAATAAATAACTAAATAAATCAAATTTATAAATTAATATTCGTTTTGTTGGTAGATTTATAATATATTTATCTTAATGTTTATGTTTATATGCGTGTTTGACGTGTCGTGTGTTTACTGGAGAATATATATCAATAAATATACGACGATGATCACCTATATATATGTTCACTTGCATTTGTGTAATTATAGATTTATGAAATAAACATTATTATTCTTAGATTGATCAAAAAAATAAATAAGAATAACCAAATTTCTATATAATACAAGTTTGTTGGTATAAATTTGTCATACCAAAATATAAACGGTTAGAAACCGAACCGAAACCGATAATAAACCGAAAAAACCGAACCGTAAAAAACCAAACGGTTTTGATTTCGGGTTTTATAAAAACCGAACATGACGTTTCGGTTTCGGTTTTAGCCAAAAACCGACCCAAACCAAACCGTGCACGCCCCTAAAAAAAGCCACAACCATATGAGTTGTAGGTCTATAAAAATCAAATAAATATTTACTTTAACTAAAAAAAAAAGAAAAAAAAAATATATTCACATACCCCGTGCAGCATTGCGTCTGGTCATAGCTTACTCACTCTCTCATCGCCTTTCCCTAAAACCCTAAATCCACACACACTCAAAACACACACATCATCATCCATCCATCTATCTATCCATCGCATTTTTTTCCGTTACGACAAACTATTAATAATCAGTTAGTTAGTTAGTTAGTTAACCTCTAATTAACCAGCTCAATGGAGCCATGGCTATCACTCGCATCTTCCGTCCCGGTCTCGTCTACCAAACGCCGGATTCAGATCTTTCGATCCGAAATTCCTTCCGTTTTGCTTCATTCAGGTTGTTTATATCTTCAATTTCTTCGTTTTTTTAGTGTTATTTTATCGGTTTATGTAATATGATGAGAATGCAGTTGCTTGTTTTAGATTTTAGGTGATGTTATCGAGTTATCGGTTTATGATATATCGCGCGATAGCGGTTGTTTCGTTTGTACTGGAATTTAGGCTGTTTGTTGAAATTTTAATTTTGCTACTATTTGCGATGTTCTATTGATTCGTTATCGATTTATCGGTTTATAATATGTTAATTTTGCTAGTTTTTCGTCTTTGATGTTATTTTATCGGTTTATAATAATATGATGTGAATGCAGTTGCTTATTTTAGATGTTAAGTCATGTTATCGGTTTATGATATATCGCGCGATAGCTGTTGTTTTGTTTGTACTGGAATTTTTTAGGCTGTTTGTTGAAATTTTAATTTTGCTACTATTTGTGATGTTCTATTGAATGAAGACTGATTTCTGTTTGCGATGTTATATTTTTACATTATCGATTTATCGGTTTATAATATGTTAATTTTACTAGTTTTTCGTCTTTGATGTTATATTTTGTTATTTTTTCGGTTTATAATAAATGATGCGAATGCGGTTGCTTATTGTGTAGATGTTATTTTAGTTGAATTAATTTAGGTTTTTTATGTTATTTTTATATATATTGTGAATGTAGATGATGATTTTTAGGCTTTTTGTTGAAATGTTGATTTTAGCTTACTAATATTCATTTGTGATGTTATCGAGTTATCGGTTTATTGATATACCGCGTGAATGCAGTTGCTTATTGTTGATGTTAGTTGAGGTTTTTTTATTGAAATTATGATTTTCATTTGTGATGTTATCGAGTTGCTTTGTTGAATGTTAATTTAAGTATCTGATTTGTGTTTGTGATGTTATAATGATGTGAATGCAGCTGCTTATTGTTGAACTGTTGATTCTGCTTCTTATTATCGGTTTATATTGTTAGATTATCAAGTTATCAGTTTATGTTAAATTTTATCGAGTTATCTGTTTATAATATATGATGCGAATGCAGTTGCTTATTGTGTAGATGTTAGTTTAGTTGAAATGCTGATTTATTTTACTGATTTTCGTTTTTGAATTGTGATGTTGTATTGTTACGTTATCGAGTTATCGGTTTAATGATATATGATGTGAATGTAGATGCTTATGTAGATGATGATTTCAAGGTTTATTATTGAAATGTTGACTTTAGGTTACTGATTTTCGTTTGTCGTGTTAAATTTGTTACTTTATCGACTTAGAGTTACTGGTTTTTTTTTGTTTGTTTGTGATGTTATCTTATTGGTTTATGATCTATGATGTGAAATTAGTTGCTTAGCGTGAAGTGGAGTTTAGGTTTATTGTTGAATTGTTATTTGAGATGTTGTATTGTTATGTTGTCGAGTTATTGATTTATATTCTTGGATTATCGAGTTATTGGTTTATTATGCATGGCGTGAAGTCGTGAATACAGTTTCGTATTGTGGATGTTAGTTTAGGTTGTTCTTGAAATGTTGATATTAGCTTACTGATTTTTGTTTTGTGATTTTATATTGTTTTGCTATCAAGCTAATGGTTTATAATATGTTAACGAATATTCAAGCTATTGATTTATCATATACGATGTAAATGCAGTTGCTTCTAATCTAGTGTAACGCAGGAAATGTAGAGTTTGATATTTAGGTTTTTGTTGAAACGTTAATCACTTAATTTTACTTCTGATTTTGGTCGGGTTATTGTGTAATGGAATTCAGTAAAGTTATACGCAATTTTAGTTTATTTATTTAATTTTTTATAATTGAAATGTTACATCTAGAGTACCGAATTTTGTTTGTGATGCACTGATGCTATATTGCTATCGTCTTATTCGTTTACGATATATGATGTGAATGTAGTTGCTTAGCGTGTAGTGATGTCTATGAAACGTAAATATTGTGGTTTGATACTTTGATGTGTACTTTTGTGTTAATAGGAGCCTTTAGTAATTGTATTTATTGAAAATGTAGGTTAAGGTGTAATATGTGTATGTTATTTGCATAAAAAGATGCAATTGATAGATTGATGCTATTGATAAATATAACAAGAGCATGCTTTGACTGCAGGAGTAATAATCACAGATGTATATTGTGTGTAAATTTGATAATTAAATTTACCTTTCTGTTTAATTCTGTACCTCGATGTATGTATATGCTCTAGAAATATCCCTCGAGAATATAAATAAATTGTTTTGGTTACATGGATCAAGGAATGTTCTGTTTTCTGATGGGTTTACTTTTATGTTTAGTTCTATTTTATATATTAACATACACGGACTCATTATGGATTTGCCTTGGGCAAGAGAATGGTTTTTAAAGCTCGCAAACACTTTAAACTCACTTTGTAGTCCAGTGGCTTGATTTGGCTCAACTCTTTGCCTGATAGTTGATTTACGTTATATTCTCTTATTCTAATTGTGTTTAACAATAATCAATATTTATGCAGAAATGTCAGCCGAGTCTGCATCGCAGCTGGTGGATTTAATATTCATGACATTATATATTTACGATGACCGAGGTTCAAGGAAAGCTGTTGATGATTTGATCGTGAAATTGTTAAAGGAGGCTATATTTATGAAAACTTTTGCTGCAAATCTTGTGCAATCCATGGAAAAACAGTTGAAAGTTCAGTCTCACGTTGGCTGCTATAGACTTATGACGTGGTCGTGTCTACTTCTATGTAAAAGTCAATTTATCTCGGTATCAAAAAACGCATTTAGCAGAGTTGCAGCAGCACAAGCCTCTATTCTTCAAGTTAGCTTGCAAGGATCTTCCCATGAGCGCAGAGCTTGTAGAAGAAGTTTTATTCATTCATTTTTCGAGGTTGACTACTTTCATGAAGTATTATAGACGCCATTTTACCCAACATCACATTTCTTATTTTTTTATTTGTTTTTTTGTTAATGCTTCAGTCACCCGACATTTTCGGTTTGTACATGGAGGAATTGAAAAGTGCAAGAATCTCTATCAAAACTTCTCCAGAGATGCTATGTGTAATGCTGGACTTTTCAAGTTCAAAGCCTTCGCTGTTTGAACAATGGAAGGTAAGCATCTCTGTCCAGTAGACTCATCTTATAAGGCCATGGTTTATTAAATTCTAGCGAATGTTGTTATATTGGACTCAACAAGAGCCTCGGGCAGCGGATTGGGGAATAGGTTAAAACAAGTAATTTTTGTACAGTCCTGGTTGATCTGATGACCATCACACTTTTTGATTAAATTGTTTGCCATCTTACTAATAGTGTGTCAAATATAATTACAAATTTATTAATTTTCTGTAAATATCTAGTTTTTTTTAAAGTAATTGATTTAGGATGTTTTATGCAATGAAATTATACTTTTGGTTGCCTGTTTGGCCTTTAAAGGTAAAGTTGTGATTTTACTTGTGATGGCTCAGTGCAATTTCTTACTTAGTCAAGTTTAAACATTCATTATTAATTCATGTAGTCAAGTTTACATGGATGGCTCAGTGCAATTTCTTACTTGTCTATTTACTGCATCATACAGCCGGTGTATCTTGATATGTATCTTCAAGCGGTTCTGAACGCGAAGGATAAACCAACAAAAGCCTTGAGTGAAGCTTTTCGTTCATTGTTTTTGCATCTGTCACATGAAGATTTCAAGGGTGTTGTTATACCTTCATCTGTTAAAATGCTAAAGAGGAATCCTGAGCTTGTTTTGGAAGCAATCGGGGTCCTTTTTAGACATGTTAACCTGGATCTGAGTAAGTATAGTGCCGAGATTCTGCCAGTGGTACTATCACAGGCTCGCCATGCTGATGAAGGAAGAAGACTTGCTGCCTTGGATATTGTCAGATATCTAAGTCAAAAGTCTAGCAATCCTGATGCTATTGAGTCAATGGCCAATGCTGTTAAATCTATACTTGGAGGTTCTGAAGGAAGACTTGCCTTTCCGTACCAGAGGGTTGGCATGATACATTCATTGCAGGAATTATCCAAATGTCCTGAAGGGAAATATCTTTCTAGCCTGTCTCTGTCTGTTTGTGGCCTTCTTTTGACCACTTACAAGGATGATGGTGGGTCCTCATGCTGTTTTTATTTTTCGTTGGACCTAGGCTTTGTCCCCTACTCGTGTTTGTGTCTGATCTTAATTGATAAATCTATCAACAGTGTGGCTATTTGGTCCCATTTACCTTTGAATGGGTTAATTTTGTTACACTCTTATCTCTTAAGAGTAGGCAAAAAAAAAAAAAAAAAAAAAAAAATGCTTTGTTAGAGTGCAAGTGTATACTCACTTTATACAACCTTTTAATTCTTTTTATTTTAGATTATTACTCTAATAAAATTTTGTTGCTGTATTTGACACACTATTTAATAATTGAATCTTGTTATTGTATCTGACGTACTTTTTAGTTATAAAATATACAAATCTGTTCGACTAAAAGCTTTTTTTTTTTTTTTTTTTTTTTTTTTTTTTTTTTTTGGGTTAATTCAACCTGATTTCACTCTTCATCCAGAGAATTACTTGTTTTGAGCGGGTTACCTACCAACCCTTTTGATCAGTTATAGTTGACATATGATGTCTTGGATTTGATAGAGAGATGATTAACTTTTTTGATTTCCAGGAAATGAAGAGGTAAAGCTTGCATGTTTAACTGCTCTAGCTTCTTGGGTTGCAAGATCTACAGATGCTATTGGGCCAGAACTTCTTTCGTTTATCGGCTCAGGGCTCAAGGAGAAGGAATCACTAAGAAGAGGTCATCTTAGATGCCTTCGAATCATATGCAAAAATGTCGATGCAGTTTTACCTGTGAGGAAGCTAACCTAACACAATTTTCTATATTTTATCGTATTCTTTACAACTTATTTCTTGTGGCTAAAGCTTTTGTGACACGTCTTCCATCAGATGTCTTCCCTACTCGTGCCTCTTGTTCAACAAGTAAAAACTGGTTATACTAAAGCAGCCCAACGATTGGATGGCATATATGCGTTATTTAGTGTGGTGAAAATTGCAGCTGCTGATATTAAAGCAGGTGTCCTGACGTGAACCCTTTATCTCTTTATTGTTTGTTTTTTACTTGTTTACATTGACAACTAGAAGTGTTTGATCGAAATATAACTTTTTGATATATTCTGTGAAGATGAAACTGTGTCAAAGGAAAAGATCTGGTCTTTGATTTCTCAGAATGAACCTTCGGTTGTCCCTGTAGCCATGGTATTGTTATTTACTCATTTCACTTATTTTCAGTTTTCTGCATATGTAATCCAACATGCTATTAACACACTTGGATGTACACGTACACATACACATACACAATGCATAGGTGCGGACTTTTTATTTGGAGTACTCTTCCTGCATTTACATTTGTGGTGTGATTGCTATGCAGGCTCCTAAACTATCAGTGGAGGACTGTGAAACATGTATTGAATTACTTGAGGCGCTCTTTTTAGATCATCCTCACAGGTTTTTGTCTCTTCAAATGTTTGATACTATTGATTGATCTTTATCAATGCTCACAATCCCCGTTATTTTCTTTAAATGATCTTCGTTCTTACCTGTTTTACAGAGTTTTCGAGAATCTTAATGTGAAATCACTCATGCAGGTAAAGTACTTGAGGTTGTAACATAAATCTCATTCTCATTATTGATCTATTGACTGTTGACTGTTGACTGTTGACAATGCAGCTTCTCCTTACATTTCTGTGCCATTCGAGTTGGGACATTCGCAAAGCAGCTTATGGTTGTACTAAGAGGATTTTGTCTGCTTCTCCCAAACTATTTGAAATTCTCCTAGTTGAATACTCAGATTACCTCACAGTTGTTGGCGAAAAAGTTCTAGCAAAGTCCAGGTACAATTTCTATGACAGTAACAATTCCCATTGTCAGTTTCTTTTGGAACCCATATTCTGTTGGAGGTCAGATGACCATGTAATAATATGAACTATGTATTGTAGTGAAACAGAAAGTTCATTGGACGCTCAAGTAGCTTACCTTCCATCTGTGGAGGTTTTGGTGAAGGCTTTGCTGGTTATTTCATCTGGTGTCGTTGCCGCTGCACCTAGTTCCTGCATACGCCTTATATTCTGCTCTCATCATCCATGTCTAGTTGGCACAGCCAGAAAAGATGCAGTTTGGAAGGTGAGTTATCTCTGTTAATGCGAATTTGAAGTGGTGCAAGTTGGCGCACTCCACATTCGTCAATGACATTTTTTCTTTACAGTATCATTAGCTAACCATCTAATATTTTGTTTTCCCAGAGATTACAAAGGTGTTTACGAGCTGTTGGCTTTGATGTCGTTGAACATATAATGGCGGATGTCAGTAACTTGTGTAAGGTAATTGTAGCTTTATGGGTTGTGGAAACTTTTTTTTGAGTATTTTCTGCATCAGATCAAGTATCTATAGTTAATGTAATATATAAAATCAAATCTAAAATTGCTGTGCACCGAATACTGTATCACTTTGTGTTGTGACTATATTATAGCTTTCATAGGATTGTGCCCTTTCATTACCTTTATTATATTATTTGATAATTGTTAACCTTTATTTGTTAATATAGAGTCTGGTCGGACCTATGGGATTGATGAGCACAAGTCATTTGGAACAAGAAGCTGCTATACATGCTTTGTCAACTTTGATGACAATTACACCGGCAGAAACCTATGTGGAATTTGATAAGGTTACCATCAATGAAAATTTTCATTAATCATTAGATGGGGTCATCATTTGGTGTTCACAGTAACATTCATGTCAACTGATATTTGATTTTCTACAGAACTTGAGAAGTTCTCCTGATCGAGATGCACACGATTTGCTATCAGAATATGATATTCAGGTCAGAATAATATATGCACTTATCATGAAAATGGCCATCTTTTTATTGTTTAATTCTCTTGTATCATGATCAATTCTTTTTCTTTCATCTGAACGTATTTGCACTTCTATTTTGTTGGTATGGAGCATCTTTATGACTTAACTATTTTACCTTGGATTTTACACTGGCAGATTTTCAACACCCCTGAAGGGATGCTGTCCACTGAGCAAGGCGTTTATATTGCAGAGTCTGTAGCTTCTAATAACATGAAGCAGGCGAAAGGCCGTTTTAAGCTTTATGATAACAATGAAAGCATGGTGATATTCATATGTCTGTTTATTTTATTTCTGTTCTAACTTCCTGAGCAATTTAATGATATTAAACATGTTCTCCTCGATTGCAGGAAAATGGGAATTCCTCCACTGGAAGGCGAGACACTGTCAGTAAAGAGCGTGCTGGTGCGGGGAAGAAGGATACAGGAAAACCTACCAAAAAGCCTGGTAAGTGTCTTTTAGTTTATTTATTTCCTTACAAATGCAGGTGGTACTTTTGAGTTTTGACTTATTCACTTATGAATGGGGCTGCTTTGGGTTTTAATTTGGGGTCAAATGGGTCCACTGTGAAAAGTTAGCTAAAAGGGTCATCTTCCACACAAGTTGGAAAGAGCCCACGAATGCATATGAGCTCCTAACCAGTTTTATATAAAGATTTGTTTTTTTATTGTAATAATGATGTTTTTGTAATCTTAGGCATCTTTATATATATAAATAGACAAAAAGTTTGTGTAGTCCAATCTGACCTGGCCCCCTTGTTTACCCCTACTAAATATTAGTTAGGGCTCGTTTTAACCAGACCCGTTTTTTACCTGCTACCCAACTCGCCTAATCTACCCAATTTGCCAGCTTTACTCACAAACATGACCACATGGGTTTATGTTTTGCTCCTTTTTTTGGTCTAACTAGATAAACATAAGACATCAAAGGAGGAGGCACGTGATTTGCAGCTTCAAGAGGAAGCTAGTGTACGTGAGAAGGTCATGAAAATACAGAAGAATATTTCCTTGTTGCTGAAAGCTTTAGGAGAGATGGCTATAACTAATCCTGTTTTCACACATAGTGAATTGACCTCTGTGGTTAGTGTCTCTCTATATGTTTTAGGTAGTAATACGTTATTTTGCTGCTTTCCCATTTCTCAGTATTTAAGGTTGAATACTCGTGATCATGTCAGGTCAAATTTGTGAATCCATTACTGCATTCTCCAATAGTTAATGAGTCAGCTTATGAAACAATGGTGAAGCTATCAAAATGTACCGCACCTCCTTTATCTAATTGGGGCTTGGACATTGCTACTGCCTTAAGGCTAATTGCAACTACTGAACCTCACATATCATGGGACCAACTTTCATCTCTTGGTGAGGGTGATCATAATGATAGGTCATCATTGAGTCTCTTTGAAAGAGTAATGCAAGGCCTATCAGTATCATGCAAATATGGCCCTCTTCCAGTGGATTCTTTTACTTTCGTTTTTCCGGTTAGTTTTACACTTTTACTGTTCTATCATAATTTTTTTTTATCTTAGTCAATAAGAACTTCACTATATCAGTACTATATAGAGGTCACAGTTTTTGTCCTTTTTCTCAAGTATGGGTTGGTAAACTATGATGTTATCTAAATAAAGTCTCAAACTGCATCTTTTAAAAACTTTAAATATATGATTATTTTTGAAATAATTAAGTTTTCTACTATCAGTTGTAAATATTCAATGTTAAATTTTAAAAGCTGAACAAAAAGGGTTTCAGACCAACCCGACAGGTTTGACATGTTTCCTAGTCTGTCCCACCCTCACATTGCCAACTCCAGGTACTGGGTAAAGGGGATTGCCACCTCTAGGTACTCTATCTTGTACCTTTCAAAAAAAAAAAAAAAAAAAAAAAAAAAGGTACTCTATCTTGTGTTTCTTGAAAGACTAACGTTCTTTTGCCTGTTGCATTGTTTAAAAAGATAATGGAGAGAATACTTTCATCCCCTAAGAAGACGCGACTTCATGATGACGTACTTCGAATCCTTTTCCTACATATGGATCCAATATTACCCCTCCCTAGGCTTCGAATGCTTTCGGTTAAGTTTCTAATTTATCAGAAATATCGACATGCTATTGTTTTATATGTTTATTTTGCGTGACATTTGCGTATTCTGTGTTTTTTGTCAGGTTCTGTATCATGTGATCGGCGCCATTCCTTCTTATCATGGGTCTGTTGCACCAGCCTTAAATGAATTGTGCCTTGGTTTGAAACCAGAAGAAGTGGCACCTGTATGTTGCATTTTTATTTAATCTATAGTTCTTGCAATGTATCATATTAATTTTGTGTCATTATCAAGCGTAACTTTTTTGGATCTGATGTTTTACTTCCAGGCTTTATCTGGCGTCTATGCAAAAGATGTACATGTTAGAATGGCGTGTTTAAATGCTGCAAAATGCATTCCTGCTATATCGACCCGTTCTGTTCCTCAGGATGTAGACATTGCTACGAGCATCTGGATTGCCCTGCATGATCCTGAAAAGGTACACACAAATAGCAAACTGTTTTTCATTTATACGATGCTTTATAATATAATCTACTTACGTTTGCTGTATGTGATACTTATTGAATGCACAGTCAGTGGCTGAACTGGCAGAGGATTTGTGGGATCGATATGATCATGAGTTCGGGACTGATTATTCGGGACTCTTCAAGGCCCTTTCTCATGTTAATTATAATGTGCGAATGGCGGCTGCTGATGCATTAGCCGCTGTGTTAGATGAGTACCCAGATACATTACAGGTGACTATAATTTTTTATTTTGAGTCGTGTAAACATCTTAGAATGATTATCTTATAAATTGATGTATTTTCAGGAATCTTTAGCGACTTTGTTCTCTCTCTATATTCGTGATAGTGGTATTGGCGTGGACTGCATTGATTCTGGTTGGTTAGGCAGGCAAGGGACTGCATTGGCTTTACATGCTGCAGCTGATGTACTAAGAACCAAAGATCTTCCAGTTGTTATGACGTTCTTGATATCCCGAGCACTGGTAACCTTTTTCTCTTTGTACATTGCTTATTTAAGCTTGTGATGTTTAGGGGGTGCTTGTATTTTTGGAAGTGTTTTTTGATTATTCTGATTTGAATTTGCGATACAAGGTTTCTAATTTTGGTTAAACAGATTCTGCTTTTTATTTTCTGGATATCCCATAATTGGTTGCATACCAGCTGGGTTTTAGACGACCCCCCCCACAATCACTCTCCCTCTTTTTTGCCAACACACTCAAACATCTTATCATCTGATTAGTACACTTTTAAACAACAGAAACACATTTAAATACTATCTTCTATCAAGGGAAATGGACTTGTGATCAAACCAAACCAAATTTGCATCTGCTTTTACTTCTTAATATTCATTTAGCTCCATGGTGTTAAAGCTTGATTCAAATAACTTTGTATTAGTTAACAAATATTCTGGTCTGTGGGGTATGCATGTTCCTAGAAGTCTTATATAAGAGTCCGGAAGCCTTCTCAGATGGATTCTCAAAATAGAATAGACTAGTAGAGAAGGGTGGGCAGGACTTCCTCAAGAGCCTCCCCTTCTTCCCTGTCAAGATAGATGGGAAGGAGCCCTATGAACGCCATAAATAGTCTCTTTATTTATCTTGAAATTCTTGTTGGTAGTGTTGTGTTGGGTAGTTTTAGGCAAAAAAATAAGTTTGTTCTTATTGTAGTGCATCTCTTAAAATCCTTTTTTTTATATAGTAATGAATGCATACCTTGATTGGAAATTCTTTTGATGATCTCGCCTGCAGGCTGATAGCAATGCTGATGTTCGAGGAAGAATGATTAATTCCGGGATAATGATCATTGACAAACATGGAAAAGATAATGTGTCGCTGCTATTTCCTATATTCGAAAACTACTTAAACAAGAAGGCTAGTGTATGTATTCATATTGAAATTTATTTACCACATTAAACACTTCAACTCAGCAATTTTACTACCTGTTACATTTTTTCTAACAATTGCTGTAATCTAACTACTTAAGGCATCGGATGAAGAGAAATACGATTTGGTACGCGAGGGTGTGGTCATCTTTACTGGAGCATTAGCAAAACATTTGTCCCAGGTTTGATCTAATTTCTTTCTTTATCTCTGAGAAATAATTTTAAAGGCCTTTCTTAATATATATTAATTTCGCATTATAACATTTTATTATGGAACAGGATGATCCTAAGGTTCATACTGTTGTAGAGAAGTTGCTGGAGGTGATTAACACTCCATCAGAAGCTGTTCAGAGGGCAGTCTCAAGTTGCCTTTCTCCATTAATGCAATCGAAGCGAGTATGTCTTTCAATTCATCATAACCCTTTTTAGTTTTCTGAATCATTCTGAAGTGCAATATATTAAATATGAGACGTGATAGTTAAAATAGAAACACCATTTGTCAGAGATGGCAGTTTCATAGGCACATAATTCGCTCAAGAGGGAGAGTACCACGAATTGGTACGGGGTGTACCGAAACGCGGTACACCAGCGTTCCATACGCTGTTGGTTTAGCGTACCAAAAAGCAATGGTTCAGCGTACCAAAAGGCAATGGTTCAGCGGTCCAAAAGCAATGGTTCAGCGTACCGAGGCGGATTTTCTTTTTTTTGAGCCAAATCAGTCAATAGTATTGATTTTGTACCTTGAATCGATTTACTTTTAGGGTTTTTAACCCCATATAGCGCCGGATTCGTGATTTCCGGCGACGAATTCCGGCGGCGGCGGTGCAACATCTGCCAGAAACCCAAGGGAGGAAGAGAGGAAAGAGGGAAGAAAGATACAACGGCTGGAACTTTGTTTTACTCTTTTAGGGTTTTAATAAGTTTAGACTTTTTAACATTTAACCCCTCTATCTTTCACTATTTTACATTTAGTCTCAAAAAGTTTAAAATAAGTTTGTGTATTTAAACATTTGACCCCCTCTATCTTTAATAGTTTACATTTAAGTCTTAAACTTATATATAAAAGTTTATAAAGTATGTATATAAAATATATAAATACTTATTAAAACTTATATATATATAATTTCTATATTTTTTTTAATTCCGCCTCGACCTTACGCCTCGGTCCGCCTCGAGGCTTACACCTCTTGAGGCGGAGGGAAAACGCCTCGAAACTCGTTTCCGTACTTTTAAACTTTGAGTTTATCTTTATGTTATGAAATTTATAAATTTTGTTAACTAATGTTTTTGTTACAACGTACCAAAATACATGGTACACCGTACCGATACGTACCCATGCGTACCGAAATGAGTATACCCCCCACGTACCGAATTCGTCATCAAGAGCGAATTGCGTACCAGAACCGCGTACGCGTACCGAAGCGTACTGCGTTTTATGTGACTATGGGCAGTTTCAACCCATTTCAAGTTTTTTTTTTTTTTTTTTTTTTTTTTTTTTTGGGTCAAACTGGACATATAAAATATACAGTATTAACTTAATGTTGAACAGGTTGAAAGTTTCCGATAATTAATATATATAATGCATAAAACCTCAGATCAATTTACTTGTCTAATTAGATATTCATGGAAATAAGTAATTTGGATAAAGGGTCTTCCACCCGGTAAAATAAGAAATAAGTAATTTGTAAACATATTTTGAAACAAATTTTTAATAATTTAGACATATAAGTGTTTTGACTCTACCTATATTAATGCACACCAAGAAATACTCGTTTTCTCATGTTACATGACCCAATCAATTTTTCCATCTCTACCTTTTATGGTTAGTAGGAAATTCGTGGTTTTGTAAGTTTATATTCTGATTCCTAATTACGGCTGGACTTATATTTTTCATTGCTGTTTTGTTCATGGTCATTAGGAAGATGCAATGTCGCTTGTTTCTAGGCTGTTAGATCAGCTAATGAAGAGTGAGAAATATGGGGAGCGGCGTGGGGCAGCTTTTGGACTCGCTGGTGTTATCAAAGGGTTTGGAATATCTAGTTTGAAAAAGTATGGGGTGGCGACTGTACTACGGGAAGGGCTTGCAAATAGGTCTGTTCTTGAAATTAATCAAATCTCAACCTCCACAAACCATTGTATAAATATACTTTGTTCTCACAAGTGTAATTGCTATATATTTAGGAATTCTGCTAAATGTCGCGAAGGATCCTTGCTGGCATTTGAGTGCCTTTGTGAAAAGCTTGGCAAATTATTCGAACCGTAAGAGTTCATTTATCAGTCTGACAGTCTGTTTAGAACATTTTAATATGATTCTTATACTATTTTTATTTGTCGCAGGTATGTTATATACTTATTGCCATTGCTTTTGGTTTCATTCTCTGACCAAGTTATTGCTGTTCGGGAAGCTGCTGAAGGTGCTGCTCGTGCTATGATGTCTCAACTTACTGCACAGGGGGTGAAGCTTGTTCTTCCGTCACTTTTAAAGGTTCTTATTTTCTTGAAATTTTTGTTTCGAAAACTGTAGTTTATTGTCTCTATGTTAAGTGAACTGATTCATCACCCTCCACCTCTATTTTCTTATGCTTTATGTGCATTTTATTCTCAGGGTCTTGAAGATAAAGCTTGGCGGACAAAACAGAGCAGTGTTCAACTTTTAGGATCTATGGCGTTTTGTGCTCCACAACAACTTTCTCAATGTCTACCCAGGATTGTGCCAAAATTGACGGAGGTACTTTGAAAATTAAGAGAAACTGTGGTGGCTCAGTTTAAACTTGCATCATTAGTTAAAGAAGCATTTTAAGTGGGTTGGGCTGTTTAGGTTGCGTGTCAAACTGTGTATCTTTTGGTACGGGTAGAAACTTCGCAATGTGTTGTCGGACTTAAAAAAACTGTCCAAAATGTTAAACATTTTTATGTTTATAGTGTGTCAAATATTTTATTTCAGGAATAAGTACGACTTAAGAGTTTTTATGCATCTAAAATATACTTTGGTCATCTTCTTCCTCTTTGACCTATTTGATCCATTTCCATTTAAATTGTTTTCTGTTTTATGCATTTGTTTCCTATTTGACGTGTTAGGTATACACACAACCACAAGTAAATGGTCGAAATTGCTACCACTAATCATTAGTAAAAAATAGTCACATTTCTAACTTTTTTCTGATTGATTCCAGGTGCTAACTGATACCCATCCAAAAGTGCAGTCTGCAGGGCAGACGGCACTACAGCAGGTTCGTTTATATTCTTTTAACTTTGCAGTTCATGTGTTTCTATGCTAATGGGTGGATGGGAGTAACTCTTTTGTGTTATATAGGTTGGTAGCGTGATAAAGAATCCAGAAATCGCTTCCCTTGTCCCGACTCTGTTGTTAGGTCTTACTGACCCTAATGATCATACGAAATATTCCCTTGATATTCTTCTTCAGGTAATGTCTTGTCGTATATTTATTATTATATGCAACTTGGTAGCTTTCTTAATATGCTGTCTGTTATTGATACTATCCAGACAACTTTTATCAATTCGATTGATGCTCCTTCTCTTGCCCTTCTGGTACCCATTGTTCATCGTGGGTTGAGGGAAAGGAGTGCCGAAACGAAAAAGAAGGCTGCACAAATAGCTGGCAATATGTGTTCCTTAGTGACTGACCCAAATGATATGCTTCCTTATATTGGATTGCTTCTTCCTGAAATTAAGAAGGTATAATGTAGAGAAACATGAACTTTTTTATGCATGTAGTAGTTACAACATACTATTATCTTGTCGATACTAATTAGACTGTTGTTATATTATGCATTACCTGAAATAGGTATTAGTGGACCCAATCCCTGAAGTGCGATCTGTAGCAGCCAGAGCAGTTGGATCACTGATTAGAGGAATGGGTGAAGAGAACTTCCCTGATCTTGTACCATGGTTACTAGACACTCTTAAGTCTGATGGTAGTAATGTTGAACGTTCTGGTGCTGCTCAAGGGCTGAGTGAGGTCAGAAATTATTATCTTTTTAATTGAATAATATTGTTGCTACTAGTTCTCTCCTTTGTCTTCATGCCTAATGACATTAAAGGAGTGGTTAGCTTATTATGTCGTGTGCTTGATTCTCTGCGAGCCATACTCTTTATATGTGAATCATGTCTACTCTTGGGTGATTACTTATCTCCCAAGACTGGAAATGAGTATTTCAACTATGAACAGTTGTACTTAAACTTTTAATTTCATTCTTTAGTTTTCAGTCTAGTTAGGGATTGGCCGATTTGGATCATTAAGTATAGAATATGTATCCCCCTTTCTAGGTTGTGGCTGCTCTTGGAACAGAGTATTTCGAGCACCTTCTTCCTGACATCATCCGGAACTGCTCTCATCCAAAGGCACCTGTTCGTGATGGTTACTTGACACTGTTTAAGGTGAGCTGGTTCCTGTGAAAAATATGATAATCATTATTTGTATTTGGTATGTCAACATATGTTAGCGGTACTCATATGGTTTTCTCTTGTAGTATCTGCCAAGATCATTGGGCGTGCAATTCCAAAACTACTTGCAGCAAGTGTTACCATCCATCTTAGATGGTTAGTACCATATCTGGAAACAACTTATTATTAGCACATCTTTTTTCCCTTTTGCTGGTTGTTCTTGTTTTATATTCTTCTCATAATACATTTATTTTATGTACTTTTTGTATATTCTAGCATGTGACTAATACAATGCGCATTTTTTTAGGTCTTGCGGATGAAAATGAGTCTGTACGTGAGGCTGCACTTGGGGCTGGGCACATACTGGTGGAACATTATGCTATTTCGTAAGTTGTTTAGTTTTGTTACATGACTTGACCAACATTTTGCTTTATAGCTGTTCTTTTTATGAATTTACAGTTTGTTGTTTGATTACAACTACCATTAGAAATTAAAAAGAAATCGCACAGCCTATTAATATCCTATCATTTTATGTCAGGTCCTTGCCACTGCTTCTTCCAGCTGTAGAAGATGGTATATTCAATGATAACTGGCGTATCCGTCAAAGTTCTGTTGAGCTTTTAGGGGATCTCTTGTTTAAGGTAATGCTCTCAATCTCCATGTGTACTAGAGATGGCAATATGGGCTGTTCGGGTGTGATTTCGTATTGGGAGAAACGGGATAGGTTGATCCGAAACACCTTTTGTTCAAAATTAATATCACAAGGATTAAAATAGTTTCGTTATTTTGGGTAACTTTTGACTCTTTTTCTTTCTTCAGTTTTAACCTTTATAGATTAAAACATATCCCAATTGTATCAGTTTTAAATTCAATGGGTCTAAATCGCCAAGTCTAGTATGTGCCAATTTTGGTACCACTTATTTTTATTGACAATTTGTTTGATTCCAGGTTGCTGGTACTTCTGGAAAAGCACTCCTTGAGGGTGGCAGCGACGACGAAGGTGCCAGTACTGAAGCACAAGGACGTGCAATCATTGAGGTACTTGGCAGAGACAAGCGTAATGAAGTGCTAGCTGCGCTCTACATGGTCCGGACTGATATCAGCCTCTCAGTTCGCCAGGTATGTTGATTAATGTTCTTGGTTGAGGTGGAAAGATTACAGGGCAAGCAAGTTGGTTAACTAGTTAAAATATGGGTTGAGTTGACTCTTCAAACTTTCTTTCAAAGATGCATCATTTATCTGTTCTGTTGAGTAAAATGGTTTAGGATTTGAAATTTTGAATAACACTTGGGCTTGTTCTGACCTATTTGATCTTTTTCTGTTAAACATTAACGTTAAAGACACAATCAACTGTATCTACTCATTCTTAAATGAGTGGGTCAACTTTGACTCCTTTATATATATATGTTGCATGTCCAATTAAGGTATCTGATATGTTATCTTACCTTTTCTCTTTGTAGGCTGCTTTACATGTGTGGAAAACTATAGTTGTAAATACTCCTAAAACATTGAAGGAGATAATGCCTGTTTTGATGAACACGCTTATTGCGTCTCTTGCGTCACCATCCTCTGAAAGGAGACAGGTCTGTCATTTGGTTATCATTATTTCTAATCTCTTTCATATGTTATAAAAATATTTTGGAAACTAAATTCTTGCTTATTTTGTCAAGGCTGCTGGACGAGCATTGGGTGAGCTTGTTAGGAAGCTCGGGGAGAGAGTTCTTCCTTTGGTCATTCCTATATTGTCTAAAGGCTTGAAGGATCCTGATTCTAGCAGACGACAAGTATTATATTCGTTTACCCATACCTTAGTTATGTTAGATATGTAATGTTTGAATAGCATTGTCATTAATTAAATAATGTTTCTTTGTGGATAGGGTGTCTGCATTGGCCTAAGTGAAGTGATGGCTAGTGCTGGCAGGAACCAGTTATTAAGTTTTATGGATGACCTTATCCCCACCATTCGTACAGCTCTTTGTGATAGGTACATTTCAGTTTTATCTTATCTTTTTGTTAGTTTTAGAATTTTGTCTTTGTGATATTGTGGTTAATATTCGATATGATAATTTGTATTAATCTTACAGCGAGGTTGAGGTTCGTGAATCTGCAGGGGTTGCGTTTAGTACTCTGTACAAGGTAGTCCCAACATATTGTCACTACTTTTTCTTACATGATCTTGCATATTAACCAATGGTCATTTATGTTTCTTTAGAGTGCTGGCATGCAAGCAATTGACGAGATTGTTCCAACGCTTCTACATGCTTTGGAGGATGATGATATGGCGGACACTGCCCTTGATGGTCTAAAACAAATTTTGAGGTATTAACGAACACCCTGTGTGTAGTTTCTCGATAGTTCTAGAAGCTTTCTTATAGAATACTAAAAAAGTATCTGCTTATTATGACAGTGTCAGGACCGCAGCTGTGTTGCCTCATATATTGCCAAAGCTTGTTCATCTTCCTCTCTCGTAAGTGCCCTAGAATTCATGAATTTTTGTATTTAGACACTTTGGTTTATGATGCTAATTGTTTTTGCAAATATGATTTTCCAGTGCATTCAATGCACATGCTCTAGGAGCTGTTGCAGAGGTCGCGGGTGCTGGTTTGAATGTCCATCTTTCAACAGTTCTCCCTGCTTTGCTCTCCGCAATGGGAGATGATGATCATGTGGTATGTTGTTTTATGCAGTTACTATTTTTGTAGCATACATTTTTTTTTCTTAATTTTCTTGTACTAGATCACCACTAGTCATCTTGGTAATTTGCTTCCTTGCTAAAGTGACTTTATATGCATTACAGGATGTCCAAAATCTTGCAAAGAAGGCTGCAGAAACCGTGGTGTTGGTTATTGATGATGAAGGGATTGAGTATATGATATCAGAACTTCTGAAGGGGGTTGGGGATAGCCAGGTATGTTTGCTGAGAATATCATAATCTTTCGCTCTATCTATGTAGGCTTTGATCGACAAACTGGATCCCGATCTGGCTCATTAGCTAATAGATCTGACCTTGCGATCCAACTAGTTTAACATGACTTGGATTGACTAATTTATTTTTTGACTTTTGGATCAGATCAAGACCTGACCCATCAAGTTCTTTTTCCTCTATCTTACATATGCGGTTATTACTTGCAGGCTTCAACTAGGCGCAGTTCTGCATATTTGATTGGATATTTCTTCAAAAACAGTAAATTGTATCTTGTGGATGAAGCCCCAACTATGATATCCACCTTGATTGTTTTACTAAGTGACACAGACTCTGCTACAGTATTGGTAATGTTTTGTTTACCTTATTGTTAGCTGCCATTATCTCTTGGTGTATCTTATAATGTATTTAACAGGCTGCCTGGGAAGCACTTGCAAGAGTTGTCAGTTCAGTCCCAAAAGAAGTTCTTCCATCGTATATTAAGTTAGTTCGTGATGCTGTTTCCACATCTAGAGACAAGGAACGTAGAAAGAAAAAGGTCATAGATGTTCCTAGTTTCTTTTTAATCAATATGTCCATGGTTTTGGATCTCTTTTACTTTTTTTTAGCAAACAAAACATATATAACTGTGTAACACAAATGTTATTTATTGATGGATGTACAGGGTGGGCCAATTGTTATTCCTGGTCTTTGTCTCCCAAAAGCTCTTCAACCATTACTTCCAATATATCTCCAGGTATTCTTTCATCTGTGAGTAAGCTGGGTTAGAACTAAATGCATAACTTGAGTTTTATACCATAATATTTCTGTTTCTCCTTGAGAAATTAAAACTACTTTGTGTTTTAATTTTACTCTAAATTATGTGAAGCCCTTCCTTTAATGTGCTTCAACTATAAACATTATACGACTATAATAATAGAATTTGTTTTGTCTGTTAAACATTATAGGCAAAAGAAAAAGGGTATCCCATGTTCCTATATATTTACATATGCTCAACAACAGGTTGAATGATGACGTTGGACTTAACCTACGTAATATATAGATTATACGATTTCACTCAGTTACCTATAACTTGTGGATCGATGTTATGTTTTATGTTGACTTAGTAAAATACGTTTTAAAAAAATGAATGTACATCTGTTGTTCTGAACCCCCTGAAGTTGTAAACTTGCTTGAATATTGTTGACCTTTCCAATACTGATTTATTTTCTTCTTTTGAAACCTAGGGCCTAATAAGTGGGTCCCCAGAAGTGAGAGAACAAGCTGCTCAGGGTCTTGGAGAATTAATTGAAGTAACAAGCGAAAAAGCACTGAAGGAGTTTGTTATCCCTATTACAGGGTAAGTAGCAAACCTAATTTGCTGATTATTAATTTATTAATATAAATTAGAAATATAGATAACTAAACATTCTGTTCCAGTAAATATGATATAGTGCTTTATAAACATTTTTAATTTCAGGTAACCTGATTTTAAAGTTCAAATCTATTTTATTTACCACAATTTTTGCAATACTTTTTGAGAATGGTTTTTGTACCTGTAAGAATGTTTTGAATTTTTTTTATTTGTATTAATCTTTTTGTTTGAATTTTGTGCTCTACTATCATAATTTCAGGCCCCTGATTCGAATTATAGGGGATCGATTCCCATGGCAAGTGAAAAGTGCTATTCTGTCAACTTTGACAATTATAATAGCAAAGGGTGGAATGGCTCTAAAACCTTTTCTTCCACAGCTACAAACGACCTTTGTTAAATGCTTGCAAGATAGCACAAGGTAACATTCATTTCATAAATTGTTATTGTTGTTTAAAACACTTGTGAAGGCATTCTCATCAATTTGACTATATGAACACTAATGCAGGACTGTTCGTTCAAGTGCTGCATCAGCACTTGGTAAGCTTAGTGCACTAAGTACCAGGGTTGATCCTCTAGTTGGAGATCTTCTTTCCAATTTGCAGGTTATGCCTCGTTGTGTCTGTTCATTTTAAGTTGTAAGTTATATTTTGGGTATGGTTTTTAGCGGGTCTAACATTCCCAAGTTATATATTAACAGGCATCAGATGGTGGGGTCCGTGAGGCAATATTAGCAGCTTTAAAAGGTGTGGTGAAGCATGCTGGAAAGAGTGTCAGTGCTCCTGTTAAGACCCGTGTATATGATCTTTTGAAGGAAATGATATACAATGAAGATGACCAAATACGAAGCTCTTCGGCAAGAATTTTGGGTATCATATCTGAGGTTAGTATCATTTTGCCAGTCATCATTATTCTTAGGTTTATTAGATGCGTGCTGGGTCTCAGTTATTTAATGATTGTGTCTGATGGATAGACATGGCATAATGGAGGGTTCAACGGGTTATGTATGGGATCAGAATTTAAATGGGCTAGTTGGACTGGGTTAACAAAAAAGTTTTCTTTCCGATATTTCAGTTTATTATAAAAGGAACCCTCAGGGCGATATCAACCCATTTGATGCGGTTTGCCCTTAGTTTTTCTTTATTATTTTATCCGGTTGATGCGGTTTGCCCTTAGTTAAATGGTCGAAATTCCACCACTCCCCATACCTCGCACCGATGGGATTGGGCATTGTTGTTGTCAAAATATCCACCACTAGGGTACCGAATTTACTAGTTTTGTGTTTTGTGTGTGTTTTTTTTTTTTTTTTTTTTTTTTTTTTTTTTTTTTTTTTTTTTTTTTTTAGTATAGTTTCTAAAGGTTTACTAAGCATTTTATGTACTCTGTTGTTTAACTCACATATTTGCCACTATTTTATATTTCATATTTTTGTTTGTTGGTTGATTCAGCTGTCCCTTAACATTTATTTATTAATTGCAGTATTTGGAAGAGGATCAAATTTCTGAATTACTTGAGGAGCTTCCAGAAAAAGCTTCGTCTCCTAGTTGGTCTGTTAGGCATGGCTCAGTTCTTACCATCTCATCTATGCTAAGACACACTCCAACCATGATGTCAGCATCTCCTTTGTTCACAGCTGTTTCTGACTGCCTTAAAAATAGCTTGAAGGATGAGAAGGTTTGTAAATTTTTGTATAGATGTGTGATATGTATGGGTGGAGACGGTTAAGATAATATGGCCTTTTTCTGTAGTTCCCTGTTCGTGAAACATCAACAAAAGCATTAGGAAGGCTACTACTTCATCAAATTCAAAAGGATCCTTCCAACACAAATGCACACAAGGGCACTGTTGTATCTATTGCGTCTGCCATGCAAGATGATTCCAGTGAAGTCAGGAGGAGGGCATTATTTGCACTTAAAGCAGTTTCCAAAGTATTTTTCTTTTTGTATTTGGTTTATTATTCTAAGAATATTTTGTTACTTAAAGAATAATTATAACATTGACGTATTATTGCAGGCAAATTCTTCAGTAGTAATGATCCATGTTGCAGTATATGGTCCTGCACTGGCCGAATGTTTAAAAGATGGAAGCACACCCGTGAGACTTGCAGCTGAGAGATGTGCTCTTCACGCGCTTCAGTTAACGAAAGGTATACGATTTGCTTTTGGAAAGGTAGCAAGGGGGCGGGTTGTGTAATAAGTCAAAATGGGTTTTGTATGGAATGAGTTGTTTTTAATACAAGTTTAACTGCTTTTCTAAAAAAACAAAATTAAAAAAAATAATAATAATAAAAAAATAAAAATAAAAAAATAACTGGGCCGGCTGGGCTTGCGTTGATTCACAAACAATTTTTTGTGCACATAGAAGGTTTAAATATGTGATGTAACTTCTTGTTCACTATTGTTCTTTTTCTAATATATTTTGTTATATTTTTCAGGGGCAGAAAATGTTCAAGCAGCACAAAAATATATTACTGGGTTAGATGCCAGGAGAATATCAAAGCTTTCTGAGTACAGGTATTGTTCATTTAGATCTAATCAACAAACACATGCTTCTGTTGCAACACAAATCAAATTGCTTCGTGTCTTGAAAAATCAACCTATAAAAAGTATGACTAATAATATACACCCATATCCAATAGAGTAAGTGTAGGTTTTTCCCTATCATGTTTGTAACCCATCTTGATAGCCCTCTGTTTGCCGAACCCATCCTAATTTAAACTCTATTAGTCCGAAATCACCTTTATGTAGACCCTAAATATTTCTCTCATACGGACTCTTAAAACAACTATGATTACTATCCATGTTTTTGTAACGTTTGCAACTACAAGTCATTTTTAGTACTAGTCAAAACAATGCTGGTCCTGTTGCATAGACATTGTTTGTTCATTTTCATAAAAACCATGAACTATATGTGGATTTTAATCACAGAAAATTACCATTTGAATGCCTATCTGAATCTTTGAATACCAAAATTTAGGAGGTTGTAGACTTTAAAAAATTGACCTTGGGTGAGTTCCAACTCATTTGACCCATACATGAAACTTGTCTATGGAGACAGAGGTCAAGGGTTCGATCTCACCCCTTGCAAGGCCGGAGGTCCTTTTCTACCTTTAGTAGAACCGGAAGCAGCCTCTCTACCTTAGGTAGTTACATACGTTACCCCTTTTTTTTTTTTTTATTCTAATCATTTGTCTTTGTCTTGGACCTGGTGCAGTGATGATAGTGATGACAGTGAAGATGACTCAGCAAGTGGTTGATAAATTGTCAATATGTATGTAGATCCTGCATTTTTGGTGTTCATCTATAGCATACAAGTTTACCCGAGGCTTATAGACAGCCATTTACCAGCTACATTTTTGTATTCACAGGAAAAGCTACATGCGTTTCCTTATATAGAATATACAGAAACCAGTACCCATTTTTTTGTCTAATGGGTTTGCAGGACTTTCCCTCATGAGTTGTAATCTTGACGTGTTGCGTTTCTCAGTTTTGTTAACATATGAATGTTGCGGTTAATGATGAGCTAAAGGGTTTTGTACTATTGAGTTGAGTATAAAAATTAGCTTCTGGCTCAGTTTACATTATTTAAATTTTCTTTTCTGGTTGATCAGGTTTTGCACAAGCTTTAAGCTTAAATTATACGTCTATAAAAATATACAATGCAAAGAAAGTATAGCAGCTAAGGGTTTGTTTGTTCAAACAAATAACGTGTGCCAAAATAAATAAAAACGAGTATTGTATCTGTATTTTCTTTGATGTAGCACATTAACGTGTTAATATTGTCTTGTTAGCTATTGTTCGAAACTACAACTAAAAATTCTACAGAAAGCTTTTGAATGTGAACATACCATCTATGCTTATAAGACTAGTCACAATGGTAGCCATTACATTCTATGAGACACAATTACAATGTGACCATTACGTGCATCTTCACGGTAGTCATATCATCATTGTGCATCTTCATGTAAGAGTCACATCATCATTTAGTATCACATCATCATTCAGTACATTACTACCATCATTACCTTTCAGCTTTAATAGTCATCACTATTAAAAATACCCACTTTATACAAATATATCACACTCCGCACATACTCACAAACAAAAAATAAAATAAAAAAATGGTGAGGATGGTCACAATTATGTTGAGTAATGGTGACCCCTCACCCGTCATCGTGACTAGCCTAAGTAACTGAGAACAATATTAAGTATGTTAAGTAGATGAAGACATCTATAAAAAAATACGTGGCTATTATATTCAATGAGTTGATGACGGTCTACTTTGTTTCTTTTTTAGAACATCGTACTTGTTATTAATGAGATATTTTTGCCATGTATTGCAGCGGGAAAGATAATATTCATTTTATTGATACTAGTTATAATGCCCGCGCACGCGCGAGATTTTTTCTAATTTTTTGAATAATGTAATTTAATAAAATTAGAGAACATTTGTGTACTTTTAATAAAATCAATATATATATATTTTTTTCATATATCATTACTTAAACTTGAAATTGGAAGAAATTGACTACTTATCGTGAGTCGCTGCTTAATAACGTCATGTAAAGGCTATTCTTATAAAGCTGGTGTAAGCATATGTAAGATTGTGAGAAGTTTTATTGCAAAAATAACTATGTAATATTTTATGTGAAACAATCCAGCATAGCTGTTGGCATATCATAGTACCCGTGGTTGGATTTTGTAGAATTTGATATTTTTAATTCCGTAAGTATGGTTTTTTTTCTTGAAATATATAAAAACAAAACACATCAAAGTACGTATATAACAATGAAGTATCCATTTGATCATGCGTAAATTATTATTGTTTTCTAAAATTTATCTTCCTGGTGCACAAATAATAATGACCATTGTCTATTATGTTTACACCACGAGTTTTTGTTTACTATAGCTAATAATTCAATCAAAATTACCACCAATAGTTTAAGGGAACTCATATTCTTATGCGCAAGTCACAAATTCTTGATAGGATTATAACATTTATATCCATATTTTCAGTACAAATGAAGACCCCAATCTTCTTATAAATACTCTTCCTATAACATAGTTGTGATATGATAAATCTGAACCAAAAAGGAGCAACAATCACATAGTTTGTGTTAACCATGAAAGTATATCTTGACTTAAAGTTGAATTCTAAGTTGAACTTACAATAACCTCTTGCACATAAAGACTTAAAGCAACCTAACTTAACACAGATCCCAATTACAACCAAGAAGATCAAGAGAAGATTTCTCTACGAGCCAAAACCCATCTTCACCAATTCAAATTCAATATTCCACACTGATTTGAAATCCAAAGAAGAGAAAGTTGTTGAATTTGGGGGAAAATATCCTCGAGAAGAATAGCGTCTCTTTCTACAGATGCATGCACTAACCGTTCTCTCCATTTCCAAATTGTTCACATAAGAATGATAAAATCTTGGTACATGTTCTTTAGATGAAAAGTCTCCAAAGAGATAAGTATATCGTTAATGCTCCCTTTAGTCCATTCACGAAGCTTATTCTATTCAAGCGGTCTAAAACCATGGCAAGTCTTGATTTCATGACCCTCAAGCTAATAATCAACCTTTATATTAATTTTTAATAATAAATTAATAATAATAAGTTATGGGTTTTGTTTTAAAAATCTATAAAGGAATCATGATTAAGAGAATGTTTGGCTTAGTTTAGAAACCATTACAGTCATAGATAGCAACATTTTATATCTTTAGTAGTCACAAAAGCATTTAACCAATTGAGCTTATTCATGCAGCCACATTTTAATTTCTAGCATCCACATCAGTACATCACGGAGTAACTCGTGTGCGTAATCTCATAAATGTTAGGAAGTGTATATATTTTTCAACATAGTAGAGTAGTAGACCATATATAGGGTTGTACTAACCTTTAGGCCACTGAGCAAGGATATTTTATTTCAAAGGTGCAACACTTCCACACTTGAATTCTGTAATAATATGTCAAATCTGATATACCGTAAAAGGAATAACATGAGAAACACTCACGCCATAATATTGCAACCAAAAAGCTAATCAAATTATAAGATAGACGCAACTATTTAAAACAGAAATTGTCATTGTTGAACTTATAACAAATCTTTGCTATAAAATGACTTTAAACATAACACATGCAAATAAATCTGCAAAAGATACTTGATATCGTTTTTGGAGGTCGTCAAATAGCTTTCCTTAACATATTTTATGTAAAAAACCTGAAACCAAGAAATTTAATGATTAATAGAATATCAGCAATAGAAAAGCTAAAATCATATGTTTCAAATGGTAACTTGCTTTGAATTAGCATAGTTTATGTCCTTAACCTCTTTTAGAAGAGGTCGTAATTCAGTTCTCGCTTCATTATTGACTCGTATCTAGGCTACTGCTTTTGCTTATTTGGCTAAAGTTAGCGCAAAATTTTAGAAAAATTTGACACTATCAACTCATGATTCTCAAAAATATGGTAAACTATATATCATTTATGTTCAGATATGTGTATGATATGATGTTAACCTTCTTCAACAGTATAGAAAAACCATGAGGTGTGATACGACAGCTGCCAAGAGGATCACCAATTATTGCTCAAGTAAAGGTTAAAACAGTTAACCCATACCACACTATGAAACAGAGTATGTTGCTGGTTGTGGAACAATGCTAAAATCCTCCATAATGCCCATTGCTAGCAATGTATCTACATCATATCTCTTTTAGCTTGAAGCATGCTACAGACCTCTGACAAAGATTGACATTAAAATTAGATAAAATAGCATATAGTTTGCAGGAAAAACTATGTACAGGCAGAAAACCGCCCTTTTTGGTGTTTAGTTGTCGAAGTATTGTCTCTGGTCTTGTTTTACCCGTAGTTGGCTCACCACTGAATCACAAAAGCAACACATTTTAGCATAAATTATAATGTGCAAAATTTTTTTATGATAGTCGGAATCATTACTTAATGAACAATATAAAGATTATATGCTTACATTTTACTAAGAAAACATACGAATATATTGTTGACCTCTGCTTCAGACACTTGTAAGTTGAAACCTGAGAACTCCCCTAGAAAGAATCTCAACTCCAGAAATCTGATGATATCATTAAAAAATGAAAACAGTCAGCAAAACTTAATAAAAAGATTTACAGTTAAATGAACGATACAATTATAGAAAGAACAAATGGAAATCAAGTCAAATGCTAACTAATCCAAAAAGGCCACGCTCCATACACCACACAGTGATGGAGCTTATAGCTTCATCTAACTTTCTGATATTCATAATTTTACAACATAACATGGCAAATATTTAATTAACAATAGAAACTTAAAATGCTTCAAAGTCCATGTCGTGTCGAGAGAAAGTCAATAACCATACCATATGAACTGCGAAACGTATCCTCCAAAAACTTTGTAGGAAGAACGTTGGCTCCTTCACAGACCAGCCTTTGGAAATCTTGGTTTGGTTCTACCAATCTACCTTATTCCAAAGTATATAGTGTAGGTAATCCTATCACGCTAAAGGTATTACAATAGAACAACAATATTAGAAATGTATGTACATTGGCATTTAGGTTACCTTTTTTTTATCCTTTTTTCAAATGTATTCTCACATGTATATATTCTGCATAATTTACAATTCATGATTTATGTAATTAGGGATGAGCATTTTGAACCGAATCCCGGAACCGTACCGGTACCGTACCGAAATAGTACCGATTCTTGATATACGGTACGGTACCGGGACTACGAAATAAGGTGAAAAAAATCGGGACCACTAATTCGGTACGGGACCGGTATCAAATCAGGAAATTCCCGAAAAAAAGGGGAAAAACCCGATTTCCCGATACCGATATCCGAATCCTGTTCGGTACGGTACCGGTACCACTAATTTTGCTCGGGAAAAAATGGTACCACTAATTCGGTACGGGATCGGTACCGTGCTCATCCCTATATGTAATAAAATACTTCCCCTAAATGCCACGAATTACTTAACCACATGTGTACCATCAAATTCATAACTTGCTTTTTAGTTCTACTCTCTCTTTAGGTCTTTACAACATTCTTTTTTAAAAGTACTACATTAGGACACATAGAATAACAAAGTCATCAACCTACTATGAATTTGTCTTTTTAGGGTGTTCGTCCACCCTAAATATCAAACCATCATCAAAAACACTTTAAAGAGCAAAACTTTAAGCGAAGAAACAAAATCTTTATAACTATCATATTGATATGAAAGGGGCTCATGTACCAAATAACGTCTTGCTTGTACTTAAAGGGTACCCTCTAATCCATCCACGATCTCATCCTCCACTCGCGCCATGATAAGGTATTTCATATTAAATATAACACTATATTTGCATCAAATTCTAAGATGTCCATATCCTTAGTTATTGGCATATAAATCCAATCGCCTATCCATTCATAAACCAAGTATTCATTGCAATAGCTCAATCTTAATAACAATTGGTAACTAACTAATATCATAAAAATCTATCATTAAACTGAAGGTATAGCTTATCCACTCACGAAATTATCACTTAGGCATGTCTGATAACCACAACATACATCATAATTTCATCTTGTGCAGCTAACGGGCGATGGTCATGAAAGTCAAATTAAATAGTACTTACTTAACTGAAACAGTCTTTAACTTCATTAAAACTTATATCAAACGTATAGGTAGTTGTGTTGTGTTACTTTTGACACTTCATATTAAAACTACTTAACAAAAACTCGTAACTTACTTTCATCTCAACTCAAAATTAATCTTCACAAAGTTGTTGCACATTGGAGACAATTGACGTACATGCACTCGTTAATATGGGATGATTGAGTTCAGTGTATGCATCATTAGCAATCCAAGGGAGTAAAAAATGGAACAACAAATAATTATAATAATCAAGAAAATATTGAACCAAACCTTAAATTAGATGTATACCTCGTGCTTATTGACAAACAACTCACAGCAGTTAGTCAACCTCGGTTCCAACTTACGCGCATAACAATATTTGGATCTGTGTATAATTTATAAATGCACAATTAACAACTCAATAATAAAGATTATTATGAACATATAGCTACTCACCGCCTCAAGCCAATGCTGCAAAGCAAGCTTTTGGACATTACAATTCTTAAGCAATGCTTTTCCACCCTAAAAAAAAATAATAAAAACGTCATTACTGATTCATATTTTATAAAACTTATTATATTAATTTATCACATATATAAGAATAGTAATGGCTGTAAATGTACCTTTGCAACCTTTGTTTTTGCTATGACCCAACGTAATACAGTGTATTCAAGTTTATCAAGACAGGAAAAGGTACCTTATTTTGTGTTACATTGGGTCTAAGACTTTTTACCTAAAATAATTATACATAAACTGCATTAGAAAATTCAATATGAATATAATTTTTAAATTGATAATACTACTTATATAAGTCACTTCTTCACCTTCTCCTATTTATTTGGTTTGTGAGGCCATTCTTGTCAAACTATACACACTAACACCCATATATTCCACAACAAAAGAGTATAACATATCTAATTTATAATAAAGGATCCTAACATTCAGACCTACTATTGTCATGAAACAAAGGATACATTAAAGTTCTCATCCCTTAAGGCTATCACAAATCTGTTTTTGAATAATATAACATCCATGTAGCCCTATCTTTTATTAAACTACATAAATGTATTAACAAATGTATAAAGACAAACCTGAAGATCGAATGAGCTTTAGCCACAACGATCGAATTAACTACTAAAAAAAACAGATACACAAATTGAATTCAGATTTAGCAATTAACTTAAAAAGAATTAACAATAAGCAAATCGAATTAACAGTAATTCAATTTATTAACATAAAAAAATAGCAAATCAAATTAGGGTTTTTATTAATTCGATCCAATGTATCAGCTAAAGAAAATTGTACCATGATTGTTGAACACACAATCGTTTTGAAAAGATGGATGCAATGACGTCAAGATTTGAATACGGCTGTGTTATGAAGAAAATTGGTCGTAGGGTTAATTGTGATCAATGATGTTTGATTACGGTTTTGTGGTGGTTTTGTTGTTATTCGTTTTACTTTTGTATGGCTATGTTCTGTGTTCCGCTTTTTTTCAATTTTATACTTTTCACCCAAAACTATCATGTAATAAATCTAAAGTACATGTGTATTTTTAGTTTTTTTTCTACATATCTTTTATAAAACCGATTTTTTAAGTTTTTTGCCATATTAAGAAATATTTAGACTTTGAATTAAGAAAATCCTTTAAAGAAATAAATAACAACTAAAAAGAAATTACTTAATAAGGTATGATTTGAATAAAAAAGTTCCCACTAGGGGTTTTATTTTATTAGGAAAAAGATGAGACAAAGTTTTCAGCTAATTTATAACGTAAAAGAAAACAACCATAACTAACAACATACGTAAGATTGTAAATGTCTAGTATTTATACAACTTAAAATTTTGTTTCGATAGTGTTAATTTATTTATCTATTATTTATTATTATTATTATTATTTTTATGATAATAAAGAAAATTATTTGAACATAGTTAAAACAGAGTTAAATGAGTTTACTTTAGAGACTAATTTGTTACAGTATTTTACAAAATTCAAGAGTGTAAAAATATAAATTTTAATAGGTTTGTTAGTCTTAAAAGTGATGACATTAGCAATCTTTAAATTTTAATAGGTTTAGTTTTACAAAATTCGCATTAGTTAATTAGTTAGTGTATACGCGATATTTTGGAGGAACAAAAAATGCTACTACGTATTAAGTATAAATCCAAATAAGAAACTTTCCACCTTTAATTGTTTGATTCTAACACAACAATCTTTAACTTTTTTATGGCTATGTTTGCCAAAAGTAGCTGTGAACAGTAGCATTGAGCAGTAGCAGTGAGCAGCTGTGGGCTATGTGTGGCGCGGAGCTTTTTTGGAGCTTTTTTGGGTAATGAGCGGTGAGAATGAACTTTTTTATTTTTGATGTTTGTTTGGCATGAGAGCTGTGGGCTTTGCTATTTTTTAGAAAAGCTCATTTTCCCAATGCTTCTTTATGAAGCTGTGAGCTTTTTTGGCTACTGCTCACAGCTCTTGCTCAATGCTACTGCTCACAGCTACTTTTGCCAAACATAGCCGTGAGCTGTGAGCAGCTTCATAAAGAAGCATTGGGAAAATGAGCTTTCCTAAAAAATAGCAAAGCCCACAGCTCTCATGCCAAACAAACATCAAAAATAAAAAAGCTCATTCTCACCGCTCATTACCCCAAAGGCTCCAAAAAAGCTCCGCGCCAAACATAACCTATATATTTTCTTTTCGAAGGGCAATAATTTATTTCGACCAAAACCAAACAAATACAAACAACAACATCCACTATATTAACAAGATGGTTAAATATTTCCTTAGTTTAATTCTTGTGACCAATGGTAGATTTGAAAATTAAGGATCCAGTTAACATCATTTGACATACTATATTCAACTTTAAAAATGCATTTTTTTTTTTAAGTTTTTGATCAAATAACTATAGGTGTTGTTGAATTTAGCTTTGATAAACTTCATACAAGAATTGAGACTTATGATATGAAATAATCTCCCATGTGAAAGCCAAAAAAAGAAGGAAAAAACACCCACTATTATACCCGCCACAAATGTTCTAAATATATTTAGAACGTAAACATAAAAAATAAAAAACAAACATAAAAAGCTAAGAAAGCATACAAGCCGTTCCCTATGATGCTTCAACTCAGTTTGAGTACGCAAACTGAGTTTTGCCACAATAGAGAACAACTTACATACCACTATTCTCAACTTATAGCTCCAATACACACCTTAATATATAAGGTAGCAATTTTTTTTTTCAATGAGCTATGTGGGACTAAAACTAGTTCTTTTAGTATTTAAAAAGACAAATTAAACTATTTACCTACACTATATTATTTGCCATGACTTTTGTTTTAAAGCTTAATAGAACCAAACTTACTAATTTGATAGTTCAACTATCACGAGGTGAAAGTGTGTAGAACATTGTTGTCTTAAAAAAGACTAAGTTATGTTAGTATCAAAAAGACATACTAAGTTATTTGCCTTGACCCTTGTTTAAATGTTGAATACAACCAAATTTACTTATACGATTGTTATGTGATTCGCCACACCTGTAAAGTTAGCTAGTGATTCGCCTATAAATACCCTTCTAGACTCTCCTAAAATGGTGTGCTTATGTATTGATTTGTATATAACTTGAATAAACTCTTTCACATACACCCTCTCTCTACTTTCTCTCTAGGAATACTAGGTCTTGTTATGTGTATTTCGGTCAAACTCAACGGCTTGACCTCCCGATCACTCTTTTGATCTTGGTATCTTGTGGTTTACATGAATAATAACCTCATCTAAGTGACTGAAAAATCATAACCCTTGTCAAGTGGCATCCTTGTGCAAAAACATTGCGTACACTCCTCTAAAGACAGCGTTGATTTTACCTCATGTTTCGTAGTTTATTTTTTTTACAATCACAACCAAATATGACATATTTTACAAGACTTGAGAGGCTCCCGTACTATAGCTTACGCGTTTCGATATTTGAAACCGACTTGTTTTCGCAAATGAATGTCTTTTATTAATAAGGTTTCTTCTTGACAAAACCTCGAATTGAACCTACAAATTTGTGATACGTTCATATGTCTTAGTCTTGGTAACCAAAAAGGCTACTTACTAGCAGTTTTTACTTTTTTACCGTGAAAGACATACTTCAACTCTAGTTTTGAACTATTAACTAAAAGTTAAACGAGCAAATCATCATCTAATAACATAAACAAAATATCACAGACCACTTCCTGTATCGAACTATATGTCAATTTCTAATAATGGTAACATAGTAACAAAATATCATAAGTTCAACTTTTAAGTGATATTCAACTTTTAAGTTTTAACAAATAATTTCCCAAATTTATGTTGAAGACATGATAATAAAATCATTTAAAATCACAGACCACTTTCTGTAATCCCCAAGCGCAAATGTAATTCAATTTTTTTATCGGTCATTGTGCAAACTGGAAAAAGGTTGAATAGTTTTGACCTTTTAAATCTTAGTTTCAAAATTTTGTGTGAACTCAATCAGTGATAATATGTATTAGTAATTGCAAGACAAGAAATGAGTAAAAGAAAGATTAAACCAAGACACAAATATTTATAGTGGTTTGGTCACGAAGCTCATTCCTCGCTCTACTCCATTCCCCGAATTTTCGACTCAATAGTTACTTCACTATGTCAACAAGCTCCCTTTCTTAGCGAAGAAAACTGTACAACGTAGCTTATATACCGATATAAAGCTAAATATCGAGTTATAATCTAGGTAGAACCAACATTTCTCTCTATGTATTTTGGTAACTAAAATGCTAACCTAACTCTATGTTCGGTTTATGATGGCGTTTATGAACTTTTTAATATACTAGTGGAGTATTATAGCACAACAATGTTGCAAAAACAAAACAAAACACTACAACACAAAAGACTTGATGCTCTTCTCTTGATCAATTAATAAATCACTTATATGAATATAAAACAAGATAACGACAAAGAAAAATGTGTATGAGAATGTAATAAGATGCTAGAAATACGTTTGCAAGAGACGAGAAAAAATGAATGCAAAAGGCTTACTTAAATAGGCAATACATTTCCAGTCATAAATCCAAACGGATCCATATATCACTGCAGGGATCTATATACATATCTTAAGTGATTATTGACAAATAATAACTTGTGTTTAAAACTTGTTTACTTAAACCTTTACTTAAGACGTTTTCATATTTGTTATTAACAAAACGTAAAAAATTTGTTAAAATAGAAATTACATTTTTATACGAATATTTGTATTTACATTCAAGTTAATGAAAAATGTGAAACACGTTTATAAATTGAATCAAACCGACAATATTTGGTTCGGTTTTGATTCTATATATTAACGATTTTCGGTTTCGGGTAGGTTCGGTTCGACCAAAAACCGACAAAAAATACACCTAAACCATATAAACCGAACGGAACCAACACAAACCAAACCGAACCGACCATATTCAGTTTGGTTTCAGTTCTACATATTAGTAGTTTTCGGTTTCAGACCGGTTCGACTTTCGTCGGTTCGGTTCCGTTCTGGACCATGGCCCTTGTTTAGATTTTACCCTTTTCCAATACTTGTAGCCGTTGGAAAATAGGCTTTCCCATAAAAGAATAAAACGCCGCCGTATAAGACCCTCACCACCACACCCGCCGCCGGCCACCACCACAAAACACACACACTAAAAACACACACACACAGTTGATAAAAAAAATGCAAAAAGAAGAAGAAGAGATGGTAACACCAGGTGAGAAACTAGGCAAGTCAACCGACATCAAACCAGGCAAAGGCGCGTACCTCTCACGCGACACCAACACCGTTTACGCTTCCATCACCGGTCGCCGTTCCGTCATCCCTCCCTCACCGGAATCATCAGACCAGGTATATTTACACTCACGCGCCCGCGCGTGTACTCACGCGCTCATATGTTGCCTTATTGTGTTAGTTTGACCTAGGGTTTGTTATGACGGTTAATTCTGTTTGTTTTAGCGTAACGGCAAGCGGTAGCGGTTAGAAGTAGTTGCTCATAGTTTTATAAAAGCGTTTGGTAACGTAGTTGTATGTGTGGTTGAACGCGTCTTTTAGTAGTGTTTAAGATAGGAGCGTTAAATAAGTAATGTTGTTAGGGCGCAATTTTGGATTTGATGTGATTGTTAGAAAAGTTTGGTGAACTTTGGAAAAGTTTAGTAAAGGTAATGAGAAATAGCGTGTGCAATGAACTTGAATATGATTGTTAGTTTTGGTTTCGAGTTTTGAAAAAAGTAACGAGTAGGCTAAAATGTGAGAGGTCGTAAGTTCAATTCCAACTAGGTGCAGAAAATAGAAAACCGTAAAGTGGCTATGCCAAAGAGAGGGCTTTACCTGGTTTGAGTCTGTTTTTACCACGTGATTAGTCGGCCAAAAGGTCGGAAACCTTGGTTAACCGAAAAAGAAGTTAGGGCACAGTTTTGTTTTTAACTATTGAGGGGGTGTAAACTTGGATATTGCGTTTAAATAGGATAAAATAATTAACGGTGGAAAAAACGTGTAATAAGAAGTTTGGACTCACCTAGGTTTATTAGCATTGGGATGCAAATGCGATCAATGTGGGAGGGCCGAAACAAAATTTTTCCCGAAAAAACATTAGATGGGAGGGCCGAGATGAAAAAAATATTTTTTTAACACATGAAATCGCAAATAAATACACTAACGGGCTTAGGCCTAGGGGGGCCGGGACCCTTCCCGGTCCTCATTAAGCTCCGCCCATGAATGCGATACAGTTTTGGAGTATAGAAGAGGCTATGCAGGCTATAAAAATGTGCTTAGTATTATAAAATTTTGTTTTTAAGATGGTGATGTCATATAAAGCGCAATATATCTATTTTTAGAATGAAGATGGTCATGTTAGTGATACTTGGCATTTACATGCTACTGTAACTCCAGGATATTGCGTTGTTGATCATAACATTGAGCATGTTGACCTTTTTTTTTTTATACGTATTAGCTGATAAATTCTTCTTTTCACGCTGAAATATTGCTTAGTGTTTCTTTGTGTCATCATTAAAAAAGGCTTCTATGACTGTTTCTCTTCTAATTAATCAATTAATTTATGTATTGTTTTTTCTTATTGAATGTCAGAGGCCAACAGTGGAAGTAATCGGACACAAAGCCCATGGTCCTGTTCCTGAGCCAGGCTCTGTTGTGATCGCTCGAGTAAGTACATTTGCTGATATCTTTTATATCTCTTCTTGCACATAAAATTACTTGCAGTAACTGTTCCGTTAATAGAGCACCGTTAAATGTATCATGTGCACATCCTGCTCTTTTTGTATGGGCATCTTAGTTATTTTGCAATCGTCTCCATTTCTCATAAAACCGCATATGAAGAAAATCCAAATCTTTATCTTCCTCTCTAAGTTTTTACAAAAAAACTATTTGCAAAAATGAAACACCAAATCTTGATTTGCAACCGCCCATATATGAATGATCACTCAATTCTGTAATTTGATTTACTTTTACGAATCTCCATTTAATGGACACAACATGGTTTTTAACAAAGCTAAGTTGCATCCAAAGGTATTATATATAAAACTGTGAAGCTACTTGATTCACTTAATCACCTCTACTAGTTTTATAATTTGTGATTTATATAGCTTATGCCATAATCACGTAACTGTTATTGATAGTAGACTGATTTGTTTAAATTGCTTACATTAGGTAACTAAGGTGATGGCTAGGATGGCTTCAGCAGA
This sequence comes from Artemisia argyi, assembly GCA_030686995.1. NCBI lineage: Eukaryota > Viridiplantae > Streptophyta > Magnoliopsida > Asterales > Asteraceae > Artemisia > Artemisia argyi. The sequence continues at coordinate 181,323,748 of CM060693.1, read as the reverse complement.
TGTTATGTGTGTTGGCTCAAAATCTGTCCGGGAAAAATTCTCTGGCATCATCAGGTAACGTTTATTTAAGATTTGTTTTAGTTAGAAGCTTATTAGCATTACCTTTAATCTACATTGGAGTGATTTAGAGATGGCCACGCTAGAAAATGGACATAAATGTTAATTAAGTTATAGATGGATATAACCAAGTTTGTACTTAAAATGCCAACCAGTACCGGAACTAGGAGTTGACTTCATGTTTGAATAGACACCAATGCTTTTTGAAATTGTAACAATCACGAAAAGCGTTTGAGTAACACAAATCCAATAGCAAAAGTAATACCTTACTCTGAATCAGTATGCTGGTATTGGTACAAAGCTGTCAATCTTTCGACCCAAAAAAGTCTACCGAAAGGACTTATTTGATTGTCCTTTAAAAGCTTACATGATACCACACGTGGAAAGATTGGTCCTAACAATATGATACAAAATGCTTACATTAGTTGCAGTCTTAAACCATACAGCACGCTATATGGTTAACTTCATATTGCATACTAGCAGACACATGTCAACGGACATGTTGATTCATTCACCCTTGCATCAGATATAAATTTAGTCTTCAAGATGTCATTATTGATCTTTAAATTCTGAACTTCATGTGTTTTGTATTTGAACAGGCAACAAGATGTTAGAGCAACCGAGATTGACAAAGTAGATATGCATACATCCTTCCGCCCCGGTGACATTGTCAAAGCTTCAGTTGTATCCTTCATTTCAATATTCTTTGCAAATATATATTTTTATTTTCTATGTTGTCATCAATAAAACCTTTAATTGTTCCAATGTTGTCAGTTTGTCACCTTTAACAAAACTTTCATTGATAAGATTTCCCTAGGAGATGCACGTGCATATTATCTCTCAACTGCACAGAATGAATTGGGTGTTGTATCAGCAGAAAGCATGGCAGGTAACAGCTCTTGTTCTCTCTGAAACTGAATATATTTATGTTAGTATAAAGGTGGCAATTTCAACCCATTATTAGGAACATTTCAGTTGTGATTGTGTAAATTATCCAAAGATTAGCTAAGATTGAAATGGGTCGAACAGGCTAAACGCGTCACAAGTCGCTAAACATGTATATCTTAGGATATTGATAATTGACCTGTTTTAGAAAAACCTGTATTGGCCTACCGACCCACCCATCTTGTCACCTCTACTAGATGAAAGCATGCCAACAGAAATAAACTCAGTTCTATAACATCTCAAATTAATATGAAACCTCCTCAAAACAAGAAGGCCGCGTATGAATTGTTTGATAATCAAATAATCACTCTTATAAAACTATTTTCTATCATTTTTGAATTAGGATAATTGTTTCTTTAACCCCATCAAGTCAAAGTGTACCTCCTTATTAACAGACAAACAATGTTGCTCATAACTATTTTTGTTGTTGGTGTCGCGATCTTTATAGGTGCCACGATGGATCCAATAAGTTGGACAGAAATGCAGTGTCCGTTGACTGGTCAAATTGAGCAGAGAAAAGTTGCTAAAGTTGGAGCTTAAAATCATATCAATTCATGTCAAACCGAATTTCAACATCTATGAAAGATAACGTGTAAGAGTTAAGCTATAAATCATTTATTGCTAGATTTTACATTCAAAGTTTTCATATGATTAAGGTCTATAGATTTGTATTTGTATTTTAGGCTGCACGAAGATGATATTACAAAGTACATGACTTTAGTCCAAGTTTTGGTATCATTCCCAGTTTAGCGTTTTATTGACTCGTCATATAACAAGTTGGTCTTTAATAGCTGAAAGATGATATTATATAGTCTGGCATTCTGGCGTGCGGTTTCATATGATTGTTGTCTCGTGAAAAATCATTATCATCTAATTAGTTTGTTAAATCCTATGGCATATCATATAACAGCCGTGTGGCTACCAATGGCACATAAGTGAAATGTAATTTTGTGTGTTTACACAATTACACAAACATAAATAAGTTTTTACAAAAACATAACTAAGATTTAAGGCAGTTAGGTGCAGTCGTAGTCGTGTCTTAAAATTTTGTAAGTATATATTCTATAACATCACTATAATATAAACACATTTTTTAATAAAATTCTTATGACACCACTAAAAATACAACACACACACACACAAAAACGCGTAAAGCAATGAAGTGCGGATCACATGAACGAAATTTGTAATTAACTCGTTTTATGAATACATCTTATAATAGATATTCATACTCAAATTATGAAGCTATTGAAATGAGCAATTAGAATAACTTAAACCAACAAATATCGGCTTTATTTCAAAATGATAAGACTTTTCAAACCATCTACAAAATCATAATGCCCACAAATGTCAAAAGAACACCAATGCTCAAGAATATATAGTTCTGGAGAAAGTTATAAAAATGCAAATGCAACAAAGATATTCTAAACACTTACAAACCTTGTTCTTATAGGGTGTAATATGTGGTCTTAAATCAATGAGTTAAAGAGAATAAAATGTCAAGAAGATAATGCACTGTCCGACAGGGAATAACCACTCGGAAAACTGCTCTGGGAATTCCCATTTGAGGATATCTTGGTGAAAAAAAGATCATGCTCAGTTTTATCAACAAAAAAGTTGACATATTTCGGGATAGGAGGCATGTTCACATTGGTAACTCCTTCAAGAATCTGTTCCACAAGACTCATTGAAGGTCTATTGTCTTCCTGATCTTGAATGCACCAATATGCAACTTTGAAAATTTTGGTAACTTCATCAACACTAGCTTCCCGGTTTAACCTACAATCTATTAGGCTAAGGACGTCTCCTCCCACCATAAGAACACTCGCAACCAAAATAGGGAAGAAAGTAATGTTTGAATCTTCATATCGCTCTGTGTTTCTTTTGCCATACACTAATTCAAAGAGCATCATTCCATAGCTAAAGACATCTGCTTTGGCTGTGATGGCCGCCCCTGATAACCATTCCGGAGCTAGATACCCTCTGGTCCCTCTCATAGTTGTCAAAACCCGACTAAAGTCTCGACCTACAAGCTTTGCCATACCAAAATCTGCGATTTGCGCGTGTAAATTGGCATCTAAGAGTATGTTCTCTGGCTTTATGTCACCGTGAATTATACAGTCCCTGCATTTGTCATGAAGATAAACCAACCCTCCTGCAGTTCCTAGTGCAATCTGATATCTAGTTTTCCAGTTTAGAACGTTATCTTGTTTTTCACTGAAAAGATGTGAATGAAGAGAACCATTTGACATGTAATCATACACCAGTAACTTATTGTTACCTTCTGCACAGAACCCCCGAAGACGTACAATATTAACATGTTGGATGTTCCCGATTGTGCTGACTTCGCTCCTGAATTGCTTCTCTCCTTGAGTGATGCTTTCAAGCTTTTTCACCGCCACAATGAATGAATCACTAAGTACTCCCTTATAAACTGAACCAAAACCACCACCTCCCAGTTTATCTGAGAAATTCTTTGTTGCTACTAGCAGATCTCTGTAGACAAACACCCACAATGATCCCTCCATTGTTGTTTTTCCATAAATAAAATTTGAACAAACTTTTGGGAGAAACAACAATGGAGGAATCATTGGTGGGGTTTGTCTACTTAATGCCCCCTTTTTTCTGTTGATTATTAGCAGAATCGAACCCAAGAGTAATAAGAGACCTACGAGAGACCCAGAAACAGGACCCACAGGGAAACCGTGTTTCTTTCTATAAGTGGCCGGGAGGTCTTTAGAAGCAACTTTGACATAGATTGTTTTCCCATTAGCATTGTCCTCTCTAAGGTCTAAAAGCTCTCCATCCCACAATGAACACTCGTTATCGGCAAAAGAGTAAGCATTGCAGGAGCAATTGTTCATACAGGTGGTATGACATTCTCCAGCACTCCCAGCCGCCACAAACTTATTTAAAGGCAAATTTCTTACTTTAATCATGATAAAATTGTAATTTTCCTCGTTTCTCCCACATTGCAACTCCGTTTTCCTCACACACCCAGTAGAGGAATCAATCTGGTCCCAATCACTTTCTGATCTAGGCTTGAAGCCAGTCAAGCAATTACAGAATGTATATTCAGTCTGCCTGAGAATACCGAAAGTGCCACATAAAGCATACACCTCAGAATCTGGCTGAAACCAAAACAAACTCCACTCCTTCGTACTTTCCAACCATGTTAGTTGTTGAAGTAGACCAGTAACACCAATAACCATATATGATATGATGGAAGGATCATTCAAAGAATAAGTGATGTAACTCTCATTCTCATTTGAAATAAAGCTAAAATTATAATCTAAACTAACATTCCAATCCCCGCTTGTCCAATATTGATGGGAGCCATTCCACTTGCTTATATACTCTTTACCAATCGGGTCAAACTCTAAAGAATAGACCCCTACATCAGGATTTTCTCTACTTTTCCATGAAGTAAGAAGCTGCTTCTTTTTCCTTCTAAAATCATAAGCAAGTTTAGCACCAGGCAACCAAGTATTACCTGGGTGGTCAAAACTTTGCCAAACTGGTTCAACTGAATTTGACCCGTCCGTCAAAACTAGGTTACCATCATCATGAATAACAGCAATCACCGAACTCAAATTGCTGGTGGTGACATTTGTGGACCAGATCTGTAACTTAAACTCATTTAAGAGCACTAAGTTACCATCTACTGTTTTTAGTTCAGAATTAACTGTGTCAGACACAGGTATTTCTCTGTTTGCTACCCAGACTATACGAGAATCAAACTTTTTATACCAAATGCCTATGTAATAGTTGGAAGAGCTGCCTGATTTAAAGAAACCAAGCACAAAATTATCACTTTTGGATGTAATTGTTTGGTTTCCGGATAGAGAATGGTTTGCAGATATTGTGTCAGCTGCAGATGTGAAACAAATGGCCATAGAGAAACAAAGGAGGAGCGTAAACGCCATTAAACAGTTCGTTTTTTTTGTTAAGCTCATGAGTGAATAAAGGTTATCTTATCAAGTGAAGTTTCGTTTGTTTTAACTGGTAATTTCATGTAACATAGGAGGAAATTGATTGTTTTATAGGCAAAATGTTCAACTTAAGTTGAAGAAGAAACTTCAACCCACATTAGATTGATATCTTAACTGATTAACTCGACAGGATGTAATTATACAAGAGACAAGACTTTTGTATATTGACATCATCATGTGGTCCAGTCTAAGATTATTGCTGGTCAAAATAAATTTGTTTGATTGTTTTTACATATGTTTTCTATTTTGATACATTTATTTCTCTTCTTTTTTTTTCCCTTTATATTTTGTGGTCATTCATCATGTGAACAGAAACCAATTCAAAGACAATATAGTAACGCACTCAAGTTTTGGTTACCACTGATAGTCTAATAGGCTAATATCAAGAGAGTAAACTAAAGTTAAAACTATGTAAAAAGACTATCATTAGTCGATGTAAATTTAAGGCAGATCAGTAAGGAGACATGATGATAAGAATCGAACTTGAGATAGCTAATATCTTTAAGAAATGATATTTGTTTACTAAAGGATTAGATAAAAGTAGCAAACGATAAAAACATGGATATGATCATTTCTCATTCCCTTCATTAACGTAAAAGATTACAGATTTATAATGCCAAAAATAATGCAAAACTATAATTTTATGGATTTGCATGAAATGGTAAATGTACATATGAGAAATGTCAAAGCTGGCAATGAAGACTTTGTCTTCTTTTTCCTTTTTTTCTATGGCTGGCATCTATAATTCTATATTGGGATTTGACTACAATTTTTGATTGGTTAAGAAGCAAAGAGTGGATATGACTACAATTTTTGGGAGGTGACTACAATTTTTTATGGTTAGCTCATTTCTATATTAAGAAATCACATTTTGTTATAAATTTTGCTTAATCTCATATAAACTTTAAAAAAGTTTACAGTCACATAGAATTATAGTTATGGAGAGGTTTTTGTTGAATTAATTTATGTTATTGAGCACCCTTAGGCTGCACACAGTAATGACCATCTACGAGTTTCCCTAGGAGATGCACGTGCGTATTATCTTTCAACTGCACATAATGAACTGGGTATTGTATCGTCATAAAGCATGGCAGGTAACAACTCCTGTTCTATTCGAGTAATCATTATATAAAGGTGGCAATTTCAACCCATTATTAGGAACATTTCAGTTGTGATTGTGTAAATTATCCAAAGATTAGCTAAGATTGAAATGGGTCGAACAGGCTAAACGCGTCACAAGTCGCTAAATATGTATATCTTAGGATATTGATAATTGACCTGTTCTAGAAGAAGTGAAGAACCTGTGTTGACCTACCGACCCACCCATCTTGTCACATCTACTAGTTGAAAGCATGCCAACAGAAATGAACTCAGTTTTTATAACATCTCAAATATGAAACCTCCTCAAAACAAGAAGGCTGCGTATGAACTGTTTGATAATCAAATAATCACTCTTATAAAACTATTTTCTATCATTTTTGAATTAGGATAATTGTTTCTTTGACCCCATCAAGTCAAAGTGTACCTCCTTATTAACAGACAAACAATGTTGCTCATAACTATTTTTGTTGTTGGTGTCGCGATCTTTATAGGTGCCACGATGGATCCAATAAGTTGGACAGAAATGCAGTGTCCGTTGACTGGTCAAATTGAGCAGAGAAAAGTTGCTAAAGTTGGAGCTTAAAATCATGTCAATTCATGTCAAACCGAATTTCAACATCTATGAAAGATAACGTGTAAGAGTTAAGCTATAAGTCATTTATTGCTAGATTTTACATTCAAAGTTTTCATATGATTAAGGTCTATAGATTTGTATTTGTATTTTAGGCTGCACGAAGATGATATTACAAAGTACATGATTTTAGTCCAAGTTTTGGTATCATTCCCAGTTTAGCGTTTTATTGACTCATCATATAACAAGTTGGTCTTTAATAGCTGAAAGATGATATTATATGGCATTCTGGCGTGCGGTTTCATATGATTGTCTCGTGAAAAATCATTGTCATCTAATTAGTTTGTTAATATAACAGCCGTGTGGCTACCAATGGCGCGCATAAGTGAAATGTAATTTAGTGTGTTTACACAATACACAAACATAACTAAGTTTTTACACAAACATAACTAAGATTTAAGGCAGTTAGGTGCAGTCGTGTCTTATAAATTTTGTAAGTATATATTCTATAACACCACTTAAAATACACCACTCACTCAAAAAAAAAAAAAAAAAAAAAAAAAAAAAAAAAAGCGCGTAACGCAATGAAGTTTAACGATAAGAGGTGCAATTGAGTGCGGATCACATTATGAAGCTATTGAAATGAGCAATTTGAATAATCTAAACCAACAAATATCGGCTTTATTTCAAAATGAGACTTTTCAAACCATCTACAAAAACTAACAAAATCATAATTCCCACAAATATCAAAAGGACACCAATGCTCAACAGCTCAAGAATATATAGTTCTGAAGAAAGTTATAAAGATGCAGATGCAGATGCAAATGCAAATGCAAGATGTCATTCTAAACACTTACAAACCTTGTTCTTATAGGGTGTAGTATGTGGTCTTAAATTAAAGAATTAAAGAGAAGAAAACGTCAAGAAAATGATGCACTGTCCGACAGGGAATCACCACTCAGAAAATTGCTCTGGGAATTCCCCTTTGAGGATATCTTGGTGAAAAAAAGATCATGCTCAGTTTTATCAACAAAAAAGTTGACATATTTCGGGATAGGAGGCATGTTCACATTGGAAACTCCTTCAAGAATCTGTTCCACAAGACTCATTGAAGGTCTATTGTCTTCCTGTTCTTGAGTGCACCAATATGCAACTTTGAAAATTTTGGTAACTTCATCAACACTAGCTTTCCGGTTTAACCTACTATCTATTAGGCTAAGGATGTCACCTCCCGCCATAAGAACACTCGCAACCAAACTAGGGAAGAAAGTAAAATTTGAATCTTTATATCGCTCTGTGTTTCTTTTGCCATGCACTAATTCAAAGAGCATCATTCCATAGCTAAAAACATCTGCTTTGGCTGTGATGGCCGCCCCTGATAACCATTCCGGAGCTAGATACCCTCTGGTCCCTCTCATAGTTGTCAAAACCCGACTAAAGTCTCGACCTACAAGCTTTGCCATACCAAAATCTGCTATTTGCGCGTGTAAATCGGCATCTAAGAGTATGTTTTCTGGCTTTATGTCACAGTGAATTATACAGTCCCTGCATTTTTCATGAAGATAAACCAACCCTCTTGCAGTTCCTAGTGCAATCTGATATCTTGTTTTCCAGTTTAGAATGTTATCTTGTTTTTCACTGAAAAGATGTGAATGAAGAGAACCATTTGACATGTAATCATACACCAGTAACTTATTGTTACCGTCTGCACAGAACCCCCGAAGACGTATAATATTAACATGTTGGATATTCCCGATTGTGCTGACTTCGCTCCTGAATTGCTTCTCTCCTTGAGTGATGCTTTCAAGCTTTTTCACCGCCACAATGGATGAGTCACTAAGTACTCCCTTATAAACTGAACCAAAACCACCACCTCCCAATTTATCTGAGAAATTCTTTGTTGATACTAGCAGATCTCTGTAGACAAACACCAACAATGATCCCTCCATTGTTGTTTTTCCATAAATAAAATTTGAACAAAATTTTGGGAGAAACAACAATGCCCCCTTTTTTCTGTTGATTATTAGCAGAATCAAACCCAAGAGTAATATGAGACCTACGAGAGACCCAGAAACAGGACCCACAGGGAAACCGTGTTTCTTTATGTAAGTGGCCGGGAGGTCTTTAGAAGCAACTTTGACATAGATTGTTTTCCCATTAGCATTGTCCTCTCTAAGGTCTAAAAGCTCTCCATCCCACAATGAACACTCGTTATCGGCAAAAGAGTAAGCTTTGCAGGAGCAATTGTTCATACAGGTGGTATGACATTCTCCAGCACTCCCAGCAGCCACAAACTTATTTAAAGGCAAATTTCTTACTTTAATCATGATAAAATTGTAATTTTCCTCGTTTCTCCCACATTGCAACTCCGTTTTTCTCACACACCCAGTAGAGGAATCAATCTGGTCCCAATCACTTTCTGATCTAGGCTTGAAGCCAGTCAAGCAATTACAGAATGTATATTCAGTCTTCCTGAGAATACCGAAAGTGCCACATAAAGCATACACCTCAGAATCTGGCTGAAACCAAAACAAACTCCACTCCTTCGTACTTTCCAACCATGTTAGTTGTTGAAGTAGACCAGTAACACCAATAACCATATATGATATGATGGAAGGATCATGCAAAGAATAAGTGATGTAACTCTCATTCTCATTTGAAATAAAGCTAAAATTATAATCTAAACTAACATTCCAAGCCCCGCTTGTCCAATATTGATGGGAGCCATTCCACTTGCTTATATACTCTTTACCAATCGGGTCAAACTCTAAAGAATAGACCCCTACATCAGGATTTTCTCTACTTTTCCATGAAGTAAGAAGCTGCTTCTTTTTCCTTCTAAAATCATAAGCAAGTTTAGCACCAGGCAACCAAGTATTAACTGGATGGTCAAAACTTTGCCAAACTGGTTCAACTGAATTTGACCCGTCCGTCAAAACTAGGTTACCATCATCATGAATAACAGCAATCACAGAACTCAAATTGCTGGTGGTGATATTAGTGGACCAGATCTGAATCTTAAACTCATTTAAGAGCACTAAGTTACCATCTACGATTTTTAGTTCAGAATTAACTGTGTCAGAGAGGTATTTCTCTGTTTGCTACCCAGACTATAGGAGAATCAAAGTTTTTATACCAAATGCCTATGTAATAGTTGGAAGAGTGGCCTGCTTTAAAGAAACCAAGCACAAAATTATCACGTTTGGATGTAATTTTTTGATTTCCGGATAGAGAATGGTTTGCAGATATTGTGTCAGCTGCAGATGTGAAACAAATGGCCATAGAGAAACAAAGGAGGAGCATAAACGCCATTAAACAGTTAACTTTTTGTTAAGCTCGTGAGTGAATAAAGGTTATCAAGTGAAGTTTAGTTTGTTTTAATTGGTCATTTCATGTAACATAGGAGGAACTTGATTGTTTTATAGGCAAAATGTTCAACTTAAGTTGAAGAAGAAAAAAGTCCAACCCACATTAGATTGATGTCTTAACTGATTAACTCGACAAGAGACTAGACTTTTGTAGATTGACAACATCATGTGGTCCAGTCTAAGACTATTCTTTGATTGTTTTTTCATATGTTTTCTATTTGATATATTTATTTATTATTATTTTTTTTTTCCTTAATATTTTGTGGTCATTCATTATGTGAACAGAAACCAATTCAAAGACAATAGAGTAACGCGCTCAAGGTTTGGTTACCACTATCAATTTGATCTACTGTCACTTTCTAATATTAGTAAGTTGGAGAAAGCAAATTTTGCAAGTTACTAAAAACATCATTAGGACCAGTTGTTAATATTGAGCTTCACAGAAAGTGTTGGCAACCCCATTATATCATATGAGGCATCAATTAACGCGTAGTTTTCTCTGGTGCTAACATCACCACCAATCCACACCTTTGTGTGCGCATGCAATGTTTGTATCTGTTTGTCAACCTGTCATGTTAGAATGGCACTTATATCTTGACGGAATGTTCGTTTGACATTCCATCTCATATTTACGAAGAAATTGTAATGAATTTTCCCACTAATTCTTTGTTGCTACTAGCAAGTATTAACTGGGTAGTCAAAACTTTGCCAAACTGGTTCAACTGAATTTGACCCGTCCGTCAAAACTAGGTTACCATCATCATGAATAACAGCAATCACAGAACTCAAATTGCTGGTGGTGACATTTGTGGACCAGATCTGTAACTTAAACTCATTTAAGAGCACTAAGTTAACATCTACTATTTTTAGTTCAGAATTAACTGTGTCAGAGACAGGTATTTCTCTGTTTGCTATCCAGACTATACGAGAATCAGCCTTTTTATACCAAATGCCTATGTAATAGTTGGAAGAGCAGCCTGGTTTAAAGAAACCAAGCACAAAATTATCACGTTTGGATGTAATTGTTTGGTTTCCGGATAGAGAATGGTTTGCAGATATTGTGTCAGCTGCAGATGTGAAACAAATGGCCATAGAGAAACAAAGGAGGAGCGTAAACGCCATTAAACAGTTCATTTTTTTGTTAAGCTCGTGAGTGAATAAAGGTTATCAAGTGAAGTTTAGTTTGTTTTTAACTGGTAATTTCATGTAACATAGGAGGAAATTGATTGTTTTAATTTATAGGTAAAATGTTCACCTTAAGTTGAAGAAGAAACTTCAACCACATTAGATTGATGATATCTTAACTGATTAACTCGACAGGATGTAATTAGGAGGAAATTTACAAAAGACTAGACTGTCATCATATGGTCCAGTCTAAGACTATTGCTGGTCAAAATAATTTTCTTTGATTGTTTTTACATATGTTTTCTATTTTGATATATTTATTTATTTATTTATTTTTTTTTGTGGTCATTTATTATGTGAACAGAAACCAATTCAAAGACAATATAGTAACGCGCTCAAGTTTTGGTTACCACTGATAGTCGAATAGGCTAAATCAATTTGTACCGAAAGTTCAAGAACCTTTTTTTTTGGGTAAAGGGTTTATATCCGGTGAATATAAGTTCAAGAACCTTGTGGCTAAAGAAAACGATTTCCCCCTAGGAGAATCGATCCACCATTCAAATCAACTTTAAGAACCTCGTTGCCCAACAAGTAATCTTTACTCGTAAACCTAGAAACCTTGAAACTTGTAATTTACATAACGATAGCCAAACAGGTGGTTAAGGAAGTTTGTCAAGTGATGTTTCGTGTATTCGAACTGGTAGTTTCACAAGAAAATTCTAGCAATGAAATTGATATTTTATTCGACTAAGTGTATCAGATGTAATTGGGAGGAAGTTTACAAGAGAGTAAACTAAAGCTAAAACTATGTAAAAAGACTTATCATTAGTCGATAATTTGAGGCAGGTCAGTAAGTAGACATGATGATAAGATTCTCATTTGAGATAGCTAATCTCTCTAAGAAATATGATATCTGTTTACTAAATGATTAGATAAAAGTTGGCAGACGATAAAAACATGGATCATTTTCATTTCTCATTCCCTTTATTAACGTAAAAGATTACAGATTTTTAATGCCAAAAGTAATGCAAAACTATTCTATCCACTAGCACATGATATTTAGATTTGCATGAAATGGTAAACGTACATATGAGAAATGTCAAAGCGCAATGAAGACTCTGTCTTCTTTTTACTTTTCTTTTTATGGCCGACATCTGATATGCACACCACAACAAGTGATGTGCATACTATAATAAGTGATGTGATGTTATATAATGTGATTTTGTGGTATATATATGGTGTGTATAACTGCATATCATCATTCCTATTATTAATGAGACTAAAGGATATACAAAGTCAAGGAAATACAATTTTTTTTTTTTTTAAATTTATTTCTTAAGGCAAAAAAAATAATACAAAGCCAGTATTTTTTTTAGACCTAAGTATTAAAAAAAAAAAAAAAAAAAAGCTCTTGTAGCCGACCATTTTTTTTATACGGAGTAACTGACTATTTTGCCATTCTATATTTAATCTGTATAAAGGAAAATGTGAATGTTAATTTCTAAGAACTAAAGTTGCAACTCATCTAAACTAGGAGGACTAGAAGTGTATGTTTTGGAGACCTGAAGTCAACTGTCGTTTTAATATTTAAGTTGAGGTAGATGTAAGGTGAGAAGAAGTATCATTACATTTACATTGTTATTTGCATTATTCATATCCACTCTTTGCTTCTTAACCAATCAAAAATTGTGAGTCCCCTCTTCTCTTTACATTTTTCATTTGTTTAGTATCTGATCGTGACCTGGTTAGCTCATTTCTATACTAAGAAATTACATTTTGTTGTGAATTTTGCTTAATCCCGTATAAACTTAAAAGAAGTTTACAGTCACATAGAATTATAGTTATGGAGAGGTTTTTGTTGAATTAACTTATGTTATTGAGCACTATGATGTATTCTTGCTAACTTGCTTTAGACTAGTATATTAATAACGGTAATGTAACCCATCCACATTAGCGTTACATTAGCTTCTCTCTCTAAGTCTAAACACATGACCCTAAGCCCGTAATAAGGCGACCCTAGTCACAACAAAAAACATATCTCACAAAAATTAATTAAAAAACACGCACACAAACCAAATGCCAAGATCGGTCGCCTAGCCGATCGAACTACACAAAAAATGGGGGGAGGGAGCATTGCTTGGAGACTCACGTAGGGGGAGGGACGCGTCCCTTTTGCCTAGACAGACCGTACATTCGATCGCCATTACTAATCTTCACAAGTAATATAGTTAACCGCTCTTTATTATAGTTTTTTTTAAACATTATTGGTTCATTGTTTATAACTAAGCTTGTGAAATTGATATTTTATTTGACTCGTAAACCTAGAAACCTTGTAATCTACATAACGATAGCCAAACAACTTGTTAAAGAAGTTTGACAAGTGAGGTTTCGTGTATTCGAACCGGTAATTTCACAAGAAAATTCTAGCAATGAAATTGATATTTTATTTGACTAAGTGTATCTGATGTAATTGGGAGGAAGTTTACAAGAGAGTTGATGTGTATGTTTTGAAAGTTGACTTGAGGTCAACCCACTGGCATTATTACTAAAAGTATAAATATCATTGTTGATTGCCCATTTACGGAGTATATCCTATACTTGCATCTTATGGCCAATCAAAAAATAATAATAATAAATAAATAAATAAATAAATAATAAAAATAAAAAATTGTAAGTCATCTCTTTCTCTTTACAACTTTCATTTGTATATATCTGATCCTGGCCTGCTTGTTAGCTAATTTCTATACTTTAAAAAAGTTTACGTTCACAGAATAATTTATAGTTATGGAGAGGCTTTTGTTAAATTAATTTATGTTATTGAGCACTATGATGTATTCTTGCTATCTTGCTTTAATTTATGTCTAGATGTTACATTATTTTTTAATGAGAGTTGATTTGCACACTCTTTTAATTGATTGACACACTCTAAATTATAGTGTGTTGACATTTATACCCTCAACAGAGTGAAAATGTGTAATAATGTGAGTGTATAATTGTCAACACACTCTAATTTAAAGTGTGCCAATTAATACACTACTTTTTTTTGGCTAATCTTCACAAGTAACATAGTTAAGTGCTCCTCATTTTAGTTTTTCTTTAAGTAAAATAGAAACATTGTTGGTTCATTGTTTATAAGCAGTAAGCACGCAGGGGCGCAGCTTCTAAGGGGCCGGGGGCGGCCGACCCCCCAAAATTTTTTTTGCGATGTAGGGGTATATAGTTTTCGTGTAGAAAAATTTCGGTATTTTCGGTTTCGCCCCCCCCCCCCAATTTAATTCGGTTTCGACCCCCCATAGTGTTAGGAAAAAAAAATTTTAGATCCCGACCCCCCACTCGAAATTTCCAAGCTTCGCCATTCTCAACCTCATTCGGTTTCGCACATCAACTATAATTTCAAACTACTAATGCTTTTATGAAACATCACCTCACCTAATGAAACATCATTATCCTTAATCCATTCTCAACCTCACCTAAAACGTTGAGCTTAACACATAAATTTATGCGTAAATTACATGGATAGTCCTTGTAGTTATACCAAAAATTCATTTTTAGTCCTTAATTACTAAAAAATTACATTTACAGTCCTTATTGTTCCCAAATCTTCAAACTTATAGTCCCTAACAACATGAATGTTATGTAAACAACAATAATGTCCGTTCAATTTTTACATAACACCCCATTCTTTAATCTCCCATCCACCCAAACCTTAAAAAATACACTAAATCAAATTATAAATATGGCAATCGAACTTTCGCCAGTAAATCTAAAAGTATAAAATATTCTTCTTTAATAACCTTAATTTTTAAGTTAATGAAAAGTCGGCTATAAATATCGAGATTATCCAAGACATGATTAAAATATATCGAGATAATTTAAAACGTGATTAAAATCTGTGAAAATTTGGTGTATATAAAAAAAATCAATGTTATCCTTTTTAAAAAAAAAACGCAGTAATTAGTTTTTATAATACGCATTATTTATTATTTCAATTTATGTTATTAAGCTTAAAAGGGGCTTTATAATCTTAGATTCGCACATCAACTATAATTTCAAACTACTAATGCTTTTATTTTCATCGGTAAATGGAAAGGTTTAAGAAAAGAGGTGTTTGGATTATTTGTAGTCGAGGAATATGCAAGTGTGGGTGCAGGTGTGAAAAAAGATACTTCACATCCACCTTTTCAGTTTGTTATAAAAACTCATGACCCTTTTTTTGTTTCGGAGTTGAAATTATAGATAAAAGCATATGATCAAGTTTAAAATTTTCAAACAACTTATTGCAGCTTTCATCATTAATTATGGCTGCGTCTTCCATTCCTCGTCGATGGAAATATGATGTCTTTGTAAGTTTTAGAGGTGAAGATATCCGCAAAAACTTCATGGATCATATGTTCACCGATTTCAAGCAAAAAGGAATTCATGCTTTTAGAGATGACAACGAACTGCCTAAAGGAGAAGAGATATCTCCTCATCTCTACAAAGCCATTGAAGAATCGAGGTTTTTGATTGTTATCTTCTCAAAAAATTACGCTTCTTCATCATGGTGTCTGAGGGAACTTGTCAAAATACTTGACTGCAAGCAGAATAAAAATTCAAAACATGCGGTTCAAGTTATCTTTTATGATGTTAAGCCTGAAGTTGTGAGGAAACAAACAGGGAGCTATGCTGAAGCGTTTCACAAACATGAACTTTCAAATAGTAAAGAGGTGGATAAATGGAAGGATGCTTTATCCATGGCGGCTAACTTATCTGGATGGGATCTCCAGGACATCACAAATGGGTAAATTTCTTGTTTTGTGTATTTATCTTTATGTTAGTTGTTTTCGCACAACCAATTAGTTCATTGATTTTCTTTTATGGTTAACTTTTTTTTTTTTTTTTTTTTTTTTTTTTTTTTTTTTTTTTTTTTTATTTATGGTTAACAGGTATGAGTCCAAGTTCATCGATTGCATCTCTAAAGAAATCCTCAAAAAATTATGTGACGGACCCTTGCATGTTGGTGAAAACCTTGTTGGCATCAATTTCCATTTCGATAAATTAAACTTGTCACGCTTCGTTGGGTCAGATAAGGTTAACATGATCGGAATATGTGGTATAAGCGGAATAGGAAAGACGACCCTTGCCAAAGCTATTTATAACTTGATGTATGTCCACTTTGAGGGAAGTTGCTTTTGTGAAGATGTCAGAAAACAACAAGACCTAACGCAAGTCCAAATGGAGCTTATTGATGACATCATGAAAACAAGAGCGCCGAAGATATCTAATGTCGGTCAAGGGATTATGGTGATAAAGAAAATGATGTCATCGAAGCCGATCCTGCTTGTTTTGGATGACGTGGATCATCGGGATCAGTTAAAGGCACTTGCGGGTTCAGCTAGTTGGTTTGGCCCGGGAAGTTTGATTATTTTCACAGGTAAAGATAAACAGTTGCTAAGATCTCATAGAGTGGATGAAATCCATGACATGGACTTTCTAAATAAGGATCAATCTCTACAGCTCTTCAGTTTCTATGCCTTTGAGGAAAAGCATCCTTCTAGAGGCTTCCAAGGACTTGCTGACAAAGCTGTGAAGTATGCGCAGGGTCACCCTCTGGCTCTCATAGTTTTGGGTTGTTTTATGTATGGTAAAACCGTGGGTCAGTGGGTTAGTGAACTGGAAAGGCTTAGAGGACATCCTAATGAAGAAATACAGCAAGTTCTCCGTTTAAGTTATGATGGGCTAAACCTCCAGCAGCAAAATATCTTACTTGATATCGCATGTTTATTCATTGGAGAAAACAGTGATTTTGTAGCTAGCATACTAGATGGCTGTAACTTTTTTGCAGATACAAACATGAGAGTTCTAGTTGATAAGTCATTAATCACGATCTCTAACGATATGTCACTTCAAATGCATGACTTGATTCAAGCAATGGCAATGGCGATTGTTCGTGAAGAATCTATCATTCCTGGGAAACAAAGAAGATTGTTGATTTCATCTAACGTTTACGATATATCGGGTCAAATTAAGGTAAAAAGTGGCATATGATTCTTTTCCTGTATATTAATATAAAAGTATAAGAAATTGCTTATGTCACTGTTTTTAATTAAGTTACATGTTTTTGTTTTTCGAGGTGGCAATAACTGAAGCAGTTGAAGTTCTAGTCCTTTCATTAGAGAAGTTTCGTCAAAAGGTTCACATAGAAGCTACTGATTTTGCACATATGAAAAAGTTGCGGATCCTGAAAATCTATCAAGAGAAAGAAGTATTTATGCAGAAGGGCCACAATGTGATCTTCTCAGGAAATTTGTATTATTTGTCCAATGAGCTAAGCTTGTTTTGTTGGCATGGATGCCCTTTCAAGTACTTACCTTCAGATTTCTATCCAGAAAACATTGTGGCTATTGACCTGTCTTACAGCAACATAAAATATTTCTGGACAACACCTAAGGTATTCCTTTGTACACACATGTTTTCCTATTTGATACCTAAATCTGAGAACTTATCTTCACTTTTATTTATTTATTTTTCTATCAATGTCAGCGCTTTAAAAGATTGAAAGTAATGAAGCTAAGGTACTGTTGTAACCTAATAACCACCCCTGACTTCTCGGAGATTACAAATCTTGAAGAGCTAAGTTTTGAAGGTTGTGTAAATTTGGTTAGCGTTCATCCCTCAATCGGAATGCTCAAGAGGCTTGTTGTGTTAAATCTAAAAAACTGCACACGGGTTAGGAGTTTTCCTAGTAAAGTGGAAATGGATTATCTTCAAGTTCTGAATCTCTCGGGGTGCCTAAAAGTCGACCAACTCCCTGAAGCATTGGGTCAGATCAAAAGCTTAACGGAGCTTCATGTTGACAGAACTGCTATTACAGAACTTCCTTCTTTTGTATCCTCTCTAGTAAACCTTGAATCATTGTCATTTGGTGGCCAAGGTAGGATTCAACCTAGATGGTGGGCTTCAATCACTGCTCCTTTTTGTTTGCGAAGTAAACAGCAACATCCCCAAAGATCAGTTTCATTGGCAGGTTTACATATGTTAAAGTCTCTGAATTTAACCTACTGCAATTTAGTACAAGTGCCTGAGAGCATTGGAGGCTTATCATGTCTAGAATATTTAAACTTGGAAGGGAACAACTTATTAGAAGTGCCTGAGAGCATTGGAGGCTTATCACGTCTATTTGGTATAACGTTGTCAGGCGACAATTTTACTAGCTTGTTTGGAAGATTGAGTCAACTTTCTCATCTTGAAAGACTTGAACTTTCCAATAGTCTAATTAAGTCATCTAGATACTTAAGCAGGTATAATAACTATGAATTCAGAAATTGGCCAAAGATGTTTAAGAATGTTACCATTTATAGTGAGGGGTCTATTTTAAAGACTCAATGTCCCCAAGGCTCAAATAACCAGGTTTGTGCTATCCTTGGGTATTTGGGTTTCCAGACTAATGAATTCTTCTCGCAATATTCTGATTTAGATATAGTATATCATGGGAATAGCATTCCAGAGTGGTTTACAAATAGAAGTACGGAAAATCATGTAAAGGTTGAATTGCCATCAGATTGGTCTTTTGATAAGTTAAGGGGATTTGGAACTTGTGTTGTTCTCAAGTGCAAAAATCCTTTCAGCTTATCTACAGGATACTCTGTAAACAACTCGGATGGAGATGCTCTGTTGTACTTTCCAGATTCAGCTGGGGCTTATTATCTGATGATAGGTGTCCAAGATTCATATATGATAAGGTTGCATTATACGAGTAATATATGGGAATGGAAGGAAGCAAAGAATTTTGTTACATTTTGTTTCGAAGAGAATAATGGAGACGTTGAGGTGAAGGAATGTGGTGTAAGACTAATTTGTGATCAAGATATACAACAAGAAGACGTCACAAATTTGAGTATGTTCCAAGACCTCCCAACTCTATCGCGCAATATGGTGGGGCCCTAAGCTATTCTATAGTTGGGCCTTTTGGTAGATATAGCATCTGGTCTTGGTAGTCCTATAACAAAAGCGTTTGTAAATTTTTTTTTAAGACATTCCTCCTCAATGTAGTTTTGGTAGTTTCAGTTTTTAATCGTGAATGTTAAATTTTATTCTTTTTAATAAATTTAAGTAAAAAATAATGAAAATGATTTACCTTTTCACATTGAAGGAGATAATGCCTGTTTTGATGAACACGCTTATTGCGTCTCTTGCGTCACCATCCTCTGAAAGGAGACAGGTCTGTCATTTGGTTATCATTATTTCTAATCTCTTTCATATGTTATAAAAATATTTTGGAAACTAAATTCTTGCTTATTTTGTCAAGGCTGCTGGACGAGCATTGGGTGAGCTTGTTAGGAAGCTCGGGGAGAGAGTTCTTCCTTTGGTCATTCCTATATTGTCTAAAGGCTTGAAGGATCCTGATTCTAGCAGACGACAAGTATTATATTCGTTTACCCATACCTTAGTTATGTTAGATATGTAATGTTTGAATAGCATTGTCATTAATTAAATAATGTTTCTTTGTGGATAGGGTGTCTGCATTGGCCTAAGTGAAGTGATGGCTAGTGCTGGTAGGAACCAGTTATTAAGTTTTATGGATGACCTTATCCCCACCATTCGTACAGCTCTTTGTGATAGGTACATTTCAGTTATTATCTTATCTTTTTGTTAGTTTTAGAATTTTTAGTCTTTGTGATATTGTGGTTAATATTCGATATGATAATTTGTATTAATCTTACAGCGAGGTTGAGGTTCGTGAATCTGCAGGGGTTGCGTTTAGTACTCTGTACAAGGTAGTCCCAACATATTGTCACTACTTTTTCTTGCA
Source organism: Artemisia argyi (assembly GCA_030686995.1). Classification (NCBI taxonomy): domain Eukaryota; kingdom Viridiplantae; phylum Streptophyta; class Magnoliopsida; order Asterales; family Asteraceae; genus Artemisia; species Artemisia argyi. The sequence goes on along the minus strand of CM060693.1, from coordinate 181,303,798 downwards.
TGATCTTGTACCCTGCATATTAACCAATGGTCATTTATGTTTCTTTAGAGTGCTGGCATGCAAGCAATTGACGAGATTGTTCCAACGCTTCTCCATGCTTTGGAGGATGATGATATGGCGGACACAGCCCTTGATGGTCTAAAACAAATTTTGAGGTATTAACGAACACCCTGTGTGTAGTTTCTCGATAGTTCTAGAAGCTTTCTTATAGAATACTAAAAAAGTATCTGCTTATTATGACAGTGTCAGGACCGCAGCTGTGTTGCCTCATATATTGCCAAAGCTTGTTCATCTTCCTCTCTCGTAAGTGCCCTAGAATTCATGAATTTTTGTATTTAGACACTTTGGTTTATGATGCTAATTGTTTTTGCAAATATGATTTTCCAGTGCATTCAATGCACATGCTCTAGGAGCTGTTGCAGAGGTCGCGGGTGCTGGTTTGAATGTCCATCTTTCAACAGTTCTCCCTGCTTTGCTCTCCGCAATGGGAGATGATGGTCATGCAGTATGTTGTTTTATGCAGTTACTATTTTTGTAGCATACATTTTTATTTTTTTTTCTTGATTTTCTTGTACTAGATCACCACTAGTCATCTTGGTAATTTGCTTCCTTACTAAAGTGACTTTATATGCATTACAGGATGTCCAAAATCTTGCAAAGAAGGCTGCAGAAACCGTGGTGTTGGTTATTGATGATGAAGGGATTGAGTATATGATATCAGAACTTCTGAAGGGGGTTGGGGATAGCCAGGTATGTTTGCTGAGAATATCATAATCTTCCGCTCTATCTATGTAGGCTTTGATCGACAAACTGGATCCCGATCTGGCTCATTAGCTAATAGATCTGACCTTGCGATCCAACTAGTTTAACATGACTTAGATTGACCAATTTATTTTCTGACTTTTGGATCAGATCAAGACCTGACCCATCAAGTTCTTTTTCCTCTATCTTACATATGCGGTTATTACTTGCAGGCTTCAACTAGGCGCAGTTCTGCATATTTGATTGGATATTTCTTCAAAAACAGTAAATTGTATCTTGTGGATGAAGCCCCAACTATGATATCAACCTTGATTGTTTTACTAAGTGACACAGACTCTGCTACAGTATTGGTAATGTTTTGTTTACCTTATTGTTAGCTGCCATTATCTCTTGGTGTATCTTATAATGTATTTAACAGGCTGCCTGGGAAGCACTTGCAAGAGTTGTCAGTTCAGTCCCAAAAGAAGTTCTTCCATCGTATATTAAGTTAGTTCGTGATGCTGTTTCCACATCTAGAGACAAGGAACGTAGAAAGAAAAAGGTCATAGATGTTCCTAGTTTCTTTTTAATCAATATGTCCATGGTTTTGCATCTCTTTTACTTTTTTTTTAGTAAACGAAACATATATAACTGTGTAACACAAATGTTATTTATTGATGGATGTACAGGGTGGGCCAATTGTTATTCCTGGTCTTTGTCTCCCAAAAGCTCTTCAACCATTACTTCCAATATATCTCCAGGTATTCTTTCATCTCTGAGTAAGCTGGGTTAGAACTAAATGCATAACTTGAGTTTTATACCATAATATTTCTGTTTCTCCTTGAGAAATTAAAACTACTTTGTGTTTTAATTTTACTCTAAATTATGTGAAGCCCTTCCTTTAATGTGCTTCAACTATAAACATTATACGACTATAATAATAGAACTTGTTTTGTCTGTTAAACATTATAGGCAAAAGAAAAAGGGTATCCCATGTTCCTATATATTTACATATGCTCAACAACACGTTGAATGATGACGTTGGACTTAACCTAAGTAATATATAGATTATACGATTTCACTCAGTTACCTATAACTTGTGGATCGATGTTATGTTTTATGTTGACTTAGTAAAATGCGTATTTAAAAAATGAATGTACATCTGTTGTTCTGAACCCCCTGAAGTTGTAAACTTGCTTGAATATTGTTGACCTTTCCAATACTGATTTATTTTCTTCTTTTGAAACCTAGGGTCTAATAAGTGGGTCCCCAGAAGTGAGAGAACAAGCTGCTCAGGGTCTTGGAGAATTAATTGAAGTAACAAGCGAAAAAGCACTGAAGGAGTTTGTTATCCCTATTACAGGGTAAGTAGCAAACCTAATTTGCTGATTATTAATTTATTAATATAAATTAGAAATATAGATAACTAAACATTCTGTTCCAGTAAATACGATATAGTGCTTTATAAACATTTTTAATTTCAGGTAACCTGATTTTAAAGTTCAAATCTATTTTATTTACCCCAATTTTTGCAATACTTTTTGAGAATGGTTTTTGTACCTGTAAGAATGTTTTGAACTTTTTTTATTTGTATTAATCTTTTTGTTTGAATTTTGTGCTCTACTTTCATAATTTCAGGCCCCTGATTCGAATTATAGGGGATCGATTCCCATGGCAAGTGAAAAGTGCTATTCTGTCAACTTTGACAATTATAATAGCAAAGGGTGGAATGGCTCTAAAACCTTTTCTTCCACAGCTACAAACGACCTTTGTTAAATGCTTGCAAGATAGCACAAGGTAACATTCATTTCATAAATTGTTATTGTTGTTTAAAACACTTGTGAAGGCACTCTCATCAATTTGACTATATGAACACTAATGCAGGACTGTTCGTTCAAGTGCTGCATCAGCACTTGGTAAGCTTAGTGCACTAAATACCAGGGTTGATCCTCTAGTTGGAGATCTTCTTTCCAATTTGCAGGTTATGCCTCGTTGTGTCTGTTCATTTTAAGTTGCAAGTTCTATTTTGGGTATGGTTTTTAGCGGGTCGAACATTCCCAAGTTATATATTAACAGGCATCAGATGGTGGGGTCCGTGAGGCAATATTAGCAGCTTTAAAAGGTGTGGTGAAGCATGCTGGAAAGAGTGTCAGTGCTCCTGTTAAGACCCGTGTATATGATCTTTTGAAGGAAATGATATACAATGAAGATGACCAAATACGAAGCTCTTCGGCAAGAATTTTGGGTATCATATCTGAGGTTAGTATCATTTTGCCAGTCATCATTATTCTTAGGTTTGTTAGATGCGTGCTGGACTGCTGGGTCTCAGTTATTTAATGATTGTGTCTGATGGATAGACATGGCATAATGGAGGGTTCGACGGGTTATGTATGGGATCAGAATTTAAATGGGCTAGTTGGACTGGGTTAACAAGAAAGTTTTCTTTCCGATATTTCAGTTTATTATAAAAGGAACCCTCAGGGCGATATCAACCCATTTGATGCGGTTTGCCCTTAGTTAAATGGTCGAAATTCCACCACTCCCCATACCTCGCACCGATGGGATTGGGCATTGTTGTTGTCAAAATATCCACCACTAGGGTACCGAATTTACTAGTTTTGTGTTTTTGTGTGTGTGTGTGCGTGTGTGTGTGTGTGTGGGTTTTTTTTTTTTTTTTTTTTTTTTTTTTTTTTAGTATAGTTTCTAAAGGTTTACAAAGCATTTTATGTACTCTATGTTGTTTAACTCACATATTTGCCACTATTTTATATTTCATATTTTTGTTTGTTGGTTGATTCAGCTGTCCCTTAACATTTATTTATTAATTGCAGTATTTGGAAGAGGATCAAATTTCTGAATTACTTGAGGAGTTTCCAGAAAAAGCTTCGTCTCCTAGTTGGTCTGTTAGGCATGGCTCAGTTCTTACCATCTCATCTATGCTAAGACACACTCCAACCATGATGTCAGCATCTCCTTTGTTCACAGCTGTTTCTGACTGCCTTAAAAATAGCTTGAAGGATGAGAAGGTTTGTAAATTTTTGTATAGATGTGTGATATGTATGGGTGGAGACGGTTAAGATAATATGGCCTTTTTCTGTAGTTCCCTGTTCGTGAAACATCAACAAAAGCATTAGGAAGGCTACTACTTCATCAAATTCAAAAGGATCCTTCCAACACAAATGCACACAAGGGCACTGTTGTATCTATTGCGTCTGCCATGCAAGATGATTCCAGTGAAGTCAGGAGGAGGGCATTATTTGCACTTAAAGCAGTTTCCAAAGTATTTTTCTTTTTTCTTTTTGTATTTGGTTGATTATTCTAAGAATATTTTGTTGCTTAAAGAATAATTATAACATTAACGTATTATTGCAGGCAAATCCTTCAGTAGTAATGATCCATGTTGCAGTATACGGTCCTGCACTGGCCGAATGTTTAAAAGATGGAAGCACACCCGTGAGACTTGCAGCTGAGAGATGTGCTCTTCACGTGCTTCAGTTAACGAAAGGTATACGATTTGCTTTTGGAAAGGTAGCAAGGGGGCGGGTTGTGTAATAAGTCAAAATGGGTTTTGTATGGAACGAGTTGTTTTTAATACAAGTTTAACTGCTTTTCTTAAAAAAGTTTAACTGGGCTGGCTGGGCTTACGTTGATTCACAAACAATTTCTTGTGCACATAGAAGAAGGTTTAAATATGTGATGTAACTTCTTGTTCACTACTGTTCTTTTTCTAATATATTTTGTTATATTTTTCAGGGGCAGAAAATGTTCAAGCAGCACAAAAATATATTACTGGATTAGATGCCAGGAGAATATCAAAGCTTTCTGAGTACAGGTATTGTGCATTTACATCTAATCAACAAACACATGCGTCTGTTGCAACACAAATCAAATTGCTTCGTGTCTTGAAAAATTAACCTATAAAAAGTATGACTAATGTACACCCATATCCAATAGAGTAAGTGTAGGTTTTTCCTATCATGTTTGTAACCCATCTTGATAGCCCTCTGTTTACCGAACCCATCCTAATTTAAACTCTATTAGTCCGAAATCACCTTTATGTAGACCCTAAATATTTCTCTCATACGGACTCTTAAAACAACAATGATTACTATCCATGTTTTTGTAACGTTTGCAACTACAAGTCATTTTTAGTCAAAACCATGCTGGTCCTGTTGCATAGACATTGTTTGTTCATTTTCATAAAAACCATGAACTATATGTGGATTTTGATCACAGAAACATTACCATTTGAATGCCTATCTGAATCTTTGATTACCAAAATTTAGGAGGTTGTAGACATTAAAAAATTAACCTTGGGTGAGTTCCAACTCAGTTGACCCATTCCTTTATAGCTACTTCTCATTTATTTGACCCGTTTGAGATACATGAAACTTGTAGTATTATGTATTTATTATTTTCATTCAGTACTGCACTAGTGGGAAGTTACCAACATTTTAGTAGTTACATACGTTACCGTTTTTTTTTTATTCTAATCATTTGTCTTTGTCTTGGACCTGGTGCAGTGATGATAGTGATGACAGTGAAGATGACTCAGCAAGTGGTTGATAAATTGTCAATATGTATGTAGATCCTGCGTTTTTGGTGTTCATCTATAGCATACAAGTTTACCCGAGGCTTATAGACAGGCATTTACCATCTACATTTTTGTATTCACAGGAAAAGCTACATGCGTTTCCTTATATAGAATATACAGAAACCAGTACCCATTTTTTTGTCTAATGGGTTTGCAGGACTTTCCCTCATGAGTTGTAATCTTGACGTGTTGCGTTTCTCAGTTTTGTTAACATATGAATGTTGCGGTTAATGATGAGCTAAAGGGTTTTGTACTATTGAGTTGAGTATAAAAATTAGCTTCTGGCTCAGTTTACATTATTTAAATTTTCTTTTCTAGTTGATCAGGTTTTGCACAAGCTTTAAGCTTAAATTATACGTCTCTATAAAAATATACAATGGAATTTATCTCTTTGTTCCATCAAGTATCAAACACGAATGGTTGCAAAGAAAGTATAGCGGCTAAGGGTTTGTTTGTTCAAACAAATAACGTGTGCCAAAATAAATAAAAACGGGTATCTGTGTTTTCTTTGATGTAGCACATTAACGTATTAATATTGTCTTGTTGGTACAAGAGCTGTTGTTCGTAACTACATCGAAAAATTCTACAGAAAGCTTTTGAATGTATATCTACGCTTATACGCAAGAATAAATGTAATGTGAACACAAGACTAGTCACAATGGTAGCCATTCTATGAATCGGAATACACCTTATAAGACAAGTTACAATAGTGACCATTACGTGCACACCTTCACATTAAACTCATCATTTAGAACATCACTACTATCATCACCTTTCAGCTTTAATAGTAATCACCATTAAAAATACTCACTTTATGCAGATATATCTCACTCCGCACACACTCAAAAAAAAATAATAAATAAAAAGTGGTGAGGGTAGTCACAATTATGTGAAGAAAATAGAGGTGATGGGGTGTCAGTGTGTCACGCGTGAGGTGAGGGTAATGGTTACCCCTCACCCGTCATCGTGACTAGCCTAAGTAACTGAGTAGATGAAAACATTTATAAAAAAATACGTGGCTATTATATTCAATGAGTTGATGACCGTCTACTTTGTTTCTTTTTTAGAACATCGTACTTGTTATTAATTAGATATTTTTGCCATGTATTGCAGCGGGAAAGATAATATTCATAATTTCATTTTATTGATATGAGACAAAGTTTTCAGCTAATTTATAATGTAAAAGAAAACAACCATAACTAACAACATACGTAAGATTGTAAATGTCTAGTATTTATACAACTTAAAATTTTGTTTCGATAGTGTTAATTTATTTATCTATTATTTATCATTATTATTATTTTTTTTATGATAATAAAGAAAATTATTTGAACATAGTTAAAATAGAGTTAAATGAGTTTACTTTAGAGACTAATTTGTTACAGTATTTTACAAAATTCAAGAGTGTAAAAATATAAATTTTAATAGGTTTGTTAGTCTTAAAAGTGATGACATTAGCAATCTTTAAATTTTAATAGGTTTAGTTTTATAAAATTCGCATTAGTTAATTAGTTAGTGTATACGCGATATTTTGGAGGAACAAAAAATGCTACTACGTATTAAGTATAAATCCAAATAAGAAACTTTCCACCTTTAATTGTTTGATTCTAACACAACAATCTTTAACTTTTTTATGGCTATGTTTGGTAAAAGTAGCTGTGAGCAGTAGCATTGAGCAGTAGCAGTGAGCAGTAGTTGTGGGCTATGTGTGTCGCGGAGCTTTTTTGGAGCTTTTTTGGGTAATGAGCGGTGAGAATGAACTTTTTTATTTTTGATGTTTGTTTGACATGAGAGCTGTGGGCTTTGCTATTTTTTAGAAAAGCTCATTTTCCCAATGCTTCTTTATGAAGCTGTGGGTTTTTTTGGCTACTGCTCACAGCTCACAGCTCTTGCTCAATGCTACTGTTCACAGCTACTTTTGCCAAACATAGCCGCGAGCTGTGAGTAGCTTCATAAAGAAGCATTGAGAAAATGAGTTTTCCTAAAAAATAGCAAAGCCCACAGCTCTCATGCCAAACAAACATCAAAAATAAAAAAACTCATTCTCACCGCTCATTACTCCAAAAAGCTCCAAAAAAGCTCCGCGCCAAACATAACCTATATATTTTCTTTTTGAAGGGCAATAATTTATTTCGACCAAAACCAAACAAATACAAACAACGGCATCCACTATATTAACAAGATGGTTAAATATTTCCTTAGTTTAATTCTTGTGACCAATGGTAGATTTGAAAATTAAGGATCCAGTTAACATCATTTGACATACTATATTCAACTTTAAAAATGCATTTTTTTTTTTAAATTTTTGATCAAATAACTATAGGTGTTGTTGAATTTAGCTTTGATAAACTTCATACAAGAATTGAGACTTATGAGATGAAATAATCTCCCATGTGAAAGCCAAAAAAAGAAGGAAAAAACACCCACTATTATACCAGCCACAAATGTTCTAAATATATTTAAAACGTAAACATAAAAAATAAAAAACAAACATAAAAAGTTAAGAAAGCATACAAGCCGTTCCCTACTATGTTGTAACCCAGTTTCAACGCAAACTGAGTTTTGCCACAATAGAGAACAACTTACATACCACTATTCTCAACTTATAGCTCCAATACACACCTCAATATATAAGGTAGCAATTTTTTTTTTTCAATGAGCTATGTGGGAATAAAACTAGTTCTTTTAGTATTTAAAAAGACAAATTAAACTATTTACCTAGACTATATTATTTGCCATGACTTTTGTTTTAAAGCTTAATCGAACCAAACTTACTAATTTGATAGTTCAACTATCACGAGGTGAAAGTGTATAGAACATTGTTGTCTTAAAAAAGACTAAGTTATGTTAGTATCAAAAAGACATACTAAGTTATTTGCCTTGACCCTTGTTTAAATGTTGAATACAACTAAATTTACTTATACGATTGTTATGTGATTCGCCACACTTGTAAAGTTAGCTAGTGATTCGCCTGTAGACTATCCTAGAATGGTGTGTGATGAGTGTCTTAATACTCATCATTTTATACCAATCTGAGCTGCCAAAACATACAAAAACACTCAAATATGTATCAAAATACTTAAAATATCTTAAAGGTGTGTTTTATATGTTTCAAATGCAAAATATGCAAAAACAGATGAAAAACGTATAAAGTTTGCATAATTGGCAGTTTCAGTCCCTCAAGTTTCATAAATTGTCAAAACTAGTCCCTGGTAATTCTAAAAACATGAAAAAGTCATCAAAGGTCCTTTTTAATCATAAAGTTACATATTTAGTCCTTTGGTGCAAAATTTCATAAAATTACAAGTTTAGTCCCTCAACTTTGGAAATTGACAGAAATGGTCCCTGGGATGTAAAAACTTTGAGAAATTCAATTATGGTCCCTATACTAATAATCTTTTGCAGGTTTGGTCCTTGGTGATAAGTTTGGTGAATTTACATGATTAGTCCCTCAACTTTGCAAGTTTGGCAAAAATAGTCCTCGGATATTTAAAATATGAAAAACATCAAAAATGTCCTTGTACTATTTATTTATGGCAATTATGGTCCTTTGAACTACTTTGGGATATTACCATTTCAAACCTTCAACATTGCCAATTTACAACTTTGGTCCTTGTTAATAAATAAACCAAACGGACCTTACTATCCAAAACCAAATCCAAACTAAACTAAATCCAAGCCCACCCTACATTTTTACCCAAGCCCACCAACAGCCCAAGTCCACCCTCTCGGTCAAAGACCCGGTCAACACCCCTAAAACAAAACCACCCAGCCTACGTATTTCCCTCCCAAAACCATACCACTCACCACCACACAGGCCACCCAAACCACCATGGTTTTACCCCAACTTGCTCCCCACTCCTTTCCACCTCACCCTCCACCTCACACAACCCTCCAAGCTCCCTTAATCACCCTTGAAAACCTCACCACGCAAGCTATATCTGCCCTAAGACTTTTTTGGCGCCAAGTTGCAAATTTAAACGGCTGAGATTGTTCTGACCAATCCAATGGCCAAATTATGGTGGGATAGTTTCAGACGCATGAGGGGAGTCACAAAAGTCTCTATAAAGAATGAATGAAGCAGAGAGTATGAAGTATTAGTTTAGTTTTAGTTTAATTAAACCGTAGGTAGTGTAATTGTCATTCTCAGTTGTAATTTCCATTAAAACAAGTTGTACTCAGTTAATTTCATGTTACTTAATCTTTAATTCAAGTTAATTTCAATTATCAATTGCTTTCTCAGTTTATGCCATTTTTAGGAATTCTCAAAATCTCAAAGTTGTTGTTTGTTGTTATTTGTGATTGTTATTGAATCTCATAAGCTAAAATAAGCTCTGACGAAGCTTACAAAAGCTTTTAGATAGCCTCAGAATCTATTTAGAATATAAACTCAAAAATTCCAAGAAAATCAATAAAATAGGAAAATAAATAGAAAATAGTTATAAAGAAGAAGGAAGAAGATTGGAGCAGTGTTATTGGATATGTTTCTGGTTTAGAATCCTATGGGGGATACTAGGGTATGAGATTGGTCCATAGTTTTTTGTTGCTCAGTCCAATTCCATTTGTAAGTTCTTATACCCACTTTTATTGTTGTATTGAATAAGTATTTAATCAGCATAGACTTTAGTAATTTTAGGTTTCTAAGTTGTTTATTAGTTATAATATCAAGTAAAATTAGTGTTGTGTTCATTAAAAATCAATTGTTCTTAAAATTGAAAACTTCACAGTGAATCACTCAATCTTGACAAAATTGTGTTTTCAGCTTGTGTTGTGTTTAATTATTGTTTACTTGATCTTATATTAGCATAATAAAGTGTTAGGGATCTGAGTTTTGGTTTAAATCTCACCTTAGCTTTGATAATCATCCAAACAGTTAGTTAATGGGGTGTTTGGTTTAGACTATTTCACCTTCTCTCAGTAGTTACTATTGTCTAATATTGCTTCATACATGTTAGTTTGGTTCTAATAAAGTCAAAGAAGCAAGGAAATCAGGGTCTTGATAAGTGAAAGTCAAAATCAACCTCCAAAGTCCTTGACAGTTAACTGTCAAGGATTTGTGGTTCATAAACCCATCACATTAGCTTATAATCTTTAGCTCTAGCTTAATTTAGATTAGTTATAGCTTAAAACAACTTATTGAATCAGTAAGGAGTGTTAGAAATCCACATAAGTCAACCTAGCTCATTTCCATAAAAAGTCAAAAGTTAACTCTCTCAGTTTTTTCCAAATTAGCAAGAATTCTCTAGATTTGTGTATTGTGATTCAGACTTTAAGATTTTGTGTAATTGTTCTCTACCACTTCATCTTTGATTTCCATTAGTTATTGCATTTTTAAGATTTTTGTTGTGGGTCCTACACAACCCTAAAGACACTTGCAGGCCTGGGTACCTCCCCTGCACATCAGCAGACTTGGCAACAACACCACTTGGGTGGTGTTTTGTGACCACCACAGTGGGCCCCACCTGTCCAAACCAGTTCCATACAAACCCCCTCCTACCAGACAACTTAGTTTGTCCAATAGTTTGACCTGCACCTCAGTGGACCCCACCTAGAAATAGCTCTCAAGATTGTCCCCAGTCTGTGTAGAATTTGAGTTTTGGATTAGCTTATTTGTGCTTAACAGCTTATCTACTGAGCTTAATTGGTCAAATCAAGCTTTGACAAGTCCATCTCACTTATTAGTACCAGAAATATCCACAGTGGGTCCCACATAAGCTCATTTGAGCTTATTTGTCCATTTGGTCAACCAAAGTCAACTGTGGAGGTAATAAGCCCCCACAGTGCTTATTATTAAGCTAGAAAATTATTGTTTTTATTAAAGTTACTTATTTTTATGTATAATAAAGTTTTGTAAAATAAAAATCCAGAAAAAACAATATAAAATTAAGTGATAGTTTCTATTTAATTTAATTTAATTTTAATTTTCATTTTTATATTTTTATTAAGTAATCTGTATTTTTATATTTTTATTAAATTCCTTATATATTAAAGTATTTTTCATAATTTTATTAGATTTTTATAATATCATTTGATAATTATTAGAATTAAAAATAGTTTTATTAGTAATTAATCAATAAATAAGTTTAAAATAGCATAATTAATTTTTATATAGTAACACATAGTTTTTATATTTTTCATAGCTTTTATAAGTCATAATATAATTTTAGTAATTTTTATAGAATTTTTACTGTTCATTTAATAGTTTTTATAATTTAATTAGTGTAATTGGTAATTAAATAATTAATAGAATAATAAATAGTAAACTAGTTTAAAAATACATAAAATAAAGTTTTTATAATTTTTTAGGATTCCTGTGATGGTTAATTAGTTTTATAAATATTTTCATAATTTTCTAAGTTAGTTTAATATTATTTGTAATTTAGAATAGTTTAATTAGTTTAATTAATATTAATAGTTTTTAATTAATAAAAAGCTTATAAAAAGACAAAAAGATTTATTTTTTATACTTTCTTCAAGTTCTATTTTAGGTTTAGAAAATATTTTTATAAGTTTTTAGTTTAATTTGTTGTATTTATAATTTTCTAATTAATTAGTTAAATAGTTTTCTATTAAATAATTAATAATAATTAATAAAATAATCTTAAAAATAGTTTTCTTTTTAATTTAACTTTATTTTAAGTTTAAGTTTATAGGATTGTCAATTTTAACCCTTGTAGTTTATTTTTCTTAAAACTCACCTTTTTCTCAGTACGCAGTCGCGTCTGATTTTAAATTGGTGTACGTTTTTAAATACCTAGGTTTCACGTAATCATTAATTTAGTTTTCCTAAGTTATTTTAAGTTATAAAACCCTAGTTTAAATCACACACACACACTTTATACCTTTCCTGTTCACATTCACTAATCACAGATTCGTTTATAATAAAACATCGCACACCTCGTTGGGACTTACGACCCGGGAAAACACTGTATTCCTCGGAAGCATTTGCCTTAGACGTTTGACTTGGTTGACCATCACCTGGTAAACTTAGTTGACTGTTTGAGGCGAATCAAAATTTGGCGCCGCTGCCGGGGAGGTTGAGCGCTTATTTTAAACGATTTTGCGTGTTAGTGAGTTTGGATATACATCCATTTGTATATTTACCATCTTTTATCCATATTTTATAAAACAAAACCCAAAAATATTCACCTTTATACCCTCTATCTATTTGATTCTACCTTCTTACACCCATCTCATACATAATTCTTATGGCGTCTCTCGGTTACAAGTGTTTTCACTGTAAAAGCCCGATTGATAACGGCTTTCGTTGTCTCCGGTGTATTTGTGAGAAATGTGGCAATAATTGTAGTAACAGATTTTGTACTGTGTGCAATCTGTTCATAAGTCCAAATTCTCTCAATGATTCACCAAATTCTCCCAACTACCCTTCACAGCCCGAGATACGTGCTATTAATGACGAACCTTCAAAAATTAATCCTAACCTTTCACGGTTTACGGTTAACAGTTTGTCAAGCAAACGTACAGAGCTTAGGGCAGTGACTGAAAAGAACGATTTACCTAACCTTCACGTTTATCAAGAACCAAAACCTGAGACCATAACGGAAGTGGTGGAAATTCCTAGCTCTAAGAGCACACCACTTGTCCCACCTCCAGATTTTGTTCCTTGTGACGGTTGTGGTGAACCTCTTTTCGGTTTTCCATGTCGTTGGTGTACATGTGAACAATGTGGTAATGATATTCAAAACGGGAGTTGTTTGTTTTGTGGATCGAGTAATTCATTTGCTTATGATCCTAATCAAAACTCATTCAACGACTCCTCAAATTTTTCCAACTACCCATCACATTCATACGAGCAAGAATCATATTATCCAAATATCAATGATGCTTCGTATCAAAATACACCAAGCCAGACTCAACAGTTTTACTGTTGTGAGTACTGTGGAGGTCCACACTTTAGTTCTGATTGTCAAACAAAGAATCCATTTCCTTGTAACAATTACGACTATTCGTTTCAAGACCCACCTCCACAGTACCAAATGAACCAAGCAACTCCTCAAAACCAGCAAGACCCTTGTCTAGAGGTTCTTGACAAACTTAAAAACCTTAAGGAGGAGTTGGCTAATATGTCGTCTCACAATGCACAAAGTTTTTCTTGTGTATATTGTGGGGGTCCTCATAATGATGATCAATGTCAACCTTCCGGTTTTGACACATCCACACCCCCACAGTCTTCACTCACTCAATATTTTCGTGATAAATCTATCACGGAATTACTTGCTGAAAAACATGCTGCTAGAGACGAAAGAAGCATGGAAGAATTACTAGTCTTAGAACAAGCAGCTATAACACGTACCAAATTTCAAAATGCTGCTTTTCTCGATGAGGATGATGAAAGTGATGATACCTCATCATGTTCATCAGTTGAGACTCCTTCCATGCATATACAGGGAGAAAAGAATATAACTGAATCACAAGCAGTAGAAATAATGGAACTTGTAGACTCCATTACTGCTAGTCCTTCTCAACTCCCTGAGTCTGTTATCACACCCGAGGTTCCCACTCACTCTCTGAACATGGGGGGCGAGCATCTTGACACTATTCCTGCAAAGGAATCGGACGAATTCATAAAGTCTAGTGTTGAGAACCTTGTCCCAATCCCAAGTGAGTCACAGGGAATTCTTGAACATATGTGTGATATTCCTCCTCCTCTTGTCTTTCCAAATAATCATACTGAGATGTTCTCTGATTCTGATGAGAACTATTCTTTATCTTGTGGAGACATAAGTTATGTGGGGGAATTACCTTCTGAGCTTGTCAACTCAGAAGAAGAGAATGAGGAAGAACTCATCCAAGACGAATCTCTTCGTCTTACATTATTAAATGCTAATCTTCTCATTTCTAGAATCGAGGCTTTTAATGTAAAGCCTATTTCATCTCCTATCCCCGTCAAGGATAGTGAGGTTTTGATCAATGATTCTATTCCTGAATTGCAAACGTTCCATTTTGATCAAACGGAAGAGAAGATAAGTGGTATCACCACTTCTCATTCTTATAATTCTCTTCCCGTTTATGAATCATTTACTATTGAGGAGTTCCCCAGTGAACTCACTCAAATCAATCCCGAATACGAATCATTTACCTTTGAGGAGTTCTCCTGTGAACTCACTCATATCATATCTCCACCGGAGTATGATAGTTTCTATTTTGATCTAGACATACCCATAATATGTCTTGATCAACCGAGCTTAAATGAGGAGATTCATGAACCAATGAATTCTCCTATTGAGGAAGAGGAATTAATCATGATTTTCATCATGACCTTCTTTCTTTTCTTCATATATTCTGTTCCTTATCCTGTTCTTCACTCTTTCGGGAGTGAAGACATTATCTTTGATCCCGGCATTCTCATTTATAAATTATGAGCCGGTTACTTATCTCATCGGTGTGGAACTTTCACGTGCTTCAAATGTTTATCCAAACGTCTTGAATGAAAGTCCGATTGAGATTGTCTCTTCCACTTGCTTCCCCATGGACTAATTAATTCGGGGTCGAGTCAAGCTAGTGACTCGGTAATCAAAAACATTAGCATGTACATAGGTTTTTACCCATGTTTCACCCTAAGTGTGGGGGAGATGCCCCACATGTTGTATATATATATATCCTCTAAAAAAAAAAAAAAAAAAAAAAATTGTATTTAAGAAGTTTTATCTAAAAAAATAATTGTATGCATATACATCTTAAATAAAGGCTATGGAATATTTTCTTCTTACGTTCTAAGTTCGGTTTAACACCCGGTACTTTGAATATTGAGGACAATATTCAGTTCTAAGTGTGGGGGGAGATTCGTCTAACGAATTTAAACACATGTTCCATCAAGAACCCCCATTTTAGCCAAAATTTTAAAAATTTTTTTCTCACTTAGAACGCAATAAATGGTATCAATCCTCCATGTCTAACCCACAACAGGATTGGCTAATCCAGGAGCAAACGGTTCTTGGTAAAGATAACTCAAACCCGTTTATGGCTTGCAATTTGCCAAAAATTGTATGGTTCCTCAACTCCCCATTATCCTCAAAAGCTAATGAGTTGGCTAGCCCGCAAGATTATGGCTTGTGGTAAAGGCCGTGGAAAATCCATAATTGGTAATCAGCTCACCAAGATGTTGACTATTCCATCAAGAGTTGGCTAGTCCAGAAGCAAACGGCTTTTGGTAAAGACTAATCAAATCCGTTGACAGCTGGTGATTTGCTCAAAATCACACGGTTATCAGGTGTGCCACAGTTCTTACACCTGGCTACTCCAGAAGTGATGGCTTTTGGTAAAGAGTTTTTCAAATCCATTAAGTTTTTCTCAATAGATTGCTAGGGACTAGCAATAGTTTAGTGTGGGGGATTGATGAGTGTCTTAATACTCATCATTTTATACCAATCTGAGCTGCCAAAACATACAAAAACACTCAAATATGTATCAAAATACTTAAAATATCTTAAAGGTGTGTTTTATATGTTTCAAATGCAAAATATGCAAAAACAGATGAAAAACGTATAAAGTTTGCATAATTGGCAGTTTCAGTCCCTCAAGTTTCATAAATTGTCAAAACTAGTCCCTGGTAATTCTAAAAACATGAAAAAGTCATCAAAGGTCCTTTTTAATCATAAAGTTACATATTTAGTCCTTTGGTGCAAAATTTCATAAAATTACAAGTTTAGTCCCTCAACTTTGGAAATTGACAGAAATGGTCCCTGGGATGTAAAAACTTTGAGAAATTCAATTATGGTCCCTATACTAATAATCTTTTGCAGGTTTGGTCCTTGGTGATAAGTTTGGTGAATTTACATGATTAGTCCCTCAACTTTGCAAGTTTGGCAAAAATAGTCCTCGGATATTTAAAATATGAAAAACATCAAAAATGTCCTTGTACTATTTATTTATGGCAATTATGGTCCTTTGAACTACTTTGGGATATTACCATTTCAAACCTTCAACATTGCCAATTTACAACTTTGGTCCTTGTTAATAAATAAACCAAACGGACCTTACTATCCAAAACCAAATCCAAACTAAACTAAATCCAAGCCCACCCTACATTTTTACCCAAGCCCACCAACAGCCCAAGTCCACCCCCTCGGTCAAAGACCCGGTCAACACCCCTAAAACAAAACCACCCAGCCTACGTATTTCCCTCCCAAAACCATACCACTCACCACCACACAGGCCACCCAAACCACCATGGTTTTACCCCAACTTGCTCCCCACTCCTTTCCACCTCACCCTCCACCTCACACAACCCTCCAAGCTCCCTTAATCACCCTTGAAAACCTCACCACGCAAGCTATATCTGCCCTAAGACTTTTTTGGCGCCAAGTTGCAAATTTAAACGGCTGAGATTGTTCTGACCAATCCAATGGCCAAATTATGGTGGGATAGTTTCAGACGCATGAGGGGAGTCACAAAAGTCTCTATAAAGAATGAATGAAGCAGAGAGTATGAAGTATTAGTTTAGTTTTAGTTTAATTAAACCGTAGGTAGTGTAATTGTCATTCTCAGTTGTAATTTCCATTAAAACAAGTTGTACTCAGTTAATTTCATGTTACTTAATCTTTAATTCAAGTTAATTTCAATTATCAATTGCTTTCTCAGTTTATGCCATTTTTAGGAATTCTCAAAATCTCAAAGTTGTTGTTTGTTGTTATTTGTGATTGTTATTGAATCTCATAAGCTAAAATAAGCTCTGACGAAGCTTACAAAAGCTTTTAGATAGCCTCAGAATCTATTTAGAATATAAACTCAAAAATTCCAAGAAAATCAATAAAATAGGAAAATAAATAGAAAATAGTTATAAAGAAGAAGGAAGAAGATTGGAGCAGTGTTATTGGATATGTTTCTGGTTTAGAATCCTATGGGGGATACTAGGGTATGAGATTGGTCCATAGTTTTTTGTTGCTCAGTCCAATTCCATTTGTAAGTTCTTATACCCACTTTTATTGTTGTATTGAATAAGTATTTAATCAGCATAGACTTTAGTAATTTTAGGTTTCTAAGTTGTTTATTAGTTATAATATCAAGTAAAATTAGTGTTGTGTTCATTAAAAATCAATTGTTCTTAAAATTGAAAACTTCACAGTGAATCACTCAATCTTGACAAAATTGTGTTTTCAGCTTGTGTTGTGTTTAATTATTGTTTACTTGATCTTATATTAGCATAATAAAGTGTTAGGGATCTGAGTTTTGGTTTAAATCTCACCTTAGCTTTGATAATCATCCAAACAGTTAGTTAATGGGGTGTTTGGTTTAGACTATTTCACCTTCTCTCAGTAGTTACTATTGTCTAATATTGCTTCATACATGTTAGTTTGGTTCTAATAAAGTCAAAGAAGCAAGGAAATCAGGGTCTTGATAAGTGAAAGTCAAAATCAACCTCCAAAGTCCTTGACAGTTAACTGTCAAGGATTTGTGGTTCATAAACCCATCACATTAGCTTATAATCTTTAGCTCTAGCTTAATTTAGATTAGTTATAGCTTAAAACAACTTATTGAATCAGTAAGGAGTGTTAGAAATCCACATAAGTCAACCTAGCTCATTTCCATAAAAAGTCAAAAGTTAACTCTCTCAGTTTTTTCCAAATTAGCAAGAATTCTCTAGATTTGTGTATTGTGATTCAGACTTTAAGATTTTGTGTAATTGTTCTCTACCACTTCATCTTTGATTTCCATTAGTTATTGCATTTTTAAGATTTTTGTTGTGGGTCCTACACAACCCTAAAGACACTTGCAGGCCTGGGTACCTCCCCTGCACATCAGCAGACTTGGCAACAACACCACTTGGGTGGTGTTTTGTGACCACCACAGTGGGCCCCACCTGTCCAAACCAGTTCCATACAAACCCCCTCCTACCAGACAACTTAGTTTGTCCAATAGTTTGACCTGCACCTCAGTGGACCCCACCTAGAAATAGCTCTCAAGATTGTCCCCAGTCTGTGTAGAATTTGAGTTTTGGATTAGCTTATTTGTGCTTAACAGCTTATCTACTGAGCTTAATTGGTCAAATCAAGCTTTGACAAGTCCATCTCACTTATTAGTACCAGAAATATCCACAGTGGGTCCCACATAAGCTCATTTGAGCTTATTTGTCCATTTGGTCAACCAAAGTCAACTGTGGAGGTAATAAGCCCCCACAGTGCTTATTATTAAGCTAGAAAATTATTGTTTTTATTAAAGTTACTTATTTTTATGTATAATAAAGTTTTGTAAAATAAAAATCCAGAAAAAACAATATAAAATTAAGTGATAGTTTCTATTTAATTTAATTTAATTTTAATTTTCATTTTTATATTTTTATTAAGTAATCTGTATTTTTATATTTTTATTAAATTCCTTATATATTAAAGTATTTTTCATAATTTTATTAGATTTTTATAATATCATTTGATAATTATTAGAATTAAAAATAGTTTTATTAGTAATTAATCAATAAATAAGTTTAAAATAGCATAATTAATTTTTATATAGTAACACATAGTTTTTATATTTTTCATAGCTTTTATAAGTCATAATATAATTTTAGTAATTTTTATAGAATTTTTACTGTTCATTTAATAGTTTTTATAATTTAATTAGTGTAATTGGTAATTAAATAATTAATAGAATAATAAATAGTAAACTAGTTTAAAAATACATAAAATAAAGTTTTTATAATTTTTTAGGATTCCTGTGATGGTTAATTAGTTTTATAAATATTTTCATAATTTTCTAAGTTAGTTTAATATTATTTGTAATTTAGAATAGTTTAATTAGTTTAATTAATATTAATAGTTTTTAATTAATAAAAAGCTTATAAAAAGACAAAAAGATTTATTTTTTATACTTTCTTCAAGTTCTATTTTAGGTTTAGAAAATATTTTTATAAGTTTTTAGTTTAATTTGTTGTATTTATAATTTTCTAATTAATTAGTTAAATAGTTTTCTATTAAATAATTAATAATAATTAATAAAATAATCTTAAAAATAGTTTTCTTTTTAATTTAACTTTATTTTAAGTTTAAGTTTATAGGATTGTCAATTTTAACCCTTGTAGTTTATTTTTCTTAAAACTCACCTTTTTCTCAGTACGCAGTCGCGTCTGATTTTAAATTGGTGTACGTTTTTAAATACCTAGGTTTCACGTAATCATTAATTTAGTTTTCCTAAGTTATTTTAAGTTATAAAACCCTAGTTTAAATCACACACACACACTTTATACCTTTCCTGTTCACATTCACTAATCACAGATTCGTTTATAATAAAACATCGCACACCTCGTTGGGACTTACGACCCGGGAAAACACTGTATTCCTCGGAAGCATTTGCCTTAGACGTTTGACTTGGTTGACCATCACCTGGTAAACTTAGTTGACTGTTTGAGGCGAATCAGTGTGCTTATGTATTGATTTGTATATAACTTGAATAAACTCTTTCACATACACCCTCTCTCTACTTTCTCTCTAGGAATACTAGGTCTTGTTATGTGTATTTCGGTCAAACTCAACGGCTTGACCTCCCGATCACTCTTTTGATCTTGGTATCTTGTGGTTTACATGAATAATAACCTCATCTAAGTGACTGAAAAATCATAACCCTTGTCAAGTGGCATCCTTGTGCAAAAACATTGCGTACACTCCTCTAAAGACAACGTTGATTTTACCTCATGTTTCGTAGTTTATTTTTTTTACAATCACAACCAAATATGACATATTTTACAAGACTTGAGAGGCTCCCGTACTATAGCTTACGCGTTTCGATATTTGAAACCGACTTGTTTTCGCAAATGAATGTCTTTTATTAATAAGGTTTCTTCTTGACACAACCTCGATTGAACCTACAAATTTGTGATACTTTCATGTGTCTTAGTCTTGGTAACCAAAAAGGCTACCTACTAGCTTTTTTTTTTTTTTTTTTTTTTTTTTTTTTTTTTTTTTTGTTTTGTTACCGTGAAAGACATACTTCAACTCTAGTTTTGAACTATTGGCTAAGGGAAATGATTTGCCCACTCACTCTTTTGATTGGGACACTCCACTGTTTGCATTAGATACTTGTACAATACTTATAGTATGCTTTAACTGTTTGTATAATTGAATGTCTTAATCAAAATTATGAGTGTCTCAATCATCTCCCAATGGCTAAAAGTTAAACGAGCAAATCATCATTTAATAACATAAACAAATTTTATGATTTACTCTTAACATATTAGTAAGGGTTTTATGGGAAGAAAATGTATCAAACTATATGTCAATTTCTAATAATGACGTAGTAACAAAATGATCATAAGTTCAACTTTTAAGCGATATTCAACTTTTAAGTTTTAACAAATAATTTCCCAAAATTTATGTTGAAGACATGATAATAAAATCATTTAAAATCACAGACCACTTCCTGTAATCCCCAAGCGCAAATGCAATTCAATTTTCTCATCGTTCATTGCGCAAAACTAGAAAGGGTTGAATAGTTTTGATCTTTTAAATCTTAGTTTCGAAACTTATTGTGAACTCAAAGAGTGATAATATGTATAAATAAATGCAAGACAAGAAATGGGTAAAAGAAAGATCAAACCAAGACACAAAGATTTATAATGGTTTGGTCAAGAAACTCCTTCTTCGCTTTACTCAATTCCCTGAGTTTTTGACTCGAGAGTTACTTCACTATGTCAACAAGCCATTTCTTGGCGAAGAAAACCGTACAACGTCGCTTACACTTTTACCGATATAAAGCTAAGTTCGAGTTATAATCTTGTTAGAACCAACATTTCTCTTTATGCATTTTAATAACTAAAATACTAACCTAACTCTATATGTTTGGTTTATGATGGTGTTTATGAACTTTGAAATATACTAGTGGAGTATTATAGCACTAACAATGTTGCAAAAACAAAACTAAAAACTACAACACACAAGACTTGATGTTCTTTCCCTTGATAAAATGACAGATCACTTATATGAATATAAAACAAGATAATGACAAAGAAAAAATGTGTATGAGAATGTAATGAGATGCTAGAAATATGTTTGCAAATGATGAGGAAAAATGAATGCAAAAGGCTTCTTAAATAGGCAAAACATACCCAAACAGATCTATATATCTATTAAGGGATCCATATATGTTAAGTGATTATTGACAAATACTAACTTATGTCTAAAACTTGTTTACTTAAACCTTTACTTAAGACGTTTTTATATTTATTATTAACAAAACGTAAAAAATTTGTTAAATAGAAATAAAGTTTTTTTTACGAATATTTGTATTTACAGTCATGTTAAAAAAAATACGAAACACGTTTATAAACCGAACCGAACCGACAATATTCGGTTCGGTTTCGGTTCTATATATTAACTGTTTTTGGTTTCAGTTAAGTTTGATTCGACCGAAAACTGACAAAAAATACACCTAAATCATATCAACTGAACCGAACCGACACAAAATCAAACCAAACCAACCATATTCAGTTCCGTTTATGTTCTATATATAACTGGTTTTCGGTTTCAGATCGGTTCAATTTTTTCGGTTCGGTTCGGTTCGGTTTCGGACCGGCCATTACCCTTTTCTAATACTTGTACCCTTTTCTAATGCGAAACACGCTTATAAACCGAACCGAACCGACAATATTCGGTTCGGTTTTGGTTCTATATATTAACGGTTTTTGGTTAGACCCAAAACCGACAAAACACATACTTGAAACATATAAACCAAACCGAACCGACCATATTCGGTTTGGTTTCAGTTCTATATATTATTGGTTTTCGATCTCAGATCGGTTCGATTTTTGTCGGTTCGGTTTAGTTTCGGACCGGCCCTTATTTAGATTACCCTTTTGGCCTTTTCTAATACTTGTAGCCGTTGGAAAATAGGTTTTCCCATTATAACAAAAACAAAAACCGCCGCCGTATAAAACCCTCACCACCACACTCGCCGCCGGCCACCACCACAAAACACACACACTAAAAACACACACACACAGAGTTAACAAAAAAAAAATGCAAAACGAAGAAGAAGAAGAGATGGTAACACCAGGTGAGATACTAGGCAAATCAACTGACATCAAACCAGGCAAAGGCGCGTACCTCTCACGCGACACCAACACCGTTTACGCTTCCATCACTGGTCGCCGTTCCGTCATCCCTCCCTCACCGGAGTCATCAGACCAGGTATATTTACACTCACGCGCCCGCGCGTGTACTCACGCGCTGATATTTGACCTAGGGTTTACATGTTTGTTATGACGGTTAATTCTGTTTGTTTTAGCGTAACGGCAAGCGGTAGCGGTTAGGAATAATTGCTCATAGTTTTATAAAAGCGTTTGGTAACGTAGTTGTATGTGTGGTTGAACGCGCCTTTTAGTAGTGTTTAAGATAGGAGCGTTAAATAAGTAATGTTGTTAGGGCGCAATTTTGGATTTGATGTGATTGTTAGAAAAGTTTGGTGATCTTTGGAGAAGTTTAGTAAAGTTAATGAGAAATAGCGTGTGCTATGAACTTGAATTGTGATTGTTAGTTTTGGTTTCGAGTTTTGAAAAAAGTAAGAAGTAGGCTAAAATGTGAGAGGTCGTAAGTTCGATTCCAACTAGGTGGTGAAAACCGTAAAGGGGCCACGCCAAAGGGAGGGCTTTACCTGGTTTGAGTCTGTTTATACCCCGTGGATTAGTCGGCCAAAAAGTCGGAAACCATGGTTAACCGAAAACGAAGCTAGGGCACAGTTTTGTTTTTAACTATGGAGGGAGTGTAAAGTGTAAACTTGGATATCGTGTTTAAATAGGATAAAATAATTAACGTTGGAAAAAACGGGAAATAAGAAGTTTGGAATCACCTAGGTTTATTAGCATTGGATGCAAATGCAATCAATGGCGGAGCTATAAAAAAAATTTTGGGAGGGCCGAAACAAATTTTTTCCCGAAAAAACATTAGATGGGAGGGCCGAGATGAAAAAAGTCTTTTTTTTAACGCATGAAATCGCAAATAAATACACTAACGGGCTTAGGCCTAGGGGGGCCGGGACCCTTCCCGGTCCTCATTAAGCTCCGCCCATGAATGCGATGCAGTTTTGGAGTATAAAAGAGGCTATGCAGGCTATAAAAATGTGCTTCGTATTATAAAATTTTGTTTTTAAGATGGTAATGTCATATAAAGCGCAATATATCTATTTTTAGAATGAAGATGGTCATGTTAGTGATACTTGGCATTTACATGCTTGCTCCAGGATATTGCGTTGTTGATCATAACATTGAGCATGTTGACCTTTTTTTTATTTTACGTATTAGCTGATACATTCTTCTTTTCACGCTGAAATATTGCTTAGTGTTTCTTTGTGTCATAATTAAAAGGCTTCTATGACTGTTTCTCTTCTAATTAATCAATTAATTTATGTATTGTTTTTTCTTATTGAATTTCAGAGGCCAACAGTGGAAGTAATCGGACACAAAGCCCACGGCCCTGTTCCTGAGCCAGGCTCTGTTGTGATCGCTCGAGTAAGTACATTTGCTGAAATCTTTTATATCTCTTCTTGCACATAAAATTACTTGCATTAACAGTTCCGTTAATAGAGCACCGTTAAATGTATCATGTGCACATCCTGCTCTTTTTGTATGGGCATTTTAGTTATTTTGCAATCGTCTTCATTTCTCATAAAAACGCATATGAAGAAAATCCAAATCTTTATCTTCCTCTCTAAATTTTTACAAAAAAACTATTTGCATAAATGAAACGCCAAATCTTGATTTGCAACCACCCATATATGAATGATCACTCAATTCTGTAATTTGATTTACTTTTACGAATCTCCATTTAATGGACACAACATGGTTTTTAACAAAGCTAAGTTGCATCCAAAGGTAATTATATATAAAACTGTGAAGCTACTTGATTCACTTAATCACCTCTACTAGTTTTATAATTTGTGATTTATTTAGCTTATGCCATAATCACGTAACTGTTATTGATAGTAAACTGATTTGTTTAAATTGCTTACATTAGGTAACTAAGGTGATGGCTAGGATGGCTTCAGCAGATGTTATGTGTGTTGGTTCAAAATCTGTCCGAGAAAAATTCTCAGGCATCATCAGGTAATGTGCATTTAAGATTTGTTTTAGTTACAAGCTTATTAGCATTACCTTTAATCTATCTTGGAGTGATTTAGAGATAGCCACATTAGAAAATGTACATAAATATGTTAATTAAATTATATATGGATATACCCAAGTTTGTACTCAAAATGACAACCAGTTACAGAACTAGGAGTTGACTTCATGTTTGAAATCGTAAAAATCACGAAAGGCGTTTGAGTAACACAAATCCAATAGCAAAAGTAAAACCTTACTCTGAATCAGTATGCTGGTATTGGTAGAAAGTTGTCAATCTTTCGACCCAAAAAAGTCTACCGAAAGGACTTCTTTGATTGTCCTTTAACAGCTTACATATTACCACACGCCAAAAGATTGGTCCTAACAATATGATACAAAATGCTTACATAGTTACATTAGTTATAGTCTTAAGCCATACAGTACGCTATATGGTTAACTTCATAGTGCATACTAGCAGACACATGTCAACGGACATGTTGATTCATTCACTCTTGCATCAGATATAAATGTAGTCTTCAAGATGTCATTATTGATCTTTAAATTCTGAACTTCACATGTTTTGTATTTGAACAGGCAACAAGATGTTAGAGCAACCGAGATTGACAAAGTAGATATGCACACATCCTTCCGCCCCGGTGACATTGTCAAAGCTTCAGTTGTATCCTTCATTTCAATATTCTTTGCAAATATATATTTTTATTTTCTATGTTGTCGTCAATAAAACCTTTAATTGTTCCAATGTTGTCAATTTGTCACCTTTAACAAAACTTTCATTGATAAGATTTCCCTAGGAGATGCACGTGCATATTATCTCTCAACTGCACAGAATGAATTGGGTGTTGTATCAGCAGAAAGCATGGCAGGTAACAGCTCTTGTTCTCTCTGAAACTGAATATATTTATGTTAGTATAAAGGTGGCAATTTCAACCCATTATTAGGAACATTTCAGTTGTGATTGTGTAAATTATCCAAAGATTAGCTAAGATTGAAATGGGTCGAACAGGCTAAATGCGTCACAAGTCGCTAAATATGTATATCTTAGGATATTGATAATTGACCTGTTCTAGAAGAACCTGTATTGACCTACCGACCCACCCATCTTGTCACCTCTACTAGTTGAAAGCATGCCAACATAAATAAACTCAGTTTTTATAACATCTCAAATTAATATGAAACCTCCTCAAAACAAGAAGGCTGCGTATGAATTGTTTAATATTGAAATAATCGCTCTTATAAAACTATTTTCTATCATTTTTGAATTAGGATAATTGTTTCTTTGACGCCATCAAGTCAAAGTGTACCTCCTTATTAACAGACAAACAATGTTGCTCATAACTATTTTTGTTGTTGGTGTCGCGATCTTTATAGGTGCCACGATGGATCCAATAAGTTGGACAGAAATGCAGTGTCCGTTGACTGGTCAAATTGAGCAGAGAAAAGTTGCTAAAGTTGGAGCTTAAAATCATATCAATTCATGTCAAACCGAATTTCAACATCTATGAAAGATAACATGTAAGAGTTAAGCTATAAGTCATTTATTGCTAGATTTTACATTCAAAGTTTTCATATGATTAAGGTCTATAGATTTGTATTTGTATTTTAGGCTGCACGAAGATGATATTACAAAGTACATGACTTTAGTCCAAGTTTTGGTATCATTCCCAGTTTAGCGTTTTATTGACTCGTCATATAACAAGTTGGTCTTTAATAGCTGAAAGATGATATTATATAGTCTGGCATTCTGGCGTGCGGTTTCATATGATTGTTGTCTCGTGAAAAATCATTATCATCTAATTAGTTTGTTAAATCCTATGGCATATCATATAACAGCCGTGTGGCTACCAATGGCACATAAGTGAAATGTAATTTTGTGTGTTTACACAATTACACAAACATAAATAAGTTTTTACACAAACATAACTAAGATTTAAGGCAGTTTGGTGCAGTCGTAGTCGTGTCTTAAAATTTTGTAAGTATATATTCTATAACATCACTATAATATAAACACATTTTTTAATAAAATTCTTATGACACCACTAAAAATACAACACACACACACAAAAACGCGTAAAGCAATGAAGTGCGGATCACATGAACGAAATTTGTAATTAACTCGTTTTATGAATACATCTTATAATAGATATTCATACTCAAATTATGAAGCTATTGAAATGAGCAATTAGAATAACTTAAACCAACAAATATCGGCTTTATTTCAAAATGATAAGACTTTTCAAACCATCTACAAAATCATAATGCCCACAAATGTCAAAAGAACACCAATGCTCAAGAATATATAGTTCTGGAGAAAGTTATAAAAATGCAAATGCAACAAAGATATTCTAAACACTTACAAACCTTGTTCTTATAGGGTGTAGTATGTGGTCTTAAATCAATGAGTTAAAGAGAATAAAACGTCAAGAAGATAATTCACTGTCCGACAGGGAATAACCACTCGGAAAATTGCTCTGGGAATTCCCATTTGAGGATATCTTGGTGAAAAAAAGATCATGCTCAGTTTTATCAACAAAAAAGTTGACATATTTCGGGATAGGAGGCATGTTCACATTGGTAACTCCTTCAAGAATCTGTTCCACAAGACTCATTGAAGGTCTATTGTCTTCCTGATCTTGAATGCACCAATATGCTACTTCGAAAATTTTGGTAACTTCATCAACACTAGCTTCCCGGTTTAACCTACTATCGATTAGGCTAAGGATGTCACCTCCCACCATAAGAACACTCGCAGCCAAACTAGGGAAGAAAGTAATGTTTGAATCTTCATATCGCTCTGTGTTTCTTTTGCCATACACTAATTCAAAGAGCATCATTCCATAGCTAAAGACATCTGCTTTGGCTGTGATGGCCGCCCCTGATAACCATTCCGGAGCTAGATACCCTCTGGTCCCTCTCATAGTTGTCAAAACCCGACTAAAGTCTCGACCTACAAGCTTTGCCATACCAAAATCTGCGATTTGCGCGTGTAAATCGGCATCTAAGAGTATGTTCTCTGGCTTTATGTCACCGTGAATTATACAGTCCCTGCATTTGTCATGAAGATAAACCAACCCTCTTGCAGTTGCTAGTGCAATCTGATATCTAGTTTTCCAGTTTAGAACATTATCTTGTTTTTCACTGAAAAGATGTGAATGAAGAGAACCATTTGACATGTAATCATACACCAGTAACTTATTGTTACCTTCTGCACAGAACCCCCGAAGACGTACAATATTAACATGTTGGATGTTCCCGATTGTGCTGACTTCGCTCCTGAATTGCTTCTCTCCTTGAGTGATGCTTTCAAGCTTTTTCACCGCCACAATGGATGAATCACTAAGTACTCCCTTATAAACTGAACCAAAACCACCACCTCCCAATTTATCTGAGAAATTCTTTGTTGCTACTAGCAGATCTCTGTAGACAAACACCAACAATGATCCCTCCATTGTTGTTTTTCCATAAATAAAATTTGAACAAACTTTTGGGAGAAACAACAATGCCCCCTTTTTTCTGTTGATTATTAGCAGAATCAAACCCAAGAGTAATAAGAGACTTACGAAAGACCCCGAAACAGGACCCACAGGGAAACCGTGTTTCTTTCTATAAGTGGGGAGGTCTTTAGAAGCAACTTTGACATAGATTGTTTTCCCATTAGCATTGTCCTCTGTAAGGTCTAAAAGCTCTCCATCCCACAATGAACACTCGTTATTGGCAAAAGAGTAAGCATTGCAGGAGCAATTGTTCATACAGGTGGTATGACATTCTCCAGCACTCCCAGCAGCCACAAACTTATTTAAAGGCAAATTTCTTACTTTAATCATGATAAAATTGGAATTTTCCTCATTTCTCCCACATTGCAACTCCGTTTTTCTCACACACCCAGTAGAGGAATCAATCTGGTCCCAATCACTTTCTGATCTAGGCTTGAAGCCAGTCAAGCAATTACAGAATGTATATTCAGTACGCCTGCGAATACCGAAACTGCCACATAAAGCATACACCTCAGACTCTGGTTGAAACCAAAACAAACTCCACTCCTTCGTACTTTCCAACCATGTTAGTTGTTGAAGTAGACCAGTAACACCAATAACCATATATGATATGATGGAAGGATCATGCAAAGAATAAGTGATGTAACTCTCATTCTCATTTGAAATAAAGCTAAAATTATAATCTAAACTAACAGTCCAAGCCCCGCTTGTCCAATATTGATGGGAGCCATTCCACTTGCTTATATACTCTTTACCAATCGGGTCAAACTCTAAAGAATAGACCCCTACATCAGGATTTTCTCTACTTTTCCATGAAGTAAGAAGCTGCTTCTTTTTCCTTCTAAAATCATAAGCAAGTTTAGCACCAGGCAACCAAGTATTAACTGGGTGGTCAAAACTTTGCCAAACTGGTTCAACTGAATTTGACCCGTCCGTCAAAACTAGGTTACCATCATCATGAATAACAGCAATCACAGAACTCGAATTAATGGTGGTGACATTAGTGGACCAGATCTGTATCTTAAACTCATTTAAGAGCACTAAGTTACCATCTACGATTTTTAGTTCAGAATTAACTGTGTCAGAGACAGGTATTTCTCTGTTTGCTACCCAGACTATAGGAGAATTAGAAGCAACCTTTTTATACCAAATGCCTATGTAATAGTTTGAAGAGCGGTCTGCTTTAAAGAAACCAAGCACAAAATTATCACTTTTGGATGTAATTGTTTGGTTTCCGGATAGAGAATGGTTTGCAGATATTGTGTCAGCTGCAGATGTGAAACAAATGGCCATAGAGAAACAAAGGAGGAGCGTAAACGCCATTAAACAGTTAACTTTTTGTTAAGCTCGTGAGTGAATAAAGGTTATCAAGTGAAGTTTCATTTGTTTTAACTGGTAATTTCATGTAACATAGGAGGAACTTGATTGTTTTATAGGCTAAATGTTCACCTTAAGTTGAAGAAGAAGAAAGTTCAACCCACATTAGATTGATATCTTAACTGATTAACTCGACAGGATGTAATTAGGAGGAAATTTACAATAGACTAGACTTTTGTAGATTGACATCATCATGTGGTCCAGCCTAAGACTGTTATGCTGGTCAAAATAAATTTGTTTGATTGTTTTTTACATATGTTTTCTATTTTGATTCATTTTTTTTTTTTTTTTTCCTTTATATTTTGTGGTCATTCATTATGTGAACAGAAACCAATTCAAAGACAATATAGTAACGCACTCAAGTTTTGGTTACCACTGATAGTCTAATAGGCTAATATCAAGAGAGTAAACTAAAGCTAAAACTATGTAAAAAGACTATCATTAGTCGATGTAAATTTAAGGCAGATGAGTAAGTAGACATGATGATAAGAATCGAACTTGAGATAGCTAATATCTTTAAGAAATGATATTTGTTTACTAAAGGATTAGATAAAAGTAGCAAACGATAAAAACATGGATATGATCATTTCTCATTCCCATCATTAACGTAAAAGATTACAGATTTATAATGCCAAAAATAATGCAAAACTATAATTTTATGGATTTGCATGAAATGGTAAATGTACATATGAGAAATGTCAAAGCTGGCAATGAAGACTTCGTCTTCTTTTTCCTTTTTTTCTATGGCTGGCATCTATAATTCTATATTGAGATTTGACTACAATTTTTGATTGGTTAGAAGCAAAGAGTGGATATGACTACAATTTTTGGGAGGTGACTACAATTTTTTATGGTTAGCTCATTTCTATATTAAGAAATCACATTTTGTTGTAAATTTTGCTTAATCTCATATAAACTTTAAAAAAGTTTACAGTCACATAGAATTATAGTTATGGAGAGGTTTTTGTTGAATTAATTTATGTTATTGAACACCTTTAGGCTGCACACAGTAATGACCGTCTACGAGTTTCCCTAGGAGATGCACGTGCGTATTATCTTTCAACTGCACATAATGAACTGGGTATTGTATCGGCATACTGCATGGCAGGTAACAACTCCTGTTCTATCCGAGTAATCATTATATAAAGGCGGCAATTTTAACCCATTATTAGGAACATTTCAGTTGTGATTGTGTAAATTATCCAAAGATTAGCTAAGATTGAAATGGGTCGAACAGGCTAAACGCGTCACAAGTCGCTAAATATGTATATCTTAGGATATTGATAATTGACCTGTTCTAGAAGAACCTGTATTGACCTACCGACCCACCCATCTTGTCACCTCTACTTAGGGATGGCAAAAGCACCCGAAACCGACGGGGAAAACCGAAACCCGAACCAGTTGGGTCGGGTTCGGGGGCGGGTTGGTGGGTTTGGATGCGGGTTTGGGTATTGATATAAATTTTTAGCCGGGTACGGGTTCTGGTAATACCCGCCCGATTACCCGTACCCGTACCCTATCCGTATCCGTTTACCCGAATTTGCATCCGCTTTATTGATATTATATTTAACTAGAATATATATACATTATATATAATTTCTTTCATTATATTTTTTTATATACGTATCTCTATTACATAATATATTTTATTTTGTACATTAATTATTCAAAAGCATTAATTATTTGATACGATATTCATTTTCTTTAACTTTAACAAAAAATGAATATATTAGGGTGTTTTCCTTTGTTTTTTCGGTGGATTTTAGTGCGTGACTTAATCTTAATACCGTCATTTTGTTCATATATTATTCAATTGGAGATAACCGAAACCCGCGGGGAAACCCGAAAAACCGATGGATAATGTTAATCGGGTACCATGCGGTTAATGAGGCGGATACGGGTTTGGATATTATAAACGGGTACGGGTACACTAAAACCCGCCCCGAACCCGCCCCGTTGCCATCCCTACCTCTACTAGTTGAAAGCATGCCAACAGAAATAAACTCAGTTTTTATAACATCTCAAATATGAAACCTCCTCAAAACAAGAAGGCTGCGTATGAATTGTTTGATAATCAAATAATCACTCTTATAAAACTATTTTCTATCATTTTTGAATTAGGATAATTGTTTCTTTGACCCCATCAAGTCAAAGTGTGCCTCCTTATTAACAGACAAACAATGTTGCTCATAACTATTTTTGTTGTTGGTGTCGCGATCTTTAACGATGGATCCAATAAGTTGGACAGAAATGCAGTGTCCGTTGACTGGTCAAATTGAGCAGCGAAAAGTTTCTAAAGTTGGAGCTTAAAATCATCAATTCATGTCAAACCAATTTTCAACATCTACGAAAGATAACCTGTATGAGTTACGCTATCATCTATTGCTAGTTCTCAGTTTTATAGATTTGTATTTTAGGCAGCATGAAGATGACATTATTAAGTACAGGATTTTAGTCCAAGTTTTGGTATCATTCCTAGTTTATAGTTTCATGACTTCATCGACGCATGTCATATAATTTGGCCAATTGTGTGTCTTTTTCTTTTAGAAAATAACCCATAGTTGGTCTTTAATAGCTGGGAGATGATATTATACAGTGGTACCTGGCATTCTGGCATGCAGTTTCATATGATTGTTGTGTGAAAAATCATTATCATCCAATTAGTTTGTCTAATCGTATGGCGTATCATTTAACAGCCGTGTCCTGGTGGCCAGTTAGGGCATATCGCCATTCGGTTGGTATGCGTTACACGTTTTTTTGTTTTTTTGAGTGAGTAGTGTATTTTTAGTGGTGTTATAAGAATTTTATTAAAAAATGTGTTTATATATAGTGATGTTACAGAATATTTACTTACAAAATTTATAAGACACGACTGAACCTAACTGCCTTAAATCTTACTAAAACCCTTTTTCAAGGATAAAAAAATAAACACCTTTCCCATAAACAAAACCCCAATTGGTTCTAACCATGCCCTGCATAAGGTTGTCAATGTCACCCAGGTGGTTTCTTGAGACTATGGATATCATTGTACTTTCTACTAGTCCAACTGAAAACCTGTATAGGTGGTGTGCTTCTTGTAATACCACAACTATGGTACTCTTTTAGCTATTTGGCAGCGTGTTTATTTTAATTGACCCATATTGAAAAGTAGATCAGTAGAAACTATTGACTATTTTATTGGCAAACTGTTTGGTAGCTACTACTCGTCAACTTGTTTAATTTTGCTACCTGCGGTCGGCTGCGGATGTGTACATGCAGTTAAGACATTGTTTTTTGTTTATAAGCCTTGCTGCAGTTTAAACCATGCTTGTCGAGACTAAGTTCTTGCTTCCCAATTGATGTATAATTTACTCATCATATTTATATGAGTCAATTTTGCTAGCTGGGAAAAATGACAGGACTAGATATGGTTGATTGTTATTAAAATGCATTTTATAAGAGACAATGTGAGAGCACCGTCGAAAAATATATGCTAGTTGAAAAAAATTGATCCCTAGAGTGTCAAGAGGCTCAAGGAAGCTAAGAGTACCGTTGCATTTTGAGACATATTTGGTTAAAAAAATATTAAGAATCCTTGACCCAGGTCTTTACTTTCTCTTCTATATTTATTTTTAGGCCCATCCACCAAAGATGATCAGATTGTAGCTACAGTAATTGAACATACTTCCACTTTCACTGATTGATGACTCGTAACTATTCCTGAAACCTTCCTTGCTGAATTTGATGTGAAAACAACTGAACCTCATGTTTTTCAAGCCATTTGATAGCATGACAAACAATCTCTCGTCTCTTGAAAATTGTTTTTAACCCATTATGTGAGGTGCACCTCAATGGAATACAACCCTAACAAGAGTAAAGACTCTAAAACACGTAGTTTATTAATTGATCGAAGCTCCAAACCCTAAATTTACAAGGGCCAAAATTTATAGGGGTTAGTAATCTTGTGCAAAAAAAAATAATAAATAAATAAATAAATAAAAACTAATTAAAAAATAAAATGTTCTAAAGGGCCAAAATGCCCTCACTTGTCTGGAACGTTTCTAAATTCAACAGAACCAATTTAATGGACGTTTGGTCAAATGACCAGTCAAATCATGAACTTAACAACCACAAGGACGGAAATTGTGTAATCTATATATGAAGTTTAACAATGAGAGGTGCAATTGAGTGCGGATCACATAAACGAAATTTGTAATTAACTCGTTTTATGAATACATCTTATATTCGATATTCATACTCAAATTACGAAACTATTGAAATGAGCAATTAGAATAACTTAAACCAACAAATATCGGTTTTATTTCAAAATGATAGATCATGCTCAGTTTTATCAACAAAAAAGTTGACATATTTCGGGAGGCATGTTCACATTGGAAACTCCTTCAAGAATCTGTTCCACAAAACTCATTGAAGGTCTATTGTCTTCCTGATCTTGAGTGCACCAAAATGCAACTTTGAAAATTTTGGTAACTTCATCAACACTAGCTTCCCGGTTTAACCTGCTATCTATTAGGCTAAGGATGTCACCTCCCGCCATAAGAACACTCGCAACCAAACTAGGGAAGAAAGTAAAATTTGAATCTTCATATTGCTCCGTGTTTCTTTTGCCATGCACTAATTCAAAGAGCATCATTCCATAGCTAAAAACATCTGCTTTGGCTGTGATGGCCACCCCTGATAACCATTCCGGAGCTAGATACCCTCTGGTCCCTCTCATAGTTGTCAAAACCCGACTAAAGTCTCGACCTACAAGCTTTGCCATACCAAAATCTGCGATTTGCGCGTGTAAATCAGCATCTAAGAGTATGTTTTCTGGCTTTATGTCACAGTGAATTATACAGTCCCTGCATTTGTCATGAAGATAAACCAACCCTCTTGCAGTTTCTAGTGCAATCTGATATCTAGTTTTCCAGTTAAGAACCGTATATTGTTTTTCACTGAAAAGATGTGAATGAAGAGAACCATTTGACATGTAATCATACACCAGTAACTTATTGTTACCTTCTGCACAGAACCCCCGAAGACGTACAATATTAACATGTTGGATGTTCCCGATTGTGCTGACTTCGCTCCTGAATTGCTTCTCTCCTTGAGTGATGCTTTCAAGCTTTTTCACCGCTACGATGGATGAATCGCCAAGTACTCCCTTATAAACTGAACCAAAACCACCACCTCCCAATTTATCTGAGAAATTCTTTGTTGCTACTAGCAGATCTCTGTAGACAAACACCAACAATGATCCCTCCATTGTTGTTTGTCTACTTAATGCCCCCTTTTTTCTGTTGATTATTAGCAGAATCAAACCCAAGAGTAATATGAGACCTACGAGAGACCCAGAAACAGGACCCACAGGGAAACCGTGTTTCTTTATGTAAGTGGCCGGGAGGTCTTTAGAAGCAACTTTGACATAGATTGTTTTCCCATTAGCATTGTCCTCTCTAAGGTCTAAAAGCTCTCCATCCCACAATGAACACTCGTTATCGGCAAAAGAGTAAGCTTTGCAGGAGCAATTGTTCATACAGGTGGTATGACATTCTCCAGCACTCCCAGCAGCCACAAACTTATTTAAAGGCAAATTTCTTACTTTAATCATGATAAAATTGTAATTTTCCTCGTTTCTCCCACATTGCAACTCCGTTTTTCTCACACACCCAGTAGAGGAATCAATCTGGTCCCAATCACTTTCTGATCTAGGCTTGAAGCCAGTCAAGCAATTACAGAATGTATATTCAGTCTTCCTGAGAATACCGAAAGTGCCACATAAAGCATACACCTCAGAATCTGGCTGAAACCAAAACAAACTCCACTCCTTCGTACTTTCCAACCATGTTAGTTGTTGAAGTAGACCAGTAACACCAATAACCATATATGATATGATGGAAGGATCATGCAAAGAATAAGTGATGTAACTCTCATTCTCATTTGAAATAAAGCTAAAATTATAATCTAAACTAACATTCCAAGCCCCGCTTGTCCAATATTGATGGGAGCCATTCCACTTGCTTATATACTCTTTACCAATCGGGTCAAACTCTAAAGAATAGACCCCTACATCAGGATTTTCTCTACTTTTCCATGAAGTAAGAAGCTGCTTCTTTTTCCTTCTAAAATCATAAGCAAGTTTAGCACCAGGCAACCAAGTATTAACTGGATGGTCAAAACTTTGCCAAACTGGTTCAACTGAATTTGACCCGTCCGTCAAAACTAGGTTACCATCATCATGAATAACAGCAATCACAGAACTCAAATTGCTGGTGGTGATATTAGTGGACCAGATCTGAATCTTAAACTCATTTAAGAGCACTAAGTTACCATCTACGATTTTTAGTTCAGAATTAACTGTGTCAGAGAGGTATTTCTCTGTTTGCTACCCAGACTATAGGAGAATCAAAGTTTTTATACCAAATGCCTATGTAATAGTTGGAAGAGTGGCCTGCTTTAAAGAAACCAAGCACAAAATTATCACGTTTGGATGTAATTTTTTGATTTCCGGATAGAGAATGGTTTGCAGATATTGTGTCAGCTGCAGATGTGAAACAAATGGCCATAGAGAAACAAAGGAGGAGCATAAACGCCATTAAACAGTTAACTTTTTGTTAAGCTCGTGAGTGAATAAAGGTTATCAAGTGAAGTTTAGTTTGTTTTAATTGGTCATTTCATGTAACATAGGAGGAACTTGATTGTTTTATAGGCAAAATGTTCAACTTAAGTTGAAGAAGAAAAAAGTCCAACCCACATTAGATTGATGTCTTAACTGATTAACTCGACAAGAGACTAGACTTTTGTAGATTGACAACATCATGTGGTCCAGTCTAAGACTATTCTTTGATTGTTTTTTCATATGTTTTCTATTTGATATATTTATTTATTATTATTTTTTTTTTTCCTTAATATTTTGTGGTCATTCATTATGTGAACAGAAACCAATTCAAAGACAATAGAGTAACGCGCTCAAGGTTTGGTTACCACTATCAATTTGATCTACTGTCACTTTCTAATATTAGTAAGTTGGAGAAAGCAAATTTTGCAAGTTACTAAAAACATCATTAGGACCAGTTGTTAATATTGAGCTTCACAGAAAGTGTTGGCAACCCCATTATATCATATGAGGCATCAATTAACGCGTAGTTTTCTCTGGTGCTAACATCACCACCAATCCACACCTTTGTGTGCGCATGCAATGTTTGTATCTGTTTGTCAACCTGTCATGTTAGAATGGCACTTATATCTTGACGGAATGTTCGTTTGACATTCCATCTCATATTTACGAAGAAATTGTAATGAATTTTCCCACTAATTCTTTGTTGCTACTAGCAAGTATTAACTGGGTGGTCAAAACTTTGCCAAACTGGTTCAACTGAATTTGACCCGTCCGTCAAAACTAGGTTACCATCATCATGAATAACAGCAATCACAGAACTCAAATTGCTGGTGGTGACATTTGTGGACCAGATCTGTAACTTAAACTCATTTAAGAGCACTAAGTTACCATCTACTATTTTTAGTTCAGAATTAACTGTGTCAGAGACAGGTATTTCTCTGTTTGCTATCCAGACTATACGAGAATCAGCCTTTTTATACCAAATGCCTATGTAATAGTTGGAAGAGCAGCCTGGTTTAAAGAAACCAAGCACAAAATTATCACGTTTGGATGTAATTGTTTGGTTTCCGGATAGAGAATGGTTTGCAGATATTGTGTCAGCTGCAGATGTGAAACAAATGGCCATAGAGAAACAAAGGAGGAGCGTAAACGCCATTAAACAGTTCATTTTTTTGTTAAGCTCGTGAGTGAATAAAGGTTATCAAGTGAAGTTTAGTTTGTTTTTAACTGGTAATTTCATGTAACATAGGAGGAAATTGATTGTTTTAATTTATAGGTAAAATGTTCACCTTAAGTTGAAGAAGAAACTTCAACCACATTAGATTGATGATATCTTAACTGATTAACTCGACAGGATGTAATTAGGAGGAAATTTACAAAAGACTAGACTGTCATCATATGGTCCAGTCTAAGACTATTGCTGGTCAAAATAATTTTCTTTGATTGTTTTTACATATGTTTTCTATTTTGATATATTTATTTATTTTTATTTTTTTTATTATTTTTTTTTTGTGGTCATTTATTATGTGAACAGAAACCAATTCAAAGACAATATAGTAACGCGCTCAAGTTTTGGTTACCACTGATAGTCGAATAGGCTAAATCAATTTGTACCGAAAGTTCAAGAACCTTTTTTTTTTGGTAAAGGGTTTATATCCGGTGAATACAAGTTCAAGAACCTTGTGGCTAAAGAAAACGATTTCCCCCTAGGAGAATCGATCCACCATTCAAATCAACTTTAAGAACCTCGTTGCCCAACAAGTAATCTTTACTCGTAAACCTAGAAACCTTGAAACTTGTAATTTACATAACGATAGCCAAACAGGTGGTTAAGGAAGTTTGTCAAGTGATGTTTCGTGTATTCGAACTGGTAGTTTCACAAGAAAATTCTAGCAATGAAATTGATATTTTATTCGACTAAGTGTATCGGATGTAATTGGGAGGAAGTTTAAAGAGAGTAAACTAAAGCTAAAACTATGTAAAAAGACTTATCATTAGTCGATAATTTGAGGCAGGTCAGTAAGTAGACATGATGATAAGATTCTCATTTGAGATAGCTAATCTCTCTAAGAAATATGATATCTGTTTACTAAATGATTAGATAAAAGTTGGCAGACGATAAAAACATGGATCATTTTCATTTCTCATTCCCTTTATTAACGTAAAAGATTACAGATTTTTAATGCCAAAAGTAATGCAAAACTATTCTATCCACTAGCACATGATATTTAGATTTGCATGAAATGGTAAACGTACATATGAGAAATGTCAAAGCGCAATGAAGACTCTGTCTTCTTTTTACTTTTCTTTTTATGGCCGACATCTGATATGCACACCACAACAAGTGATGTGCATACTATAATAAGTGATGTGATGTTATATAATGTGATTTTGTGGTATATATATAGTGTGTATAACTGCATATCATCATTCCTATTATTAATGAGACTAAAGGATATACAAAGTCAAGGAAATACAATTTTTTTTTTTTTTAAATTTATTTCTTAAGGCAAAAAAAATAATACAAAGTCAGTATTTTTTTTTAGACCTAAGTATTAAAAAAAAAAAAAAAAAAAAAAAAAAAAAAAAAAGCTCTTGTAGCCGACCATTTTTTTATACGGAGTAACCGACTATTTTGCCATTCTATATTTAACAAGAGCATTACAAAATAAAATCCATTGATAGTTAAAATTATATGAAAAGAAAAAAGCTTGAGAAAGTTAAAGTTATATTGAAACAATCCATTCCCATTTCAGTTAGTGAAACAAACTTAACTTAGCTCTCAGAAAGTAAATTCAGGATAACCAACTCTAACGCGTTATCACTTATCAGGCTTATTAACATATTTTAAAACTTGATATAGTAATAACCGGTTTACCAACCCATTGATAGACATACTGTTAGTAGATGGTTCGTATCATACTTTTTGTATTTTAGTTTGGTTTTTAGATATGTTAGGAGCTTTTTGTTTTTACATTTCGTTTGTGGTATACTCTTGGAAGCCATTGTTACTAAAATCTAACCTTTTAGAGAGAGAAGGAAAAAAAAAAAAAAAAAAAAACCGACGACGTGATATTTTCTTAATGAGGTGGGCAACGGTCCGCCGCGTTGCGGCGGGGCGTTGTTTCATGTCGTTGATTATCGCACAGTATATTTTTTTGTTAAGTAGAAAGTGGGTCAGGTGTTTGGTGCGGGGTTAAAAAGTCCCGGAAAATTTTTTTAAAATGGCGTGGTTCTTGATGGCGTTTTGCAGCGGGGCTCGCTAAATATATGTTAGATAAAAGTTTAAAGTAATTTTCGCAAGTCATTATATAGTAGGGGTATGTTTCGTAAATAGTATTTTGCGCTGTTTTTTAACCCATTATATAGTAGAGGGTATGTTTTGTAAATAATATTTTGGGCTTTTACCTGGGTCAAAGTGGGCTTGTTGTTGGGCCAAAAAAAATTTCTGCAGCCCAGTGATGTCACCTTGCGTCACTTGCCGTAGAATTACTATATATAGTAATAGTATAGTAATTGTGTTTGACTACAAATGGGAAATCAGCATTGCCATGAAATCTTATAACGTACATGTGAAATAGATTCAAAAAAGAGTATGGGCCAAACATGACACTACTGGGCTCTAAATTTGGGCTAACAAAAATAATAATATTTTATGACGTAAGTTTGCGTCATTTGACGCTCTATTACTATATATAGTAATGATATAGATACGCATGGGTATGCAATATTTGGTGGGAATATAGCATGCTTACACGTTGACATTTCATATGACATGGCGCATGTGAGCACCTCAAAATGTTTACACGTTCTCAACATTTGATGCTATGCACTTGACTTGTATGTATAAGATGACACGTAGAATATTTTTTTATAACCATGTGTACTATTTGTCTCATGCATGCAATTTGTAAGGTAACTTATATATAGCTTTTGTTTATCATAAGCCGGTTTTGTGTCTTTCTCGTTCCATCAAAATTTGATCATCTTCTGTCGCACGCCTCTTGTTGAAATTTGCTGAAAATACTTTTGCAGTATAATGGCGTCGCGTTTTCCTATATCTGAGAGGCTCGCTCGTGTTTCGCACACTGACGATAGACGCAGGCAGATGTTCGTACAGGTGGAATAACTTATGGGAGGAGAGGCGAAGTAGACGGAGGGCGGCGTGTTCAAGGATGTGGGTTAGACAATTAAATGGTTATGTAACGGAGCTGGAAGAAGAGCCAAGATCTGTAACTGTCGCTCACGCCCTGGCCGCCCTTAGGTTGCTTATCACGATCAACGAACGTCGGGTGCATATGTATAATCGTGAAGCTTCTTTATCTACGGAGTATTTATCAGTTGACCATAAAAAAGGAAAAGGCTAACGTTATTTTTTACAGATGGATATGAATATGGACCGGACAACGCAAATGGGCCAAGCCCAAAAACCAAAAGTCCAGCAAAAACCATCCAATCAGAAGGCACCGAATCAAAACGACAGTGGTGCCGTCGTTTAACGACGCAAAATTATATATATAGTAATCTGTATAAAGGAAAATGTGAATGTTAATTTCTAAGAACTAAAGTTGCAACTCATCTAAAATAGGAGGACTAGAAGTGTATGTTTTGGAGACCTGAAGTCAACTGTCGTTTTAATATTTAAGTTGAGGTTGATGTAAGGTGAGAAGAAGTATCATTACATTTACATTGTTATTTGCATTATTCATATCCACTCTTTGCTTCTTAACCAATCAAAAATTGTGAGTCCCCTCTTCTCTTTACATTTTTCATTTGTTTAGTATCTGATCGTGACCTGGTTAGCTCATTTCTATACTAAGAAATTACATTTTGTTGTGAATTTTGCTTAATCCCGTATAAACTTAAAACAAGTTTACAGTCACATAGAATTATAGTTATGGAGAGGTTTTGTTGAATTAACTTATGTTATTGAGCACTATGATGTATTCTTGCTAACTTGCTTTAGACTAGTATATTAATAACGGTAATGTAACCCATCCACATTAGCGTTACATTAGCTTCTCTCTCTAAGTCTAAACACATGACCCTAAGCCCGTAATAAGGCGACCCTAGTCACAACAAAAAACATATCTCACAAAAATTAATTAAAAAACACGCACACAAACCAAATGCCAAGATCGGTCGCCTAGCCGATCGAACTACACAAAAAATGGGGGGAGGGAGCATTGCTTGGAGACTCACGTAGGGGGAGGGACGCGTCCCTTTTGCCTAGACAGACCGTACATTCGATCGCCATTACTAATCTTCACAAGTAATATAGTTAACCGCTCTTTATTATAGTTTTTTTTAAACATTATTGGTTCATTGTTTATAACTAAGCTTGTGAAATTGATATTTTATTTGACTCGTAAACCTAGAAACCTTGTAATCTACATAACGATAGCCAAACAACTTGTTAAAGAAGTTTGACAAGTGAGGTTTCGTGTATTCGAACCGGTATTCCAAGTTTTTAAAAAACGGCTTTCCTTGTGGAAGGCGCGTATTCTATCGATGGGAGGAAGATTGGTGCTAGTTAAGTCCGTTCTGGAGAGTATTCCTATGTACTACTTTTCTATGTATAAGGCTCCAGTAATGGTGATTAATAAACTAGAAGGTCTCATTAAGCGATTTTTGTGGGGGGGGACAGATGAAATTGGTAAGATACATTGGGTGGCATGGGATAAGGTAGCGAGATCCAAGGCGCTTGGTGGATTGGGTTTGAATCGGCTTTTGGATTGCAATTACTCGATGATGTTCAAGTGGATATGGCGTTACAAGGTTGAAGAAAACGTGTTGTGGAAAAGAGTCATAGAGGCGCTTCATGTGTCTAATCGCCGGTGAGATATGATTCCGTGGAACAAGCAATCTAGTGGGCCGTGGAGCAAGATTGTTAAGACTGCTTATGCGACTCAAGTTCAAGGCACAAGATTTATTAATATGATTCGTGGGACGATTGGGAATGGGTTGGATATCCGGTTTTGGTTGGATACGTGGATTAGTGATGAACCATTGAAAGATCTTTTTCCAAGTTTGTTCCGTTTGGAAAGAAATAAGTGGTGCAAGGTGGCTGATCGGCTTGGCAATGCTAATGGTGGTGGTGTCATTCAATGGGAATGGAAGCGTTACCCGGCTTTAGATGATGAAACCCGGGAGTTGATCGAGTGCCACCGTTTGGTCACGGCAATTCGATTAAACCAGAGAAACGACTCATGGCGATGGAATTCTGGGTCTAACGTTACATACACGGTCAAGGAAGCTAGGAAGTGGCTCCGCAATGAAGAACGTAACCCGATCGGTGATAATTACAAATGGTGTAAGTGGCTTCCTAGCAAGTGCAACGTTTTTATGTGGAGGACTAGCTTGGATAGAATTCCTACGGCTAATAACTTGGCTCGTAGGAATATTAATATGGGTGACGGTTCGTGTCGTTTTTGCGGGGAGGCGGATGAATCGACAGATCATATCTTCACTGCTTGTATGTATACGAATGGGTTATGGAATGGCTTGGTTGCGTGGCTGAAAATCCCACCGATGCTCCTGTTTTCAGTCAAAGACATTCTTCGAAGTATTGAGTTATTGCCATTGTCTAGTTCACGGAAGGAAATTATATACGGCATTCTTATCATTATGTGTTGGAAGATATGGGTGAACCGGAATGAGATAATTTTCAAACAAGGAAAGGCTATCGCTTCTAAGTTAATGGCGGATGTAAAGGCTATTAGTTTTTTATGGTTTAA
Organism: Artemisia argyi; assembly: GCA_030686995.1. Lineage (NCBI taxonomy): Eukaryota > Viridiplantae > Streptophyta > Magnoliopsida > Asterales > Asteraceae > Artemisia > Artemisia argyi. The sequence goes on along the minus strand of CM060693.1, from coordinate 181,261,194 downwards.
TAGTAGATCGAAAAAGGATAAGGTAGAATGGAACAAATGGTGTAGTTTTGATGTAACTTGATGTATTGGTTTGTGGTTCTCTCCGACTTGGAGAGAACCCGTTGTTTGTTTTAATGAAGTTAGCCTTTCAAAAAAAAAATTTCACAAGAAAATTCTAGCAATGAAATTGATATTTTATTTGACTAAGTGTATCTGATGTAATTGGGAGGAAGTTTACAAGAGAGTTGATGTGTATGTTTTGAAAGTTGACTTGAGGTCAACCCACTGGCATTATTACTAAAAGTATAAATATCATTGTTGATTGCCCATTTACGGAGTATATCCTATACTTGCATCTTATGGCCAATCAAAAAATAATAATAATAAATAAATAAATAAATAAATAATAAAAATAAAAAATTGTAAGTCATCTCTTTCTCTTTACAACTTTCATTTGTATATATCTGATCCTGGCCTGCTTGTTAGCTAATTTCTATACTTTAAAAAAGTTTACGTTCACAGAATAATTTATAGTTATGGAGAGGCTTTTGTTAAATTAATTTATGTTATTGAGCACTATGATGTATTCTTGCTATCTTGCTTTAATTTATGTCTAGATGTTACATTATTTTTTAATGAGAGTTGATTTGCACACTCTTTTAATTGATTGACACACTCTAAATTATAGTGTGTTGACATTTATACCCTCAACAGAGTGAAAATGTGTAATAATGTGAGTGTATAATTGTCAACACACTCTAATTTAAAGTGTGCCAATTAATACACTACTTTTTTTTGGCTAATCTTCACAAGTAACATAGTTAAGTGCTCCTCATTTTAGTTTTTCTTTAAGTAAAATAGAAACATTGTTGGTTCATTGTTTATAAGCAGTAAGCACGCAGGGGCGCAGCTTCTATTTTTTTGCGATGTAGGGGTATATAGTTTTCGTGTAGAAAAATTTCGGTATTTTCGGTTTCGCCCCCCCCCCCCCCAATTTAATTCGGTTTCGACCCCCCATAGTGTTAGGAAAAAAAAATTTTAGATCCCGACCCCCCACTCGAAATTTCCAAGCTTCGCCATTGTCAACCTCATTCGGTTTCGCACATCAACTATAATTTCAAACTACTAATGCTTTTATGAAACATCACCTCACCTAATGAAACATCATTATCCTTAATCCATTCTCAACCTCACCTAAAACGTTGAGCTTAACACATAAATTTATGTGTAAATTACATGGATAGTCCTTGTAGTTATACCAAAAATTCATTTTTAGTCCTTAATTACTAAAAAATTACATTTACAGTCCTTATTGTTCCCAAATCTTCAAACTTATAGTCCCTAACAACATGAATGTTATGTAAACAACAATAATGTCCGTTCAATTTTTACATAACACCCCATTCTTTAATCTCCCATCCACCCAAACCTTAAAAAATACACTAAATCAAATTATAAATATGGCAATCGAACTTTCGCCAGTAAATCTAAAAGTATAAAATATTCTTCTTTAATAACCTTAATTTTTAAGTTAATGAAAAGTCGGCTATAAATATCGAGATTATCCAAGACATGATTAAAATATATCGAGATAATTTAAAACGTGATTAAAATCTGTGAAAATTTGGTGTATATAAAAAAAATCAATGTTATCCTTTTTAAAAAAAAACGCAGTAATTAGTTTTTATAATACGCATTATTTATTATTTCAATTTATGTTATTAAGCTTAAAAGGGGCTTTATAATCTTAGATTCGCACATCAACTATAATTTCAAACTACTAATGCTTTTATTTTCATCGGTAAATGGAAAGGTTTAAGAAAAGAGGTGTTTGGATTATTTGTAGTCGAGGAATATGCAAGTGTGGGTGCAGGTGTGAAAAAAGATACTTCACATCCACCTTTTCAGTTTGTTATAAAAACTCATGACCCTTTTTCTGTTTCGGAGTTGAAATTATAGATAAAAGCATCTGATCAAGTTTAAAATTTTCAAACAACTTATTGCAGCTTTCATCATTAATTATGGCTGCGTCTTCCATTCCTCGTCGATGGAAATATGATGTCTTTGTAAGTTTTAGAGGTGAAGATATCCGCAAAAACTTCATGGATCATATGTTCACCGATTTCAAGCAAAAAGGAATTCATGCTTTTAGAGATGACAACGAACTGCCTAAAGGAGAAGAGATATCTCCTCATCTCTACAAAGCCATTGAAGAATCGAGGTTTTTGATTGTTATCTTCTCAAAAAATTACGCTTCTTCATCATGGTGTCTGAGGGAACTTGTCAAAATACTTGACTGCAAGCAGAATAAAAATTCAAAACATGCGGTTCAAGTTATCTTTTATGATGTTAAGCCTGAAGTTGTGAGGAAACAAACAGGGAGCTATGCTGAAGCGTTTCACAAACATGAACTTTCAAATAGTAAAGAGGTGGATAAATGGAAGGATGCTTTATCCATGGCGGCTAACTTATCTGGATGGGATCTCCAGGACATCACAAATGGGTAAATTTCTTGTTTTGTGTATTTATCTTTATGTTAGTTGTTTTCGCACAACCAATTAGTTCATTGATTTTCTTTTATGGTTAACTTTTTTTTTTTTTTTTTATTTATTTATTTATGGTTAACAGGTATGAGTCCAAGTTCATCGATTGCATCTCTAAAGAAATCCTCAAAAAATTATGTGACGGACCCTTGCATGTTGGTGAAAACCTTGTTGGCATCAATTTCCATTTCGATAAATTAAACTTGTCATGCTTCGTTGGGTCAGATAAGGTTAACATGATCGGAATATGTGGTATAAGCGGAATAGGAAAGACGACCCTTGCCAAAGCTATTTATAACTTGATGTATGTCCACTTTGAGGGAAGTTGCTTTTGTGAAGATGTCAGAAAACAACAAGACCTAACGCAAGTCCAAATGGAGCTTATTGATGACATCATGAAAACAAGAGCGCCGAAGATATCTAATGTCGGTCAAGGGATTATGGTGATAAAGAAAATGATGTCATCGAAGCCGATCCTGCTTGTTTTGGATGACGTGGATCATCGGGATCAGTTAAAGGCACTTGCGGGTTCAGCTAGTTGGTTTGGCCCGGGAAGTTTGATTATTTTCACAGGTAAAGATAAACAGTTGCTAAGATCTCATAGAGTGGATGAAATCCATGACATGGACTTTCTAAATAAGGATCAATCTCTACAGCTCTTCAGTTTCTATGCCTTTGAGGAAAAGCATCCTTCTAGAGGCTTCCAAGGACTTGCTGACAAAGCTGTGAAGTATGCGCAGGGTCACCCTCTGGCTCTCATAGTTTTGGGTTGTTTTATGTATGGTAAAACCGTGGGTCAGTGGGTTAGTGAACTGGAAAGGCTTAGAGGACATCCTAATGAAGAAATACAGCAAGTTCTCCGTTTAAGTTATGATGGGCTAAACCTCCAGCAGCAAAATATCTTACTTGATATCGCATGTTTATTCATTGGAGAAAACAGTGATTTTGTAGCTAGCATACTAGATGGCTGTAACTTTTTTGCAGATACAAACATGAGAGTTCTAGTTGATAAGTCATTAATCACGATCTCTAACGATATGTCACTTCAAATGCATGACTTGATTCAAGCAATGGCAATGGCGATTGTTCGTGAAGAATCTATCATTCCTGGGAAACAAAGAAGATTGTTGATTTCATCTAACGTTTACGATATATCGGGTCAAATTAAGGTAAAAAGTGGCATATGATTCTTTTCCTGTATATTAATATAAAAGTATAAGAAATTGCTTATGTCACTGTTTTTAATTAAGTTACATGTTTTTGTTTTTCGAGGTGGCAATAACTGAAGCAGTTGAAGTTCTAGTCCTTTCATTAGAGAAGTTTCGTCAAAAGGTTCACATAGAAGCTACTGATTTTGCACATATGAAAAAGTTGCGGATCCTGAAAATCTATCAAGAGAAAGAAGTATTTATGCAGAAGGGCCACAATGTGATCTTCTCAGGAAATTTGTATTATTTGTCCAATGAGCTAAGCTTGTTTTGTTGGCATGGATGCCCTTTCAAGTACTTACCTTCAGATTTCTATCCAGAAAACATTGTGGCTATTGACCTGTCTTACAGCAACATAAAATATTTCTGGACAACACCTAAGGTATTCCTTTGTACACACATGTTTTCCTATTTGATACCTAAATCTGAGAACTTATCTTCACTTTTATTTATTTATTTTTCTATCAATGTCAGCGCTTTAAAAGATTGAAAGTAATGAAGCTAAGGTACTGTTGTAACCTAATAACCACCCCTGACTTCTCGGAGATTACAAATCTTGAAGAGCTAAGTTTTGAAGGTTGTGTAAATTTGGTTAGCGTTCATCCCTCAATCGGAATGCTCAAGAGGCTTGTTGTGTTAAATCTAAAAAACTGCACACGGGTTAGGAGTTTTCCTAGTAAAGTGGAAATGGATTATCTTCAAGTTCTGAATCTCTCGGGGTGCCTAAAAGTCGACCAACTCCCTGAAGCATTGGGTCAGATCAAAAGCTTAACGGAGCTTCATGTTGACAGAACTGCTATTACAGAACTTCCTTCTTTTGTATCCTCTCTAGTAAACCTTGAATCATTGTCATTTGGTGGCCAAGGTAGGATTCAACCTAGATGGTGGGCTTCAATCACTGCTCCTTTTTGTTTGCGAAGTAAACAGCAACATCCCCAAAGATCAGTTTCATTGGCAGGTTTACATATGTTAAAGTCTCTGAATTTAACCTACTGCAATTTAGTACAAGTGCCTGAGAGCATTGGAGGCTTATCATGTCTAGAATATTTAAACTTGAAAGGGAACAACTTATTAGAAGTGCCTGAGAGCATTGGAGGCTTATCACGTCTATTTGGTATAACGTTGTCAGGCGACAATTTTACTAGCTTGCTTGGAAGATTGAGTCAACTTTCTCATCTTGAAAGACTTGAACTTTCCAATAGTCTAATTAAGTCATTTAGATACTTAAGCAGGTATAATAACTATGAATTCAGAAATTGGCCAAAGATGTTTAAGAATGTTACCATTTATAGTGAGGGGTCTATTTTAAAGACTCAATGTCCCCAAGGCTCAAATAACCAGGTTTGTGCTATCCTTGGGTATTTGGGTTTCCAGACTAGTAAATTCTTCTCGCAATATTCTGATTTAGATATAGTATATCATGGGAATAGCATTCCAGAGTGGTTTACAAATAGAAGTACGGAAAATCATGTAAAGGTTGAATTGCCATCAGATTGGTCTTTTGATAAGTTAAGGGGATTTGGAACTTGTGTTGTTCTCAAGTGCAAAAATCCTTTCAGCGAATCTACAGGATACTCTGTAAACAACTCGGATGGAGATGCTCTGTTGTACTTTCCAGATTCAGCTGGGGCTTATTATCTGATGATAGGTGTCCAAGATTCATATATGATAAGGTTGCATTATACGAGTAATATATGGGAATGGAAGGAAGCAAAGAATTTTGTTACATTTTGTTTCGAAGAGAATAATAGAGACGTTGAGGTGAAGGAATGTGGTGTAAGACTAATTTGTGATCAAGATATACAACAAGAAGACGTCACAAATTTGAGTATGTTCCAAGACCTCCCAACTCTATCGCGCAATATGGTGGGGCCCTAAGCTATTCTATAGTTGGGCCTTTTGGTAGATATAGCATCTGGTCTTGGTAGTCCTATAACAAAAGCGTTTGTAAATTTTTTTTTTAAGACATTCCTCCTCAATGTAGTTTTGATAGTTTCAGTTTTTAATCGTGAATGTTAAATTTTATTCTTTTTAATAAATTTAAGTAAAAAATAATGAAAATGATTTACCTTTTCACCCACCCACCTGTTGTTGATGAAATGCATACGAGTATAATTCATTTTTACTTTTTCTAACATAATTCACATGCAATGAGAGTTATTATGAAGAAATATGAAGAGAAGTACAAACAGGTGGCAGAAGTGGCCTCTGAGTTAACTATTTTATTGTCAAGTCGACTTTGTTTCCGCCATAAAAAGTCTCAAAAGTTTGAAGAACTTCGGTGCAAGTTAAACCAGTAGTATATCACCAACCAGCAGATATATGAACATGTTTGTGTGTCAACCTGACAACCCAACCCAGCGTGTTTCAACCCTTACGAAAAAAATCATGTTTCAACTCAACCTGTTTTGACCCGTCTCAAGCCACCCGACCGCCCATTTTGCAACTCTAAATATATGTCTACAAAATGTATAGAGTTATACCAGGATTAGCTCCCCAACCAGCAGGTCTATAAGAAGGATTGGGCAAAGTTTAAAAGTACGGAAACGAGTTTCGAGGCGTTTTCCCTCCGCCTCAAGAGGCGTAAGCCTCGAGGCGGCCCGAGGCGTAAGGTCGAGGCGGAATTAAAAAAAATATAGAAATTATATATATATAAGTTTTAATAAGTATTTATATATTTTATATACATACTTTATAAACTTTTATATATAAGTTTAAGACTTAAATGTAAACTATTAAAGATAGAGGGGGTCAAATGTTTAAATACACAAACTTATTTTAAACTTTTTGAGACTAAATGTAAAATAGTGAAAGATAGAGGGGTTAAATGTTAAAAAGTCTAAACTTATTAAAACCCTAAAAGAGTAAAACAAAGTTCCAGCCACTATATCTTTCTTCCCTCTTTCCTCTCTTCCTCCTTGGGTTTCTGGCAGATGTTGCACCGCCGCCGCCGGAATTCGTCGCCGGAAATCACGAATCCGGCACTATATGGGGTTAAAAACCCTAAAAGTAAATCGATTCAAGGTACAAAATCAATACTATTGACTGATTTGGCTAAAAAAAAAGAAAATCCGCTTCGGCCCTGAGGCGCCGCCTCATACGCTTCACCACCGCCTCAGGTACATGAGGCGTACGTTCCAAAACACCCCCCTGAGGCGCCGCCTCATATGCGTTTTATGGCCGTTTCGCCTCGAGGCGCCACCTCAGACCGCTTTTTTAAACCATGGGATTGGGTGGGCCCCGTGAGGGGCAGCAGAGTTTTATCAAGAAAGACATTACTAGGAAGTGTTGGTGGAAGATTCTGGCCTTCTCTGTACCGCTCCATCACATAGAGAGCAATACAGAACTCCCTAAAGGAAAGCGTGCTGTCATTATCTTGATCAGACAAGTCCCACACCTGTTTCAGAATTTCTGTCGAAGAATAATAAGAACATTACGGTTTGTCGTGTTTATAGGAAATCTATTATGGAAAGACATTTCACTAGAGAGTAAATCATTTTACAAGAAAGAGTTGAATCAGGCATTAACACTCTATTAATTAAGCTACGAGTATTTACCTCTTGGTAGTCTCCAACTTTAAAATAAGCTACGAGCCTGATCACCAGTGATTTTCCCATCTCTGTCAGAGTCGACTTCCATGAACACTTTCATATACTTGTTAACACCAACCCGCGTCATTTTTGGCCACTGAGGTAGCGATGTGTTGGGAACTTGTGTTCTTTCTGTATTTGGGACTTGTGTTCTCTCTTCCTGATATCCAAATTTAGCATTTTGAGTCGGGGCCTGCTGATTTGGTCTTGGTAGATACGGCCCCACTGACTGTACTGGAGCACCTGTGGGTTGCCTTGTAAAAGCATTCAATGCACCAAGTGGGTCTATCTTGGCTGGAGTCTGAGGCTCAGAAGTTACAGGAACAATTGCAGCAGAAACAGGTGGAATGCTTGCAGTTTGTGTTGGCATTGAGGATGATGATGGTTTGGATATAGATTGGGAAGCAGAAAACAAGTCACCTCCAAACATAGCGGCAGAAATAATTGCTTTTCCTTCAACAGATGGTCTAGGAGCTGTGAAATATGAGGATGATAGTGGCTCTTGGGGTTTTGGTACAGTGGCCCCAACACCTCTGCCCCAAAGCCAATCACTTGAGACATTCGAGTTTGATAGACCAGGACCGGCCAGACCAAAACCTGCCGGAAAACTAGGACCACCAACACCCTGTGATGGAAGAGGACCGCTCTGAGGTGGTGGCCTCATTGACCGATTTCCTTGAGGTGCAAAATACCGTGCAGAAGGTGGAGCAACTGAAGGAGGAGCCATTGAATTAGGAGGCCCCTCTGATCTTATGCCGAAATTTTGAGTTTGCATTGAATTAACAACCCCAGGAGGGCGTGGGGCCATTGAATTGACAATCCCAGGCTGCTGTGTAGGAGGACGTGGTCCCATTGCATTTGGTTGAGCTGGGGAGCACGGATTTTAGATGATGCAGGTCCATATAATGCCGCCTTTACTATATCTGGTGTTTTTCTCTTTTACTTTGTGCAACAATTACAAGCTTAAGGGCGTTATAGAATTCCAGACGGCCAAGGAAGCCAGTGCAGTTCTGATCAGCATGCTGCCATATCTGCAATCAAATACAGTAATATATTATCATAAGAAACATTACCCAGATGCATAAACTGTTCATTTTTGTCAAAGTATAGTCCTATAATCTTCATGGGATTGTAATTTGTAAACATAGATAAGATTCAATCAGAGATCAAAGATATAAAAATAGAATGAGACTATTCACATCTATCTGACACAGTAATTTTGTATAGATAGTAAGCAGCGTTATTTTGTATACAGTCTAGATGCAACAGCTCTGACTCATCTATCTAACATAGGTCGACTAGGGTTGCATTATCTCCAAGTCGAATGGGTCAAACAGGACAAAAGTGGCTCAAGCATATTTAATACATTTGTTATTCATAATATTATAGGATAGCGGCCAAGCCTGTTAACCCTTCTTACATGACGCAAAAATAAATAAACAAATATCCACAATCGAATGCAAATAACATTAGATATGCAGCTAAACGCTCGCCTAAATATAGATTTCATGTCTAGCTTAACCTCGAAAGTGAGATTGCACCTGGCTCAACTGTTCATGGGTAGAGACTAAAGAGCACTAACCAGTGCAAAACTCTTTAGGTTGATATTATTATCACTTGTTATCGAAGGATTACTCTAAGGAACTATCAGACGGTTTAGATCAAATTGTAAGTTCGAAGACCTTTATATTGCTTTCACTTAGAAAGTTAGAAACATTGAACCAATAATCATTATCAAGGCATTGTCTCCCCATCAGGCCTCCTCGTTTTCATACAGGGATCAAGTTCAGCAATTATATCAAAACTATTACTAACCTCAACCAGCACGTGCCAAAAGCAATATTACAATTTCATTTACCGGTCCATTAGCAATCAACCACTACGCCTTTTAACTTCTATTTCACTGTCATATCGCCATCTTAATTCTATAAAACAGGCTCATTTATAACTTCTTAGCAGAATTATGTATTTCCACTTCAAGTTATTTTACAAACATTGCAATATTTCACAAATTCTTATAAAAATGGTTTGGGACAAAGGCAACTAGTTGATTGTGATTGCTGCAATTCACTGATAAAATTGGGCATGTTTTGAAAAAATTCACCGCCGTTATGATTATATAAGATATCATCGACAAACATTTCTAGAACAACATGTAAATGCATAGAGTATGTACTCGGAATTTTCATTTCATGGGACACAGTGAGTATTCATCATTTCATTTCAGTTTGCTATATGCAAAATTGGAAATCTTGACCAACGTGAAAATGATGAAACTCACTTTTTCTGGGGTTACTATAAGTATTAACATGACCATGGGCACAAGTCAAAAAATCCAAAAATTTCAAATAACTCAATACACGGAAGTATAAGAGCCAAATGCGTGTAACCCTTACAGCCATAGCAACAAGTTGGCCCGTTTATAGGCTTCTAAAAGAGCTCATGGTTCAAAATTCGGGATAGAAGTAGAAGTCCAACTCTTTACATTTAGACACCCGAATATCACAAGTAAAACCGCAGAGTTAAAAATGACACAAGTGTGGTCCAAAGTGGGAAGTTGCTCATAGTACAAAACTGAGGACTTATAAATTTTGATTGCCCAAAAGTAGTTACATCTCACTCAGCTTATTACCATTGTCCGCCACATATTCCAGCCTACAGAACACGTGTTAAAAAAAAACCCGTCAACCGTATTTGATACTAGCATGTTTTTGTTCTAAAATCCGCCCCCTCACCCAAGCAAAAGTTCCCTTTACCAAGACAATGTCCTAGGAAGTGGGTGATGCAGAACTTTCAACCTATGGGTAAACTTAATTATTACTAGTATTCTAAAAGATGAATGGGATCGAAAATGATATAAATAAAGCATTGCAGAAAATGAAAAGAGTGAGTAAGTAACTTGAGCGAGAGTGGGTTTGGGTAAATATGAGCAACACAAATCCAGTAGCAAAAATAAAACCCAAAAATAACTCTGAATCAGTATGCTGGTATTGGTAGAAAGTTGTCAATCTTTCCACCCAAAAAAAAGTATACGGAAAAACTGCCCGGCACCCTATGGATTTTTTTATTTTATTTTATTTTTTCTTTTCTTTTCTTTTCTTTTATCCGTTAATTTTTGAAAGAAAAAAAAAAATCAGATTTTATTAAATTTATCTTAAATGCATCCGGTTCATCATGTATTTTTATATTACGATTCAAAAATATATGTGCACCCTATCATATTTAGTTCTGGTTCCATCCCAGCTTCTTTAATTGTAGTTTATTGTAAAGATTGGTCCTAACAATATGATACAAAATGCTTACATTAGTCATAGTTTTAAACCATATACTACGCGTCGAAAATATGTTATATTTTTTTCGTATTAGAGCACAAGGTGTCATCACACTGTAACATCAAAAAAGTGTAGTCATCTCAGCGTCACCTTAGTTTTAACATTTTAACACCAACACACCAAAATAACCCCTTATTAAGGTGAAGGGTGGAGGGTGTGGCTGAGTTTTTTTTCCCACGTCAGCTTCATGTCAGCTTTTTTTTTATTTCCTCAACATTGCAGCACCTTATCTCTTTTTCATTATTATTATTGGTAGTTGACTTTATTAACGGGGAGATATATGTTGGCTTACTTTACTAACGTCTAACGAATGGATGTAAATGTGTCAATATGTATTTGAAAAAGGATAAACATCAACATAATAAACCCCCAATACTTATTTCAATTTAAGCCCGCCTTCCATTTCCCCCCTTTTCATCCCTCTTCTTCACTCCCATCCCATCACCAAAACCTAATAAATCTATAAACTTCAATTCCAATTACATCATTTCAATCCTAATTACAGGTATCCATATATCTATTCATCAATTGATCTATCGATTGATTGGTTTATTATTTAACCTTTTGAAGTAACCATTGTTGATTTGTTTACTGTTCGATCTGTGTTGTTGGGTTTCTTATTCTCGTTTCGTATCGAAATTGAAACTTTTGTTTAACCCACGCTAAATTTATCTCTACTTTTGTTAAATGGAGCTGTTTCGGCTTATATAGCCGGCTTATGGCTTATTTGGTATTGGGCTTATGTTTCGTAAGCTCACTTTTTGTTGCTAATTTTAAATCTTTTCGCTTATATAAGTTTCTTATGTTATAGGGGGTGTTTGGGTTAGCTTATTTATCTGGCTTATGGGCTTATTTGAACATGGAAAATGCTCATAAGCCCACTCTTTAGAGCTTATTAACTTTAGCTTATTGGCTTAAGCCAATAAGCTGAAGATGATAACGTCATAAGCTCCAAAGAGTGAGCTTATCGGCTTTTCCATATTCAAATAAGCCCATAAGCCAGATAAATAAGCTAACCCAAACACCCCCTATAACATAAGAAACTTATATAAGCGAAAAGATTCAAAATTAGCCACAAAAAGTGAGCTTACGAAACATAAGCCGAAAACCAAATAAACCATAAGCCGGCTATTTAAGCCGAAACAAACACCCCCTAAATATTTTACAAAGTTTGGCCCTTGACTCGAGCTCTTACTTGTGCTTGTTTTGGACAGTGGTTGTGTTTTTTCTGGGCTGTTTTTTGGTCTTTAGGAATGTTGATATGGCACGGGTTTCTCCGGGATTTATCGACTGTTGTATACATAAATCAATGGAATCAGTATCTGAAAAAAGTTAATAGAATTTCAACATTGTCGTAAAAAATGTAAATTTTATAAGTTGACGTATTTTTTACACGACCTTCGTGTATTTTAATTCCCACTTAAGCTTTAGATTTATAGTAGCAACAACTAAAGACTATATTTTGTACATTAAAACTAGATCGCTTTTGGGGTCATAAAACTAAACCATAGGTCGGCAGGTAATCTGGTTTATCGGGCTCATTGAGCAATCATTTGTCATGAGATTTAACTGGACCGAAACACATTGATACTTCATGTTTTATTCTGTTTGACTTTTTTTCTACACTGTACATAATTCAATCTTTGTGCTGATGTGGATAATATCTTAATGCTCTTGTACAAGCTCTCTTGTTTTGTATCATTTGTCTTTCTAAGTAGCTGATGTATTTTCAGATTCCTGTTTGTGTCAATTTGCTTGCTTATCATGGCAAGCATGGATCAAAAAACACACGAGGGAGAACAAACCGACATGGAATCGTCCCATAAAAGCAATTTGCCCGTGGCTGATAAATCATGCCCAGTGTCTTCTACTCCAGTCAAAAAATTGCAGATCCATGAAAGCCAGCGTCTTGATGCTCATTTTGTGTCTCCGACGCCAGAAAAGACTGAGGAGACTTTGAACAGTAGGGTGAACAAGGAATTGGCTGAACTTCCTGAAAAGTGAGTCTTTTAGTACGTACATTATGCTCTGCAGTATATGGTTAAACTCGGTACATTTATAATTTAATAAATTTTGTCTTTTACCAGGTACAAATCTCTTTCAGAGCTTTTCGATCGTATGACTACTTCACTAAGGCTGCTCGGTCTGCGTAAACAGTTGCCTACTTTTCGTAATATATGTCGTCAAGTTGAAACTCTCACGGGAAGGTAATAGAAAAATGTAGCCTGTTTTTCTTTTGAATTGTTGTTGATCGGTACACTTCTTGGCGTGACCCTTTAGGAGCACGTTATTTTGCTCATGTAGTAAGTTGTCCTAGGAATAAGGGATTTTTACAGAAGGATATCATACGTGTTAAAACAAGGGGGTGTGCGTAGATAGGTGGAAAAAAGTCAACATGGTTAGAGACTCAAAGTTACTCATAGTCAGCTGACATGCCATCTGTTTTACTGCTTAACTGAATCAAATCGTGTTTTATTAGAGTTAGTCACCATAAATCAGTTTTTTTGAAAGCTAATTGTTATACTATAGGTGAAGTGAAAACAAAGTTTTCAAATAAAATTTCACCTAACATGGATTACCTATCTATGCAATTTTTTCTAAAGAAAATTCTTTATCTATAGGAGAATATGAGTGTAAAATGATCACATCTGTTTTCTAATTTTCAGGAAGTTTTCGTATAAAAATCTTGCACAGATAAAGTTCATTCTCCCTGAGGCTGTTCAAACTGAAAAGATCTTATTGCACAATAAGAAGACTTTGAGCGTGGAGCACGACATAAAAGTTACATTGAATTTTGATGTCGTAGAAGGTCACATTGAAAACTCTGCTTACATAGCTCTTTCACACACATTTTCCAATAGGCTCTTCAAGTTGGTCAATAAACATTCAGAGGTAATTCTTTCCCTTCTTCAGTCACCTGGCTTTAAAAATTACATTTTAAAATAATCTTTTGACTTAATCGAGTTGATAATCAAAGGATCTTGTTGTTCTGTCGGCGAGTATTATACTATCGTCATGCTAACTGAGATGGGTTGTAATATTGTATATTAAGCATTCAAGCAAGTCAACTGGGTCAAAAAAAGGTTAGCTAAAAGTGGAATGGGTTTAAAGAGTCAAACGGGTTGGAAGTTGTCGAAAGTCTATTTCTGAGGCACACTACCTCTTATGATTCTATATTCAGTGATTTAGATCATTAATGTGATATTATCGTTGTAATCTGAATCGAGACATTAATTGTTTATAAAATACTCAAAATTGACAAAATGGTGTTTGTGGGTCAAAACGACTCGGCCCTGCCTGTTTTGACTCCTAATAAAAATGACTTATTTCAATCGAAACCCATTTCGACCAGTAACAAAAGTGCCTAACCTATATACCTGACCCAGTCATCTTGCTTCCTCTAAAATCAACATAGTAAAGGATAATATTTGCTTATTATGCTTACAAGTCAATATTGAAATAGGGATTTGATGTACCTGAGGCTGAACTTCCAGAGCCATTTAACCAAAGAGAGATCACAGTTTCTGTCCCCGCATTGCCTGAGGAGTCATCAATTGAAACACTACCTAATATCGCTGAAGCTGAGCTACTTAACCTGTCCCATTTGCCACCGTCTTTTAAGAAACGCTTTTCAACAAAAGTTGTTGATGATTCTGCAAAGACTGAACTCTTATCGTCTCCAGTTTTACCTTCTATTACTTCTGATACTACAGCTGATAAAGACACTGCAGTTAGTTCAAGTTTGGATTCAGTCGAGCACGAGAAACCTCTCCAAGCTGTTAATGCAGAGACACCGATGAAAATTCCGTTGATACCTAGGGAGATAAGTGTTGAAACTCCTGACCTGTCAACTCCAAAGAGATCAGTGCCTACTGAAGATAAGAAGCTAAGGAGCGTGCTTAGCCAGAAAGCAATGACAAACAGTTCATTCACAAAGAGGTCCTTGAATTTCTTGAATGATGATGATGGTGAACTTTTGGAGGGAAAAACCACTTCTGCAGGCGATCCTTCTGCAAAGGTACGATTTTAGCTTTTGTGAGTCACTCTTGAGGTCAATATTTGATTTTATGATACTTGGATATTGATATGAAACATATGGATGGTTCGCTGGAACCCATAGACTCATTGGGTCAACTTGGTCTGAATGGCCGAATCTGTTTTGAACACTTGCCTAACCCACCCATTTTGTCAGTTCTAGCTTGACATTGTGATACCATATATGATTCACGGTGCCATGTGTACATGTTAACATTCATTTACATCCTTAAAGCTTCTAAGATATTACTATTTTGGTGTTAGGTGGAAGATACTTCCGAAAATGATATCATTGCACAAAGTGGATTAAAAGCATTTCAACCTACATCTGATTGCTTAACTGATATTGTTGAGACAATTCACAACGTATCTCGATCTACACAATGTTCTTTTATCACACAAAGCGAACTTGTTTACAAAATCCTGGTGAATAACTTTGACATCGTGGAAAGGGGTATGCACAAATTCGTCTTATTATGTCTAATTTGATTTATAGATATGTTTATTGTTACGTTTATAATCAAGCTTTTTTGTTTCTTTGAGCAGAAGAGATTGAAGACCACCTCGAGGTTCTAGTTAACAAGGCACCAGACTGGATTACTAAGAAGGTCGATCTCAGTGGGGATGCCTTGTATTAGTGAGTACTCTTTATCTTTAATGATTTACAATACATTGTAGAGCTGGCAAGATGGGCGGGTCGAGTGAGGACTTGAACGGGTAACATGTCATAAGAGCATAAGAGGTTTAGGGTCAAAGTATAAATCATTAGTGCTAGTTGGAACTGGTCGGGTCATTTTGGCCATTCCAAAACCTGTTTACTGACTTATTGTTCATTAATAAGATTTGTTGCAACAAATATGATGCAATAGTTATATATATTTCTTACTTAAGCGATATAGGAGGATGTACAGATTAAACTCATTAAAGTATACTTCGGGTGACTTCGACCAAGTTGACCCGTTTTCTCCTAAACTGTATTTGTGATCAAACGGTCAAACCTAACCCAAGTTGACTCGTTCACAAGTAATCTGGGAAAATTATCACCTTATGCTTGGTTCTTTTTAACGCTTAGTTTAGTAATTAGTTGCTAAACAAGACATCGAGAGGATGCTTGGTACTTATGTAATATAGTTATTAGCTACTTGTAAAGTTGTATACAGTGTTCAAACATGGTTGGTGGTATTAGTACACTTTTGTCGTGTTATCATTTATGCTCGTATTCTTGATCACATCTAACATACTTCTGGCATTATGCAGTTTTAACAAAGGGCTGGATTTGAAGTCAGTCACTGAAATGCTTACATAATTACACAACCAAGATTCTCAAGGTTTGTAGTCCACCAATAGTTTGTTTAATTTGTCTGTATAGTTGTCTCCTGCAATCCTTAAAAAGCTTTGATCCTAGTAAACTCCAAACAAATTCTATGTAATAACTTTGGCTTGTGTTTTCTTTTTGAACAGGTTACTGTCGGCGAGTTCTAGCTATAAGTTATCATCTTCCGGTCTCGGTAGCTTTAGTGAACTCATAGGAAGCTTTCATGCTGAAACAATGTAGGAAATTTCTTAATTTCCAGCCTCTAGATTATACTGTTTGTGGGAGTTTATGCTATTTTAAGACTTATTGAATATTTCTTGTTTAATTTTAATTGGAACCTACTCATTTGAGACTCTGAGTTGCATGCTAGTGTTATTTTTCTTCCCATATTCATACCGATATGACGATATTCTATCTAAATATTTTATCACATATTTACTGTTTGCTTCTGAACTCTTAACAAAATTTAAGTATAATATTTGTGTTTTGCAAGTGTAAGTTTATTTATTTATTTCCAAGTATTTTGGTTTATGAAAGTAAATTTTGTTAATATCTTAAGTAAATGTGAAAATAAGATTGATTTACATGCATCAAATACATAATTAACTAATCAATATCTTAAAAAAGAATGACTAATAATATATTGTAAAAATCTTCAAGGTCTTCATATAAAAATACATCACAATAATATTTTAATGCCAAATTTTATTCATTTAGTATGGTGATAAATACCAATATTTTTTCAGTATATATTCACATCGCAAACCATATTTTATATATGCAAAAATGAAGAAAAACAATAAAATGAAACTATTGGTTGTTCTCCTAGTTCTTACTGCCACATTTGCACCAGCAGCTAAAGGTAAAAGATATAATTGCTTTTAATCTTCAAATATATAATGTAATTTAACATACAATATGAGATGTGTTATATCAGTAGAAAAATAATGTATACATTTTCTTGTTAGTAAAATACAGGTTTCGAACCAAACGGTGATGGGATAAAGTATTGTACATATGTCGCGTGCAAAATATATAGGTGATAGATTTTTGCACCTATGAGTGCATCCCTCGTGGTTGGACTCATGGCCAGTGTTTGTATCTTCCGGGTCAAAAAGATGATGAGTTTTGGATGTGAAGTACAGTGTTTTTTTTTTTGCCGATTTATAAGATGAATTGTTTGTTTGAGAGACAAGTTCAATGATTCATAGTGTTTATGATCTGGGTTCATGATATTATAGCATAAGGTCGTAGTTTGTGTGTGTTTTTACTTTGTTTGTCATGTTTGCGGTCTGAATGTATGTTCATGTGATTGTGGAAGTTTATGTCAAATTCGCTGAAGAACTTTTTTGCTAAAACGTTTATCTTTAAGTAAGAACTATATACACGTTGCTACTTGCTACAAATTGCAATTGGTATCGTTACTTCGTACTTAAATGTCCTAAAATTTATTATTTCACAAAGGTTGTAAACAAGACAAGAAAGCATAAGCTAGCGCAATACTTAGTATCCCACATCGCTTGATTGAAGCCTATGGTTGGTAGACAGGTCTTTATAAAATAAGAAGCCAAACACCAAATAGACAATTACATTTTTGGATTTTTGGTATGATGATCGCTTCATACTTCAGTCTTCTTAATTATCAGTTTTAATAATTTTATATTCTTTTTTCATTCTTACCAGGAGCTTTTCATTTAATGAAAATTTCTTGTCAATTATGAAAAGAGAGGTAAAAGGTTATTAAAATTTGTTTTCTAAATTTAGTATAAATGTCTGTTTTTAGTTAAAATCTAAATTATATATATATATATATAGAGTGAGGATCACGTGCGGATACAAATTTTTAGTGCGGACGTGCGGAGGGATCTGGACCGGCCATTCCATATCTGATTTTGACTTTTTGTAAAAAAGTCAAGATCTGACGCTAATATCACGGTACCAATTGATCATGAAAACGATTTTTTTGATTCTTTTCCTTCTCAGCGATCCTTACTCTAGTTGTGTTCTTTTATTTTTTTATTTTTTCAGATTTTTCTGAGCACTTTTTTCTTTTTTGATTATGAGTGCTAATGTGATATTAACGATATTATGAGTGGTACCGTGATATTAAGCTTTTTTACATGTAAAAATGAACCGTGATATTACGATATTAAGAAAAAGTTAAAGTGATATTAAAAAAAATTAACTTTGATATTAAGAAACCATGATAGTTACAACGATATTAACAATTTTTATTAAGAAAAAGTTTTTACGATATTAAAAAAATTATTGTGATATTAAATTTTTTATTAAAAAAAAGGTTTTCAGAATCTGATTTTGACTTTTTTACAAAAGTCAAGATCTGATCTCGAGATCAGATCTTGACTTTTGTAAAAAAGTCAAAATCAGATTCTGATATCACAATACCTTTAACAATGAAAACGATTTTTTTTTTTGAAATTTTTTTCAGCGATTCTTAATTATTTGTTGTCCTCTTTATTTTTTAAATTTTTTCAGATTTTTTTTGAATTTTTTTCAGAAAAAAAGCTAATACGATAGTAACGATCTTAAAAAAAAGACGGGATATTTACGATATTGCCACTCCGCCTTTTTCAGATGGTTGATTATATGAAGGGCTGAGATTCGTCCGTACCATCCGCACTGAAAGACAAAAACGTACCTGATCCTCACCCTATATATATATATATATATATATATATATATATATATATATATATATATATATATATATATATATATTGGTCGGCTATTCACGTAACTTTAGGTATCATTAGGACACACTAAGGCTGCAAACAACCTAAACTTTTTATCAAAAAACTCGAGCTCGAGTTTGAGCTTGACTCGATCGAGTCGAGATTTTATCGAACTCAAACCCGAGCCCGAGCCCGAGCCCAAGAAACTAGCTCGAAACACATAACGAGTCGAACTCGAGTTTTCAATAGCCCGAGATCGAACTTTTTCGAGCCTTCATGTACATAAACATTTTTGTAATATTATACATATTTATATAGACAACCTAAACGATAATGTGAATATTGGTATAATAATTAAATATGTATCGTAAATGACTTCTTAAACCCTAATGATCCTGAACGTTTTGTGTAAGTTTTTTGCTCTTTGAGTTCATTGCGCATCTTCTCAATGTTATTGACGAGTTTGGCTCTTGAGTATAATATTTATGTATAATTCGAGCATTTCTAGCCGAGCTCAAGCCTTATTCGAATATTACTCGAGCGAAAAATTAAAGCTCGTCGAGCAGAGCTGTAACCAACCTTTTGATTTTCGAGCCGAGCTTGAACCAACCTTCTTTAATGGTAAATAAGAGTGATTAAAAATGAGTGGCAAATGATCTCTTGATATGTGTTGTTTTCAAAAATGCTCTATTAACTAGGAGTATGACGAAAGTTATTTAAACAATGGATGACTCGAAGAATTCGATTGCTATCATATTATTTCATGTTGCGTGAACAAGCATGCATTTTGTCTAGCGAAAATCATGCATTAGAAGTTGCCTCGATAATTAAACTGAAGTGATAGTGTGTTCAAGTCTCATTAGAGTTAAAACCTATTGGAGTCAAGGTGATTGCGTGTTTGGTATTAAAAAGCAATATACGTCGCTACAACTTTCAATTAGTTTGCCAACGACACTTTCACGTCTTTACTTAATATACTTTACACCATTCGCTGAGCAACACACCAATTATGTGTTCTATGATATGAAATAAATAGTTAAATCAAAAATACGAAAAGTGTTTGAAGATACATTGAACGTTAGAGTTACCTACACTATGATTAAAAACAAAACAATTTACCTAGACTACGGTTAAAAGTGTTTGAAGATACAAACGAACGTTAAAACAAAACAATTAATTTCACAAACGTTGGAAAAAAAAATACAAGAAGCATAAACTAGATGTTTGTATGTAGTATCTCACATCGTTTGATTGAACCAAATGACCGATAGAGGGATCCTTATAAATTAAGAAGCCACACAACAAAAGGAGTAGTAAATGTTCTTGGCTTGTTGGTATGATAACTTCATACTTTTGTCTTGTTAAATTACTAGTTTTAATACTTTGTTACTTTTTCTTTATCCACTAACAACAAAAATTCATTTGATGAGAAAAATTGTTGTTAGGGGGTGATTAAAAGATAAAAAGGTAATAAAATTGGTCTCTAAATTAAATTTAAATTTTTTGTTTTGATTTGAAATCTAAATAATGTAAATTTTTTTGGGTAAAGGGTTTTACTCTGGTAAAAGTGTACTAATAGTCAATGAAGTTCATGCATTACGGTAAAACACCATATTGACTATAACAAACAACGCACCTTTTGTGCTTCAAACCACTACACATAAGATTGACATGCCAATCTCATGAAAACAAAAAAGTCTAGCTGAAATAAAAATAGACTAAAAGCACAACTAGGCTATACTATAAACATTACGTTGAGTGATCCATGATTAAAAACGAGGGAAGTTTCCATCTTGCTAGAACTCATTCTACATTTGGCGTCCTCTTGAAATGAAATTTTAGCAACTTAGGCCGAACGGTAGAGATAATAAAATCAACAACTTGATCAATGGTTCTCTTCTTATTTTCAAAAATTCATTTGACAGGATATATATATTTTAGCAAAATTGCTCATTTAGCATGAAACTAGCATTATTTGAGACTTTATTGCACGGCTGTATTCATTCTTTTTCATGCTTTAAGTTTAGAAACTAATTAAACTATGAACCAATATCGTCAAGCAAAACTAATTAAAGCTACTTTGTGTTATAATATGAGAATCATGACAATCATAAAATAGGTAAACACATATGCGGAAGCGTAGGAACATCTATAACACATAAAAGATTAACATAAATTAAATAGGAACGTACCGTGGTGATTCTAGCCCGAACAAGAATCAAAAGCAATTGTCTTTAACAATATGAAGAACCCTAATTAGGGTTTATATGGATCAATGATTAACCCCTTACCATTTTGTTAATCGATCCCTTGATAATTACTAAAGTAAGTAATTACCTCGTTCTTGTACACACAAACTACTAACGAATTAAAGGTGATGCTAGTAACATAAACACAAAGGATTTACAATAATGAAAATCGATCCAAAAATCCTTAGGGATGTTTGGTCGATCGGTTTTGCAAGAGAGGGAGAAGAGAAAACTTTTAGGGATAATTTGTGTGCACAAAAGGTGTGAAACAAATAACCCTTGAGTTTGTATATATAGCCTTGTAAACTTGTTGTCCAAGTTTGAATGGGATTGGGTTTCCCCAACCCATTGTCGACCGGCCATTGGCCTAAGGAAGGCATTCCAGATCCTTCTTGCTATATATTTCATCTCTAGTCCTTTACGTTTGCATTTAACGATAGTTAGTCCATACGTTTAATAACCAACGATCATTAATCCTTTTACTCGTGTTTAATTAATAAATATACATAACATTTAATATTTATTAAACTTTAATTCTCGTTTGTAATGTGTGCAATCCCGAGGTCTCGAGTTCGATTCTAGACATACGTTTATTAATATATATCCATAAACTCCAACAGCTCCCACTTGGATATCTATTAATAACATAATGACATTGGTAAGCGTCTAGCAACACGCCAATGCCCCTAGATCAACCCGAGGAATGTTTCCTGGAAAAACCTATAATGATTCATCATTATTATTATCATCCTTTTGTTTCTAATACCACGTTAATAAAGATATGGATCTTAGTCATTCTTTAATTAACAATTCTGTTTCTCGTTATTTATAATTGAGCAAGATTACCAAAACATCTGAACCTATTCCAGATAGACTTTGGGCGTGCGCACGCAAACATCTTGTCAACCCTACGAGAGGCCCAGCAATATTAAACTTCAAAACAAATTTGAAGGAACAAATTCTTTCTTGACTACAAGAATAACCCATGAACTTTGCAACACTTCTGAAAACAACCCTTATAACTCCCTGTTACGGTGAGCGGTAGATTGCTTCACAAAAATGCACTACATCCATGACTCTTATCTGGTATCTCAAGTCTAAGGATAACAAATTCATGATTTACTTACTGACAAGATCCATAAAGTAAGATCATGTAGTTGGGATAAGTCCTATATTCAATTCATTGAATATCATGTGAAATTGGTATGTCAACACATCAATACACTTTCAAGTATATTCTAACCAATACTCAGATTTGTCTTAATTTAATGATATTCACATATCATTAATCGACAACGGACAATTTAGAATAACATAAGTTATTCACGGATTTAAACATGCAAATATAGGACACAATTTATTATTAATGAAAACAAACATACTAAGTACTTTAATTCATTATAAATAATAAATTGTTTAATATCCTTTATCCAAATACCAAATAGATCAATGCATGATTATACTAGTTAATAAATTTTCCTCAAGTAATAACTTGAAGACAATTATGCCTCAAGTAATGACAATCATACTTGTTGACAAGGCATTATTTCATCTAACTATGATCTATCCGAATTTTGAGAATACTTCTTTCAAGAATCCAATAATTAAAATTCTTGTATGTGTAAATCCAACTATCTTGATATAGCCACATAATTTTTCATAAATAGGGTGATATCCTCAATTACCAACTTATGACAATCAAACTTTCAAACCTTTTAAAGTTTAAAGTATTCTAATTCTTTAATGTTTAATGCAACTATGCTCTTAGTTGAGCACAACTAGTTCTTATGAAATCCTTCATGACTAGTTATTGAGTGTCATCTCAATTAAACCAGCATCATTGTATATTAAACACAATATGCTCTTTAAAATTTTCGTAAACTTAATATCCATAGTGTAATGTTTAGGAGCTATTCCAGGTTGAGGATCATTATTCTAATTTCAAACATTTTCCATTAGAATATCTATTACACAAGTTATATAATAACCTTTAATTGGATATCAAATATTGTCAAATCATTTAAGCACTTAAGCATGATACAACAATAATACAATGCACATGAAAATCATTCTGTCAAACTTGATTTTTATTCATGTACTATCTTTACAAATATGTATATCCATTTACTAAATGATATATCATATTCTATTAGAATCATTTACCGCACATGTTTATCAAATAATAAACTTTTGTTCCAAGGTTGTATGTTTTATTTTCTAAATCTTTCACTTACAGTTTCATTCCAAACTAAGTCTTAACATTTCACTTATATGGAATGTAACTTCTTATATGTTATAAGACATATATGATTTAGTAAATCAAACATAATACTCCCACTAGCTTTCAGGAATACTTAGAAATTACCTTATTTTAATTATAAACCTAAACATAGATTTAATAATTTATCATAAGAATAATTTCCTAGATGCATGCATTTATCCATTCATGGATTATTGCACTTTGTACACTACCAAAGATTTTCTTGAATTCATAAACTCCTTTTGATTACTTATCGTCCTCGCTCAAGTAATTATTCAAGAAAGAGTTTTTGATATTCATTGTCAAATTTCATATTCATATAAATATGACAATTTACCATCTTTGTATCTTTAATGTGCTTAGGAAAGAGTATTCAATCATAGTTAATTGCTCAAGTATGATTAATAATCTTGTCATAAGACATGCATTAAGATATGTGTACAATTTTGTCCATATGATTATTTCACAAAGATTTAAACCACTAGGGTTGCATTATCTTTGAATAAACTCATCATCATTCTCTAACTATTAAGAATTAAGATAAACTAAATTTTCTAAATTTGAATATCTTTATGAACAACATCTATAACACTCATAGTATGAGTAATTTACCCAATTCATTATTTTGGTGATACTACATCATATAATCATCAGCATATAAATTAAATATCTGAGATATCCAAGTGGATCTATGAATGATAATTCCATCATCTTGAGGTTTATCATTTACATGTTAAGCGTCATTATGATTTTAACTAGTGTGGTTTTAGAAGATTATGTATCTTGTAATTCTATCTTTTCAAGATAAAATACTCCCACTTGCCTTTAGCGTTATATAGAATATAAATGCTTAGCAATTAGAGCAACAATCCAGCGTTCTCTTTTAGGACATTACAAATACACATTGATAGTTCCTGATGTTCTTTTGTTAACAACCTTCTTATAAGTAGCTTAACAAATTGAGAACTTCAATTTAAGACTTAATGTGATTCATCACATTTCATAGTTTAACAACGTCTTATTAATCTTCTAGGAGTCTAATTGAGTATATACAATCCATACTCAATTTCTAACCTTGATAACTTTTGGAAGAATAGAAATCATAGTTATTTTCAATCAAACAATCTAACAAGAGTTTGATTCCCTAACTGAACATACCATCTTTATGTGGTATTTCAATTAGAATTAATATTGTAAGAAGATCTAACAATATATATAAGATAACCATATTCCTGTTGGCATACCTATTTACCAACTAAATCAACTTAATGGTATAATAGTATTTTCAAGCCAATTGCATGCTTTATAACCCAAGTACTTATTAATCAAGTCACTTCATGTTTATGTCTTATAAAACATAAACTTGTTATAATCCCACTATACGTTATTAATCTTTGATCAATTCAATGACTTCTTGTATATGTCTTAATTAAAAGACCATAACAAGCTAACGTCTTACTTAATTATAAGTCTTGTAATACTTAGAAGACTTCATGTTTATAACTATACAATAAAGTATAAACATGTATAATTAAAGTAATCATGAACACCATCATTTGGTTTCAATAATATTTTCAAGTTAACATACTACTTTATTTATTTATGTCATTCTAAGAATACATAATTATTGAAGTAGTATTATATTACTTCATGCATTTATGTCATTCCAATAATACATAAATATTAAAGCTGAAGTAGTATTTTTATTTGACACATATGTTCTAATAGATGTCTAATTTAGAAACAGTAAATTATCCATGTTGGTCTCACGCATACATGGAAATTCACCTTGTTGTTAATATTTAGTCTGCGTCTCACGTTTACTAAATTTTAACACCAAGTGTTTCTTAGATTAGATGTATTAATCTAATTAGAATTATAATCTCTTACTTTGCAGCTAAGAGAATCTTTTAAATCATATTCTTATGTGTTGTACTTTGCACATAATGAAGATTTCTCCCACTTGTGCATGGTACAACACCATGTATCATATAAACAACACGCACGCGTTTGTTAATGTGAACAATATGATTTGTGTCATTAACATAACTTAGTAGATATAGAGTTTACTCAATCAATCAAGGAAACGCACATGACTATCCTTGAAAATATTAGTGTCTATATTTGGAAAGTAATTACTTTGATATATTCAAAAGATAATCTAAGTTACAATCAAGACAATAAGTCTTGTAACTCCCACTGAATTAGAGAACATAATAATAATCCCTTATTCATTCATAAGAACACAATACTCCCACTGAATTTGACAACATTGTAAATGTTTCATTAATCAGTGAAAGAAAAAGTGTACTATTTACTTTCCTACATCTTTTAAGAAAACCCATTCAAACAATTATATAGGTTATAAAAGGATGTAATCTACTGCATAAATGTGATTCATCACATTCCAAACTATTAACTTGAAAAGGCTCGGGCATGCAATTTCTTCCTGTATAGATCTACCATTCGAACAATTGTATGTAGTATCTTTAAATGGTCAAATCAAAACAACTAGATAAAATAATCTAATTCGTCTTTTACCATTTTGCAGTACTCAGTCTAGCTTCTAATTTAATAACTCATAAAGTGCAAATAATCTTACTATTAAATTTTGCTATGAGTTATGTATTTAGAATTTAGACAATTCTAATCATCCTATTATACCTTTCTCATTCATGAAAAGGATTAGGATTTAAGTCTCACACTTCTCCTAATGGAATGAAGACTATATTTATTCTTTTTGTAACATTGACTCTAACCAAAAACCCTAACGGGTGTAGATCAATTAAGAGAATAACTTACGTTTACGGTTTTGTGTTGCATTAATACATTTAAAGAATTTACAAAATTCAATTTTAGTATTTTCGATAATTTATATTTCCAAGAAAATATAATACCCAAGGTTATATTCATATAACCAACTAATTTCTTGAAAATCTAGGATCCAACTTTACATAGATTCCACCACATCAGTTGATCTGCTAGTGGTGAAAGTATAAAAGATGGTAATTGTCACACCCCCAAAATCGGGTCCAGCGGAAGCATACATGTAGCTGGGGTGTAACTCAATTGATATCACAACACTAGTTCAAAAATGGTTTGCACTTGAATCATTTAAAATAAAATTGTTTAACCAAAAGTATGAATTTACATCGTTAAAAGTAATGCGGAAGTAGGCCCTTAAAATAGTTTAAAACGGTCCCCAAATGAATAATCAGAGTCTTCTATGACCATGCCATGCCCTGCCAAAACCTCCTGTAGCGTGCCATTGGTTATAACCTGAAAATACATGCTAAAGTGTCAACACAAGGTTGGTGAGTTCATAGAGTTTGTTGAAAAATAATGTAATGCATATGTATGAAGATTTCCCAGCAAAGGCATCGTAAATCCACTCAGTTACAGGTCCCGCCATAAGAGACTTGTAACCTGTGTGTTTACGACCCACTGCCAAAAGTAATAAGTTTGGTTTGTGTAAACAAAAGTAATAAGATTGGTGCAAAAGCCTCGTAATTCAGTAATAAAGTAGATGCAAAGGCATCGTATTTCAGTAATAAGACTTGATGCAAAGGCATCGTATTTCAGTAATAAGACTTGATGCAAAGGCATCGTATTTCAGTAATAAGACTTGATGCAAAGGCATCGTATTTCAGTAATAAGACTTGATGCAAAGTATCAGGAATTTATCAGTAATTTTGTATGTACAATAGCCCAAGTATAAAGTAAAGTACTAAGATTTCAATAATGAAACCCACATTGGCTCTTAAGCTCATGACCCCGAAGCTAGACGTACTAAAACTTGCCCCAAGTGAGTGTTTACCAGACACTCGTAATATATTAGACATGAAATGCATTCGTAATTCCGTTGGAGCAACCCAAACACGAATGGAGGAGTCACCCTCAATAGATCTATTCACTCACTCTCGCTCGTACTGTAATTAACGGTCCATGAAATAAAGGGGACTTGTCGTGACGTGGTAATAAGACTACTTAAGCAATGTAAGAACTTTATACTTTGGCATTGTACAAAAATAGTTAAAGCAACGTATTCTTCCCCATAAGTAATTCAAATCGTATAACAGCATAAAACAAGTATTGAAGCATGTATCTCCCCCAAAGAGTTTATAAAGTCATTAAACAAGTAAAAGTGGGGCTATGACTCACCTGATATGATGGTACCATGAACATGTAATGAGCTGAAAAACAAGGCGCGCACACTAGCCGCAACCTAATATGAATGATGTACGATCTACTTTAGATCATGAAATGATGTTATCAATGTCCATGCACATGCTCCTATACCACTCTTAACTTGAAAATACTTGTTATTGTCAAAGTAATATGTTTTTCCATAACTTGGGAAAAATAAGTCTAACTAGACTTATAAAACTAGTCGTAATATATATATATATATATATATATATCGTATATATAAATGGTAGTGGTGAATTCCTTGCTTTGAAAACCTTGAAATAACGTTTAATAGTCGTATAAATAAGCTTGTAATCATAAGTACTTCGATGGTTAAGAATTTGGCACTTTGGTAGTATTTATAGAAAATCTAGGATTTAGTACGTAGAAGTATTATTACATCTATTAGTGACAAAATGGTCTCGTAAAACTAGTCGTGAAATAGTGAATATTAAGAGTTAGGAAAGAAGCTCAGTAGTTTTGAGAAGATTTTCACCATATCTAAAAAGTCACAGAAGTGAAGTTTGTCCATACAGGTCTCGATCATAAAGATAATTAGCCGTCAAGTGAGGTATTTGGGCTGTTTTGGCAGATTCTGGGCAGTTTTTGGGAAAGTTTGGAAGTCTATAAGTTGTTCGTTATAAATCCTTTTGACAAACGGCTGGATGTTTTGAAAACTAGGCTGGGTGAACTAACTTTTTGTCAATCATGTAAATTTTCCAGAAATGAGTTTATCAATGAGTAAATTGGCTCTCAACATGATGTCTTACAAAAACTGTTTTTCTATACTTGGTAATATTTTGCTAAAAAGCTGATGGAAATAAATAGAGTTTCGCCGATTTTGAAACGTGTATATCTTGGTCGTTATAAGCTTGTTTTCTACGTTCTTTATATCCCCGAAATCGTGGGACAACATACTAATATATTTTTGATAAGTCGGGATGGCTAGATCAAGTTTTACACCTCAGATTGCCCATTGAAAATCGTGGGACAGCATGTACAATTTTCAGAAAATAGTTTTCGTCGTTAAACTTGCAAAAATCATATCTCCTTCGTTATAAACTCGTTTTAATCCGTTCTTTCGCCTACGGTTCGTTTTTGAAAGTATTTTCTAAAAATTTTGCCAAAGTTTACTTTGTATTTACTGATTTTCCTGGATTTACAAAAATGGGACAGCAGGTATATTTACTTGTTAGAAATCCATTTTCAAGGTTCAAAACTAGTTCCAACCTCAACCAAAACTCTTGCAATCTTCACAAAACTAAACTAATCCTACAATACACCTTCTTAGGGTGCCATGGGTTCCTAATGACTAGTAATCAAGTTAATTTAACAAGGGAACACCTAAATCACAATCTAGGGTTTGTATGTTCAAAAGTTAACAAAAATAAAGTGGTATAGCTAGTTTGTGCATGAAATTAAGCATGAATACTATAAGATACATATGTTAATTAGATGAAAACATGAAAATAAATTTGATAACTCACTTTGGAATATTAGATGATTAGATGAGGCAAAACCTTGTGTTTCTTGTGTTTTTGTTGTAAGATTCTTGATTAGAATGACAAAAGGAACAACTTTTATGCTTTGATCTTGTAAAAATTGATGGATCTTGGTGGATTTTGGTTTATGGTCGTGGCTAGGAAGAGAGAAAGGAAGAGAAAACCTTGCTTTTTGATTTCTAAAAATGAACTAGTATATGTTAAATGTGTTTATGTAAGAAAATATCTAATATAATGGCTTTATTGTAATTAAGAGGTCAAGTTGAAGTAACATGGGGAGGGGGGCTGCACATGTGTAAAAATGAATGAGTATGTAGAAAGCTTGGTGTTATCTGGTTCACGGAGTCGGTTTTGGTTCCGTTAATCGCTAAGCGTAAAGTTTTAAATCGCGAAACGTAAATTCGGGTATCGTAAAAATATGAAACTTGAAAGAATGACTAAACTTGTCAAAATACTCCATAATAAAATATAAAATGAATGGTAAATTCCATCGGGTTGCTTAAACGCTGTTAAAACTGGAAACGCGGGTTAAAAACGCGTAATTCGCGTAAAACGCTGAACTGAAAAACGTAAAATTCCAAAACTTTTAGAATTGTCGTAAAATGAAAGAAAATCATATTTTTGTTGTTTATATTGTTTTATGGACATATCGGGGTGCCGGAAGGACGTTTAAACCTGAATGTAAATCTCGGACACGGCTTCGTGATTTTTGTAGAAATGATCCGACGAGCGCCAAACTCTCGGATTACCGTTAAAATAGTTTAACTTATGAAAATATGAAATAAAAATTTCCGACATGAATATTGTTTTGTGAATAGTAAAAGTGAATAGTAACTTCCGAGATAAAAATTGGAATTTCGACGTTTGAAACAGGACATGAAATTACGAGTTGTGACAGTAATCTGTCGAACAATAATTGGCAAACACTTTTCCAATTCCTAGATCATTATGGGATTTACATCAAATTGATTCATCAATTTGTCATGTAAGCATGTTTCATCCCATCTCATGCCTTAAGCTCTAGGTCTCACGCATCAACTTAATTAAGTCGTCTAACTTTGAAACTGCAAATTCTCCATGTGTGGTCTCACGCACACTCGGAAATTTACCTTGTCATTAAAATTTAGCCTGCGTCTCACGTTTACTAAATAATAACTTCAAGTGTTTCTTATAGTTAGATGGCATGTAACTTAAATTTTAGGGTATAAATTTTTGATGTGAAAATCAAAACATGTATAAAGATGCATGCACTCATCTTTATAACATTAGTTTTCAAAACCTTTTTATTACCAATTCGTGAAATTAATACACAAAGTTTTACTTGAGGTTTATGCCAAAACCCTAAGATGACTTTCTACAACATATGATTTTAAAAGTAATTCGTTTAAGACATATTCAAGATTGTGATAACCAAGGCAGACTCTAAGGCTCTTTTCTAAGCCTTCAAATCACGGTTATGAATATCATCTTAAAAGACTTAATTTTAAAAGTATATTTGCACAAAACATCATTCAAGCAAAAGTTTATGGATTCAATCTCAAAATTGTAATAAAGTATGAATTTTGCTAGTCTCGCCTGGGAGCTGATTACCGTGCGAATCGGACCACGATTGGCAATAAGACCTTGCAAGATTCTTACTTTATCACTTTAGGGTTTCACAATTATTAGTCCGTATTAATTTTCTTTATGAAAACAACCCTTTTATTGCTTACAACAAGTCCAACTAAAAACAATAAAACAAGTATCAAAGAAAATCAAAACAACCAATAATAATAAGTGAAACAATTAGCCACATGCAATCCGTATTAGAAAAGATCCTAATAAAATCAATTCTAGGTATAATAATGCATGTAATCAACTAAGGCCTTCCCCTCTTAATGAAGGTGAGTCACATACATTGACGAATCAATTGCGTAGGCCAAAGCTAAAAACATACCACATAGCACATAATTGATTTTAATAATATATGGGGTCTTCCCCAATATAAGATCTATCTAAATATGTGAAAAGCTTAACAATTAATAAAACAATTAATAACCCATGACTAACATGCATGTTTCATCACGGATCAAAGCATAACAATTACCAATTAGGTCAAGGATACGCCCAACTAACACATAAACATGTAGGCAACCTAGGGTTTCTAATCCAATTAATTAATAAAACCACAAACCATAATTAGGGTTCATGGATTAAATCGACCCCCCCCCCCCAAAATTAGGGTTAGGGTAAAAAAACAAAACCCTAGATCCAAAACATGTATCTAAAACAATCAAAATTCATTTTTTATGTGTTTTATGTAATCAATTACATGTTATAGCAAGCTCGTGATACCACTGTTATAATATGAGAATCATGACAATCATAAAATAGGTAAACACATATGCGGAAGCGTAGGAACATCTATAACACATAAAAGATTAACATAAATTAAATAGGAACGTACCGTGGTGATTCTAGCCCGAACAAGAATCAAAAGCAATTGTCTTTAACAATATGAAGAACCCTAATTAGGGTTTATATGGATCAATGATTAACCCCTTACAATTTTGTTAATCGATCCCTTGATAATTACTAAAGTAAGTAATTACCTCGTTCTTGTACACACAAACTACTAACGAATTAAAGGTGATGCTAGTAACATAAACACAAAGGATTTACAATAATGAAAATCGATCCAAAAATCCTTAGGGATGTTTGGTCAATCGGTTTTGCAAGAGAGGGAGAAGAGAAAACTTTTAGGGATAATTTGTGTGCACAAAAGGTGTGAAACAAATAACCCTTGAGTTTGTATATATAGCCTTGTAAACTTGTTGTCCAAGTTTGAATGGGATTGGGTTTCCCCAACCCATTGTCGACCGGCCATGGGCCTAAGGAAGGCATTCCGGATCCTTCTTGCTATATATTTCATCTCTAGTCCTTTACGTTTGCATTTAACGATAGTTAGTCCATACGTTTAATAAGCAACGATCATTAATCCTTTTACTTGTGTTTAATTAATAAATATACATAACATTTAATATTTATTAAACTTTAATTCTCGTTTGTAATGTGTGCAATCCCGAGGTCTCGAGTTCGATTCTAGACATACGTTTATTAATATATATCCATAAACTCCAACACTTTGTTGTCGGTATAATCAAATTACAGTATTTCATGCTAATGAACGAAACCACTTTGCCTTCTAATATTATTCAAAATCTTCATTCTTATATTTTCACATAAACTAATGAGTAGTTGTAATTTTCACGTGTTATCAGTCAAAAAATAATGTAGACATGAACCTATTAGTAAAAAACAGGTTTCGAACCAAACGGGGTGATGTGATAAAACATTGTACATATGTCGCGTACAAAATGGGAGTAGGTGATCGATTTTCACACCCATGTTTGCATTCGTCATGGTCAGTGTTTGTATTTTCCGGGCCAAAAAAGGTGACAATGGTAACTGTTGTTATTACTTTACTTCTAGAACGCAAAACCAGATCCTTTTTGTATTTCGGTTATAGTCTACGAGTTTTAGATAGTTTTTCGCTGAATTATATGGACAACGACTTAAAGTGTTGAGGATCAAGTTTGTATATTTTTATAGTATAATGTCGTAGTTTGTTTGAATTTCTAATTCGTTTGTCATGTGTCTCTTTTAGACTAAAGACCAATGCATACCCATTATCACCTTACACCTTAGCTTTTTTTCTCCTCTCACTTCTCTTCACTCCCTATCACTTTTTTGTTGAGATGGTCACCTTACCTTCACCTTTTATAAAAATACCATTTTTATACAAATATACCCCACTAAATACCCCATATACACTTACAAACAAAATAAAAAACAATAAAACAAAACAAGATGGCCCACATCACATCAAATGCAACTCGGTGAACTACTCACCTTATCTTTGCAAAATTTCCAAATCTCACGCGTGACTTTCGTGTTGGACATGGGATCACTTAGTGAGGTGAGCATAACCTTAATCGAAGTCACACCCTTGCCCTTTAGTCTTAGTGTTCATGTGATTGTGGAAGTTTATCTCAAATTCGAACAAAGTTTACCTATTTTTGGCGAAAATGTTAATGTTTTACAAGTACAACAATACTTCTATCCAAGAATTTCTCAAAGACTATATCGTTATAACATTAATGATCAAGCACTTTGGTTAGAAATGATGGTACATGATAAAGAAAACAAATGGACATGTTCACGTTGTTACTTAATATACTTTACACCATTTGCTAAGCAACATATCAATCATGTGTTACAAACTTAAGTGTTCTATGATATGAAATAAATCGTTAAATCAAGAACACAAAATGTGTATGAAGATACGTTGGACATTAGATTTATCCATACTATAACTAGTAGCACACACTCACATAAAAAAAGAATGCAATTTAGTAAACATGCGCGGACCTTAAATTTATCATTTCACAAAGGTTGCAAACAAGACAATAGTTAGATGTTTGCATAGTATCCCACATCGCTAGATTGGAGCAAATGACCAATAGAGGGATCCTTATAAAACAAGAAACCAAACAACAACTCAGTAGCATATGTTTTAAAACTTCGTTGCATGTTCTTTTTGAGAAAAAAGATAAAAGAGTATCAAAATTTGTTTTTAAAATAAGTTTAAATGTTAGATTATACGTAATAGACCTCGTCTTCACGTGTAATGGATTTAATTGCATTTTGGAACCTTTCTGCTCACAATGCAAGAGAGGTTTGTAAAAAATCTGTGAGTGATTTTGTTATGGTCATTTTTGCTCTCAACTTTGTTAAACACTCTTTCAATGATTTTGTGAACACTGCCTGGATTCTCTGTACTTCTAGTAATACCTATGTAAGTTGAAAGAAACTGCAGGAAATGTGGTCAAACGTTTAACCTGAAATTATAATTAATAATGGGCTACTTTATTTCATGCCTTGATGGGTTGTAAGAAATGGTACTATAGTAAGTTTTATTTTTGAATTGGCCATTACAGGGTGTGTGATTAAAAATGTTTATACGGTATACCAACATATTGCAAGTTAGAAATATAAATAAAATTAAATACTAACATCAAAACTGATAGAACAGTGTAATATGTAACTGTATATTCCATAGGAAAATTTGATCACTTTTAAAGCTCGAAAAATGACCGCATTTGAAAATAGAAATAAAGGAAGTCCACTATTTTTAATAGCTTAAACAGTAAATATATTTCAATATGAGTCTAGTCTTTGGGTAAAATCTTAGACAACTTGGCATAAAAGAACCAGGTACAAATACATTCATATTGATGCTCCCTTCTATTAAAAAAAAAACGGAAGGACCAATTGGGGGAATAGTTTGAGACGGGCTTCATGAATGATTAAAGCAAACGTTATACGATACTATCAGCTCACAATAGCAATGTAAAGATGGATATTTGACACTCTTGTGATGGTTGACTTTTGTGGTCAAACAACTTTAACATGGTTTCAATTCCAAATGAGGTTTATATTTTTTAAAAACAGGATATGTATCTAGCAGTGTAAATCGAGACGATGAAGTTCACACGAAATCAGTATGGACATCATCTTCAACAATCTCATCACTCACTTTTTTCTTATATTTTCACATAAACTAATGAGTATTTGTCATTTTCCGTGTTCAGTCAAAAAATAGTGTAGACATGAACCTGTTAGCGTAAAATACAGGTTTCGATCCAAACGAGGTGAAGGGATAAAGCATTGTACATATGTCATATGCAAAATGGGAGCTTGTGATCAAATTTACACCCATGTGGTTTGAATTTGCCGGGTCAAAAAAGGAGACACTGGTAAGTGTTGTTACTTTACTCCTGGGTGCGAAAACCGGATGCTTTTTCGGTTATAGTCCACGAGTTTTGGATAGTTTTTCGCTGAATTATATGAACAATGGTTTGTTTATGAGACAAGTTTAATGATTTAAATTGTTGAAGATCAATTTTTTTTTTTTTTTTTTTAATAGCATAAGGTCGTTATTTGTCTGTATTTCAACTTTTTTTGTCATGTGTCTATTTTAGTGTTCATGTGATTGTGGAAGTTTATGTCAAATTCTTACAAAGTTTAACCTTTTTTTGGCGAAAATGTTAATGTTTTGCAAGTACTATAATACTTCTATCCAAGAATTTCTCAAAGACTATATCGTTATACCATTAATGATCAAGCACCTTGGTTAGAAATGATTGTACATGATAAAGAAAACAAATGGATGACTTCATTGAACATAAATGAGGCAAAGTTTTCCACTGGTATTATGTTAGATGTTATTCATTTTGCGTGAACAAGTAGGCGTTTTGACTAACGATATCAAACATGCATTAAAAGTTGCCTCGAGAATCAAAGTTATTGTGTGTTCGAATCCCACCGTAGTCAAAGTGAGTTAGTTTTGCCAATGACACGTTCACGTCATTACTTTATATATTTTACACCATTTGCCGAGCAACATATCTATCATGTGTTGCAAACTCAAATGTCTTATGATATGAAATATTCGTTAAACCAAGAAGACAAAATGTTTTTGAAGATACATTGAATGTTAGATTTACCTGTTCTATCTATATTACCTATAAAGCAAAAATGGTCAAAAGGTGAATGTGAAAAGTCAAGAAAGTGAAAAGTGAAATGTTGAAAAACGTATATAAGGAAATATTGAAATGCATTTAATACTCTTATTAAAATATCACATTACTTAAAAGTATAATGATTTATTCATATTGTACAACCAATTAAAACAATTAATACAAATCACAAACCGGGTTGACCCGGGACGCTTCAAACCCGACGGGTTGAACCGGTTTAATTTGACCCGTTTTCGACCTAACCTAGCATGTTGACACGGTTTAACTCGACCAAATCTTCGACCGGAACGGTTCAACCGGTTGAACCACCCGGGTCGAACCGGGTTTCAAAACATTATTTTTAATTCCCAAATCTTCAAACTTTTATTACTTTTCATTTATAACCAATTAATACAAATCACAAACCAGGTTGACCCGGGACGCTTCAAACTCGCCGGGTTGAACCGGTTTAATTTGACCCATTTTTGATCCAACCTAGCAAGTTGACCCGGTTTAAATCGACCAATTTTTCGACTGGAACGGTTTAACCGGTTGAACCACCCGGGTGGAACCGGGTTTCAAAACATTATGTTTAATTCCCAAATCTTCAAACTTTTATTATTTTTCATTTACAACCTAGAAATTTTTTTTGTCAATAAACTATCTGTCGCTTTAAAATCCCGTTGCTATACACGGGTACTCGTCTAGTGGTTAGTAACACAAACTCACATAGTAAAAAAGTAAAAATTTAGCAGCGTGCTCACCTTAAATTTATTACGGAGTATTTCACATAAGTTGCAAACTAGGAAAAAAAAAATTGCAAACAGGAAAAGAAAAAAAGAAAAAAGAAAAGAAAAAGGTTCCAATACTTAGTAATTTAGTATCCCACATCGCTTAATTGAAGACAATGACCAGTAGAAGGATCCTTATAAAATCAGATGCCAGACACCAAATAATAAGTGCATATTCCCCTAGTTTTAATATTTTGTTCTAATTACCAGTTTTAATATTTTGTTACTTTTTTCGGTTTTACCAGCAAGTTTTTATTTGTTGAAAATTTGCTGGTAACTTTGAATAAAAGATAAAAAGGTATTAAAAGGTGTTCCTAAGAAAAGTATAAATGTTGGTTTCGCGTTAGAGATGTGATACATGGACATAATAAATAGGCCTAACCGTGGACTTACCGCATTAATAACTTGTACATTATTTATTAGGCTCATCTATCATTTTTAAATAACATATAGTAGGTTGTGGTGATAACGAGTAGAATACTTTTCAAAACTAGGAAAATTTTCTTTTAATGGCAACCAATAACGTTTTGATCCGGGAGATTCCAATACAACATGTTTTAAAAAGGTTTTAACTTGCAGCCCAAAGCCTTTTAATAAAACTATTGAAAATTTAAGTCATCATTTTAGTATCTAAAATACTCTTTTAGCAATATTATTTAGTGGCATATACACTTTTATTTTGTTCTTTATGGTTAATAAGAGTGGCAGTGACAAATGAAATCTCGATATGAGGGACAAATCTACATGGGAGTCATGCGTGACACGATCCACACTCAATTTTTAGTCACGAAATGCATTTATTCTAAAAATTGTCGTTTTATGGAAAATGTGTTTGATACATTAGACGTTAGATTTACCTATACTCCAAAGGTGTAAATCGGTGGAAACACCCCGATCTCATGCATCTTTTGATGCCAACCGGACCCTTCCTCAAGGACCCAAACCCAGACAATGATCACTTATTCTCATTGACCTAATTTGTCAGGAGTTGGGATTGAACCCAAACCATTTTTTCCAAGAGGCCCTCTTTGACCGGTCAACTAAGCATTTGCGGAGAGGGACTGATACCATTGGAGCAAGCCCTAGTTGGTTTAGATTTACCTATACTAGGTTTATTCCTTTAGTAAAGTTGACTCTAACCAAAAACCCATACGGGTGTAGATCAATTTACTTGTTAAAAGAATAACTTACGCATACGGTTCAACGTTGCATTAATACATTTAAAAGAATTTACAAATTCAATTTTGGTATTTTCGATAATCAATTTTCAAGAAAATTAAATACCCATTGGTTAATATTCATATAAACCATAGAATTTTCTTGAAAACCCAGGATCCAAATTTTCATAATTTCACTACATTAGTTGATATGCTAGTAATAAAAGTATAAAATATGGTAATCTGTCGAACAATAATTGGCAAACCATTTCCAATTCCTAGATCATTATGGGAATTACATTTGCCAAATTCAATTTGCAAAGTAAGCATGTTTCATCACATCTCATGCCAAATTCTTTATATATACATATAGATTCACAGGTAACTGCCATGGAAAAGCTTATTCGAAGAGTAAGTTTGGTAGACCTTGAAACATCAACTAATCAGTCTGTTTGACAGCTTTGAGAGAGAGTACTTCATAGAAATTGACATTTTAGGAAGATTGCAGTAGACAAATTTAATACCACTGCTAGGTTTTTGCTATGCCAGGAAGAAGAAATTTCTAGTCTACAAATACATGAATAACGATAGCCTTCATCAGTGGCTGCATTGTAAGTCACAAGTGGATGCTAAGAAGATGGGGTGGACTTTAAGGTTTAAGATCCCCGTAGGGATAGCATGAGGACTTGCATGGTTGCATCACAACAACGTCCTCCTGGTGGCCCATCTCAAAATTAGCTCAAAGTGTGTCTTACTAGATGAGAAGTTTGAGCCCAAGATAACGAATTTTGGTAATGCAATGATCTTAATGAATACAAACGGCGCCCCTTCAAGTTCTTACAAGGAGGATGTTTATGGCTTTGGGCTTTTGTTGCTTGAGCTGGTTACTAGCAGAGAACAATCTACATTGATCAGCCCCCAAACTGATAATAAAACTGATAATGATTGTGGTGCTGAATTAAATGCAATCGATGAATGCTTATTGGGACAAGGATTCGACAAGGAAATATATGAAACACGTAAAATAGCATAAAGCTGCGTTCAAGCACACAAAGAGGGGGAAATTAGCATGCTTCAAGTGTATCAAGTAATGCGTGCCATTGGGATATCAAGAAACAAAACTTCTAGTAATTCATGCACTGATGTAGAAGATAACTCAGGAGACATGTAGCATCGCGCGCAGAATTCAACTCCTTGCTCCTAACAAATAAAAATAACATGTTCTATCAAACTCTTTCTGGCATCCTTTTCTTAGTTCCATGTTCTATCAAACTCTTAACTCTCATGTACAATACTTCTTGTCGTTTACTTTTGAAGCAAATAAGAAACATAACCTTCAACTCCCTCTGCCCAGCACCGTAAGTCTCAAGTATTTCGGTCGTCATGTGCCATTATTTAAATGTGGCCCAGTTAAACACGAGAAAAACAATATACGATTGATATTAAGGTTAGTATATACACGTTTTGTTACACATAAGTTACCATATCATCGTACTCTGTTACCAAAGCAATGTTGTAGAATCTAAAGATTCGAATAAGAACTAACGACTAGTCAAGAATCACAAGAACATAATGTAATTTGACGATGTAGTTGAATGATTGATTATGATGATTTTGGGTGGGAAAATTGGTTATAGAGGTAGTTTCAACTTTGTTTGTCATGTGTCTATATATCAGTGTTCATGTGATTGTGGAAGTTTATGTCAAATTCGAAAAAAGTTTAACCTTTTAGGCGAAAATGGTAATGTTTTGCAAGTACTACAATACTTCTATCCAATAACTTCTCAAATACTATCTCGTTATAAAATAAATGATCAATCACCTTGGTTAGAAATGACAATACATGATAAAGAAAACAAATGGATGACTTCATTGAACATAGATGAGCCGAAGTTTTCTACTGGTGTTATGTTAGATGTTATTCATATTGCGTGAACAAGCAGGCATTTAGTCTAGCGATATCAAACATTCATGAAAAGTTGCCTCAAGACTCAAAGTGATAGTGTGTTCGAGTCCCACTTGAGTCGAAGTGATTGCGTATTTGCTATTAGAAAAATTATATACGTTGCTACAATTTACAATTAGTTTGCCAACGACACGTTCACGTCGTTACTCAATATACTTTACACCATTTGCTGAGCAACACATCTCATGTGTTACAAACTTAAGTGTTCTATGATATGAAGTAAATCGTTAAATCAAGAATCCAAAAAGTGTTTGAAGATACATTGGACGTTAGATTTACCTATAGTAATACACACACATAAAAAATAAAGCAATTTCACAAAGGTTGCGAACAAGATGTTTGTATAGTATCCCACATCGCTAGATTGGAACAAATGGCCAATACAGGGACCCTTATAAAACAAGAAGCCAAACCACTACTTAGTTGCATATGTTTTAGGCCTATTTATACGATAACTTCCTACTTTGGTTAGTTATCTAATTACTAGTTTTAATACTTTGTTACCTTTTTCTCTTAAGTGCCTGCTATAAATTTGTTTCTAAAATAAGTTTAAATGTTAGATTATACGTAATAGACCTCGTCTTCACGTGTAATGGATTTAATTGCATTTTGGAACCTTTTTGCTCGCAATGCAAGAGAGGTTTGTAAAAAATCTGTGAGTGATTTTGTTATGGTCATTTTTGCTCTCAACTTTGTTAAACACTCTTTCAATGATTTTGTGAACACTGCCTGGATTCTCTGTACTTCTAGTAATACCTATGTAAGTTGAAAGAAACTGCAGGAAATGTGGTCAAACGTTTAACCTGAAATTATAATTAATAATGGGCTACTTATGCCTTGATGGGTTGTAAGAAATGGTACTATAGCAAGTTTTATTTTGAATTGACACACAGAATAGTTTTAATTTTTTCAGGTCCTCTTAACTTGAAGTGATTAAAAATGTTTATAGGGTATACCAACATAGTCATTGCAAGTTAGAAATATACATAATAGTAAATACTTCTCAACATCAAAACTGATAGAACAGTATAATGCGTAACTGTATATTCCATAGGAAAAGTGTGATCACTTTTAAAGCTCGAAAAATGACCGCATTTGAAAAAAGAAATAAAGGAAGTCCACTATTTTTAATAGCTTAAACAGTAAATATATTTCAATATGAGTCTAGTCTTTGGGTAAAATCTTAGACAACATGGCATAATAGAACCAGGTACAAATACATTCATATTGATGCTTCCTTCTATTAAAAAAACGGAAGGACCAATTTGGGGAATAGTTTTGACAGGGGCTTCATGAATGATTAAAGCAAACGTTATACGATACTATCAGCTCACAATAGCAATGTAAAGATGGATATTTGACACTCTTGTGATGGTTGACTTTTGTGGTCAAACAACTTTAACATGGTTTCAATTCCAAATGAGGTTTATATTTTTTGAAAACAGGATATGTATCTAGCAGTGTAAATCGAGACGAGTTCACACGAAATCAGTATGGACATCATCTTCAACAATCTCATCACTCACTTTTTTCTTATATTTTCACATAAACTAATGAGTATTTGTCATTTTCACGTGTTCAGTCAAAAAATAGTGTACGTAAACATGAACCTGTTAGCGTAAAATACAGGTTTCGAACCAAACGAGGTGAAGGGATAAAGCATTGTACATATGTCGCATGCAAAATGGGAGCTTGTGATCAAATTTACACCCATGTGATTTGTATTTGCCGGGTCAAAAAAGGCGATACTGGTAAGTGTTGTTACTTTACTCCTGGGTGTGAAAACCGGATCCTTTTTCGGTTATAGTCCACGAGTTTTGGATAGTTTTCACTGAATTATATGAACAATGGTTTGTTTATGAGAAAAGTTTTTATTTTTCTTATAGCATAAGGTCGTTATTTGTCTGTATTTCAACTTTGTTTGTCATGTGTCTATTTTAGTGGTCACGTGATTGTGGAAGTTTATGTCAAATTCGAACAAAGTTTAACCCTTTTTGGAGAAAATGTTAATGTTTTGCACCCATATGTGCATCCCTCGTGGTAAGTGTTTGTATTTGTCGCTCAAAAAAGGCGACACTGGTAACTGTTGTTACTTTACTCTTGGTGTGAAAACCATATCCTTTTTTCGGTTATAGTCCACGAGTTTTAGATAGTTTTTCGCTGAATTATATGAAAAATGGTTTGTTTATGAGACAAGTTTAATGACTTAAAAGTGTTGATGATCAAGTTTATGTTTTTTTATAGCATAAGGTCGTAGTTTCTCTGTATTTCTACTACGTTCGTCATGTGTCTATATCAGTGTTCATGTGGTTGTGGAAGTTTATCTCAAATTCGAACAAAGTTTAAATGTTAATGTTTTGCAAGTACTAGAATACTTCTATCCAAGAATTTATCAAAGATATCGTTATAACATAAATGATCAAGCACTTGGTTAGAAATGATGGTACATGATAAAGAAAACAAATGGATAACTCATTGAACATAAATGAGGCGAAGTTTTCTACTGGTGTTATGTTAGATGTTATTCATGATGCGTGAACAAGTAGGCATTTTGACTAACGATATCAAAGTTATTGTGTGTTCGAATCTCACCGTAGTCAAAGTGATTATGTGTTTGCTATTTAAAAAACTATACACGTCCCTACGGCTTTCAATTAGTTTTGCCAACGACACGTTCACGTCATTACTTGATATATTTTACACCATTTGCCGAGCAACATATCTATCATGTGTTGCAAACTCAAGTGTCTTATGATATGAAATGTTCGTTAAACCAAGAGGACAAAGTTTTTGAAGATACATTGAAGTTAGATTCACCATTCCTATGGTTAGTAATAATTGTAAAAAAGTAAAAATTTAGCAGCGTGCGCACCTTAAATTTATTGCCGATTTATAAGAATGGTTTGTTTATGTGATAAGTTCAATGATTTAAAGTGTTTTATGATATGGTTTCGTGATATTAAAGCATAAGGTCGTAGTTTACGTGCGTGTTTCTACTTCGTTTGTCATGTTTGCACTCTGGATGTTCCTATGATTGTGGAATGTCAAATTCGTTGACCCTAAAATGTTCATGTTTATTAAGAACTAAAATAGCTCTATTCAAGATTTCCGCACACAAAGTGATTGTGAGTTAGAATTATGTTCATGTTTATCATATAACATGTTGTTTCATGTTGTGTCGGGTGAACAAGCAGACATTTTGTATAGCGCTAACAAACATGCGTTAAAAGTTGCACCAGGAATCAAAATGACGTATTCAAGTCCAATCGGAGCGAAAGTGATTGTGAGGCTGCTATTAAAAAAACTATAACAAATGTTGCTACTTGCTACAACTTTCAATTGGCATCATTACTTAATGCTGTATATGAGCGATTTACACCATTTGCTGAGCAACAAAGCAAATCATGTGTTAGAAGCTTAAATGTCCTATGATATAAAGGAATTCAATACTCAGTAATTTAGTATCCCACATCGCCTTATTGAAGCCAATGACCAGTAGAAGGATCCTTATAAAATCAGAAGCCAAACACCGAATGACAAGTGCATATTCCTGGTATGAAAACTTCATACTTTTGTTCTAATTGCTAGTTTTAATATTTTGTTAATTTTTTTGAGGTTTCTAGTACATTTTTATTTGATGAAAATTTGCTGGTAACTTTGAATGAAAGATAAAAAGGTATTAAAATGTGTTTCTAAAAAAAGTATAAATGTTAGTTTCGAGTTAAAGATCTAAATAATGTAAGATTTAAATGACATATAGTAGTGGTGCTAACCAATAGAATACTTTTCAAAACTAAGAGAATTAACCTAACAACTATTTGAATGGGGAGATTCCAAAACGACATGTATCAGGCAGGTGTTAACTTACGACCATTGAAAAACAAGCCTTTTAGTAAAACTACTGAAAGTTAAAGTCATCGTTTTAATATCTAAAATACTGTTTTAGCAATAAGTAATGGCATATACACTTTTATTTTGTTCTTTATGGTTTAATAAGTGGTATTGACAAATGAATTCTTGATATCGGGACAAATCTACATGGGAGTCAGGTGTGATACGGGTCACACCCAATTTTGAGTCATGAAGTGCACTTTTTCTTTCTGGAAATTGTCCATTTTTATTTTCTTCTGGAAAATGTGTTTGAAAATACATTATATATTAGATTTACCAATCTTATGGTTAATAACACACACTCACATAAAAAAGAAAACAATTTAGTATCGTGATCACATTAAATTTATCATTCCACAAAGGCTGCAAAAAAAGACAAGAGAACATAAACTGATGCAACCAATGTTTTCAAACCCGGTTTCGACCAGATCGGTTCAACCTATCGGATCGGTGCTCGGCCACAAAAACGGTTAGACCAGCCGGGTTTGGTTTTTTTCAAAACTTTTTTAAATAAAAAACAAGTTGACCTGGCGGTCGAACCGGTCAATGAATCGACCAGGTCGATTAAAAACCCGGTTTTTAAAATATTGGATGCAACAATAAAAAGATCGATAGTTCAATACAATGTAAAAGTTAGATGTTTGTATCCCACATCGCTTGATTGGAGGAAAGTGCCAACAGAAGTATCCTTATAAAATAAGAAGCCAAACACCAAGTGAAGCAGTATATTTTCTTGGCATTTTGGTATGATAACTTCATACTTCTCTTTTGTCTAATTACTAGTTTTAATACTTTGTTACTTTTCTTTCCTCAGCCTTCCAATGAGTTTTATTTGATAAAACTTTGTTGTAAGTTTTGGGGGGAAAAAAGATAGAAGAATATTAAAATTTG
This sequence comes from Artemisia argyi, assembly GCA_030686995.1. NCBI lineage: Eukaryota > Viridiplantae > Streptophyta > Magnoliopsida > Asterales > Asteraceae > Artemisia > Artemisia argyi. The sequence continues at coordinate 181,217,044 of CM060693.1, read as the reverse complement.
TTTCTAATTAAGTTTAAATTTTAGATTGGATGTAATAGTCCTCTTTAATGAAATAAATTTCAATTTCAAACAGAAAATCTAAACTCACATTTTTTTTAGTAAAATCGTGTTCCGGTAAGGATTAATTCTTAATTAATTGCATGTAATACAGGTGATCTGCTAGAGATATTACGAACATATCAAGAATGAAAGTGATTTCAATACTCTATTGATAAAAACAGGATAAGACTTGTGTGGTAAATGAAGAATGAGGGCCAAACTTCATTCCATGAGTATTGCTATCCACACATTTAATGGACTTATGACCAAGTCAAATTTCTATATGCTTATCTATACTATCTATAATAGAAAAATGGTCAAAAGTGAAATGTTGAGTTTTCAACAATAGTCAAATGAGAGATAAACTGAAATGTAATTAATACTCTTATTAAAACACCCCAATACTTAGAAGTACAATTATTTATTCACATTTGTACAACCAAATTAAAGCATATCTACCAAATTAAATACAACCAATCAAATACAAATCGGGTTGACCCGGGACGCTTCAAACCCGGCGGGTTGACCCAGTTTAATTTGACCCGTTTTCGACTCAACCAAGCAAGTTGACCCGGTTTAACTCGACCCATTTTTCGACCGGAACGGTTCAACCGGTTGAACCAACTTGAACCAACCGGGTCGAACCGGGTTTCAAAACATTATCCATTAATTAAAAAAGTACAATGATTTACTCACATTGTACAACCAATTAAAAACATATTCTACCAAATTAAATACAACCAATTAAAACACAAACCGGGTTGACCCGGGACGCTTCAAACCCGGCGTGTTGACCCAGTTTAATTTGACCCGTTTTTGACCCAACCTAGCAAGTTGACCTGGTTTAAATCGACCCATTTTTCGACCGGAATGGTTCAACCGGTTGAACCACCCTGGTCGAACCGGGTTTCAAAACATTATGTTTAATTCCCAAATCTTCAAACTTTTATTATTTTTTGTTTATAACCTATAAACTTTTTTTTATCAATAAACTATTTGTCGCTATAAAATCCCGTTGCTATGCACGGGTACTCGTCTAGTAAATGAAATGGGAAAAATGTACTGTATTAACTAAATAACAAACTCAAACTGCTCCAGCTATCGTTATGGCTCAGTTGATTGGTCTTGATAGTGATGAAGGGGTAGGAATTCTCAACTTTGAAGGTCCATTTATCGTGTTCATGTTATGCATGATTGTCGTGTCTATGTGTGTTTTGTCTATGATCATTTTTGCTTGTGGTCACTCTAGTAATGGTGAATCTTCAAATAATGATCGTGCTACTTCTGGTGCTGTTCATGCTGCTGCTATTCATGCTGCTGCTGCTAATTCTGCTGCTATTGCTTCTGCTGCTGCTGCTAGTAATGCTGCTGCTGCTAGCAGTGTTCTTACTTTTGCAGGTGGAGGTGGAGGAGGAGGTTGGTAAGTATAGTGGTGAAAAGATAAATCTGAGTATGAGCAAGGGTGTAGGTGTAGTGGTGTTAAACCTGCACCAATCCTACATTGCACGACACCAAACCCATGCCACTATAGCGTCCCCTTGGCTCCTTAGTGCAAGTGCGTAGTTTTGCTTTTGCCAACTCTTGTATTTTATTTATTTTTATTTTTTTTAATCTTCTTTTTTTTGGGTTTTTGTTCGTATTTATATTTGGTGTGAAAATGATGCGTGTGTGTGAAATGTGTGTGTGTTACTAAGTATCTAACGCTTTTATTTTGTTCTTTAATGGTAAATAAGTTTGCATGACCATATTATAAAACACCTACTAATTCAAATAGGAACCAAATATCGTGAAGCAAAACAAAAGCTACTTACTAAAATATTTCATTTTTAATGTATGAAACCACTTTGTCTTCAAATGTTATTCAAAATCGTTTCATACCATACATCACTTGTCCATAACATAAATCTGGAAGCGAAATCAAAGATTTAAAAAAAGAGTGCTAACTTGTAAAAACTAAAACAGTAACCCAAAATTAGTTGTTTTTTTTTTTTTTTTTTTTTTTTTTTTTTAAATAAATCAATGGAGAATGGACAATGGTCTGTTTATGACACAAGTTTAATGACTTAAAGTTTGTCTGCCTTTCTAATTCGTTTGTCATGTGTCTATTTTAGTGTTCATGTGATTGTGGAAGTTTATGTCAAATTCGAACAAAGTTTAACCTTTTTTTGGCGTAAATGTTAATGTTTTGCAAGTACTAAAATACTTCTATCCAAGAATTTCTCAAAGACTATATCGTTATAACATAAATGATCAAGCACTTGGTTAGAAATGATGGTACATGATAAAGAAAACAAATGGATAACTCATTGAACATAAATGAGGCGAAGTTTTCTACTGGTGTTATGTTAGATGTTATTCATGTTGCGTGAACAAGCAGGCATTTAGTCTAGCGATATTAAACATGCAATAACAGTTGCCTCAAGAATCAAAGTGATAGTGTGTTCGAGTCCCGCTTGAGTCGAAGTGATTGCGTATTTGCTATTAGAAAAACCATATACGTTGCTACGATTTGCAATTAGTTTGCCAACGACACGTTCATGTTGTTACTCAATATACTTTCCACCATTTGCTGAGCAACACATGTCATGTGTTACAAACTTAAGTGTCCTATGATATGAAATAAATCGTTAAATCAAGAATACAAAAAGTGTTGAAAATACATTGGATGTTAGATTTACCTATACGTACTATAGCTAGTAACACACACACACATAAAAAAATAAAGCAATTTAGTAACATGTTCACTTAAAATTTATCATTTCACAAAGGTTGCAAACAAGATGTTTGTATTGTATCCCACATCGCTAGATTGGAACAAATGGCCAATACAGGGACCCTTATAAAACAAGAAGCCAAACAAAAACTTAGTATCATTCGTTTGTGGCCTTTTGATATGATAACTTCACATTTTTTTAGTTATCTAATTACTAGTTTTAATACTTTGTTACTATCTTTTTTCCAGGATATGCAATAAAAGAATATTAAAATTTGGTTCTAAAACAAGTTTAAATGTTAGATTCTATGTAATGGGCTTACTTTCCAGCGTAATGGACCTTTGAACCAGATTTTGTGACATTTAGTCATTAGCCTTTGTTATTGTTTATTAATCTTAGTTTAATTATTGATTTTATGAAAGAGTTAAAGAGTAGCAGTGATAACTATATTAATGGTGTAAAATAAAAATGAAAATATAATGTGGCAATAACTTATTGGAATATATTTCAATTTCTAACTAACGAAATTTTTTATTCATTGATTAAGTATCTACACTTTTATTTTGTTCTTAAATGGTAAATAAATTGCATGACCATATTATGAAAGTATGAGACTTTAAGCACGGTTGTAATTTATCTTTTCATGACCATATTATTAACTTTCATTTTTGTTTGATGGTTACTATTAGTATTAGTTAGCTTATCTTTTCATTTAAGCAAGTCAAGTAGCTTCTAGTCACAGCACCCGCGAGTCATGATCTTAAGTGAATCGTACCCAATTGGTACTGTAGCATTGCTGAAACGCTGTGGCAGATTTCTCATCCACTACTTAAACTATATCATTGTCATCGGTATACTACTTTAAAAAAAGTGTTTTGCAAATGGAAAATCGTTAGATCTATTAGGAAGTTTGAATTTTTGACACAATAAGAAACTTTTTTACAAATAATTAACCAAATCGATCTGAAATGAACCACGATCATGAAGGGTTTGAAGGGACGAACGGGTTGGAAGTTGTCCAAAGTCTATTTATAATGCACACTATCTCTTATAAATAGAATTGAGACATTAACTGTTTTTAAAAATACTTCAAACAGACAATATAATGTTTGTGGATTAAAACGATTCGTCGCTGTCTGTTTTGGCTCCTAAAAAAAACTTGTTTTAACCCAAACCCAGTTTGATCAGTAACCAAACCTATAAACCTGACCCAGTCATCTTGCTCTCTAAAATCAACGCATTAAAGGAAAATCTTTGCTTCAAGTTAATATTGAAATAGGATTTTGATGTACCTGAGGCGGAACTTCGAGAGCCATTTAACCAAAGAGAGAATTGAAACACTACCTAATATTGCTGAAGCTGAGCTACTTAACCAAAACTTTTTACCTTGCCATCTTTTTAGAAACGTTTTTTTAACAAAACTTGTTGAGGATTCTGCAAAGACTGAACTCATATGTTCTCTAGTTTTACCTTCTATTAAATTTGATACTACAACTGAGACACTACAGTTAGTTCAAGTTTGGATTCAGTCAAGCCCGAGAAACCTCTCCAAGCTGTTAATGCAGAGACACCGATGAAAATTCCGTTGATACCTTAGGAGATAAGTGTTGAAACCCCTGACCTGTCAACTCCAAAGAGACCAGTGCCTACTGAAGATAAGAAGCTAAAGAGTGTGCTTAGCCAGAAAGCAATGAAAAATAGTTCATTCATAAAGAGGTCCTTGAATTTCTTGAATGATGATGATGGTGAACTTTTGGAGGGAAAAATCACTTTTGAAGGCGATCCTTCTGCAAAGGTACGATTTTAGCTTTTGTGAGTCACTCTTGAGGCCAATATTTGATTTTATGTGGATGGTTTGCTGTACCCATAGACTTGTTGGGTCAACATGGTCTGAATGACCGAATCTGTTTTGAACCCTTGCCTAACCCACCCATTTTGTCAGTTCTAGCTTGACCTTTTGATACCATATATGATTCACGGTGCACGTGTGCATGTTACATTCGATTACATTCTTAAAGCTCCTAAGAAATTACTATTTTGGTGTTAGGTGGAAGATACTTCCGAAAATGATGTCATTGCACAAAGTGGATTAAAAGCATTTCAACCTACATCTGATTGCTTAACTGATATTGTTGAGACAATTCACAACGTATCTCGATCTACACAATGTTCTTTTATCACACAAAGCGAACTTGTTTACAAAATCTTGGTGAATAACTTTGACATCGTGGAAAGGGGTATGCACAAATTCGTCTTATTATGTCTAATTTGATTTATAGATATGTTTATTGTTACGTTTATAATCAAGCTTTTTTGTTTCTTTGAGCAGAAGAGATTGAAGACCACCTCGAGGTTCTAGTTAACAAGGCACCAGACTGGATTACTAAGAAGGTCGATCTCAGTGGGGATGTCTTGTATTAGTGAGTACTCTTTATCTTCAATGATTTACAATACATTGTAGAGCTGGCAAGATGGGCGGGTCGAGTGAGGACTTGAACGGGTAACATGTCATAAGAGCATAAGAGGTTTAGGGTCAAAGTATAAATCATTAGTGCTAGTTGGAACTGGTCGGGTCATTTTGGCCAATCCAAAACCTGTTTACTGACTTATTGTTCATTAATAAGATTTGTTGCAACAAATATGATGCAATAGTTATATATATTTCTTACTTAAGCGATATAGGAGGATGTACAGATTAAAGTATACTTCGGGTGACTTCGACCAAGTTGACCCGTTTTCTCCTAAACTGTATTTGTGATCAAACGGTCAAACCTAACCCAAGTTGACTCGTTCACAAGTAATCTGGGAAAATTATCACCTTTACTCTATCATGCTTGGTTCTTTTTAACGCTTAGTTTAGTAATTAGTTGCTAAACAAGACATCGAGAGGATGCTTGGTACTTATATAATATAGTTATTAGCTACTTGTAAAGTTGTATACAGTGTTCAAACATGGTTGGAGGTATTAGTACACTTTTGTCGTGTTATCATTTATGCTCGTATTCTTGATCACATCTAACATACTTCTGGCATTATGCAGTTTTAACAAAGGGCTGGATTTGAAGTCAGTCACTGAAATGCTTACATAATTACACAACCAAGATTCTCAAGGTTTGTAGTCCACCAATAGTTTGTTTAATTTGTCTGTATAGTTGTCTCCTGCAATCCTTAAAAAGCTTTGATCCTAGTAAACTCCAAACAAATTCTATGTAATAACTTTGGCTTGTGTTTTCTTTTTGAACAGGTTACTGTCGGCGAGTTCTAGCTATAAGTTATCATCTTCCGGTCTCGGTAGCTTTAGTGAACTCATAGGAAGCTTTCATGCTGAAACAATGTAGGAAATTTCTTAATTTCCAGCCTCTAGATTATACTGTTTGTGGGAGTTTATGCTAATTTAAGACTTATTGAATATTTCTTGTTTAATTTTAATTGGAACCTACTCATTTGAGACTCTGAGTTGCATGCTAGTGTTATTTTTCTTCCCATATTCATACCGATATGGCGATATTCTATCTAAATATTTTATCACATATTTACTGTTTGCTTCTGAACTCTTAACAAAATTTAAGTATAATATTTGTGTTTTGAAAGTGTAAGTTTATTTATTTCCAAGTATTTTGGTTTATGAAAGTAAATTTTGTTAATATCTTAAGTAAATGTGAAAATAAGATTGATTTACATGCATCAAATACATAATTAACTAATCAATATCTTAAAAAAGAATGACTAATAATATATTGTAAAAATCTTCAAGATCTTCATATAAAAATACATCATGATAATATTTCAATGCCAAATTTAATTCATTTAGTATGGTGGTAAATACCAATATTTTTTCAGTATATATTCACATCGCAAACCATATTTTATCTATGCAAAAATGAAGAAAAACAATAAAATGAAACTATTGGTTGTTCTCCTAGTTCTTACTGCCACATTTGCACCAGCAGCTAAAGGTAAAAGATATAATTGCTTTTAATCTTCAAATATATAATATAATTTAACGTACAATATGAGATGTGTTATATCAGTAGAAAAATAATGTATACATTTTCTTGTTAGTAAAATACAGGTTTCGAACCAAACGGTGATGGGATAAAGTATTGTACATATGTCGCGTGCAAAATGAGAATAGGTGATGGATTTTGCACCCATGAGTGCATCCCTCGTGGTTGGACTCATGGTCAGTGTTTGTATCTTCCTGGTCAAAGAGGTGATACCGGTAATTGTTGTTGCTTTACTCCTTGAAAATCAAACGAGATCCTATTTGTGTTCTCTTGTCCACGAGTTTTTGATGTAAAGTATAGTGTTATTTTTGCCGATTTATAAGAAGAATGGTTTATTTATGAGACAAGTTCAATGATTTAAAGTGTTTATGGTATGGTTTTGTGATATTATAGCATAAGGTCGTAGTTTGTGCGTGTTTCTACTTCGTTTTTCATGTTTGCAGTCCGAATGTTATTTCATGTTGTGTCGGGTGAACAAGCAGACATTTGGTATAGCGATAACAAACATGCGTTAAAAGTTGCACCAGGAATCAAAATGACGTATTCAAGTCCAATCGGAGCGAAAGTGATTGTGAGGCTGCTATTAAAAAAACTATAAATGTTGCTACTTGCTACAACTTTCAATTGGCATCGTTACTTAATGCTGTATACGAGTAATTTACACCAGTTGCTGAGCAACAAAGCAAATCATGTGTTACAATCTTAAATGTCCTATGATATAAAGGAATGCAATACTTAATAATTTAGTATCCCACATCGCCTAATTGAAGCCAATGAGCAGTAGAAGGATCCTTATAAAATCAGAAGCCAAACACCGAATGACAAGTGCATATTCCTGGTATGATAACTTCATACTTTTGTTCTAATTACTAGTTTTAATATTTTGTTACTTCTTTATCATTTTGTGGGCGAATTTTTATTTGATGAAAATTCGCTGGCAACTTGAATGAAAGATAAAAAGGTATTAAAATGTGTTTCCAATAAAAGTATGAGTTTTTTACCAAACAATAGTATTTACAAAAATTAATTAACAAAGTATGTAGTTTTAGAAATAATTAACAAAACACGTATTTATACTGTTTTCCTCGTTTTTTTTTTTTTTTTTTTTTTTTTTTTTTTTTTTTTTTTTTTTTAAATAAACCTCATCATATTGTCTGGTCATCTTCAACATACACGTACTTTATCCTCCTCATTGCCAACTCCTTCACCATAATCACTTGAATGACTTTATGTGTTCCACCGTCATGATTCCAACGACTAATATCACAGCAGCTAATGAACATTATGTCAACCTTAATTATTGCAAAGTTCATGCAAACAGGTATTCTATATGACTATATATACTGATCCGCTTGATCAAATTCATCAAAAATGCTATGAATATATGAAACGGATTCACACTAACCGACTGTGAACAATAAGGATATTCGCAAGAATCACGCATATCATCTCGTCAAATATCAAATTGATACAAATTAACGAAACTAATGATATATAAAAAATAAAATCAGCCATCGTTCTAAATCTAAATTGACGTTATCATCTCCTACATCCTCGTTATTGGTGAATATATCACCGGCGACGATGATGATGTATGGCATGAATCGATTCCGACGTCAGCACTCGAAGAAATCGATTACGAGCAAAAGATCGAAAACATAATGTCCCCCGTACGAATACGATGTCACTCATTGTTGGTTCAACTAGTTTCCTTCGGAGTTTCCGATGCATTTGAGAGAATCAATACGAACGTACGATACCTCCGTGTGACCTTGGGGATACTTATGGTTTTAAGGTGGCTCCTAAGTTTGTTATGTTATTGGGTTTCGTATTGGTTTCGAATCAACACAAATGTAAGATACTGTATTTTGTAGTCGTCGGAATCATGATGTTGGAACACATAAAGTTCAGTTGGCAATGAGGAGGATGAAGTACATGTATGTTGAAGATGACCAGACAAGGAAAACAATATAAATACATGTTTTGTTAATTATTTCTAAAACTACATGCTTTGTTAATTAATTTTTGTAAATACTATGGTCTAGTAAAAAACTCAGTATAAATGTTGGTTTCGAGTTAAAGATCGTAAGATTTAAATGACACATAGTAGGTTGTGGTGATAACAAATGTAATACTTTTCAAAATTAGGAAATTATGTTGGTTTCGAGTTAAAGATCTAAATAATGTAAGATTTAAATGACACACAGTAGGTTGTGGTGATAACAAATGTAATACTTTTCAAAATTAGGAAAATTTTCTTTTGACAGCAACCAATAACGTTTTGATCCGGGAGATTCCAATACAACATGTTTTAAACAGGTTTTAACTTGCAGCCATTGAAACACAAGCCTTTTAATAAAACTATTGTTCTTTTAGCAATATTATTTAATGGCATATACACTTTTATTTTGTTCTTTATTGTTAATAAGAGTGGCAGTGACAAATGAATACTTGATATGAGGGACAGACCTACATGAGAGCTATGCATGACACGGTCCACACCAATTTTGAGTCACGAAGTACATTTTTTTCTAAAAATTGTCGTTTTATGGAAAATGTATTTAACGACGGATTTATTAACGAGCTTAGCAAGACACTAAGGCTATGTTTGATGCAGAGCTTTTTGGAGTGATGAGCAATAAGCTTTTTAATTTTTAGTGTTTGTTTGACAAAAGAGCTGTGAGCTTTGCTATTTTTACGAAAGATCATTTTTTCAATACTTCTTTAAGAAGCTGTGAGCGGTGAGGAGTGAGCTGTGTCTACAACTCACAGCTCACTGCTACTGCTCACAGCTACTATTGCCAAACATAGCCTAAAGCTCACAAAGAAATAATTACAAGAGAGTAGTCATTGGGATTTAAGCCAACCTAACCAATATAGTTTTCTTATAGCTCTAGCATTACACCAAATAAAATACTGTGACTCAATTAGATCAAATAACGACGCCTTAGATTGATGCTTTAAAGAGAAAAGAAACTTATTACGATAACTCCAAATGAAGCACCAAGAAACAAAAAACGTGGCTTCCAAGTAATCTTTCACCTCCTTCCTTAATCTCAACCCTTCAAGCCAAATAACCCAACCTTGATAGGACGAGATACCACTATCCAAAATCCCCCACCACCCTAGAACCTTAGCCATGATAGATTGATAGAAGAAGCAACCAAACATGAAAAGAACAAGTGGTCAGAAGATTCAACCCCTTCGTTACATACCGGGCAAACCATGGACGGAATTTCCAAACCTCTAGTTCACATATTGAATCTCGTTGGAAGCTTATACGAAGCTAAACGCCAAACAAAAATATTGACTTTGATAGGGATTATTTTGGCTAGAAAACTGGTTGGGGGAAGGTTCTTTGGATGTGAAATATCCGCGTTTAGTTGCTCTAGACGTATTGAAAAATAGACTTTCATAGGGATTATTATGGAAAATGTGTTTGATACATTAGCCGTTAGATTTACCTATATTGCAAAGGTGTAAATCGGTGGGAACACTTCGATCCCATGCATCTTTTGATACCAACGGAACCCTTCCCCAAGGACCCGGCCTCAGGCAATGATCACCTATCTTCATTGACCTAATTAGTCTGAAGTTGGGATTGAACCCAAACCATTTTCTCCAAGAGGCCCTCCTTGACCGGTCAACTGATCTTTTGTGGTGGGGGACTCATACCATTAGAGCATGCCCCCGTTGATTTAGATTTACCTATACTATAGTTAGTAACACGCACTCACATAAAAAAGAAATCAATTTAGTAATATGTTCACCTTAAATTTGTCATTTCACAAAGGTTGCAAACAAGACAAAAGAATATAAACTAATGCAACAATAAAAGATCAGTACAAATAAAATTTAGATGTTTGTATATAGTATCCCACATCGTTGAACCAACTCGCTAGTAAAGGGATCCTTATAAAATAATATGCCAACTTCATACTTTTATCTTGTTAAATTACAAGTTTTAATACTTTGTTACTTTTTCTTTTTTCATATCTTTCAATGATAGTATTTAATAACATATGATATGTAATATTACATGTGATATTACTGTTAAATCATATATGATATATAATATTACATGTAATATTAATGTTAAATCACATATGAACTATTTGTTCGTTGGTCACATCATCTTCGACCGAAGGAGATGACTTAGGCTCGGGCATGCTCTCATCAAAGGTTAGTTTGAGAATATCCTAAGAACGCACCTTCATACGACTTTGGGTCGAATTTGGTGAGATACTCTTTGGTGTTAAGTATAAATACTTTGAAACCAAAAACCCTAAAGTACTCTAAGGAAGGTTTTCTATTCCTAAGAATTTCATATGGAGTTTTATTTATGACTTTTCTAATGTGGACTGATTCGTAGTGTTTTGGTGTGCAAAAACAATTTATCAAAAATATCAACAAACGTGAAGTCTAATTTATTGTGAGACAAATAGACGTGAAAGTAATACGAGTAAACCGTTTAGGAAAACGATTACCTCGCAAAACTTTTGAAAGTTGTAACAATTCGCATTTTTCAGGATAATTACTATTCCCGGAAAATTTCACTATTCACTTTTACTGTTCATTTTTCCCGAAAATTTTTCCCGAAACTTGATTTTTATTTCTTGGGCTGAAGTGATAAATCATTTCCATGGCAAATTAAAAGTTTGACATTCATAAGCTCATTTCCGTGAAAGTTATTAAGGAATTACACGGAATTACACGTTTTAGGGTAAAACGTCATTCAAAAATTCTACGCACAACGAAATTCGGTCGCGTTAATTTTCCCCGTATCAGAAAAATGTTTGACACACTCATGATTTATTTGAGAATAAATCATAACTGAGAAAAACATGAACAAAATAAACTTCGGCCGTGAAAAACTGGAATTTTCAGTTTTAAGCGTTTTTACTCAGCCGTAACCTTAGCCTATACCTGCACCGCATTTTTAAGACGATTTAAGCTTTCAACTTATTAAAATAAGTCAACATATTTTTCCCTCCTCCATTGACTAAAAATCATTCGTTGATTTTATAAGTCATTTCGTGATTTTTAGGCTTACGGTTTGATGTCTAAAAGACATTTAATACCAACCGACACTAGACTGAGCCCAGTCTAGACATTATAAGTCATTTTAAATCATTTATATCATATTAGAAAAGTAACATTTTACTTTTCTCAATTTTACGCAATATTCGTACATTTTACATATTACGCGTTTTAGACCCGTGTTTCCAGTTTTAGCAGGGTTTTACCACCCAAATGGAACCTACCACTCATTTTATATTTTATTATGGGACATATGGACATGTCTAACAATACTTTAAAGTTTCATAATTTTACGACACCCGGTTTTGCGTTTTGAGGCCTAATCATTTACGGTTGGCATTTCCCGGAGTCAAGTTTCATCCTAATACTTAGGATAATACCAAGCTAAGCCAACTCACCCTCCCTAGCCACTCCAAACCGCCAATAGGGGGGGGGATTCACCACCCTTGTGGCTTGATCTCATGCATAGAACTCTTGGATGATTACAAGTGTTCAACTTGGTCTCCAAGGTGTTGACTAGTCATGGAAAGTAACCTCCTCAACACCATATAAGTACCCCATCCTCCCCTCTTCATTTCCAACGTCTCACACACACAAAATACATCATTTTACTAGTTTACTTCAAGTATTATTCAAGAAACACAAGATCCTTATCAATTCCAAAGCTTTTGTTAAGTTTTGATTGATCCAAATACTAGTTTCAAGCTACAAAGTAACTACTTCAAATCCTTAGAAACATTAGGTGATTCTCTTGAGTTTAGATCCACTCAAGTCACCTAAACACTCATCACAAATCCTTCAAGAATACAAGGGTAGAAGGATTGCTAAAGTGAAGAGAAGCTTGTTCAATCAAAGTCCTAATCCTTGTTCTTAACTTCCTTTCTTTGTAGAAAGCCAAAGTTGTAAGCAAAACCCTAACTTGCTTCTTGTTAAATAATCATGTTCATGTTATTTACATATTATTCTTGCTATATTATGTCTTGTAGTTATGCCCATGATGTATAAAAGTGAGTAAAACAAGTTATTGTACATGATTGTTAAGATAAGTTACTAAAACAAGCAAACTAGTGACTTTCTTGGTAAGACCTGATCAAAATGATAAAAATTTGATATTGGATTATTACATATTACAGTAAAGGACTTAACAAGGAAACCATAGCAATTTGAACCACCTAAAACGAGTATACGAGTCAAAAGTTACGCCCATTTGAAGTTACCAAAGATTTCCGGCAAAACTGCCTAAACCTTCCTGTCTTGCATTCTGAGTTTTTGAAAGTCACCCTTCTGGTCCGATTCATCAAAAAGTTAAAACACGAAAGTTGTCCGGAACGCCGTTTTCGTTCAGGAACAAAGAAGCTCGAGACCTAAAAATGCTTTCCGAGTGATAAAATTCTTCAAATTCTAAACAGCCCATTTTTAGGCGAAAGTCATTAAATTATAGTTATACTTTGAAAGGAACAAGAGGTCTTATGACCTATAATCAAGACCACAACCATGGCTAGAGCCAAGGTTGTGTCTCATGACCTTGAAACAAGGACTAAAGGTCATGGCTAGGCCATGACGAAATGACCATAACAACTTACATAGGCGTAAACATGAAACAATGAATTAGGCGATAACTTGAACAAGCAATTTGGATCTACTTCACCTAAAAGGAAACCATGAGATTTTACCAAGAGAAAATGGTCATTCAAGACTTATGAAACTACCCCTAATAACAATCTTCATGTACTAATAAACTTTCCTAAGTTTATTCAAATATCGGACATGTAACTTTTCGGATCAAAACTTTTATCTATATATTTTATCAACTACTACAATAGTAGGGAGCCTCATGTGAGGAGTTCATTATGTAAGCCGTCGAGATGAGTTGTGGATTTACGAGTTAAAGTGTCCTGGCTCCTCGAACGCTTACTAACATGACTTCTGAAATATGTCAGCCCGAACGGTAGTAAACGATATACAAAACATACATGTTCATGAATCTTTTCTTTCAAAGACATACAATATACATCATACCACATCATGGACTAAATGCAAGATATATATATATATATATATATATATATATATATATATATATATATATATATATATATATATATATATATATATAGGCACTCCGTTATATTCTTTACACAAATCCTAAGTCGCAACATTCTATTATAGGTTGCTCGTAGAAACCTACACGATCCAACCATCACCTTCATTACTTGCTATCCTACTTAAGGTGAGTTCGTAGCCCCACTTTCTATTGTTTAACTATTTTACAAACCCATGGGGGGAATACATGCTACTATTTTTCTACTCAAACACAATGCTTTCTACTGTATGCTACCCGACTATGTTTATTTTCACTAAGTAACGATTGCCATGTTCGAAGTCCCTATATCATGAACCATTAGTCACTACCTATAGTGAGCGCGAATATTGTGAATAGATCTATTGGGATTGACGAATCCCATTTGTGTTGAACAACGATGAGTTCACACAAATGCACTATATTTGAGATTTAGCGGTATAACGGCAAAAGTACCTTGATAGGGCTTCTATAATGCCAATTTTGTTGGTTCGATGTTAATGTTTTGGTTGCATGAGCTTAGTAAAATAAATAACGATTTTGTTTTCTAACTATGAGTGTGAGTCTATAGCTCACACTACGATTATTGTGTTCAAACGATTTAACTAAACTCTACGAATTTCACTCAACCTTTGTGTTGACCTCTCAAGCATGTATTTCAGGTTCATGATGATCAAGGATGGTACGGAAGGGCACGGATACTCAAGAGGGCTATAAATTTTATTATCATTCAAAACTCATTTAATGTAAATTGTAAACATGGAACCATCTGGGACCTCATTTTGTAATCTCTGATATTTATACAATTTGAATGATAAATCTTTTAAAACGACTCAATTGGAGTTCGTTTTCTATTATTGTGACTATTGTGCCGTCGAGTAACACCCAGTTCGAATTCCACTGCATCCATGAATTGGAGGTGTTACAAAAGTGATATTCAAATTGTGAGACCGGGAAGTGATTTCCCGGGTCGTACCCCAATGAGGTGTGAATGGAAAGCTTCGAGTGAGATCGAGATTAAAACCTTGTATGTTTGGTTGTGAAAGATTGTTTGTTTTGTAATACGTTAAATTAACGAAAATTACGAATTAACGAACGAAAATGGAATAAACGTAACCTAAATGGAAAATTAAACTAAGGAATGCTAAGTACTCTTTAAAATAACCTAAAATGCTACGGAAAACATGGTTAGGTATCGGGAATAATAAAAAAATTACAAATTTCACATAAACGTGACGTTTATTCTAAATAAACGTCAACGCGCAAATAAAAACGTAAAATTTTAGCTACGCAAGTCCTACGGGTTTCCAAATAATTTTCTAACGAGCTAGATGACAAAATAAAATTTTAGAAAAAAGAAAATTAATTTTTCAATGAAAATTCTATTTATTACGGATTTAATACTAATTAAAACAATTTAAAATAAAAGAAAATACAAATAAAGATGAGAAAAATACAAACTTAACTTTGAAAAATCTAAAATAACTTAAAATAATAATCTAAAATGTTTTTGGATTTTTCCAGACATTTTCTGATTTATTATTGACTTTTCTTAATTTAAAGCTATATAAAAATGATTAAATATTAAAATAAATTAAGAAAAATAGCAAAAGAATTCAGAAAATTATGAAAATTTCACAGAAAATCTAAAATATTATTTAAACCCTAGGAAAAATTTCAAAGTTCTGAAAATAAGCTGAGAAGTGCTTATGGGGCTAATAAACAGTTTGATAAGTGCTTATAAATAAGCACTTGCTTCCAATTCCTACCAAATGAACACAGAAGGTTTCTAACACTAAATACAGCTCAAATTAACACAAATTCAAATCTCAACTCAAATCATGCAATGGTGGTGAATTCAGTTTGCAAAAAGAGAGATCACAGTTTCTGTTCCCGCATTGCCTGAGGAGTCATCAATTGAAACACTACCTAATCTCGTTGAAGCTGAGCTACTTAACCCTTCCCATTTGCCTCCATCTTTTAAGAAGCGCTTTTCAACAAGAGTTGTTGAGGATTCTGCAAAGACCGAACTCTTATCTTCTCCAGTTTTACCTTCTATTAAATCTGATACTACAACTAATAAAGAAACTGCAGTTAGTTCAAGTTTGGATTCAGTCAAGCACGAGAAACCTCTCCAAGCTGTTAATGCAGAGACACCGATGAAAATTCCGTTGACACCTAAGGAGATAAGTGTTGAAACTCCTGACCTGTCAACTCCAAAGAGATCAGTGCCTACTGAAGATAAGAAGCTAAAGAGTGTGCTTAGCCAGAAAGCAATGACAAACAGTTCATTCACAAACAGGTCATTGAATTTCTAGAATGATGATGATGGTGAACTTTTGGAGGGAAAAACCACTTCTGCAGGCGATCCTTCTGCAAAGGTACGATTTTAGCTTTTGTGATCTTGAGGTCAATATTTGATTTTATGATACTTAGATGTTGATATGAAACATGTGGATGGTTTGCTGGACCCCATAGACTCGTTGGGTCAACATGGTCAGTTCTAGCTTGACATTGTGATACCGTATATGATTCATGGTGCACACATATACATGTTACATTCATTTACATTCTTAAAGTTCCTACGAAATTACTATTTTGGTGTTAGGTGGAAGATACTTCCGAGAATGATGTCATCGCACAAAGTGGATTAAAAGCATTTCAACCTACATCTGATTGCTTCACTGATATTGTTAAGACAATTCACAACGTATCTCGATCTACACAATGTTCTTTTATCACACAAAGCGAACTTGTTTACAAAATCTTGGTGAATAACTTGGACATCGTGGAAAGGGGTATGCACAAATTCGTCTTATTTTGTCTAATTTGATTTATAGATATGTTTATTGTTACGTTTATAATCAAGCTTTTTTGTTTCTTTGAGCAGAAGAGATTGAAGACCACCTCGAGGTTCTAGTGAACAAGGCACCAGACTGGATTTCTAAGAAGGTCGATCTCAGTGGGGATACCTTGTATTAGTGAGTACTCTTTATCTTTAATGATTTACACTACATTATAGAGCTGGCAAGATGGGCGGGTCGAGTGACACTTGAACGGGTAACATGTCATAAGAGGTTCAGGGTCAAAGTATAAATTATCAGTGCGAGTTGAAACGGCCGGGTTGGTTTGGCCAACCCCAAAACCAGTTATGGACTTACTGTTTATTTCTAAGACTTAATGTGCTAAATATGATACAATAATCAATTAAGAGTTTTAATTAAGCAACTTAGGAGGCTGTAGACATTAAAATATACTTTGGGTGACTTTCGACCCATTCTTCAATTGTATTTGAGATCAAAACCAACCCAAGCTAACGAAGTAATTTGGTTAAAGTTGTCACCTTTACTCTATCATGCTTGATTCTTTTTAAGGCTTAGTTCAATAATTAGTTGCTAAACAAGACATCTCGAGGATGTTTGGTACTTATATAATATAGTTATTAGCTACTTGTAAAGTTGTATGCAGTGTTTAAACATGGTTAGAGGTATTATTACACTTTTGTTGTGTTATCATTTATGCTCATATTCTTGATCACCGCTAACCTACTTCTGGCATTATGCAGTTTTAACAAAGGGATGGATTTGAAGTCAGTCACTGAAATGCTTACATAATTACACAACCAAGATTTTCAAGGTTTGTTGTCCACCAATAGTTTGTTTAATTTGTCTGGTGAAATGGGCGGGTTAAAGTTAATAAATGACTCGAATCGACCCATTTATCAGTAAATATGTCAACTGCCCACTTTATTTTTGTCTGTATATTTGGTCAACTGCAGTCCTTTAAAGCTTTGATCATCGGAAACTCCAAACAAATTCTATGTAATAACTTTGGTTCGTGTTTTCTTTTTGAACAGGCGAGTTCTAGCTATAAGTTATCATCTTCGGGTCTCGGTAGCTTTAGCGAACTCATAGGAAGGTTTCATGGTGAAAAATGTAGGAAAGTTTGCAATTTCCAGCCTCTAGATTATATTGTTTGTTGGAGTTTATGCTAATTTAAGACCTATTGGAACTTTGTTTAATTCTAATGAAAACTACTCATCTCAGTTGCTTGCTAGTATTATATTTCTTCGCATTTTCATACTGATATTATATCAGTAGAAAAATAATGTATACATTTTCTTGTTAGTAAAATACAGGTTTCGAACCAAACGGTGATGGGATAAAGTATTGTACATATGTCGCGTGCAAAATGGGAATACATGATGGATTTTGAACCCATGTGTGACAACTGGCAAATTAGGGAGTCATTTTGAAAACCCGCATTACATTAAAGTTCGTTTATAAAATATATTTAGAATTTTATTCGTAACGAACTTGTAAAACCTATATTATGGTTGATTATATTTTAAAATCTTTACGAGATTTGAAGATTTAGTTTAAGGATTCGATATGATTATACGTGATGATTTAATTATGAAATTCTCATTTGGCACTACGTTGACTCCGGCACTAGGATAACCTAACAGAAATTTTATGTCTTGAGTCTACGGATTCGACTATATATATATATTTATTTATGGAACGTCTCGTGAGATATTAAATATTTGAAACGGGTTACGAGTTTTGGTCCGTGTAATTTACACCTGGCCACCTCACCCTAAATATACTAACACCATCATTATTATTATAATTATTCTTATTATTATTATTGTTACAAAAGAAATAAATAAATAAATAAAATAAATAAATAAAAATACTAAAGATAGAGTAAGACTACAAATCGTCCTTGTGCCCTGGAAACCACACAAACACATCTCATCACCCTCCTCCCATTTCTCTCTTTCTCTATTCATCACCAACCCTAGCCGCCGCCCCTATTTCCGGCTGCCACCACCACACCGCCACCTCCACGACCAAACTACCACCACCACATTAACCATCTCATCGAGATCTATCCGATGGTATAACCCACGCGCCGTATAAACACCTCTAACACCTCGAAATCACCACTGCCGCCACATAAACACCATTTTTTTTCATCTTTTCTTGTTGGGTTATTGAAGAAATGCATTATTAGAGTCATTTTGAAGGTGAGTGACCACGAGTTTCAACTCGTGGGTCTCGATGTGTTACCAAATTCGTGGGTACACGATTTTCTTATATGAGTTTCGTTGAAATAATGATGAGAAATAACTTTTTAAATGTTGAATGGTTCGTTTGGTATCCGGGTGTTTAAATTCTGGGTGAAGTCGAGACATAACCGAGAGCTTTTGCTCTCGGCTTGTGTTATTTCTTGATTATTTTGGTCTTGGGTTAAAGACACTGAGGATGTCGATCCTATTACCTTGCGTTGGATTGATTTTGATCTCCTAGTTTGGATGTCGAGAATACTCGACCATATATGCTTTTGGTTGCCATTCGAATGGTTGATATTCTTTGGGTATGGTTGTTTGAGTGTGGCAGCGAGACCTCAAGGGTCTGTTTGGTTTTGGTATTGTGCTCAGTCGAGCCTATCCGAGACCCTTTGTGGTCCATGTGGTTCGTTATGTTATGGAGTAGCCGAGCTGAGACCCTTACGGTCTCGGCAGTGGGCTGCTACTCTTGTTAATATTATGTGGCTCCTTTTAATAAGCTGATGTACCTAGTTGACTGTTGCAGCTTATTCTTTTTTTGTGTTTGTTGTTTTAACATTATTGTTGTTGTAGTATCTGTTTCGGCCGAATATCGTTGTTGGGTCGAGACCCTTTGTGGTCTCGACAATGGGTACATGAGTATTTTGTGAAGTGCTGACGAAGTGGTATGGGGACCGATTGTGAGACGGTCAAATTAGATGACGGAGATAGGTTAGTCGGGTGCCGTAGTCGGACCCTATTGTTGTAGCACGTGTTTTGGGAAGTTGTTGGACGGAGATTAATTACTTGGTTTGACTTGATTATCATTCTATTTTGGACTTGGACAATGAGCCGAGAGTGATGACTCGGACATGTGGCCATTTCGTATGACTCGATAATTATTTATAATTAAACATAATTAATAAAACTCGTAATAATATTATTAATAATATAAACGTTTATATAAATATATAAACGTGAAAACGTATATATATTTATACAAGTGCGTATATTAATAATAAAACGATCACGAGTAATATTATAATAATAACGCGACTATAAATATTATGCTATGAAAGTAGCATAATAATATTACGAGCGCTATTATAATTAAACGACTATAATTAACGACGAAATCTTTAACGTTGAATAAATACTAAATCAAATAATATCTTTTTAATAAACAAGGAAAACTATCGAGTTATACGGGATCGTGGTCACTTGAGTCCAAGTGGTTTATTATTTATGACGTTCGTGTTGTCACGGATATATGACGATTAATACATTCATTTTCGATAACTACGTAACTTATTTAATCGACGGGTTAAATAAGAGCTATTTAGTTGTTTAAATTGAGTATATTAATGGGCATCGTATCCTACGACGCCCATAGGTTGTGGTATGTGTACGGGAATAATAAGTTACTAAGTATCTCGTGGGATTACCAAATTGACGAATTTGGTGAGCTTAACGGTATAGTTAGTGAAGTTATTAAACTTTGATATATACCATATAGTACTTTATGTGCAATGTGTGACCTAGGATTCGGGTATAATCCTAGAATGGTATATTAAGTAAATAAATATGGAGGATTACCAAATCGACGGATTTGATAAACTTCGATGATTTATTTAGGTAATATATTAGGCTAATATTAGACCCATAGATTGTTTTATCATCCTTTTTGTTGTGACTTCTTGGTTTGAGTTGTGTCGACCCACCACCCGTATGGATACCAAACGCAAATACACCAAACTTATACGAAATGGATTTTCGGAAATAAAACGGATTCTCGTCCGGGTTTGGGAATATATTGAAATTGAGGAAATGATTTCTGAACGAGTTGATATTGTTAGGTCGTGCCGAGTCCGTAGTTGCCGTCTTTTGAGTTATTATACGTCTTACCTCTACCGATTTCTTATTGCTGATTTCTGGACTTGAGGTGAGTCATAGCCCCACTTTTTACTCTTGAACTATGTTTTCAATGATTGGGGTGAGAAACGTGCAAATCATTTTACGTGGACTATTATCGCTTTTATATTCTTTCTAAACTTGCTATGCGTATGGACTAGGATCTATTGTCAGCTTTAGTCACACATGTCGTGTGTACTATTCAAGGTTGGCTTATTTGGTTATTGGTGGATTGTCAGCTTTAGTCACATATAGGTTGTGTGTACTATTCAAGGTTGGCTTATTTGGTTATTTGGAATTGTCAGCTTTAGTCACATATATGTTGTGTGTACTATTCAAGGTTGACTTATTTAGATACTGTAGCGTGCACCTATAGGTTATTAATACTTCGGAGTTTATCCGAGTATTTATTGGTATTGTGGGGGTTACCCGAATATCTATGTTGTTACGGAAGGGTATCCGTGTGTTTTGGTTATTGCGGAAGGGTATCCGTGTGTTATGTTGAGAGCGGAGGGTATCCGCAGGCTTTTAGCGAATCCTTAGTCTAGCTAGCAAGCGTTTTGCGTATATGTCCACTATATTATTAGTTGAATTTAAACCTATGATCTCACCAGCGAAAGCTGACTTTTAGCACGTTTTCTCAGGAAATTTAGTGATGCTCTATGGATGCTTGGATTGGAGGCTTGGCAATGGCACCCGGTTATGGATCTATTTTCTAAAACTCTGATAAACTATTGTGGACCTATTGTTATTTTATTTTGGGCCTGACTCTGAATGAAGTTGGGATAAATGTAAACTTTAAAACCCCATTTTGGTTGTGTTTTCTTATGTTTACTTTATCTCGTTCTTTTATGTATTGTGTTGGATACCAATCCCCGTAGCACCCCGAAAGCTTGTTGAGTCTTCCGCTGTACCAAATTTTGGGGGTGTTACACCATGAGTGCATCCCTAGTGGTTGGACTCATGGTTATTGTTTATATCTTCCGGGTCAAAAAGGCGATGCTGGTAACTGTTGTTGCTTTACTTCTTGAAAATCAAACGAGATCCTATTTTGTCTACGAGTTTGGATGTAAAGTATAGTTTTTTTTGTTTTTGTTTTTTTTTTTGTTTTTTTTTGTTTTTTTTTTTGTTTTTTTTTTAAATAAGAAGAATGGTTTATTTATGAGACAAATTCAATGACTTAAAAAGTGTTTTATGATTTGGTTTCGTGATATTATAGCATAAGGTTGTAGTTTGTGTGTGTTTCTACTTCGTTTGTCATGTGATTGTGGAATGACAAATTCGTCGACCTTAAAATGTTCATGTTTATTACTAAGAACTAAAATAGCTCTATTCAAGAATTCCACACACAAAGTGACCGTGAGTTAGAATTATGTTGTCACATGATAAGGAAAACATACGGATGACTTCATTGAACATAAATGAGGCGAAGCATCATTATTATTATTGAGGTATATTGAGATAATGATTTGGAATGAGATCTTTGGAGATGATTATTAGATTTGGGATTCTTGAGATGATTTGAGGATTTGAGGTTTATTGATTTAGCGATGTGATGACCTTTTGAGGAATTATATGCGTTTTGAGGAATTATATGGCTTAATTATTTTATGAATGATTTTAGTAATGCGGTATTTGAAACTCTGTACTGAGATTATATAACTGGGATTTTATGATGATTTTTGATGCGATATTTTAAGTTCGCGCATTAGTTGTTTTGAAACACTTACACCTACCCTACGCCGTTGTCACAAATAATAGCCTCCTTGCACGTGTTGTTGTTAAGAAGTGTTATTGCGAGTACGCGTCGTCCATCGTAGATCACTATGGCCCCTGATGACCCATACGTGTTGGTCATGCGTTCGGCCGCTACTTTATCGTCGCATTGTCGCCGACTTTATCGCCTCGTGGTTCGCCTGCTCGGAGATGACGAGTGATGGAGTACCCCCTTCGACGAGGAGTACGCGGGTAAGCAGAATGATAACCCTCAAGATGAGGAAGAGAATGATGACCCTCAGGATTGGGAAGAGAATGATCCTTAGGAGGAGGATATGCCTGATGATGATGGGTCGCTAGCACATTCAGTTCACTCTGCGAAACCCGATTCCCCGATACATCCGTTAGATCCGGTTTCACCTGATCATCCGTTTTCGTTTGATTCACCACCTGGTAGTCCCGTGGCGTCGGATGCGCCATCTGAGATATCTGCTGAGCTTGCAGATTTGGGTGAGACTGGTAGGATGTGGATTCAGATTACTGCACAGGGCGAGAGTATCTCGCGGATGTCTGACTGACTTGAGATGATTATTGCTGAGTTTATTGCTGAGTTTGTTACTGAGTTGAGAGTTGATTAGACAACTGTCGTGGGCAGGACGACAGCGATTAGGACATGTATGATAGAGATACATGAGCAGATAGAGAGTCTGCAGAGAGGTTTCCTCACGGCTCGCGAGGGAGATCACAAGCTGTGGCAGAGGAACACAGTGTTAGAAAAGGAGGTTGCAGACCTCAAGAGGGATAGTGATACTCACAGTGTTGAGTTGGAATCATTATGGAGAGAATTGGATAAATTGAGATCAGAGTTGAGGAGTCTACACCGGCATCGTGGCTAGATCGATTTGGAATCAGGTCGTTGTGTTGCTACATAAGCCAAGGAGTATTTGGTTAGGAGAGCTAGTTATTATATCTCTTATGTCATGATATTCGGATTGTACGTCCGTCTTGTATGGAACGATGTATTGATCACTACTTATGGACGATGGTGAGCTCGTATGATATTTTACGATTTTTGGCGTACATGGAGAATTATGTCTTATTTGCGTGGTTGATATTGTGTTAGTATTATATTAATGGCTGTACGACGAAACCCTGTTAGAGCTACCAGAACTGGCCCTGCAACGACTACCCCTAGTCGTCGAGGACGCCGTCCTACTCGAAATGTTGAAACCCCTACTCCTGATAACCTGGACACTACTAACTGCAACGACAGGAATCAAAATGTTGATGTTCAGGGAGACAACTGATTATGTTCCACTTAGCGCACCTACTGTGAATCAAGTAATGATCAATCAACTTGTGGAGCAACGAGTTGCTGAACTACTAGCTGAGTCAAATCATTCCAACAAATTCTGTTGGAACATATCCACCTGTTCGTGCTAATGAACGTAACTACAAGGAGTTTAAAATTTGTGGACCCATTGAGTTTGGTGGAGCCGAAGGAGTGGTCTACTTGGTCAGGTGGATAGAGAAGACTGAGTCAGTGCTTAATGTCAGTGGTTGTGCGGGGAACACGAAGGTAGAGTTTGCTTCTCTTACTTTCAAGGATGAAGCTTTAACTTGGTGGAACAATTACCGTAATTCGGTTGGAAGTGATGTGGCTTATGCTATAACTTGGGAGCAATTTAAGTCCTTGCTGATTCAGACTTACTGCCCAAGAAATGAGGTTAAGAGGCTGGAGATTGAGTTTTGGAATCACAAAGTAAAGGGTACTGATATGGCGACTTACAATCGTCGTTACCAGGAATTAGCCTTGCTTTGCCCCGATATGGTTAGAACTGAGACTCAAAAGATTGAGCGGTATACCGAAGGGTTGCCTGTGGCTACAAGGAATGACGTGATTGCTGCTAGACCTGCAAATATCCATGAGGCCATCAAAATCGCTCAACCATTAATGGATTCATTAGAATTGGAAGGAGCTGATAAGGATAAGAATGGAAAGAGAAAGAGAGACCATCACCCTAAGGGTAATGATCACCGAAACAAGCGACAAGCTATTGCTAAGGTTTAAGCTATTGGGAATGGAGATAAAAGGAACCAAAATGGTGATGCACCCAAGTGTGGTCGTTGCTACAAGAATTGTACAGGACAATGTATTGTGATTTGACAGAGTTGCTCAAGGAGAGGACATGTAGCTAGGGATTGTAGAGCACGACCCCTTGCTATGGTTCAAGCTACTCCTGAAACTATGAGTAACACAAATGTTACTTGTTATGGTTGTGGAAAGAAGGGACATTATAGGAATGAGTGTAGAGAATCGTGGAACTGAGGAAATTAAGGATCGGGTGGTAATGGGTACAATCATAGAAACCGTAGAGCTGGAGGAAACCGTGGACGACAAGATAATGAGGACCAACGTGTGGAAGCTGGAGCTGCTCATGGGAGAGTGTATGCACTCGGGAACGAGAGAGGAGAAAATCCGCACGTCGTTACTGATACGTTCCTTCTCAATAATCGTTATGCTTCCATAACTATTTGATACTGGTGCCGATAGAAGTTTTGTGTCCACTACGTTTGCACCCTTACTAGAGAAACCCCCGATGGCCTTAGGAATTGGTTATGAGGTAGAGTTAGCTAATGAGAACATAGAAAGGATTAGGACTATCATTCGCGGTTGCACGTTAAATTTATTGAATCACCCTTTCAACATGGATCATCTACCCGTCACGTTTGGAAGTTTTGATGTCATCATTGGTATGGATTGGTTGTCGAAGTATCGTGCTCATATACTTTGCGATGAGAAGATCGTGCGTGTACCTTACGGAAAGGAGATCCTAAATATATTAAGAGATCGAAAGGATTCTAGGAGCCCATCCCGATTAGCAGTTATTTCTTGCACTAAGTTACCAAAGCTAATAGAGAAGGGATGTTACCTTTTCTTAGCTCAAATTTCCTATAAAGGAGGGATGAAGAAGAAGGAAAGGTGCATTAGAGATGTGCCTATAGTTCGTGATTTTCCTAATGTGTTTCCCGATGATTTGCCGGGAATCCCGCCGACTAGACAAGTGGAGTTTCAGATCGAGTTGATACCTGGTGCTGCACCTGTAGCACGAGCGCCTTATCGTCTTGCACCTACCGAGCTAGAAGAATTGTCAAAACAATTGGCGGAGTTAGCCGAAAAAGGATTCATAAGACCAAGTTCTTCACCTTGGGGAGCCCCAGTCTTATTTGTGAAGAAGAATGATGGATCGTTTCGTATGTGCATTGATTACCGAGAGATCGAACAAGTTAACAGTGAAGAATAGATACCCGTTACCTAGGATCGACGACTTGTTCGATCAACTCCAAGGATCGAGTGTGTATTCGAAGATCAATTTGAGATCGGGATATCATCAACTTCGAGTTCGCGAGGAAGATATTCCGAAAACGGCTTTCAGAACCCGTTACGGGCATTACGAGTTTCAGGTGATGCCGTGTGGGATGACTAACGCACCGGCGGTATTCATGGACCTCATGAATCGGGTGTGTAAGCCTTATTTAGATAAATTCGTGACTGTGTTCATCGATGACATTCTAATTTATTCGAAGAGTGAGAAGGAGCATGAGGAGCATCTAAGACTTATCTTAGAATTGCTCAGGAAGGAGAAAC
Organism: Artemisia argyi; assembly: GCA_030686995.1. NCBI lineage: Eukaryota > Viridiplantae > Streptophyta > Magnoliopsida > Asterales > Asteraceae > Artemisia > Artemisia argyi. Next base: position 181,190,835 of record CM060693.1, on the reverse strand, counting down.
TGTATGCTAAATTTTCCAAAGGTGAATTTTGGATTCCGACAGTACAATTTCTGAGTCATGTGATTGATAGGCAAGGAGATCATGTAGATCCTGCTAAGATTGAAGTGATTAAAGATTGGGCTGCACCTACGACCCCAACAGAAGTTCGTCAATTTTTGGGATTAGCCGGTTATTACCGAAGATTCATTGAGGGATTTTCGAAGATAGCAAAACCGTTGACCAAATTGACTCAAAAGAGTGTTAAGTATGAATGGGGAGATAAGGAAGAGGAAGCAATTCAGATACGTAAGGAGATGTTGTGTAATGCTCCTATCTTGGTGTTACCTGAAGGTAGCGAAGACTTTGTCGTCTATTGTGACGCTTCGTATAAAGGTTTAGGAGCTGTGTTAATGCAACGAGAGAAAGTGATAGTTATGCTTCCCGACAGCTCAAGAGGTATGAGAAGAACTACACCACCCATGATTTGGAGTTAGGTGCTGTGGTCTTTGCCTTGAGGATATGGAGATATTATCTGTATGGTACCAAATGTGTTGTATTCACAGATCACAAAAGTCTACAACACATCTTGAATAAAAAAGAGCTCAACTTGAGACAGCGACGTTGGATTGAATTGCTAAGCGATTACGATTGTGAAATTCGCTACCATCCTGGTAAAGCAAACGTCGTTGCTGATGCTCTTAGTCGAAAGGAGAGAATTCCACCGTTACGAGTTAGGTCATTAGGAATGACTATCGTATCGCCAATACCGTCGCAAATATTAGAAGCTCAAACGGAAGCGTTGAAAGCAGAAAATCGACCTACTGAGAAAATATTTGGGATGGCAGAAAATGAGAAGGGATTTGTTAAGCGTTTTGATGGAGTATTATGTTTTAGAGAGCGAAATTGGGTACCTTTGTATGGAGGAATTCGAGAGTTGATTATGCACGAGTCGCATAAGTCAAGATACTCTAGTCACCCTGGGTCTGACAAGATGTACCAGGATTTGAAAAAGTTATATTGGTGGCTAAATATGAAGGCAGATATAGCATTGTATGTTAGAAAGTGTTTGACTTGCTTTAAGGTTAAGGCAGAACATCAAAGACCGTCAGGATTATTGACGCAACCAGAACTTCCAGTCTAGAAATGGGAGCGGATTACAATGGACTTTATTACCAAATTACCGAGGACAGCTAGCGGCTGTGACGCTATCTGGGTAATTGTGGATCGTCTGACTAAGTCTGCTTATTTCCTAGCAATTAGTGAAGATGATAGTGTGGATAAATTTGCGAGGTTGTATGTGAAGGAAATTATTTGTCGTCATGGAGTCCTGATATCGATTATTTCTGATCGCGACAGCCGCTTTACGTCAGCGTTGTGGCGATCACTTCAAACGGCTTTGGGGACGAGGCTTGATATGAGTACTGCATATCATCCCCAAACATATGGTCAAAGTGAGAGGACCATACAGACGTTAGAGGATATGCTTCGTGCATGCATCATAGACTTTGGTAAAGGCTGGGAGAAGTATTTACCCCTTGCGGACTTCTCCTATAATAATAGCTACCACACAAGTCTTAAGGCTGCACCATTCGAAGCTTTGTATGGCAGAAAGGGTCGTTCGCCTATTGGTTGGGCAGAAGTTGGAGATAGCCAACTCACAGGCCCTGAATTGATTTTGGAAACTACTGAGAAAGTAGCACAGATTCGTGATCGATTGCAAGCAGCCAGAGATAGGCAGAAGAGCTACGCCGATCAGAGACGTAAACCCTTAGAGTTCCAGGTTGGAGACACAGTAATGCTGAAAGCCTCGCCTTGGAAAGGTGTGATACGTTTCGGCAAACGTGGTAAACTCAACCCTCGCTACATTGGACCATTTCTTATTTTGGAAAGAATTGGGCCCGTAGCTTATAGGTTGGAATTACCACAGCAACTGAGTAAAGTTCACAACGTGTTTCATATTAGTAATTTGAAGAAGTGTCTTTCTGATAAGATGCCGGTTATACCGATGAAAGATATTCGAGTTGATGAGAAATTGAACTTGGTGGAAGAGCCGATTTAGATATTGGATAGAGAGATTAAACGACTTAAGAGAAGTCGTATTCCACTCGTCAAGGTTCGTTGGAATTCCCGACATGGACCAGAATTTGCGTGGGAACGTGAGGAAGAGTCCTGGAAGAGATATCCGAAGCTTTTTACTTCGTAGATGAATTTTTCCGAGTGAAACCCGGGACGGGTTTCCTTCTGAGGCTGGGAGGATGTGACAACTGGCAAATTAGGGAGTCATTTTGAAAACCCGCATTACATTAAAGTTCGTTTATAAAATATATTTGGAATTTTATTCGTAACGAACTTGTAAAACCTATATTATGGTTGATTATATTTTAAAATCTTTACGAGATTTGAAGATTTAGTTTAAGGATTCGATATGATTATACGTGGTGATTTAATTATGAAATTCTCATTTGGCACTACGTTGACTCCGGCACTAGGATAACCTAACAGAAATTTTATGTCTTGAGTCTACGGATTCGACTATATATATATATATATATTTATTTATGGAACGTCTCGTGAGATATTAAATATTTGAAACGGGTTACGAGTTTTGGTCCGTGTAATTTACACCTGGCCACCTCACCCTAAATATACTAACACCATCATTATTATTATAATTATTCTTATTATTATTATTGTTACAAAAGAAATAAATAAATAAATAAAATAAATAAATAAAAATACTAAAGATAGAGTAAGACTACAAATCGTCCTTGTGCCCTGGAAACCACACAAACACATCTCATCATCCTCCTCCCATTTCTCTCTCTCTCTATTCATCACCAACCCTAGCCGCCGCCCCTATTTCCGGCTGCCACCACCACACCGCCACCTCCACGACCAAACTACCACCACCACATTAACCATCTCATCGAGATCTATCCGATGGTATAACCCACGCGCCGTATAAACACCTCTAACACCTCGAAATCACCACTGCCGCCACATAAACACCATTTTTTTCATCTTTTCTTGTTGGGTTATTGAAGAAATGCATTATTAGAGTCATTTTGAAGGTGAGTGACCACGAGTTTCAACTCGTGGGTCTCGATGTGTTACCAAATTCGTGGGTACACGATTTTCTTATATGGGTTTCGTTGAAATAATGATGAGAAATAACTTTTTAAATGTTGAATGGTTCGTTTGGTATCCGGGTGTTTAAATTCTGGGTGAAGTCGAGACATAACCGAGAGCTTTTGCTCTCGGCTTGTGTTATTTCTTGATTATTTTGGTCTTGGGTTAAAGACACTGAGGATGTCGATCCTATTACCTTGCGTTGGATTGATTTTGATCTCCTAGTTTGGATGTCGAGAATACTCGACCATATATGCTTTTGGTTGCCATTCGAATGGTTGATATTCTTTGGGTATGGTTGTTTGAGTGTGGCAGCGAGACCTCAAGGGTCTGTTTGGTTTTGGTATTGTGCTCAGTCGAGCCTATCCGAGACCCTTTGTGGTCCATGTGGTTCGTTATGTTATGGAGTAGCCGAGCCGAGACCCTTACGGTCTCGGCAGTGGGCTGCTACTCTTGTTAATATTATGTGGCTCCTTTTAATAAGCTGATGTACCTAGTTGACTGTTGCATCTTATTCTTTTTTTGTGTTTGTTGTTTTAACATTATTGTTGTTGTAGTATCTGTTTCGGCCGAATATCGTTGTTGGGTCGAGACCCTTTGTGGTCTCGACAATGGGTACATGAGTATTTTGTGAAGTGCTGACGAAGTGGTATGGGGACCGATTGTGAGACGGTCAAATTAGATGACGGAGATAGGTTAGTCGGGTGCCGTAGTCGGACCCTATTGTTGTAGCACGTGTTTTGGGAAGTTGTTGGACGGAGATTAATTACTTGGTTTGACTTGATTATCATTCTATTTTGGACTTGGACAATGAGCCGAGAGTGATGACTCGGACATGTAGCCATTTCGTATGACTCGATAATTATTTATAATTAAACATAATTAATAAAACTCGTAATAATATTATTAATAATATAAACGTTTATATAAATATATAAACGTGAAAACGTATATATATTTATACAAGTGCGTATATTAATAATAAAACGATCACGAGTAATATTATAATAATAACGCGACTATAAATATTATGCTATGAAAGTAGCATAATAATATTACGAGCGCTATTATAATTAAACGACTATAATTAACGACGAAATCTTTAACGTTGAATAAATACTAAATCAAATAATATCTTTTTAATAAACGAGGAAAACTATCGAGTTATACGGGATCGTGGTCACTTGAGTCCAAGTGGTTTATTATTTATGACGTTCGTGTTGTCACGGATATATGACGATTAATACATTCATTTTCGATAACTACGTAACTTATTTAATCGACGGGTTAAATAAGAGCTATTTAGTTGTTTAAATTGAGTATATTAATGGGCATCGTATCCTACGACGCCCATAGGTTGTGGTATGTGTACGGGAATAATAAGTTACTAAGTATCTCGTGGGATTACCAAATTGACGAATTTGGTGAGCTTAACGGTATAGTTAGTGAAGTTATTAAACTTTGATATATACCATATAGTACTTTATGTGCAATGTGTGACCTAGGATTCGGGTATAATCCTAGAATGGTATATTAAGTAAATAAATATGGAGGATTACCAAATCGACGGATTTGATAAACTTCGATGATTTATTTAGGTAATATATTAGGCTAATATTAGACCCATAGATTGTTTTATCATCCTTTTTGTTGTGACTTCTTGGTTTGAGTTGTGTCGACCCACCACCCGTATGGATACCAAACGCAAATACACCAAACTTATACGAAATGGATTTTCGGAAATAAAACGGATTCTCGTCCGGGTTTGGGAATATATTGAAATTGAGGAAATGATTTCTGAACGAGTTGATATTGTTAGGTCGTGCCGAGTCCGTAGTTGCCGTCTTTTGAGTTATTATACGTCTTACCTCTACCGATTTCTTATTGCTGATTTCTGGACTTGAGGTGAGTCATAGCCCCACTTTTTACTCTTGAACTATGTTTTCAATGATTGGGGTGAGAAACGTGCAAATCATTTTACGTGGACTATTATCGCTTTTATATTCTTTCTAAACTTGCTATGCGTATGGACTAGGATCTATTGTCAGCTTTAGTCACACATGTCGTGTGTACTATTCAAGGTTGGCTTATTTGGTTATTGGTGGATTGTCAGCTTTAGTCACATATAGGTTGTGTGTACTATTCAAGGTTGGCTTATTTGGTTATTTGGAATTGTCAGCTTTAGTCACATATATGTTGTGTGTACTATTCAAGGTTGACTTATTTAGATACTGTAGCGTGCACCTATAGGTTATTAATACTTCGGAGTTTATCCGAGTATTTATTGGTATTGTGGGGGTTACCCGAATATCTATGTTGTTACGGAAGGGTATCCGTGTGTTTTGGTTATTGCGGAAGGGTATCCGTGTGTTATGTTGAGAGCGGAGGGTATCCGCAGGCTTTTAGCGAATCCTTAGTCTAGCTAGCAAGCGTTTTGCGTATATGTCCACTATATTATTAGTTGAATTTAAACCTATGATCTCACCAGCGAAAGCTGACTTTTAGCACGTTTTCTCAGGAAATTTAGTGATGCTCTATGGATGCTTGGATTGGAGGCTTGGCAATGGCACCCGGTTATGGATCTATTTTCTAAAACTCTGATAAACTATTGTGGACCTATTGTTATTTTATTTTGGGCCTGACTCTGAATGAAGTTGGGATAAATGTAAACTTTAAAACCCCGTTTTGGTTGTGTTTTCTTATGTTTACTTTATCTCGTTCTTTTATGTATTGTGTTGGATACCAATCCCCGTAGCACCCCGAAAGCTTGTTGAGTCTTCCGCTGTACCAAATTTTGGGGGTGTTACACTATGAGTGCATCCCTAGTGGTTGGACTCATGGTTATTGTTTATATCTTCCGGGTCAAAAAGGCGATGCTGGTAACTGTTGTTGCTTTACTTCTTGAAAATCAAACGAGATCCTATTTTGTCTACGAGTTTGGATGTAAAGTATAGTTTTTTTTGTTTTTGTTTTTTTTTTTTGTTTTTTTTTTTAAATAAGAAGAATGGTTTATTTATGAGACAAATTCAATGACTTAAAAAGTGTTTTATGATTTGGTTTCGTGATATTATAGCATAAGGTTGTAGTTTGTGTGTGTTTCTACTTCGTTTGTCATGTGATTGTGGAATGTCAAATTCGTCGACCTTAAAATGTTCATGTTTATTACTAAGAACTAAAATAGCTCTATTCAAGAATTCCACACACAAAGTGACCGTGAGTTAGAATTATGTTGTCACATGATAAGGAAAACATACGGATGACTTCATTGAACATAAATGAGGCGAAGTTTTCTACCGGTATCATATAACATGTTATTTCATGTTGTGTCGGGTGAACAAGCAGACATTTGGTATAGCAATAACAAACATGCTTAAAAGTTGCACCAGGAATCAAAATGACGTATTCAAGTCCAATTGGAGCCAAAGTGATTGTGAGTCTGCTATTAAAAAAACTGTATATGAGCAATTTACACCATTTGCTGAGCAACAAAGCAAATGATGTGTTACAAGCTTAAATGTCCTATGATATAAAGGAATGCCATACTTAATAATTTAGTATGATAACTTCATACTTTTGTTCTAACTACTAGTTTTAATATTTTGTTACTTTTGTTTCAAGTTAACAGCGAGTTTTTATTTGTTAAAAATTTGTTGGTAACTTTGAATAAAAGATAAAAAGATATTAAAATGTGTTTCCAATAAAAGTATAAATGTTGGTTTCGAGTTAAAGATCTAAATAATGTAAGATTTAAATAACATAGTGGATGTGGTGATAACGAGTAGAATACTTTTCAAAACAAGAGATTATTTTTATTTTTATTTATTTATTTATTTTTTATATGGCAACCAACAACTATTTGAACGGGAAGATTTCAAACAACATGCTTTAAGCAGGTTTTAATTTGCAACAAGGAACACAAACCTTTTAGTAAAACACTAAAACTATAGAAATTTTAAGACGTCATTTAAGTATCTAAAATACTCTTTAAGCAATATTTAATGGCATATACACTTTTATTTTGTTCCTTATTGTTTAATAAGAGTGGTAGTGACAAATGAATTCTTGATATCGGGACAGATTTACATGGGAGCCAGGTGTGACCGGGTCGCACCCAATTTTGAGTCACAAAGTGCACTTTTTCTTCCTGGAAATTGTCGTTTTTTCTGGAAAATGTGTTTGAAGATACACCCGACGTTAGATTTACCAATCTTATGGTGAGGTACACACACTTACATAAAAAAGAAAGCAATTTAGTACCATAATCACCTTAAATTAATCATTCCACAAAGGCTATGTTTGGCGACACGTAGCAGTAGCAGTAGCAACAAGCAGTAGCAGTAAGAAGCAGTAGGTAGTAGCACAGTAAGCAGTAGCAGTAAAAATGTGTTTGGAAGCGTAGCTGTAATTATAACATGTTGTTTCATGTTGTGTCGGGTGAACAAGCAGACATTTCGTATAGCGCTAACAAACATGCGTTAAAAGATGCACCAGGAATCAAAATGACGTATTCAAGTCCAATCGGAGCGAAAGTGATTGTGAGGGTGCTATTAAAAAAACTTTCAATTGGCATCGTTACTTAATGCTGTATAGGAGTGATTTACACCATTTGCTGAGCAACAAAGCAAATCATGTGTTAGAAGCTTAAATGTCTTATGATATTAAGGAATGCAATACTTAGAAATTTAGTATCCCACGTCGCTTGATTGAAGCCAATGAGCAGTAGAAGGATCCTTATAAAATCAGAAGCCAGACACCGAGCGACAAGTGTATATTCCTGGTATGATACCTTCGTACTTTTGTTCTAATTACTAGTTTTAATATTTTGTTACTTTTTTTTAGGTGTCTAGTACATTTTTATATGATGAAAATTTGCTAGTAACTTTGAATAAAAGATAAAAAGGTATTAAAATGTGTTTCTAATATAAGTATAAATGTTGGTTTCGGGTTAAAGATCTAAATAATGTAAGATTTTATAGTTTTGAAACCGGACAGACCAACAGGTTCAACCGGAAACCGGTATTTATTTCTTTGGTTAATCGTCAAAGGGTACTGAAGGAAAAAATGAAATGTTGAAAACATATATTTCAAAAGGAAAATATTACTACAAATCGAAAACCGGGTTGACCCGACCCGGTTTATAGACATCAATAACCTGGAATTAATTTCAGAAGTTTATATATTGATGAGCCATTATCACAAAGAACACTCACATCTGTTGTCCCATGTTCACTAACTAAATAAATCTTTTTTTTATTTTTTTATTTAATCTAATTAAACAGCATCATTAACAGAAGCCACAACTTTAGATTTCAAAACATCATCTACATTAATGACCACAGTAACACATCATAACAGTCAAAATGCTTCATCTAACAAACTAAAGTACTAAACCATCATGCTAAATCATTACCACAATAACCCTAAACAAAATATTACAACTATGATAGACACACCGCACAGGAGCACCATTTGACTTCACTTAACTCCGTACTCCGCCTCTTTTCCTTTTTCTTTCATATCTTCTCACTCCATCCCTTCTTCTTCACATGAGCATGAAACATTTTGTAAAATATCTATATCTTCAATCATACTGGCATTTATAAATTCAAACCACCCTTTTATTAGGTATGGTATTGCCACTGATTTTTCGAAAGTGAGTACCAATACCATACCTAAAAGGGTGGTATGAATTAATAAAGGCTAGTAATGTCTAAGTTTGATGGTCAATATTAGTATTAGTTTGGTGATTACTAGCAATGGTAGATCTTTCGACTTAATAATAAGAGGAACAAAATTTGTTTTGTCAGCAAGTATTATACTATTGCCCTGTTAGTTTATTTGAGTTTTCATGAGCCAAAAAAGCTGTTTAGCAGTGATAATTACATGTAACGAGAATTGAATGGGCTATGGGTTTTGCTTATCAATCATTTAAGCAAGTCAAGTAGGTTCAGTTAAAAAGGTTAGCTTCTAGTCACATGAAAGGCTTAAGCACCCGCGATCCACGGTCTTAAGCGAATCATGCTGTAGCGTTACTGAAATGTTGTGGCAGCTTTCCCATCCACTACTTAAAACTATAGCATTGTCAACAGTACATAACTTTGAAAATAAGTGTTTTTCAAATTGAAAATCGTTAGAGATCTATTAGGAAGTTCGGATTTTTGGCTATAAGTTATCATCTTCGGGTCTTGGTAGCTTTAGCGAACTCCTAGAAGGGTTTCATGGTGAAAAATGTAGGAAATTTTGCAATTTCCAGCCTCTAGATTATATTGTTTGTTGGAGTTTATGCTAATTTAAGACCTATCAGAACTTTGTTTAAATTTAATGGAAACTACTCATCTGAGTTGCTTGCTAGTATTATATTTCTTCAGATTTTCATACCGATATAAGCATAATATTGTGTTTTGCAAGTGTAAAGCTTGTTTATTTCTAATGAATTATTAAAAAGTATTCTGATTGTTTTGGTACAAATTATTAAATGCATAGATTCTAAGAGTAATTTGTTTAATACTGTATTATTATAAGCAAATGTGAAAATAATATTGTTTTTACATGAATCTAATACATAATTAACTAATCAAGATCTTCAAAAAGAATAACTAACAATCTGTTGTAAAAATCTTCGAGATCTTCATATAAAAATACATCACAATTATATTTAAATGCCAAATTTAATTCATTTGGTATCGTGGTAAATACCAATATTTTTTCAGTATATATGCAAACCATCTTTTACCTATGCAAAAATGAAGAAAAACAATAAAATGAAACTATTGGTTGTTCTTCTAGTTCTTACTGCCACATTTGCACTAGCAGCTAAAGGTAAAAGATATAATTGCTTAATATACTTTACACCATTTGCTAAGCAACATATCAATCATGTGTTACAAACTTAAGTGTTCGATGATGATATGAAATAAATCGTTAGATCAAGAATACAAAAAGTGTTTGAAGATACATTGGACATTAGATATACCTATACTATAGCTCGTAACACACACTCACATAAAAAAGAAAGCAATTGAGTAATCATGCTCACCTTAAATTTATCATTTCACAAAGGTTGCAAACAAGACAATAGTTATGATGTTTGTATAGTATCCCACATCGCTAGATTGGAGCAAATGGCTAATAGAGGGATCCTTATAAAACAAGAAGCCAAACAGCAACTCAGTAGCATATGTTTTAGGCCTTTTTGTATGATAACTTCCTACTTTTCTAATTACTAGTTTTAATACTTTGTTACTTTCTTGTTTTTAAGAGCCTGCAATGAATTTTATTTTATAAAACTTTGTTTTGTTGCAGGTTCTTGGAAAAAAAGAAAGATAAGAGGATATTAAAATTTGTTTCTAATAAACTTTAAATGTTAGATTCTCATCTTCAAGTGTGATGGACTTATTTTCACGTGAAATGGACCTTTGAACCTGATTTTGCAACATTTAAGCCTTTTTTATATCGTCAAAAGTACAACAATGGCTTGTAGCATTTCCTATTGATTTGTCTAAGGGATGGGATGTAAAAGAAGGCTTTATCGTCTAAAAGAAATAAAGGAAGGCCACTACTCTTAATACCTAAAAGCCTAAAACAGTAAATATATTTCTATCTTATATATGAGTCTAGTCTTTGGGTTAAATCTCAGACAACTTGGCATAAAAGAACCAACACAATTAGTCAATTGGGCATGGAGCACTAATACAATAACTAAAAATCATATTGATGCTTCCTTCTATTAAAAAAAACGGAAGGACCAATTTAGGGAATAGTTTGGCAGGGGCTTCATGAATGATTAAAGCAAACGTTATACGATACTATCTATTAAAAGTATAAACCGTATCTTCCTTAATCACCGAATACATGTTACATGAGATATCATATATAATGATCTAATGGGCTAATAATACAATGCAAATACATAACCGGGCTAAGCCCATATAAACTATCTCTAACAGCCCCCCGCAGTTTGAGCGGGAGAGGAACGAACACTCAAGCTGGAGCGAAACTCATCAAACAGAGCAGTAGGTAATCCTTTGGTGAAGATATCCGCATACTGATAGCGAGACGGGACATGAAGAACACGAACATGACCAGTAGCGACTAGATCTCGAACAAAATGGATGTCAATTTCAATATGCTTCGTGCGTTGATGTTGCACGGGATTAGCTGAGAGATAAACGGCACTGACATTATCACAATAAACAATAGTAGCTGTCGAAAGCGGCGTATAGAGCTCACGCAATAAATTGCGTGTCCAACAAATCTCAGCAACAGCATTGGCAACACCCCGATATTCAGCCTCAGCACTGGACCGAGAAATAGTAGCCTGACGCTTAGATGACCAAGATAAAAGATTGTTGCCAAGAAAGACACAATATCCGGAAGTAGATCGACGTGTGACAGGACAACCAACCCAATCTGCATCTGAGTAAGCAATTAATGATGAGGTCGATGACGAATAAAGCTGTAAACCATATGCTAATGTACCACGAACATAACGTAGAATGCGCTTGAGAGCAGCAAAGTGTGGCTCCCGAGGATCATGCATGAAGAGACAAACCTGCTGAACTGCATAAGAGATATCTGGTCTAGTAAAAGTCAGGTACTGTAAAGCCCCTGCAAGACTGCGATATAATGTAGGGTCAGAAATAGGATCACCGTCTTCAACAAGCTTGGAATCCGTGTCAACAGGAGTACGACACGGATTGCAATTAAGCATGCCAGCACGCTCAATAACCTCGGTAGCATACTTCTGCTGAGAAAGAAACATCCCAGAAGGAGTACGAGTCACAGATATGCCCAAAAAATAATTAAGCGGGCCAAGATCAGTCATGGAGAACTCCGTATGCAAAGAAGTAATAACCCTTTGTAAAAATGATGTAGAAGATGCAGTCAAGACAATATCATCAACATATAATAGTAAATAAGCTGTGTCGTTCCCTTGGCGATAAATGAATAGTGAAGAGTCACATCGGCTATGATGAAAACCAACCCGAGTAGCATACGTAGCAAACCTCTGAAACCAAGCTCGAGGAGCTTGTTTAAGCCCATAAAGTGATTTCTGCAAAAGACAAACATGATCGGGATGATGCGGATCCCAAAAACCAGGTGGTTGATACATATATACAGTCTCAGACAATGATCCATGCAAAAAAGCATTCTTGACATCAAGCTGATGAACAGGCCAGTGTCGAGAAACAGCAAGACTGAGCACAGTACGAATAGTAGCCGGTTTAACAACCGGGCTGAAAGTCTCACCAACATCAATACCTGCAAGCTGAGTACTGCCATTTGCCACAAGGCGTGCCTTGTAGCGATTAAGACTACCATCTGCATTATGTTTGTGCCGAAACAACCACATAGAACGAACAATGTTCGCGTCCGGTGGTCGAGGCACAAGAATCCAAGTATTATTTTTAATTAATGCATTATATTCATCAAGCATAGCATGAAACCAAGGAGGGTTATTAAGCGCATGGGTGTACGACTTTGGAAGTGGAGAAATGGTAGACACATTGAAGGTGAAGCGTTGGGTAGGGCGATTAGAACCAACACGATAGCGAGTGACCATGGGGTGAATTGACGTGGGATTGGGGTTTGGTTGTTGAACCGGAGGGGTAACATCAACTGACTGTTGGACGGCGGTGGTGGAAGTGGGCTGGAGTGGTTGGACCTGCGTAGGGGTTTGGGCCAGGGTTGGCGAGGACGGGCTAGTGGGTGTAATTGGGTACGGTTGGTTAGGCAATGGATTGTGGGATGATGAACTATTGTTAGGCATGGGACTGGGCTGAGTAGGGGTGGTAGGCGATGGTGATGTAGGATGTTTAGTAAGTAAGTGTTGTTGGATGATGTTTGGAGTTGTATCGAGAAAGGTGTAAGAGGGTGAATTATTTGGTGTCATGGAGCCAAACGGGAATTGTGATTCATCAAAAGTCACATGTCGAGATAAAATGATTTTGTTGGTGTTAAGATCGAGACATCTATACCCTCGATGGTTTATTGGGTACCCAAGAAAAATGGAGGGCGTGGATCGGGGTCCAAGTTTGTCATTGGTGTCTATGTGAGGGTAGCAAAGGCAGCCAAATACCCGAAGGTCCGCATAGTTGGGTGGAGACTTGTAAAGGCGAGTGTGTGGGGTTTCATTGTTGATGGCAGTTGAGGGCAAGATGTTTATAAGGTAGGCCGCCATGTGAAGGGCTTCAACCCAAAATGTGGGTGGTAGGTGGGCTTGGAAGAGAAGGGTGCGTATTAGGTTGTTGATGGTGCGAATCATTCGCTCGGATTTACCATTCTGTTGAGAGGTTCTCGGACAAGAGAATCGAATGGTGATGCCATTGGAAGCAAATAGTTGGTGTAGGGCATTGTTGTCGAATTCACCACCATGATCACATTGCAAAGATTTTATGTCACAATTAAATTGGTTCTTAACAAATGCACGAAAATGAATAAATTTAGACAACATATCAGACTTGTTACGTAGAGGGTACACCCATAAATAGTGAGAAAAATGATCTAAGAACAAAACATAGTATTTAATGCCAGTAACACTCGAGAGTGGAGAAGTCCACAAATCAGAATGAACAATATCAAAAGGTGAAGTAACTATAGTTTCGGAAAGCGAAAAAGGAAGCCGCACGTGCTTGCCAAGCTGACAAGCATGACATAACACGGAAGGCTTAGTCTTATTAAATGAAATAAAATTACTAGAAACTAAGCTACGTAACACGTCACTTCCTGGATGACCAAGTCGTTGGTGCCACGTGTCTTGACTGACAAGAAAGGCTTGAGGAGGTGTTGGGGCAGTAACAGGATAGAGATCCCCGGAGCTATCACATCTGAGGAGGATTTGGCGGGTCCGGTAGTCCTTCACAGAAAAACCGAACTCATCAAATTCAATGGTACATTTATTTTCACGTACAAATTGACGAACAGATATTAGGTTTTTAACAATGTTAGGAGTTATGAGAACATTATTTAAGTGGAGAGTACGATGGGGAGTGGTTAACGTGCTATGGCCCGTATTGGTTACGGTAATAGATTTCCCGTCACCAACAAAGACAGATGGATAAATACAAGAATTAAAAACAGTACTAAGATTAGTAGCAGATGAGTTAAGGTGAGATGACGCACCAGTGTCCATGTTCCAGTTGGCATTGGCCGGGTCTTGAAGAGTCATCGTGTTGAATGCATGAGGAAGAAGTGTTTCCTGACCGAGACCGGACTGAGCAAGAAAGGCCTGCTGCTGGGGGGTGGCCTGCTGAGTAGCTGGGTTTAGTACCGTGGGCTGTTGACCTGGAGCAAGCCCAAATCCAGGCGGACTGGATCTGTTACCCAGAGTTACATGAGATATCATATATAATGATCTAATGGGCTAATAATACAATGCAAATACATAACCGGGCTAAGCCCATATAAACTATCTCTAACACTATCAGCTCACAATAGCAATGTAAAGATGGATATTTGACACTCCTGTAATGGTTTACTTTTGTGGTCAAACAACTTTGACATGGTTGGTTTCAATTTTCAAATGAGGTTTATATTTTTTGATTACAGGATATGTATATAGCAGTATGAATCAAGACGATGAAGTTCACAGGAAATCAGGATGGACAGCATCTTCAACAATCTCATCACTCACCTTTCTCTCGAATGCAACATTATTACGTATAGATTTAGAGTACTAAGGAGTTACTAACTGACAAATGAAGTTTCGATATGTTTTTTATAGCAATATTGCTCATTTAACACGAAACTAGCATTATCATGATGAGACTTTAGTGCATGGCTGCATTTAATATTGTTCATGCGTTTAGTGTAGGAACTAATTAAACAATTAACCAATATCGTGAAGCAAAACTAATTAAAGCTACTTTGCTTGCCTTCAAATATTATTCAAATTGTTTGAGATCATACTTCTTTTGTATATTTTCACATAACCTAATGAGTATTTGTAATTTTCACGGGTTATCGGTAAAATATTAGTGTAGACATGAACCTAATAGTAAAATACAGGTTTCGAACCAAACGAGGATGAGATAAAGCATTTTACAAATGTCGCGGTGATCAATTTTACACCCATGTGTGCATCCCTCGTGATCAGTACGTGTTTGTATTTTCCAGGTCAAAAAAAGGCGACACCAGTAAGTGTTGTTACATTCCTCCTGGGTGTGAAAACCGGATCCTTTTTCGCTTATAATCCATGAGTTTTGAATAGTTTTTCGCTGAATTACATGAACCATTTGCTGAGCAACACATGTCATGTGTTACAAACTTAAGTGTCCTATGATATGAAATAAATCGTTAGATCAAGAATACAAAAAGTGTTTGAAGATACATTGGACATTAGATATACCTATACTATAGCTAGTAACACACACTCACATAAAAAAGAAAGCAATTGAGTAAACATGCTCACCTTAAATTTATCATTTCACAAAGGTTGCAAACAAGACAATAGTTAGATGTTTGAATATAGTATCCCACATTGCTAGATTGGAGCAAATGGCCAATAGAGGGATCCTTATAAAACAAGAAGCCAAACACCAACTTAGTATCATACATTTGTCGCCTTTTTATATGATATAACTTCCTACTTTGGTTAGTTATTTAATTACTAGTTTTAATACTTTGTTAATCTTTTGCTTTTTAGGGCCAGCAATGAGTTTTATTTGATAAAACTTTGTTGCAGGTTCTTGGAATAAAAAGATAAAGGATATTAAAATTTGTTTCTAATAAACTTTAAATGTTAGATTCTCGTCTTCAAGTGTAATGGACTTATTTTCACGTGAAATGGACCTTTAAATCTGATTTTGCAACATTTAGTCGTTAGCCTTTTTTATATCGTCAAAAGTACAACAACGGCTTGTAGCATTTCCTATTGATTTGTCTTGTAGCATTTCCTATTGATTTGTCTAAGGGATGGGATGTAAAAGAAGGCTTTATCGTCTAAAGGCAGGGGTGAGCTTTCTCACTATACCTCGCTCTTCTTTTATCCCGCCTGGTTTCTTATTCTTGTTTCATAAATTTCGTACATAGACATTTAGTTGCTCTGACTAGTTTTTTAGTGCAAAAAAGGACCAACGACGACCCTATCCTATAGGAGAAGGAGTAGGAGCAAAGTGGAGAATCTTTTTTTATTCCATCCGAGAAGACTAGTAAAAGGAAGGATCAATAATGTTATATATTTCAGAAGCTTGTTTGGTCGGTTTGGTGATAACTATTAGTATTAGTTTGATGATTGATTTTATGAAAGAGTTAAAGCTAGTGGTATAAAATAAAATGACAATATAATGTGGCAATAACTTAATGGAATATTATTCAATTTCAAAACTAACGAAAAATTAAATTCATTGATTAAATATCCACAATTTTATTTTGTTCTTTTAACGATAATAAATTGCATGAGTATATTATGAAACTATGAGACTTTATAGCACGGTTGTAACTTATCTTTTCATGCTTTAAGTGTAGAAACTAATAAATTTCATGACCATATTATGAACTTTCATTTATGTTTGTGTGGTTGGTGTGATGGTCTTAGTATTAGTTTGGTAATTGCTTGCAATATTGGTTAGCATATCTTTTCACTTAATGGAATATTTATCAATTTCAAAACTAACGAAAATTTTAATTCGTAGATTGAATCTACACTTTTATTTTGTTCTTTAACGATAATAAATTGCATGACCATATTATGAAACTATGAGACTTTATTACATGGTTGTAACTTATCTTTTCATGTTTTTAGTGTAGAAACTTATAAACTTCATGACACTATTGCCGTTCCCATTGATACTTAGACGTAACTAGAATTGAATGGGCTGTTGGTTGCTTATCAAACATTTAAGCAAGTCAAGTAGTTTGAATTAAAAGTTTAGCTTCTAGTCACAAAACGCTTAAAGGGTCTAATACGTTGGAAGTCATCCAAACTCCAGAGTCTATTTGCTGTCTGTTTTGACTCCTACTAAAAATGACTTATTTCAATCCAAACCCATTTCGACCAGTAACGAAAGTACCCAACCTATATACCTGGTCTAGTCATCTTGCTTCCTCTAAAATCAACATAGTAAAGGATTTTTGATGTACCTGAGGCTGAACTTCCAGAGCCATCTATTGAAACATTACCTAGTATCGCAGAAGCTGAGCTACTTAACCCTTCCCATTTGCCTCCATCTTTTAAGAAACGCTTTTCAACAAAAGTTGTTGAGGATTCTGCAAAGACCGAACTCTTATCGTCTCCAGTGTTGCCTTCCCCTATCAAAACTTGTTACCACAACTGATAACAAGTCTGCATTTAGTTCAAATTCTGATCCAGTCAAGCACGAGAAACCTCTCCAAGTTGTTAATGCAGAGACACCGATGAAAAATCCGTTGATACCTAGGGAGATAAGTGTTCAAACCCCTAACCTGTCAACTCCAAAGAGATTAGTGCCTACTGAAGATAAGAAGCTAAAAAGCGTGCTTAGCCAGAAAGCAATGACAAATACTTTATTCATAAAGAGGTCCTTGAATTTCATGAATGATGATGATGGTGAACTTTTGGAGGGAAAAACCACTTCTGCAGGTGATCCTTCGCACAAAGTGGATTAAAAGCTTTTCAACCTACATCTGATTGCTTAACTGATATTGTTAAGACAATTCACAACGTATCTCGATCTACACATTGTTCTTTTATCACACAAAGCGAACTTGTTTACAAAATCCTGGTGAATAACTTTGACATCGTAGAAAGGGGTATGCACAAATTCGTCTTATTTTGTCTAATTTGATTTATAGATATGTTTATTGTTACGTTTATAATCAAGCTTTTTTGTTTCTTTGAGTAGAAGAGATTGAAGAGCACCTCGAGGTTCTAGTGAACAAGGCACCAGACTGGATTACTAAGAAGGTCGATCTCAGTGGGGATACCTTGTATTAGTGAGTACTCTTTATCTTTAATGATTTACAATACATTGTAGAGCTGGCAAGATGAGCGGGTCGAGTGACACTTGAACAGGTAACATGTCATAAGAGGTTCAGGGTGAAAGTATAAATTATCAGGGTTCGAGTTGAAACGGCCTGGTCGTTTTGGCCAACCCCAAAACCAGTTATTGACTTACTGTTTATTTCTAAGACTTAATGTGCTAAATATGCATGATACAATAATCTAATAAGAGTTTTAATTAAGCAACTTAGGAGGCTGTAGACATTAAAATATACTTTTGGTGACTTTCGACCCATTCTTATATTGTCACCTGTACTCTATCATGCTTGACTTTTTTTAAGGCTTAGTTCAATAATTAGTTGCTAAACAAGACGCCTGGAGGATGCTTGGTACTTAATATAGTTATTAGCTACTTGTAAAGTTGTATGCAGTGTTTAAACATGGTTAGAGGTATTAGTACACTTTTGTCGTGTTATCATTTATGCTCATATTCTTGATCACCGCTAACCTACTTCTGCCATTATGCAGTTTTAACAAAGGGCTGGATTTGAAGTCAGTCACTGAAATGCTTACATAATTACATGTAACACCCCCAAAATTTGATACAGCGGAAGACTCAACAAGCTTTCGGGGTGCTACGGGGATTGGTATCCAACACAAAACAATATAGAACGAGATAAAGTAAACATAATAAAAACACAACCAAAACGGGGTTTTAAAGTTTACATTTATCCCAACATCATTCAGAGTCAGGCCCAAAATAAAATAGCAATAGGTCCAAATTTAATTATCAGAGTTTAGAAAATATAGATCCATAACCACGTGCCTCAGCCGAGCCTTCCAATCCAAGCATGCACCTCAACACTTAATTACCTGAGAAAACGTGCTAAAAGTCAGCTTTCGCTGGTGAGATCATAGGTTTAAATTCAACTAATAATATAGTGGACATATACGCAAAACGCTTGCTAGCTAGACTAAGGATTCGCTAAAAGCCTGCGGATACCCTCCGCTCTCAACATAACACACAGATACCCTTCCGCAATAACCAAAACACACGGATACCCTTCCGTAACAACATAGATATTCGGGTAACCCCCCGCAATACCAATAAATACTCGGATAACCTCCGAAGTATTAATAACCTGTAGGTGCACACTACAGTATCTAGATAAGTCAACCTTGAATAGTACACACGAACCGCGTGACTAAAGCTGACAGTAACAAATAACCAAGTAAGCCAACCTTGAATAGTACACACAAAAGGTGTGACTAAAGCTGACAATAGATCCTAGTCCATACGCATAGCAAGTTTAGAAAGCATATAAAAGCGATAATAGTCCACGTAAAATAATTTGCACGTTTCTCACCCCAATCGTTGAAAACATAGTTCAAGAGTAAAAAGTGGGGCTATGACTCACCTCAAGTCCAGAAATATAGCAAGACGAGGTAGGTAGCAATAAGATGTATGATAACTCACGAAACAGCAACTACGGACTTGGCACGACCTAACAATATTAACTCTTTCAGAAATCATTTCCTCAAATATATAATATTCCCAAACCCGGACGAGAATCCGTTTTATTTCCGAAAATCCATTTCGTATTAGTTTGGTGTATTTGCGTTTGGTATCCATACGGGTGGTGGGTCGACTCAAAACAAACCAACAAGATCACACGTAGAAGATATAATGAACTATAGATCTAATATTAGCCCAATATATCATTTAAATAAATCGCCAAAGTTTACCAAATCCGTCGATTTGATAATCCTCATATTTATTTACGTAATATACCGTTCCAAGATTACACCCAATCTAAAGCACATATAAAACACATAGCACGTAATCACTATATAGTATATATCTCAGTTTAATAAATTCCTCGTATATATCGTCAAATTGGCCAGATTTCCCGATATATACACTCGCAATCTATTACCCTTTACATATACTACAACCTATGGGCGTCGTAGGATACGATGCCCACTAATATATTCGTTTCATATAACCAAACAACCCGGCTCAACCTTACGGTTGAGTGGTTATTTACTTATGGAAAACGTCTATATTAGTCGTCATATATCCGGGACAACACGAATGTCGCAATTAATAACTTACCTGGACCCGAGTGACAACAATTTCGCCTAACTCAATAAATTTATTCGTTATATATATCCGAAATGGCTTTTTATTAAACGTTTCATAATTGTCGGGAGTTTCCCGTTTATAACACAATTTTTATAATAATAATACGTTTAATTAATATTACGCCACTTTCGTAGCCTAATATATAACTAATTGTATTATTTATAATACGTCTCGTGATTATTATTATTATTAATATACGCGTTTATATAGTTATATATACGTTATTCACGTATATACTTTCGTATAAACGTTCATATTATTAATAATTATTATTACGAGTTTTATTATTCTCGTTTCACTTTTAATATTTATTGAGTTATACGAAATGGTCATATGTCCGAGTCATGACTCTCGGCTCATTGTCCAAGTCCAATAATAAACCAAAGTCATAAATAATAAATCTCCGTCCAATCACAATCTCAACCACGGGCTACAACAATAAGGTCCGACTACGGTACCCGACTAACCTATCTCCGTCATCTAACGACCGTCTCATAACCGGTCCTCATATCACATTCCAATCGACAACAACTCCTCAATATCAAACCATAACCAAATCCAATTCGACCCAAAGTATTCGGCCGAGAAACAAGTAACCAACAAATATAATAATAACAATATAACAATATAACAATTTGATCACAATTATCACACAAGAAAAAAAATATAACATTAACCATGTTAATGTTTGGGTCGGTTTACCAAGCCAAACCCGAGCCCTCGACTCACTTGAGTCACGGCTCAAAACCACGAGTCACGAGGACTCGAATCAACAACCTCAAGTGTCCACAAAATAAGCTCCAAGAGCCACACTCCAAACTAGCCATTCGACCACTTGGGTCTCGGCTTCAATAACCATATACGGCCGAGGTCGCGACTCACAAGAGTCGAATCAAGATAGCACCGAGCCATCAAACCACACGACCCACTTGGGTGGTCGGCCAAGAAATCATTCGACAACCAGGGTCAATTCGGCAAACAACATAGTACTCGGCTAAAAGCCGCGACTCAAAGAGTCGAACCATATTACCCATCGAGCCAATAGGCTCGAACCACACCCAAAGAGAACCCCTAAGAGGGTCTCGGTATGGCCATACGAGCGCAAGAAAAGAACCCCGAGACCACAAGGTCTCGGCTAGCTTCAAATCGAGGTCACAACACCCTCGACAAAACCATGAAACCCGCGAATCCATCACCAATCGAACCCAACACAACCCAATCGGATACCAAACTTCTTTTTAAACCATTTTTATTGAAACCCACATGATTCTTGTAACAAGAATCATAACCATACGAAAAATAATGAAATCCGTGACTCTTGGTCACGATTCGAACCCACAACTCGAGTTAAAACTCGTCATACCTTCCAAAATAAAGCCAAATCGAAGAGATATTCAAGAAATAATAAGAAAATGATGATGAACTTGTGATTATTTGATTCGGATTTGGTGTTAATGGGGGAGTTAGGGCGCGTGTTCTAGCTCAAAAGAAAGAGGAGAAGATGAGGGTTAAGATGGTGGTGGTGGTTTTGTTGGGTGACCGGCGGTGTGGCGGCGGCTGGCCGGAATAGTGCTCGGCGGCTAGGGTTTTCAAAGAGGGGAAAGGAGAGATGAGAGTGAGAGTAAAGTGAGGGTGAGATGTGTTGGTGTGTGTGGGTCAAAACCGGGCCAACGCCCCCTTATACTAACTTGTTTTTTTTTTTTTTTTTTTTTTTTTTTTTTTTTTTTTTTTTTTTTTTTCTTTTAATGTAATAATAATAATAATAATAATAAGAGTAATAATATTAATAATAGTAATAATAAAGATATTATTACGGTTGAGCGGGTAATGTGGGTAGATGTAAAAACACGTGGCCCGAACCCGAACTCGTTTTAAAATTTCCATATTACACGAGAACCTCTCGTAATTAATTAAAATATATAACGGACTCATAAGACGAATCATAAAATTACGTTAGGTAATCCTAGTGCCAAAGTCAACGTAGTACCAAGTGAGAATTCAATTATACATCACCGATCACATAATCAAAAACGAATTATGAACATAATTCACGAATACCAAAACGTCATTAAATAAAATTTCCATAAAATAGGTCTTACAAGTTCGTTGTGAAATAAAAATTTCAAATAAAAATTATAAACGAACTTATATCGAAATGCGGATTTTTAAAATGGCTCCTTAAACTGCCGGTTGTCACATCCTCCCCGTCTCAGAAGGAAACCCGTCCCGGGTTTCACTCGGAAAAAATTTTCATCTACGAAGTGAAAAGCTTCGGATATTTCTTCCTGAACTCGTCCTCACGTTCCCACGTATATTCTGGTCCATGTCGGGAATTCCAACGAACCTTGACGAGCGGAATGCGACTTCTCTTGAGTCGTTTAACTTCACGATCTAAAATCTCGAGCGGTTCCTCCACGAAATTCAGTTTCTCATCAACACGAATGTCCCTCATTGGAATGACGGGCATTTCATCAGAAAGACATTTCTTCAAATTACTCACGTGAAACACGTCGTAAACTTTGCTCAGTTCAGACGGTAATTCCAACCTATAAGCCACGGGCCCAATTCTTTCTAAGATCAAGAATGGTCCAATGTAGCGCGGGTTGAGTTTACCACGTTTCCCGAAACGTATTACACCTTTCCAAGGCGAGACTTTCAGCATCACTTTGTCTCCAACCTGGAACTCTAAAGGTTTACGTCTCTGATCGGCGTAGCTCTTCTGCCTATCTCTGGCGGCTTGCAACCGATCACGAATCTGAGTTACTTTCTCGGTAGTTTCCAAAATAAGCTCAGGGCCTGTAAGTTGACTATCTCCAACTTCTGCCCAACCAATAGGCGAACGACACTTTCTGCCATACAAAGCTTCGAATGGTGCAGCCTTAAGACTTGTGTGGTAGCTGTTATTATAGGAGAATTCCGCAAGGGGTAAATACTTCTCCCAGCCTTTACCAAAGTCTATGATGCATGCACGAAGCATATCCTCTAACGTCTGAATGGTCCTCTCACTTTGACCATCGGTTTGGGGATGATATGCAGTACTTATATCAAGCCTCGTCCCCAAAGCCGTTTGAAGTGATCGCCACAAAGCTGACGTGAAACGACTATCACGATCCGAAATAATAGATATCGGGACTCCATGACGCGAAATAATTTCTTTCACATATAACCTTGCAAGCTTATCCACACTATCATCTTCACTAATAGCTAAGAAATGAGCAGACTTTGTCAGACGATCCACAATTACCCAGATAGCGTCACAACCGCTAGCTGTCCTCAGTAATTTGGTAATGAAGTCCATAGTAATCCGCTCCCATTTCCAGACTGGAAGTTCTGGTTGCGTTAGTAGTCCTGACGGTCTCTGGTGTTCAGCCTTAACCTTGGCGCATGTCAAGCACTTACTAACGTACGATGCTATATTTGCCTTCATATTTGGCCACCAATAAAACTTCTTAAGATCTTGGTACATTTTATCGGAACCAGGGTGAATGGAGTACTTTGACTTATGCGACTCATGCATAATCAATTCTCGAATTTCTCCATATAACGGTACCCAAATCCGATCTCCAAAACATAATAATCCATCCGAACGCTTAACAAATCCTTTCTCATTATCAGTCATCCCAAATATGTTCTCGGCAGATCTATTTTCTGCTTTCAATGCTTCCGTTTGAGCTTCGAGTATTTGAGATGGTAATGGCGATACGATAGTCATTCCCAATGACTTAACTCGTAATGGTGGTATTCTTTCCTTTCGACTAAGAGCATCAGCAACAACGTTTGCTTTACCAGGATGGTAGCGAATTTCACAATCATAATCGCTTAGTAACTCGATCCAACGTCGTTGTCTCATGTTGAGCTCTTTTTGATTCAAGATGTGTTGTAGACTTTTATGGTCAGTAAATACAACACACTTGGTTCCGTACAAGTAATGTCTCCATATTCTTAAAGCAAAAACCACAGCACCGAGCTCCAAATCATGGGTAGTGTAGTTTTTCTCGTGCTTTTTGAGCTGTCGGGAAGCATAAGCTATCACCTTCTCTCGTTGCATTAACACGGCTCCTAAACCTTTATGCGAGGCGTCACAATAGACGACGAAATCCTCGTTACCTTCTGGTAACGCTAAGATAGGAGCACTGCACAACATTTTCTTAAGCAATTGAAACGCTTCCTCTTCTTTATCTCCCCATTCATACGTAACACTCTTTTGAGTCAATTTGGTCAATGGTTTAGCTATCTTCGAAAATCCCTCGATGAATATTCGGTAATAGCCAGCTAAACCCAAAAATTGACGAACTTCGGTTGGGGTTGTAGGTGCAGCCCAATCTTTTATTGCTTCAATTTTTGCAGGATCCACGTGGACTCCTTGTCTATCAATCACGTGACCCAAAAATTGTACAGTCGGAATCCAAAATTCGCATTCCGAAAACTTGGCATAAAGTTTCTCCTTCCTGAGCAATTCCAAAATGAGTCTTAAATGCTCCTCATGCTCTTTCTCACTCTTTGAATAAATCAGAATGTCATCGATGAATACAATCACGAACTATAGGCACATCTCCAATGCACCTTTCCTTTTTCTTCGTCTCTCCCTTCTCAGAAATTTGAGCTAAGAAAAGGTAACATCCCTTCTCCATTAGCTTCGGTAACTTAGTGCAAGAAATCACCGCCAATCGGGATGGGCTCCTAGAATCCTTTCGGTCTCCTAATATATTTAGGACCTCCTTTCCGTATGGTACACGCACGATCTTCTCGTCGCAAAGTATGTGAGCACGATACTTCGACAACCAATCCATACCAATGATTACATCAAAACTTCCTAACGTGACGGGTAGAAGATCTATGTTGAAAGGGTGGTTCAAGAAATTTAACGTACAACCGCGAATGATGGTATTAATCCTTTCTATGTTTCCATTAGCTAACTCAATATCATATCCAATTCCTAAGGCCATCGGGGGTTTCTCTAATAGGGGTGCAAATGTAGTGGACACAAAACTTCTATCGGCACCAGTATCAAACAGTATGGAAGCATAACGATTATTGAGAAGGAACGTACCAGTAACGACGTTCGGATCTTCTCCTCTCTCGTTCCCGAGTGCATACACTCTTCCTTGAGCAGCTCCAGCTTCCACACGTTGGTCCCCATTATCTTGTCGTCCACGATTTCCTCCAGCTCCACGGTTTCCATAATTGTACCCATTACCACCCGAGCCTTGATTCCTACGGTTCCGCGATTCTCTACACTCATTCCTATAGTGTCCCTTCTTTCCACACCCATAACAGGTAACATCTGCCTTGTTTCTCATCTCAGGCGCAGCTTGAACCATTGCAAGAGGTCGAGCTCTACAGTCCCTAGCTGTATGTCCTTTCCTTGAGCAATTCTGGCATGTCACACTACACCATCCAGTGTGATGCTGATGGCAACGATCACACTTGGGTGCATCACCGTTCTGATTCTTCTTATCTCCATTCCCAATAGCATAAGCCTTAGCTTGTCTCTTGCTTCGGTGATCATTACTCTTAGAGTGACGGTCTCTCTTTCTCTTTCCATTCTTCTCCTTATCAGCTTCTTCTAATTCCAACGAATCCATAAGTTGTTGAGCAATTGTGATAGCCTCATGGACGTTTGCAGGCCTAGCAGAAATTACATCATTCCTCGTAGTTACAGGCAAACCATCAGTATACCTCTCGATCTTTTGAGTTTCAGTTTTCACCATATCTGGGCACAACAAGGCTAACTCCTGGTAACGACGATTGTAAGTCGCCATATCATTACCTTTCACCTTGTGGTTCCAAAACTCAATCTCTAGCTTCTTGACCTCATTCCTTGGGCAATAAGTCTGAATCAACAAGGACTTAAATTGCTCCCAAGTCATAGCATATGCTACATCACTCCCAACTGCATTTCGGTAGTTGTTCCACCAAGTCAAAGCTTCATCCTTGAAAGTAAAAAAAGCAAACTTTACCTTCGCATTCTCCGCACAACCACTGACATTAAACACTGACTCAGTATTCTCAATCCATCTAACTAAGTAAACCACTCCTTCATTTCCACCAAACTCAATGGGTCCACAAATCTTGAATTCCTTGTATTGACGTCCATTAGCACGAACAGGTGGAAAAGTTCCAGCAGAATTGTTGGAATGATTTGACTCAGCGAGTAGTTCAGCAACTCTTTGCTCCACGAGTTGGTTGATCATTGCTTGATCCACAGTAGGTGCATTAAGTGGAACATGACCATTGTCTCCCTGAACATCAACATTTTGATTTCTGTTGTTACGGTTAGTGGTGTCCAGGTTGTCAGGAGTAGGGGTTTCAACATTTCGAGTAGGTCGACGACCTCGACGAGCAGGAGTAGGAGTAGTCACAGCAGGACCAGTCCTGGTAGACCTAACAGGGTTTCGACGGGGTGCCATTGATCTGTAACATCACACAAGTTCATGAATCTCCATAGAACTTATCGACATACTCAACAAAACATCTCAACGAAGTCAAGTCATAGAAAGAATGGCAACGACACGCTATGTAATAATAAGCGAATAAGGACTCAATTTCCATAACACCCAAAATCACATAATACCATATACTAATAACCATCAACCATACAATAGCGATCTAACATCGTTCCAACCAACGGATAACACAAAACATACTAATCGTTCCAAAAGAGACGAATACCGAACAAAATACATCAAAATATGATAACTAGCTTTTCTAACCGAACACTCCTCGGCTAAGAAAGCAACAAGATAATATAACTCAAGCAACTAGCCACGGGGCTGACGGAGAATCCTCAACTCCTGCCTCAAGCCATCAAGATCCCTCCATAACGATCCTAACTCCACGCTATGGGTGTCTCGGTCTCTCTTGAGGTCAGCCACCTCCTTCTCTAGCTCGGCATTCCTTTGCCAAAGCTTGCGGTCGGCCTCACGAGCAGTAACGAATCCTCGCTGCAAACTATCGATATGCTCATGAACATCCATCATAACTCTCCTCAGCTCAGTAGCCCTGCCCACAGCGACAGTCAAATCAACTCTCAAATCTGCTAAAAACTCTCCAATAACTCTCTCAAGTCGATCAGATACGCGTGCAACTCTGTCACTAAGCTCAGTAATCCGAGCCCACAACCTGCCAACCTCACCCAACTCTGCATGCTCAGCAGAAACCTCAGAAGATGCATCCGACTCAACGGGACTACCAGGTGGCAACTCAAACAAGAACGGATGATCAGGTGAATCGGGCTCAATCGGGTGTACAGGTGAATCAGGCTCCTCAGCCTGAGCTGGTGGTGCTATCTCATCATCATCATCATCAGGCATCTCATCCTCCTGAGGGTCATCCTCCTCCTCAGGGTCATCATCATCACCATGCTCAGCCTCCTGAGGGTCATCCTCCCGCTCAGGGTCATCAGCCTCATCCTCACCCTCGTACTCCTCCTCCTCATCGAGTACCTCATCACTCGTCGTCTCCTACTAGGTGAACCATGTGGAGATGTAGTAGGTGATCTAGGACGACGACGCAATGATGTGGGTGGCGCCTCAGACAGAAGAGAATGAGCATCAATCTGTAAAGGTGATGGAGTAGTGCGTACCGACATGCGTGCTGTAGCTCGGTGGGCAAAGCGTGGTGCCACACGAGCCAAAGCCTGATGAAGAGTAAGCTGCCTCGATGTACCAGGGAGCCCTAGAGAAGATGAGGGTCCCTGCGTAGATGCAGCAGGTAGTGCTGAAGTAAAAGCTGCCTGTGACACAACAGCTGAAGACATGGCCATCTGGTAAGGGTCATCAGATGCCATAGTGAACTGTGCAGGTAAAACTGGTGCAGTAAGGATGTCCTCGACGACATCAGGCGTATGGGAGGCCATAGTCTGTGACAACGGCGTAGGGTAGGTGTAAGTGTTTCAAAACAACTTAAATCACAACTCATAAAATCGTACCAGATATACACATCAAATAATACCATATAATCTTAATAAAAGAATTTCAAACACCGCATTCCTAGAAATGTTTATAAAACATATAGACCATATAAATCCTCGAGAACGCCATCTTAATACTAAAATCCATAAAACTCAAATCATCTCAAATATCTCATAATACCTCAAATAATAGAAGATGCTTCGGCTTGGCGGGCTGGCGGGCGGTAGTCAAGGATCATTTTCTATAAAAATACGGTTATAGTTTAGGCGTTTATTTACCTAGTTCTCTATAACCTTGGCTCTGATACCAATCTGTAACACCCCCAAAATTTGATACAGCGGAAGACTCAACAAGCTTTCGGGTTGCTACGGGGATTGGTATCCAACACAAGACAATATAGAACGAGATAAAGTAAACATAATAAAAACACAACCAAAACGGGGTTTTAAAGTTTACATTTATCCCAACATCATTCAGAGTCAGGCCCAAAATAAAATAGCAATAGGTCCAAATTTAATTATCAGAGTTTAGAAAATATAGATCCATAACCGCGTGCCTCAGCCGAGCCTTCCAATCCAAGCATGCACCTCAACACTTAATTACCTGAGAAAACGTGCTAAAAGTCAGCTTTCGCTGGTGAGATCATAGGTTTAAATTCAACTAATAATATAGTGGACATATACGCAAAACGCTTGCTAGCTAGACTAAGGATTCGCTAAAAGCCTGCGGATACCCTCCGCTCTCAACATAACACACGGATACCCTTCCGCAATAACCAAAACACGCGAATACCCTTCCGTAACAACATAGATATTCGGGTAACCCCCCGCAATACCAATAAATACTCGGATAACCTCCGAAGTATTAATAACCTGTAGGTGCACACTACAGTATCTAGATAAGTCAACCTTGAATAGTACACACGAACCGCGTGACTAAAGCTGACAGTAACAAATAACCAAGTAAGCCAACCTTGAATAGTACACACAAAAGGTGTGACTAAAGCTAACAATAGATCCTAGTCCATACGCATAGCAAGTTTAGAAAGCATATAAAAGCGATAATAGTCCACGTAAAATAATTTGCACGTTTCTCACCCCAATCGTTGAAAACATAGTTCAAGAGTAAAAAGTGGGGCTATGACTCACCTCAAGTCCAGAAATATAGCAAGACGAGGTAGGTAGCAATAAGATGTATGATAACTCACGAAACAGCAACTACGGACTTGGCACGACCTAACAATATTAACTCTTTCAGAAATCATTTCCTCAAATATATAGTATTCCCAAACCCGGACGAGAATCCGTTTTATTTCCGAAAATCCATTTCGTATTAGTTTGGTGTATTTGCGTTTGGTATCCATACGGGTGGTGGGTCGACTCAAAACAAACCAACAAGATCACACGTAGAAGATATAATGAACTATAGATCTAATATTAGCCCAATATATCATTTAAATAAATCGCCAAAGTTTACCAAATCCGTCGATTTGATAATCCTCATATTTATTTACGTAATATACCGTTCCAAGATTACACCCAATCTAAAGCACATATAAAACACATAGCACGTAATCACTATATAGTATATATCTCAGTTTAATAAATTCCTCGTATATATCGTCAAATTGGCCAGATTTCCCGATATATACACTCGCAATCTATTACCCTTTACATATACTACAACCTATGGGCGTCGTAGGATACGATGCCCACTAATATATTCATTTCATATAACCAAACAACCCGGCTCAACCTTACGGTTGAGTGGTTATTTACTTATGGAAAACGTCTATATTAGTCGTCATATATCCGGGACAACACGAATGTCGCAATTAATAACTTACCTGGACCCGAGTGACAACAATTTCGCCTAACTCAATAAATTTATTCGTTATATATATCCGAAATGGCTTTTTATTAAACGTTTCATAATTGTCGGGAGTTTCCCGTTTATAACACAATTTTTATAATAATAATACGTTTAATTAATATTACGCCACTTTCGTAGCCTAATATATAACTAATCGTATTATTTATAATACGTCTCGTGATTATTATTATTATTAATATACGCGTTTATATAGTTATATATACGTTATTCACGTATATACTTTCGTATAAACGTTCATATTATTAATAATTATTATTACGAGTTTTATTATTCTCGTTTCACTTTTAATATTTATTGAGTTATACGAAATGGTCATATGTCCGAGTCATGACTCTCGGCTCATTGTCCAAGTCCAATAATAAACCAAAGTCATAAATAATAAATCTCCGTCCAATCACAATCTCAACCACGGGCTACAACAATAAGGTCCGACTACGGTACCCGACTAACCTATCTCCGTCATCTAACGACCGTCTCATAACCGGTCCTCATATCACATTCCAATCGACAACAACTCCTCAATATCAAACCATAACCAAATCCAATTCGACCCAAAGTATTCGGCCGAGAAACAAGTAACCAACAAATATAATAATAACAATATAACAATATAACAATTTGATCACAATTATCACACAAGAAAAAAAATATAACATTAACCATGTTAATGTTTGGGTCGGTTTACCAAGCCAAACCCGAGCCCTCGACTCACTTGAGTCACGGCTCAAAACCACGAGTCACGAGGACTCGAATCAACAACCTCAAGTGTCCACAAAATAAGCTCCAAGAGCCACACTCCAAACTAGCCATTCGACCACTTGGGTCTCGGCTTCAATAACCATATACGGCCGAGGTCGCGACTCACAAGAGTCGAATCAAGATAGCACCGAGCCATCAAACCACACGACCCACTTGGGTGGTCGGCCAAGAAATCATTCGACAACCAGGGTCAATTCGGCAAACAACATAGTACTCGGCTAAAAGCCGCGACTCAAAGAGTCGAACCATATTACCCATCGAGCCAATAGGCTCGAACCACACCCAAAGAGAACCCCTAAGAGGGTCTCGGTATGGCCATACGAGCGCAAGAAAAGAACCCCGAGACCACAAGGTCTCGGCTAGCTTCAAATCGAGGTCACAACACCCTCGACAAAACCATGAAACCCGCGAATCCATCACCAATCGAACCCAACACAACCCAATCGGATACCAAACTTCTTTTTAAACCATTTTTATTGAAACCCACATGATTCTTGTAACAAGAATCATAACCATACGAAAAATAATGAAATCCGTGACTCTTGGTCACGATTCGAACCCACAACTCGAGTTAAAACTCGTCCTACCTTCCAAAATAAAGCCAAATCGAAGAGATATTCAAGAAATAATAAGAAAATGATGATGAACTTGTGATTATTTGATTCGGATTTGGTGTTAATGGGGGAGTTAGGGCGCGTGTTCTAGCTCAAAAGAAAGAGGAGAACATGAGGGTTAAGATGGTGGTGGTGGTTTTGTTGGGTGACCGGCGGTGTGGCGGCGGCTGGCTGGAATAGTGCTCGGCGGCTAGGGTTTTCAAAGAGGGGAAAGGAGAGATGAGAGTGAGAGTAAAGTGAGGGTGAGATGTGTTGGTGTGTGTGGGTCAAAACCGGGCCAACGCCCCCTTATACTAACTTTTTTTTTTTTTTTTTTTTTTTTTTTTTCTTTTAATGTAATAATAATAATAATAATAATAAGAGTAATAATATTAATAATAGTAATAATAAAGATATTATTACGGTTGAGCGGGTAATGTGGGTAGATGTAAAAACACGTGGCCCGAACCCGAACTCGTTTTAAAATTTCCATATTACACGAGAACCTCTCGTAATTAATTAAAATATATAACGGACTCGTAAGACGAATCATAAAATTACGTTAGGTAATCCTAGTGCCAAAGTCAACGTAGTACCAAGTGAGAATTCAATTATACATCACCGATCACATAATCAAAAACGAATTATGAACATAATTCACGAATACCAAAACGTCATTAAATAAAATTTCCATAAAATAGGTCTTACAAGTTCGTTGTGAAATAAAAATTTCAAATAAAAATTATAAACGAACTTATATCGAAATGCGGATTTTTAAAATGGCTCCCTAAACTGCCGGTTGTCACATTACACAACCAAGATTCTCAAGGTTTGTAGTCCACCAATAGTTTGTTTAATTTGTCTGTATTGTCTCCTGCAATCCTTAAAAAGCTTTGATCCTAGTAAACTCCAAACAAATTCTATGTAATAACTTTGGCTTGTGTTTTCTTTTTGAACAGGTTACTGTCGGCGAGTTCTAGCTATAAGTTATCATCTTCCGGTCTCGGTAGCTTTAGTGAACTCATAGGAAGCTTTCATGCTGAAACAATGTAGGAAATTTCTTAATTTCCAGCCTCTAGATTATACTGTTTGTGGGAGTTTATGCTAATTTAAGACTTATTGAATATTTCTTGTTTAATTTTAATTGGAACCTACTCATCTGAGTTGCATGCTAGTGTTATTTTTCTTCCCATATTCATACCGATATGGCGATATTCTATCTGAATTTTTTTTTATTAAATTCTAAGTATTTGGTTTATGAAAGTAAATTTTGTTAGTATCTTAAGTAAATGTGAAAATAAGATTGATTTACATGCATCAAATACATAATTAACAAATCAATATCTTCAAAAAGAATAACTAATCATATATAATGTAATTTAACATACAATATGAGATGCGTTATATCAGTAGAAAAATAATGTATACATTTTCTTGTTAGTAAAATACAGGTTTCGAACCAAACGGTGATGGGATAAAGTATTGTACATATGTCGCGTGCAAAATGGGAATAGGTGTTGGATTTTGCACCCATGAGTGCATCCCTCGTGGTTGGACCCATGGTCAGTGTTTGTATCTTCCGGGTCAAAGAGGCGATATTGGTAACTGTTGTTGCTTTACTCCTTGAAAATCAAACGAGATCCTATTTGTGTTCTCTTGTCCATGAGTTTTGGATGTAAAGTATAGTGTTTTTTTTGCCAATTTATATATAAGACGAATGGTTTGTTTATGTGACAAGCTCAATGATTTAAAGTCTTTTATGATATGGTTTCGTGATATTAAAGCATAAGGTCGTAGTTTGTCGTAGTTTGTGTGTGTTTCTACTTCGTTTGTCATGTTTGCACTCTGGATGTTCCTGTGATTGTGTGATGTCAAATTCGTTGACCCTAAAATGTTTATTAAAAACTAAAATAGCTCTAAAATGTGATTGTGAGTTAGAATCATATTATCACATGATAAGGAAAACAAACGGATGACTTCATTGAACATAAATGAAGTGAAGTTTTCTACCAGTATCATATACTACATGTTATTTCATGTTGTGTCGGGTGAACAAGCAGACATTTGGTATAGCGATAACAAACATGCGTTAAAAGTTGCACCGGGAATCCAAATGATGTATTCAAGTCCAATTGGAGCCAAAGTGATTGTGAGTCTGCTATTAGAAAAACTATAAATGTTGCTACTTGCTACAACTTTCGATTGGCATCGTTACTTAATGCTGTATGCCTGAAGCATAAGGTTTCGTGATTATGATATGGTTTCGTGATATTAAAGCATAAGGCCGTAGTTTGTTCGTGTTTCTACTTCGTTTGTCATGTTTGCACTCCGGATGTTGCTACTTGCTACAACTTTAAATGGGCATCGTTACTTAATGCTGTATAGTTATACGAGTAATTTTCACCATTTGCTGAGCAACAAAGCAAATCATGTGTTACAAGCTTAAATGTCCTATGATATAAAGGAATGCAATACTCAGTAATTTAGTATCCCACATCGCTTGATTGAAGACAATGACCAATAGAAGGATCCTTATAAAATCAGAAGCCAAACACCGAATGACAAGTGCATATTCCTGGTATGATAATTCATACTTTTGTTCTAATTACTAGTTTTAATATTTTATTACTTTTTTTTGAGGTTTATAGTACATTTTTATTTGATGAAAATTTGCTGGTAACTTTGAATGAAAGATAAAAAGGTATTAAAATGTGTTTCTAAAAATAGTATAAATGTTGCTTTCGAGTTAAAGATCTAAATAATGTAAAGATTTAAATGACACAAGGTTGTGGTGATAACCAATATAATACTTTTCAAAACTAGGAAAATTTTCTGTTAACGGCAACCAATAACGTTTTGATTGGGGAGATTCTAACACAACATGTTTTAAACAGGTTTTAACTTGCAACCATTGAAACACAAGCCTTTTAGTAAAACTAATGAAAATATATATCATCTTTTTAGTATTTAAAATACTCTATGATTAATAAAAGTGGGAGTGACAAAAGAATTCTTGATATCAGAGACAAACTTATATAGGAGCTAGGTATGACAATAGCCACACTTAATTTTTAGTCATGAAATGTGATTTTCTTCATATGAAAATTGTCGCTTTTTGTAAAAAATTTGTTTGAAGATACATTGGACGTTATATTTACCAATCCTGTAGTCAACAACACACAGTCACATACAAAAGAAAGCAATTCTATAACATTTTCACCTTAAATTTATCATTTCATAAAGGTTGCAAACAAGATAAGCAAACAAATATGTTTGTATATAGTATCCCACATAGTTTGATTGAACCAAATGACCAATACCGGGATCCTTATAAAAAAGCCAAAGAATAAAAGGAGTATTACATGTTTTAGACTTTTTTGTATGATAACTTCATACTTTTGTCTTGCTAAATTACTAGTTTTAATACTTTGTTACTTTTTTTGCTTGTAGCGGGAATTTTATTTAATAAAATTTCTACTACTTTCTAAAAAAGATAAAAGATTATTAAAATTTGTTTCTAAAATAAGTTTAAATGCTACTTTCAAGGGTAAATTGTAGAAAATGTTCTTGTGGTTTTCCATTTTTGCAAGAGATGTTCTCAAAACTTATAATTGCAAAAAAATGTAATCGTGGTTTCTACTTTTTTGTTTGAATAATCCCCCGTTAGTCAAGGTAAAGGCATGCAAAATGACTAATTTAACCGCGTCTTCTTCCTCACTCAAGAACATTAAGCCCGAAACTCATATTTTACGAATTTTAACACCTAAAAACATTATGGAACTATAATTAAAAACAATAATCTTTTAAATCACATAACTTCATTGTAACTTTTTTCTTGATTTTTTCTTTACTGTAACTTTTAGATGCTCTGAAAATTCTGAGTAACATTAATTTCCAACCTGCACATAATGATACATTTTACCCATCCTACCTGACCCGCCACTTTACAGTCAAGATGTCCATGATGACCCATCAAAGGCAATTCTAGTGTAGTGATCTTGCCTTCATGGTTGGAGAAATTCCAGATTCCGTAATAGCAGACATTCTCTTGTTTCAGCTCCAGTAAAAACAACAGATAAGCATGATGGTTACCCAGTACCTTGGCAATCAACAAAGCATTTTCATTTGCATACTGCAATAGTGCAATGTGCTCTCACTGCTCTCGGGTACATTCTGAATGCCTTGACTTAATTCCCATGAAATAATCCTGAACATTTCATAGTTCAAGGTCATCCAAAGCTATAAAACCCTTTCGCATTACAAGTATGACACAAAAAAGTTATGAAAATTTCGCATATACAAAGCCAATAGCTGCACCAATGTAAGCTTTCTCTCATGTTAATTCAATTTGAAGCTCTCCAAACTGCCAAAATTATCACAATATATTGCAGGGCCACAAGATATTTTGTCAAATTTTCATGATATTTTGTCAAATTTTCATTCGATATACAAAATAAAAAAATACCTTGAACATCCGAGTTTCCTCTTTCGACCCTCCGTCGGTTTCATCAACTACAGGAGTGGCAGACAAAAGCTTCCCGGTTGATATCATTGCTTTGGAAATCTAACCAATACAAAATTATCAATAAGAAACTCTATCCTCTCATTTAATAAGCGTTATATTTTGACACAAATGTACCTTTTGTAAGTATTTTTGTCATTCTAATTGCTTACAACAATATCAAAAGATTTGGACAAAAATGTTTCAGGTCAACAAACCTCTTTCGATCCATGCAAAAAAAAAAAAAAAAAAAAAAAAACCATCGGTAACCCAAGATTTAACAGGTTACCCTTTGTAGTTCACCTTGACTATATTGCCTCATTGACTAAAACCTTCTTCCGGCAGAGGTCAAACATGTGACAAAAGACAGCAGATAATCGGTTCTTTGGAAAGATGTCATCTTTGATCAGCCCAACAATCTTTTCCTTCGTCTTTACAAGCTGGCTAATGTAGTGGGTAAAAAGCTTCCAGTGTTTTACTACATCCTGATATGGGTCACAATTCAAGTCAACAGAAGTCAAGATAAAAAGTCAAACAAGCCAAACAGAACAATAACCGGATTTCCCGCCATTTTCTGTTCACTTTCATTTGTATAAATACATCAATAGTTCATTACAAAAGTAGCTTATCAAATTGTAAACAACTATCTCTCTATCTGTACAATACATCTTTCCTAATAACAATCACTATTCTTGATGTTCGAGTCTCTATTCTTATCTTCTTGAGCTCCTGCTTGTTAAATTAGGCTTTCTTCGATTCTCTATTGAATCCTGGAATAGTCATATCCTTTTGGTACGTATCACATCCATGGTGGTGGTTTTTGCATTGGTTCAAGAACATGGCCTAATTGTCAAAATTATTGTTTTAAGTTGGCGTCGGCTCTACAAGCTGTGATTGTGGCTCCTGACTATCGGCTAGCCCCTTAGAACCGTATGCCATTGGCTATTGAAGATGGGCTTAATTCTGTTAAGTGGCTTCAGGCATCAACTTATGGCAGCTGAGCCGGATCCATGGTTGGTTGAGTGTGTGGACTTTAGTCGTGTTTTCATTTCTGGTGATTCGGCTGGAGGGAACATTGCTCATAATGTGGCAGTGAGGTTAGGCGCTGGTTCAAAGAGTCTTGACCCGGTTCGTGTTAGGGGGTCCGTTTTATTGGCACCGTTCTTTGGTGGGACGCAACTAACCGATTTTGAGGCTAATGGTCCCAAAGACACTTTCTTGAAATGGGAACTTAGTTATTGATATGTTTTTATTACTGTACACCTTTTTCCTTTCTTTGAAACAAAGATACAATTATCACTCTAAAAGTCACACCATGG
The DNA here is from genome assembly GCA_030686995.1 of Artemisia argyi. Lineage (NCBI taxonomy): Eukaryota > Viridiplantae > Streptophyta > Magnoliopsida > Asterales > Asteraceae > Artemisia > Artemisia argyi. Next base: position 181,153,686 of record CM060693.1, on the reverse strand, counting down.
AATATTGGAGTAAACATAATTACCACAATTTTCTATCAGTAGTGTCTGTTATAAACAAAACATATGCTAGTTACTGCCAAACTAAACACTATTTCCATATTTGTGTTGTCCGTGCAAATTTAGTAAGAAAGAATGTGCACTAACTCGGATAAGTTGTAAAAATCAGATGATCATTTCTAAGATTGTGTTTTGATACACTTTTGATGTTTGTAGTTGAGATATAATCAGGCGTTTGACTGTTCAATGTTCATATCAGATAAAAGACCTTATATTTGAATATCAGAAAATTTTACAAGCTTGCTTATTCAAAGTGTTGTCTGATTACTAATTCAACTTGTTTATCAGACATTTTTGAATGAATAAAGTTGTTTTGAGTAAAGAACTTATAACATCTTTTTCAAAGTAGCTTATTTAAAAAAGAAATAGGCATATAAGCAGTTTTGATTAGGAATCCCGAACTGGTCCTAACCAAAACTGCTTATTTGACTCCTAAATTATCAGAATAAGTTTCTGTCTACTCAAACACTAGAAAATGAGATACGTATATTTACAATAAAACAAACATAACATAAATCTTGAAAAGAAATCAAAGATTTGAAAAAACACTGCTCACCTGCTCCATCACCGGTCCATTGTTACGAGTAAAAGTCAAGTTCAACAATTCATAAAGTACAGGGACTTAAAGTGACAAGTTTAGAAGTTGTTAATAGTTTTGGCGCCAAAGTCTGTTAAACCACATCTTGTAGCCTTATAAGGCATACCTTTCCTATTGTCATTTTCAATCATCATTTTCATGTAATTTCTACTTCTGCTCTGTAACAACTCTGTAACCAACTCATCAATACAATAACAAACCATTTTCGAGTCTTGTTTCAATCTATAGATTCCTAATTGATTTGTTGCATTTGAAAGTGTAATTTCATTTCTTAATTGATTTCTAATTGCACGTTTCAAATGGTATCAGAGCTGATCCTAGACCACCATTAATGGCTGAATTCTGTTAGAATTCAGTTATCTCGTTAGCATTTAGTTGTACCGATTGAAAATCTTGATCTTTTTGATCACCCACCACACATACATCAATTCCGGTCATTCTAGACCATTTGTCCAATCGCAAAGACGTTCTTGATCATACTTTCCATTTCCCAATCGAAAATACGTTAGTTAGGAACTGTGTGGTGGTTAATTGTCCTGGTACGACTGAATCAGTGGTGGTTTAGATATAGAAACAATGGTAGTTCAAACAAGAACCATGGAAACTCAACAAGAAAGTTTAACTAATAGTGCAAATTCGTTGGAAACTCAATTTGCAACATTGATGAATACTGTAACGGCTATGAATAACGCTATTACAGCCCTTCAGAATAGGTTTGATAGTGGTGAAGGACCCAGTCAAAGAAGGGGGGTTTTGGGAGGTCAACCTGCTCAGAACCATAGTCAAGGTGGTCAATATGGCAGATTAACAAAGATAGAGTTTCCCAAGTTTGATGGTGAAGATGTGATAGGGTGGCTCTATAGAGTTAACAAATTCTTTGAAATGGATCAAATTGGAGATGATTTTCAAAAGATTACTCTGGTCTCAATGCACATGTTTGGAAAGGCACTCAATTGGCATAAGCAGTTTATTAGAAGATATAGGGAAAATGTGGCTTGGGTGGAGTATGAGGCTCAGGTAAAACAGAGGTTTGAATCAGTGTTTGAAGATCCTATAGTTGAGTTGAAGAATCTCAAACAGACCACTAGTGTGCAGGTATACCAAGAATCATTTGAAGCTTTACTCAATAAGGTTGATTTGACTGAATCTTACACTATTAGTTTGTTTATTGGTGGTTTGAAAGAAGAAATTGCTCATTCTGTTAGGATGTTTAAACCCACAAGTTTGATTGATGTGTTCTGCTTGTCAAAATTGCAAGAAGCTGCTATGTCTGTGAATAAGAATAGATCTGCACCTTTACTAGCTACTCCTAAGACTCATGTAATGGGGGGTAATGGTAATAGAAATGTGGGTAATGGGTTTAGAAACAATCAATTTGTGCCTATGAATCATGTTAAGAATGTGCCAAACAGACCCTTTAAGAGATTGACACAACAAGAATTAGAGGAAAAAAGGTCTAAAAATTTGTGTTTCTATTGTGATCAAAAGTACATGCCTGGACATAAATGTAGTGGCCAACTCTATTCTTTGGAAGTGATAAGTCAGGAGGAAGATGTGAGTGAAGATGAAGATTTAGTGTTAACTGAAGAAGGTGTTAGTACTTATACTAGTTTGATTGATGAACCTCCATTGATTTCATTAAATGCTTTAAATGGTGTCAATACATATAGAACAATGAGGGTCAGGGGATATGTGAGAAAGAATGTGTTGCATGTGTTAGTTGATTCAGGAAGTACACATAATTTCTTAGATTTGACCACTGCTAAGAAATTAGGTTGTAAGGTTAGAAAAATTTGTCCATTGGAAGTGTCAGTAGCCAATGGCAATATGATGCAATGTTTATATGAGTGTAAAGATTTTAAATGGGAGTTTCAAGGAGTTACTTACACCACAGATGTGATGATTTTGCCATTGGGGAGTTGTGAAATGGTACTTGGCATTCAGTGGTTATCTACATTAGGGTGGATGAGATGTAATTTCAAGAAATTGATCATGGAGTACACTTATGAGGGTAGGAGAGTGGTACTCAGAGGGACTCAACAGACTACTTTGAAGTGGATGCAGGGTAAGTGTAAGACTGGTGAGAAACATATGGCAGCTGAGTTGTCAGCAATGACTGTGTATAACTACTCTGCTACATTGTTGCAAATGAATTCTGAGTCAAGTGATTCTAAGGAAGTTCAATTGCTTTTAGATGAGTTTGATGAAGTGTTTGAAGTGCCAACAGAATTACCACCCAAAAGGTCACATGATCACACCATTCCTCTTATGCCAAACACACCACCAGTTAACATTAGGCCATATAAACATCCACCTGGTCAAAAAGATGCAATAGAAGCAATGGTGAAGGAGTTGCTGGATTCAGGGGTGATAAGAAACAGTCAAAGTCCATTTTCATCACCCATTGTAATGGTTAAGAAGAAAGATGGTAATTGGAGAATGTGTGTGGATTATAGGCAGCTCAACAAGGCTACAATCAAGGACAAATTTCCCATTCCTGTGGTGGAAGAGTTAATTGATGAGCTCAGTGGATCTAAGTTTTTCTCAAAACTTGACTTGAGGTCTGGATACCACCAAATTAGGATGAATGAGGATGATGTGTTCAAGACTGCATTTAGAACACATGAAGGGCATTATGAGTTCCTAGTAATGCCATTTGGGCTCACTAATGCTCCATCCACATTTCAATCCTTGATGAATTCTGTGTTCAAAAGGTTTTTGAGAAAGTGTGTACTAGTTTTCTTTGATGATATTTTGGTATACAGTGATAGTTTGGAGTCCCACATCAATCATTTGAGGCAAGTGTTACAAGTGCTAAAGGATAATTCATTGTTTGCTAAGAAAAGTAAATGTGTTTTTGCTGCTAATAGTGTTGAATATTTGGGTCATATTATTTCTGATAAGGGGGTATCAACTGATCCAACCAAAGTGCAAGCTATGAAAGAGTGGCCAGTACCATTGAATGTGAAGCAGTTGAGAGGATTTCTTGGGTTGACTGGCTATTACAGAAAGTTTATTAGGAATTATGCAGTGATAAGTAAGCCTTTGACTGAATTAACCAAAAAGAATGCTTTTCAGTGGTCTAATGAGGCACAAGCAGCTTTTGAAACTTTGAAACAAGCTATGACTCAAGCACCAGTGTTAGCTTTACCTGATTTCAAGAAGGTGTTTACAATAGAAACAGATGCTTCAGGTGTTGGAGTGGGAGCAGTGTTACAACAAGAAGGGCATCCAATTGCTTTTCTGAGTAAGACATTGTCACCAAAGCATCAAGCTCTCTCCACCTATGAAAAAGAGTTTCTGGCAGTTCTCATGGCATTAGATAAGTGGAGGGGTTACTTGCTTGATAGACATTTCAAAATCAAAACAGACCACTTTAGTTTGAAATATTTGTTGGGGCAGAGATTGACTACTCCTTTTCAAGTTAAATGGCTTCCAAAGTTGTTAGGTTATGACTATGAGATTTCTTACAAGAGTGGATCTGAGAATGTGGTAGCAGATGCTTTGTCAAGGGTCTCAAGTGGGGCTGAATTGAATGCATTAGCTTTGACTTCCATAGCCTCAGATTTGTTGCAACAAGTTAAAGACAGCTATGTTCAAGATGGAATGTTGAACAAGTTAATTACACAGATACAAAACAATAGTTACAAGGAGGATAAGTATACTTTGGTGGATGGACTGATTAGAAGGAAGGGCAAGTTAGTGGTGGGAAGTGATTCACAATTGAGAAATACTATCATACAACACTACCATACTGATGCAATGGGTGGTCATTCAGGCACAACAGTGACTGTCCACAGGCTTAAAACTATGTTTTATTGGAAGGGAATGCATAAGATGGTCAAACAGTTTATTAGAGAATGTGATATTTGCCAGAGACAAAAACCTGATCTTGCTGCATACCCTGGTCTACTACAACCTTTACCCATTCCTGACAAAATATGGAGTTCAATTTCCATGGATTTTGTGGAAAGACTGCCAGTTTCACAAGGTAAAACAGTTATTTTTGTGGTGGTAGATAGGTTATCCAAGTATGCACATTTCATTGGGCTGCAACATCCTTTTACTGCATCAACAGTTGCACAAGCATTTATGGATAATGTGTATAGATTACATGGGTTGCCTGAGTCAATTATCAGTGACAGAGATAAAGTTTTTCTGAGTCACTTTTGGCAATCTTTGTTTAAAACCATGAAGGTACAGCTCAAACTATCAACTGCCTACCATCCTCAAACTGATGGTCAGACAGAAATAGTTAATAAATGTTTGGAGTGTTATCTTAGATGTATGACTGGGGACAAGCCAAAGGAGTGGTTGATGTGGTTGCCAATGGCTGAATTTTGGTATAACACCAACTATCATTCTTCAATCAACATTACACCTTATGAAGCAGTATATGGTCAACCACCACCATTGCATATTCCTTATGTACCTGGTGAAAGTGCAGTGGAAAGTGTGGACAGAACTCTACAAGCTAGGGAAGAAGCCTTGAAGATGATAAAGTTCCACTTGCAGAGGGCTCAAGACAGGATGGTTAATCAGGCTAATAAACATAGAAGTGAGAGGGTATTTGATGTTGGTATGTGGGTATACTTAAAGTTGCAACCCCACAGACAAGTTACTCTCAGAAGGGAACAACAACATAAGCTGTCATCCAAGTATTATGGTCCTTTTCTTATTGTGGAAAAGATTGGAACTGTGGCTTACAAGTTGGAACTACCAGTTGGAAGTCAAGTGCACCCAGTGTTCCATGTTTCTCAGCTTAAGTTGTGTAAGGGAAGTGCAAACAAAATGGGTATTTTGCCTCATTGTGGACCAGATGGATTGTTAACTGCTGAACCCATTGCTATTTTAGACAGAAAATTGGCCAAAGTCAACAACAAACCTGTGGTTTATGTGCTAGTTAAGTGGTCCAATCATACTGATGAAGATGCTACTTGGGAATGCTACAGTGATTTGCTCCAAAGGTTCCCTGACTTTGAAGAGCATTCTTGAGGACAAGAATGATTTGAAGGAGTGGGAATTGTTACGAGTAAAAGTCAAGTTCAACAATTCATAAAGTACAGGGACTTAAAGTGACAAGTTTAGAAGTTGTTAATAGTTTTGGCGCCAAAGTCTGTTAAACCACATCTTGTAGCCTTATAAGGCATACCTTTCCTATTGTCATTTTCAATCATCATTTTCATGTAATTTCTACTTCTGCTCTGTAACAACTCTGTAACCAACTCATCAATACAATAACAAACCATTTTCGAGTCTTGTTTCAATCTATAGATTCCTAATTGATTTGTTGCATTTGAAAGTGTAATTTCATTTCTTAATTGATTTCTAATTGCACGTTTCATCCATTTGATAGATCGAAAGCAGCATCATTAAGCTACGAATTTCCACTAAAATTTGGTAAAAACAGTAACTATATAGTAATTTGATCCAAACCCAAAATTAGTTTTTAAAAATAAATCAATGGAGAATGGACAATGGCTTGTTTATGAGACAAGTTTAATGGCTTAAAGTGTTATGATCAAGTTTCTAGTTTATTATAGCATATAAGGTCGTAGTTTGTCTGCATTTCTATTTCCTATGCCATGTGTCGATTTTAGTGTTCATGTGATTGTAGAAGTTTATGTCAAACTGAACAAAGTTTACCAGTTTTGGGGAAAATTTAAGGTTTTGCAGGTACTACAATACTACTACCCAAGAATTTCTCAAAGACTATATTGTTATAACATAAATGATCAAGCACCTTAGTTAGAAATGACCATACATGAAAAGAAAACAAATGGGTGACTTCATTGAACATAAATGAGACGAAATTTTCTACTGGTATTATGTTAGATGTTATTCATGTTGCGAGAACAAGCAGGCAATTAGGCTAGCGATATCAAACATGCATGAAAAGTTGCCTCAAGAATCAAGGTGATAGTGTGTTCGAGTCCCACTTGAGTCGAAGTGATTGCGTATTTGCTATTAAAAAAACTATATACGTCGCTACAATTTACAATTCGCTATTAAAAAAAAACTATATACATCGCTAGAATTTACAATTAGTTTGGTAACGATACTTTCACCTTGTTACTTGATATATTTTACACCATTTGCCGAGCAACACAAGAATCATGTGTTATTAACTTTAGTGTCCTTTGATATGATGTAAATCGTTAAATCAAGAAAACAAAAAGTGTTTGAAGATACATTGGACGTTAGATTTACCAATCATATGGTCCGTAACACACATCCACATAAAAAAGAAAGCAATTTAGTAACATGTTCACCTTAAATTTATCATTTCACAAAGGTTGCAAACTAGACAAGAGCTTGGTTTAAAAATGCGCGCATCATTGCGCAAATTGCAGGCATCATTGCATTGCATTTGAAATTTCGCATTATGGGGCCTAATGCAAGGGCATCCTAAATTGCATTCGCATTAGACCGCAATTTACCGCATTTGTCTAATGCTAGCCATGGCCGCAATTGTCGCAATCTAGAATTTAGGTCATTTTTATAAAAAATAAACCATATAAAAGAGATCCAAGTATTTAAATAGGATTTTTAAGATAGAATTTGTTAAAAGACGTACAAATAAAACATAACAACGAAAATATAGTATATTGCGTTTTCAAATTATGTATTTTACAAATGAATTATTGGCCTAATTTCAATATCCTAGTAACTTATTTTGTAAGTTTATTGCATTTACTTGGTACTTGAAAGAATATACTACGTATAAATAATTTCGTGCTTTTTTTAATACTAAACACAATGTGTCTAAATTGCGCTCGCATCGCGCATCACGCATTGGCTTTTGGGACCTTTAGCGCATCGGATCGCAAAACGCAATTTTAAACCAAGGACAAGAGAACATAACACAATGTAAAAGTTAGATGTTTGTATCCCACATCGTTTGATTGGAGAAAAGTGTCATGAAAGGGATCCTTATAAAACAGAAGCCAAACACCAAGTGGAGCAGTAAATGTTATTGGCATTTTAGTATGATAACTTCATACTTCTCTTTTGTCTAATTACTAGTTTTAATACTTTGTTACTCCTTTCTTTTCCAAACTTCCAATGAGTTTTATTTGATAAAACTTTGTTGTAAGTTTTGGAGAAAAAAAGATAGAAGAATATTAAAATTTGTTTCTAAATAAGTTTAAATTTTAGATTAATACAATAGTCCTCTTTAATGAAATTTTTTTTAAATTCAAACAGAAAATTTAATTCATTGATTAAGTATCTAAGTACACGTTTATTTTGTTCTTTAATGGAACAAGATTGCATGACAATATATAAAAGTATAAAACCATGACACTTTATTGCACCCCTTATTGGATCTTTTCATGCTACGGTCTGAAAATTGGATCGGACCGGACCGAAACCGGTTTGGCCCAACACATTATACCGAGGACCGGACCGAATTGTTCGGTTCATGTTTGGGTTGGTCTGGTCTGGTTCGTCGATCGATTCGGTCAAACAAAGCATAATGTCCGGTTATACGTAAGACCGAATTGAGGACCGAAAATGATTAAAAAGGTGGACGAGGACCGGACTGAAAAACATTCGATCCGGTCCAGTCAGGCCGGTTCAGGCCCTTTTTTGGTTCGGTCCAGTCCGCGGTCTATAATGCTAAACCATATTTAAGTAATTCAACTAGGAACCAAATATCGTGAACCACTTTGCCTTCAAATATTATTAAAAATCGTTTCATACCATAAATCTTTTTTTCTTGTTTATTTTCACATAAAGTAATGACTACACAGAATAGCCATAGTTGTCCATTACAGGGTGCGTGTATATTCTTAACTGTACACAGAATAGCCATAGTTGTCACCTGAGTTCTAATTTCCATACGTACGACGTCGTTTTACCTGCTGTTTTCCCGCCAAAAAAAGCCCAGGTGGTTGGCCTATAGTTTCGGTCTGTTTCTTTTGCCCAGTTGGCCCATAGTTTCGGCCTGTTTCTTTTGCTAGAGTATATCTGCCTAATTATAAGTATATCTGCCTAGTTATACAAGATATACACCTTTAAATACAGTTATACAGATACAAATGTGCAAATACAAAATACAAACGTATACTTTACAAATTACAAAGTATGGTCTGATGAAACGTGTCAATGATCAAGAGCCTTATCCTTGAGGTTTTCACCAAACCATGAGACTTTGTTGAGACTTTGTGGTAGATTTTCTTGCACAAGTACATGTAGTGAGTAAGGTGCATGTTTGGTTTGACTCCAAGCACTATTAGAACATTCCATTCCACCCTGCAAAAGCAGAAAATCTTCACAGTAAAGGAAACAAAATTGCACCAGAGAAAAATCATACTAGAGAAAAATCATACCAAAAAAATGCATCCAAAGAGAAGGCAGTGACACTTTCAAGAGGTTTGTGTGAGTTTTTTTTGTACACTCTCACTCCAAGCTACGCATGTCTTTTTAGCAAAACTAACGGAAAATTTAACTTCTTGATCAACTGACAAAAATACTTTCATTTTGTTCTTTAATGGTAAATAAGAGTGATTAAGAATGAGTGGCAAATCATCTCTTGAAATGTGTTCTTGATAGCAAAATTGCTCCTTTAACTAGCAGTATGACAAGAGTTATCTAAACATTGGATGACTCAAAGTTTTCGACTGGTATTATTACTTGTTATTCATATTTCATGAACAAAGCATGTATTTTGTCTAGCGATAAACATGCAATAGAAGTTGCCTCGAGGATTAAATTAAAGTGATGGTGTGTTCAAGTCCCATTAGAGTTAAATCCTATTCGAGTCAAGGTGATTGCGTATTCGCTATTAATTAACTATATACGTCGCTACAACTTTCAATTTTACACCATTTGCTTACAGAGACAACAACAATATGTTACAAACTTAAGTGCCCTATGATACGAAGTAAATCATTAAATCAAGAATACAAAAAGTGAATGAAGATACATTGGATGTTAGATTTACATATACTATGGTTAGGGGTGGAAACGAGCCGAGCCGCTCGTGAAAAGCTCGGGATCGGATCGGTAAAAAGCTCGAACGAGCCTAGCCTAAACGAGTTCGAGCCTAAGTTTGGGCTCATTTAATAATCGAGCTCGAGCTCTATACAAAAAAGCTCGAGTTGGCTCACGAGCCTAAACGAGCCCGAGAAATATATACGTATATTGTCTACACATATAAACGAGCTTAAAAGTAGTAAACGAGCTCGAGCCTTATGTAATTAACGAGCCGAGCTTCATTTTAACTTTATTTTCTTTAAAACATCATACAAATTAGTCGAGCCCGAGCTCGAGCTCGAGCTTGTGAAAAATTTCACGAGCTGAGCTCGAGCTTAAAATATTAGGCTCGAAACGAGCTCAAAATATTAGGCTCGAAACGAGTTCGAACTCGAGCTCGAGCTTTATATATATAAACGAGCCGAGCTCGAGCTCTCTCGTCTCGTTTTCACCCCTAACTATGCTTAGCAACAAACAAGCACATTAAAAACAAAACAAATTTCACAAACGTTGCAAAAAAGACAAGAAGCATAAACTAGATGTTTGTATACACTATCCCACATCGTTTGATTGAACCAAATGGCTAATAGAAGGATCCTTATAAAAAGAAACCAAACACCCAATGGAGTTGCATATGTTCTTGGCTGTAGTATCATACATTATACTTTTGCCATGTTAAATTACTAGCTTTAATATTTGGTTAATTTTTTTTCTTCTAGACTAGTACCAAATGTTCTTTTGATGAAAAATTGTTGTTAGTTTTGAAAGAAAAAAATCAAAAGGTATTAAAATTGTCACTAAATTAAAATTAAATTTTTTAGTTTGATTTGAAATCTAAATAATGTTTAAAGGTAGGAGGTGAGTTATTTTACATACTAAGTTTTTGTTACAAACTAAGGGACAAATCTCCACCATCCATCTAGTTTGATCTAATGGTGGGGATTAACATAAGATTTAATAAGACAACCTAAGTCCATGTTTTTTTTCTTGTCTTTTTTGTCTATCTTATTTATTCATTTTTTTTCCTTTTTTCTTTTCTTTCTTTTTTTATTCTTTTTTTTCTTTTTTTTTTTCTAACTTCACGTTTTTTCTATAATTCAATTTTTATTTTTTTTTCTAACTTCACGTTTTTTGTATAATTTTTTTTTTCTTTTTTTTTTTTTTTTTTTTTTTTTTTTTTTTTTACGTTTTTTTCGTTTTTCATACATATTCGTCGGTTTTTTACGTTTTCGTCAGTTTTCTTACGTTTTCGTTCGTTTTCATACATTTTCGTCCGATTTCATACGTTTTTGTCTGTTTTTTTACGTTTTCACTCGTTTTCATACGTTTTCGTCTATTTTCTTACGTTTTCACCCGTTTTCATACGTTTCGTCCATTTTAATACGTTTTCGTCCATTTTTATACGTTTTCGTCCGTTTTCTTACGTTTTCATCTGTTTTTGAATTTTTTTCATACGTTTTCGTCTGTTTTCTTACGTTTTCGCCCGTTTTCATACGTTTTCGTCCGTTTTCATATATATATATATTCGTCCATTTTCTTACGTTTTCATCTGTTTTTGAATTTTTTTCATATGTTTTCGTCCGTTTTCATATATATTCGTCCGTTTTCTTACGTTTTTGTCTATTTTCATACGTTTTCATACGTTTTCATCCGTTTTCATATGTTTTCGTCCGTTTTCATACGTTTTCGTCTATTTTTATACGTTTTCGTCCATTTTTATTCGTTTTCATATGGTTTCAATCTGTTTTCATTCATTTTCGTCCGTTTTTATACGTTTTCGTCCGTTGTCATTCACTTTAGTTCATTTTTAAATGTTTTCAAACGTTTTCATACCTTTCTGAATATCACAAGTGATATACTGTGATTATCAGAATATCACTTGTGATATTCAGAATATCGTGAGTGATATTGAATATCACTCGCGATATTCTGAATATCACAAGTGATTTTTAAAATTTTGTAACATGAAAATCACAAGTGATATTCAGAATATCGCAAGTGATATTCAAAATATTGCAAGTGATATCTGAATATCGCAAGTGATATTCTGAATATCACAAGTGATTTTCAACAAATGTTCTGTGACATGAAAATCGCAAGTGATATTCAGAATATCGCAAGTGATATTCTGAATATCAAAAGTGATATTCTGAATATAAATCACAAGTGATATTCAGAATATTACAAGTAATTTCACGCTTTTTTTAATTCACGTTTTTTCAAAAGTGATATTTTGAATATCACTCTGAATATCACTGAATATCACAAGTGATATTCTGAATATCACAAGTAATTTTCAACAATTGTTCTGTAACATGAAATTCACAAGTGATATTCAGAAAATCACAAGTAATATTCTAAAATATTACAAGTGATATTCCGAATATCACAAGTGATTTTCAACTAATATTTTGTAACATGAAAATCACAAGTGATATTCTAAAATATCATATGTGATTTTCAACTAACATTTTGTAACATGAATATCACTTGTAATTTTCTGAATATCACTTGTGATATTCAAATTATCACTTGTGATTTTCGTGTTACAAAACATTAGTTGAAAATCACTTGTGATATTCAGAAAAACACAAGTGATATTCAGAAAATCACAAGTGATATTCTGAATATCACAAGTGATATTCCGAATATCACAAGTGATATTCCGAATATCACAAGTGATATTCCGAATATCACAAGTGATGTTCAACTAATGTTTTGTAACGTGAAAATCACAAGTGATATTCTGAATATCAAAAGTGATATTCAGAAAATTACAAGGTTATTCAGAATATTATAAGTGATTTTCACATTTTTTTAATTCATGTTTTTTTTCACTTTCTTACGTTTTCTTTTTTTTTTGTTCGTTTTCATACGTTTTCTTTCGTTTTCATACGTTTCTGAATATCACAATTGATATTATTAATATCACAAGTGATATTTTGAATATCAAAGAAAATCACTTGTGATATTAAGAATATCAATTGTGATATTCAGAAACATATAAAAACGGACGAAAACATATGAAAACGATCGAATACGTATGAAAGCGTAAAAACACGCCTGGAAAGGGACAAAAACGTATGAAAAATTGATGAAAACGGACGAAAACGTATAAAAACTGCTGAAAAGTATGAAAACAGGCGAAAGCGTCTGAAAACAGACAAAAATACATAAAAACGGACAAAAATGTTTATAAACGTATGAAAACAGATAAAAATAGATGAAAGCATATAAAAACAGACGAAAACGTCTGAAAACAGACGATAATGTAAAAAATTGATGAAAACGTATAAATACTGCCGAAACGTATGAAAATAGACGAAAACGTTTGAAAACAGACAAAAATGTAAAAAAATGGATGAAAACAAACAAAAACGTATGAGTATCACCGAATATCACTTGTGATATTCAGAAACGTATGAAAACGTCTAAAATTGGCCAAAAAAATTGAAAAACGGATGAAAACCTATGAAAATGAATGAAAATGTAAGAAAACAGACGAATATGTAGGAAAAAGGACGAAAACGTCTAAAAACGGACGAAAGCATAAAATAATGGAGGAAAACGTATGAAATCAGACGGAAACATATGTAAACATATGAAACCGGATGAAAACGTATAAAAACGGATGAAATCGTGTAAAAACGGATGAATACAAATAAAAATGGACGAAAACGTATATAAACGTATGAAAGCAGATAAAAACGTCTGAAAACGTATAAATACTGCCGAAACGTATGAAAATAGACGAAAACGTTTGAAAACAGACAAAAATGTAAAAAAATGGATGAAAACAGATAAAAACGTATGAGTATCACCAAATATCACTTGTGATATTCAGAAACGTATGAAAACGTCTAAAATTGGCAAAAAAAAATGAAAAACGGATGAAAACCTATGAAAATGAATGAAAATGTAAGAAAACAGACGAATATGTAGGAAAAAGGACGAAAACGTCTAAAAACGGACGAAAACATAAAATAATGGAGGAAAACGTATGAAATCAGACGGAAACATATGTAAACATATGAAACCGGACGAAAACGTATAAAAACGGATGAAATCGTGTAAAAACGGATGAATACATATAAAAACGGACGAAAACGTATATAAACGTATGAAAACAGACAAAAACGAATAAAAACGGATGAAAACGTCTGAAAACGGACAAAAACGTATAAAAACGGATGAAAACGTATGAAAATGGACAAAAATGTCTGCAAACATATAAAAACTGACGAAAACGGATAAAAACGTCTGAAAACAGACGAAAACGTAAAAAAAACGGACGAAAACGTATAAAAACGGTAAAAAACGTCTGAAAACGGACAAAAACGTCTGAAAACGTATATAATCATGTGAAAACAGACGAAAACGTAATAAAATGAGAAAAAATCGTGAATTTATTTAAAAAAGAAAAGCTTGACTTATTTAAAAAAAAAAAAAAAAAAAAAAAAAAAAAAAACGTGAATTGAAGGTGTAACGTTAATTGGAAAAAAGAGAAAAAAAAAATAAAGAAATAAAGAAAGAAAGTAAATAATAAAAAAGACAAAAAAAAGGAAAGAAAAATACATGGACTTAAGTTTCCATGTTTAATCTTAGGTTAATCCCCACTATTAGATCAAACTAAATGGATGATGGGGATTTGTCCCTTGGTATGTAGAAAAAAACTAGTTCACAAAAGAACTTTTCTCTTAAAGGTAGATACACTTTTATTTTGTTATTTAGTGATTAAAAATTAAAGGGACATGAATTTTTGATATGTTTTTTATAACAAAATTGCTCAGAGTATTATGAAACTAGCAATGATCGATCATCAAATCGATCTTTGACGTTATTTTATCTTTTCATGCTTTAAGGGTAGAACTAATTAAACTATGAACCAAGGTTTTCAAGATCGGGATCTTACTCAGGATCGTTTTCATCTTTGCAAAATCGTGATTGTAAGATCAGATCGGGATCTTAAGATTCTACTATAATGTCATTTTCTTAATAATTTTGTAATATTATACAAATTTACAAATTATTATATATCATAAAAACAAAATTATATGAATGTTCCATCGAATAGTTGTCCTAAATTATGATTATGAAATGTTTAATAAGATTTACATATTGTTTTTTAAATTCTACAAAAAAAATAATCCAGAAATTTGCAGTTTTTTAGTTTGTTATCCGAGAAAAGTAGGATCGGATCGGATTAAATCTTAAGATCCTATGGTCAAGATCGAGATCCTATAAAATCTTAAGCTTTCAAAGATCCTATGTAAGATCCGAATCGTTTTTGCTTTACAGTATCGTAAAATTGTAAGATCCTAAGATCAGGATCGAGATCCTGACAACCATGCCATGATCCAAATATCGTAAAGCAAAACAAAAGCAACTTAGTTCACTGTATAAACTACGTAGTATTCATATTATTCAAATAGTTTTTCATAGTTAATGAACGAAACCACTTTACCTTCAAATATTATTCTAATAGTTTTTTGCTGAACTATATGAACAATGATTTGTTTATGAGACAAGTTTAATGGCTTAAAGTGTTGATGATCAAGTTTCTATTTTACTTTAGCTTAAGGTTGTTTGTACTTCAACCTCGTTTGTCATGTGTCTATTTCTGTGTTCATGTTATTATAGAAGTTTATGTTAAACTTGAAGAAAGTTTACCATTTTTGGCGAAAATGTTAATGTTTTGCAAGTACAACAATACTTCTATCCAATAATCTCTCAAAGACTATATATCGTTATAACATAAATGATCAAGCACCTTGGTTAGTAAATTTATAAATCAAGTACTACAATACTTCTATGCAATAATCACGTGTTACAAACTTATAAGTGTCCTATGATACAAAATAAATTTATAAATCAATAATACAAAATGTGTTACTTTAAGGGTGTGTTTGGTTCGCAGTATGTTTTGAAAGGAATTGTAATCTGTCAAAGGAATTGTAATTTGAATGAATTGTAATTCAAAGAGTTGAAATGTGTTGTAATTGTAATGTGTTGGAATTGTAATTGATGTATTCTGTCAATTTGTTTGGTTGGATCTCAACGTAATTGTAATTCAAAAGGAAAAAAAAAAAAAAACTTAATATTAATAATAATAAATAATAATAATAACAATAAATATTAACAATAAATAATAATAATAATAATAATAATAATATAAATATTAAAAATAATAATAATTTATTATTATTATTATTATTATTATTATTATTATTAAAATAATAAAAAAATAATAATAATAACATTTTATTATTATTATTATTATTAAAATAATAAAAATAAAAAATATATTATTATTATTAAAATAATAAAAATAAAAAATATATTACTATTATTATTATTATATTATTATTTTTATTCTTAAACTAATAAAAATAATAATAATAATAAATATTATTATAATTATTATATAAATATAATAAAGATAATAATAATAATTATTATTAGTATTATATAATTATTATTATTTTAATATTTATATTAATTATTATTATTATTATTATTATTATATAAATATTTATTATTATTATATAAATATTATTATTTTATAATAATAATAATAATAATAATAATAATAATTCTGAATTACAACGTAATTCAAAACTTTCCATCCAACATTCTATGTAATCTGAATTACGTCCATTGATGTAATTGTAATGGCTGAATTACAATTACAACGCAAACCAAACAGCCTACGTAATGTAATCTGAATTACAATTTCATCCATTCTGCGAAACAAACACCCTACGTAATGTAATCAAATTACAAATACATCCAATTACATCGGATTACGGCGAACCAAACACCCCCTAAGATACATTGGACGTTAGATTTACGTATCCTATGGTTAGTAACACACTCACATAGTAAAAACGTAAAAATTTAGAAACGTACTCACCTTAAATTAATGGAATAATTATTATCCCACATCGCTTGATTGAAGCCAATGGCTAGTAGAAGGATTCTTATAAAGTCAGAAGCCAAACATAGAATGACTAGTACATATTCTTGGTGTGATAACTTCATGCTTTTGTTCTAATCACTAGTTTTAATATTTTGTTACTTTTTCTAATTTTATTTGCAAATTAATGAAAATTTGCTGATAATTTTGGATGAAAGATAAAAAGGTATTGAAATGGGTTCTAAGAAAGATGTAAATGTTAGTTTTGAGTTAAAATGTGTTTTTAACGACCATCAACAACTATTTGATTGGGGAAATTCCAATACAACATGTATCAAGCAGGTTTTAACTTACAACCATTAATACAAGCCTTTTAGTAAAACTATCTAAAATTCAAGGCATCTTTTTAGTATCTAAAATACTCTTTTAGAAATATTTAATGGGAAATACACGTTTATTTTGTTCTTTATGGTTAATAAGATTGGTAATGACAAATGAATTCTCGATATCGGGACAAACCTACATGGTAGTCAGGTGTGACACGAGCCAACTCAATTGTGAGTCACGAAGTGCAATTGTTTTATGAAAATTGCCCTTTTTACTGAAAAATGTGTTTGATGATACATTTGACGTTAGGTTTATCAATCTTATAGTGAGTAACACACTCACATAAAAAAGAAAGAATTTAGTACTCGTAGCATGTTCACCTTAAATCTATCATTTTCACAAAGGTTGCAAACTAGACAAGAAAACATAAACCGAAGCAACAATAAAAATATCAGTACAATGTAAAAGTTAGATGTTTGTATCCCACATCGTTTGATTGGAGAAAAGTACCATGAGAGGGATCCTTATAAAATAAGAAGCCAAACACCAAGTGGAGAATTACATGTTGTTGGCTTTTTTGGTATGATAACTTCATACTTCTCTTTTGTCTAATTACTAGTTTTAATACTTTGTTACTTTTTTCTTGTTCTTAGTTCTTGCAATGAGTTTTATTTGATAAAACTTTATTGTAAGTACTAAGAAGAAGGTAAAGATAGAAGAATATTAAAATTTGTTTCTAATTAAGTTTAAATTTTAGATTTAGATTGTATGTAATAGTCCTCTTTAATGAAATAATTTTCAATTTCAAACAGAAAATTTAATTCATTGATTTAGTATCTAAGTACACTTTTATTTTGTTCTTTAATGGTAAATAAGTTTGCATGAACATATAATATTTCATTTTAATGCACGAAACCACTTTGCCTTCAGATACTTTATCTAAAATCGTTAGACCATATATATTTTTTTCTTCTTTATTTTCACATAAACTAATAGATTCTTTTTGTTACGGAGTATAAATGATGCAATAACTCTTGCAATGTATTTGAGAACATCGACTTGATTCATATTTTTGTAAGTAATTTTTTTTTTTTTTTTTTTTTGAAAAGCAACTTTTAGATTAAACAAAAAGAGAAAATGATTCCAATAATTGAAGAAAAATGTAGATTCGATCTGCGTTATTAATAACTGGAGTTTGTTACTGTAAATGAATGTATCTAATCTATTTTGTCATTATAAGATATTATATTATAATAATATAACTGATTATAAAATTCTTTGACTAACGTATATATTTTCTAAAACGCGTAGTATTTAATAAATACTACGCGTTTTAGAAAATATATAAGTTAGTCAAAGAATTTTATTTATTTGTTACTTTGTTAGTTTTAATAAAGATCTTGATTAAAACTAACAAAGTAACAAATTCTATATACAAAAATTAGCACATTACACGAGTTAAACGGGTTAAATAGGTTAGCGGGTCGACCCGTTTAACCTATTTAACCCGTATAATTAAATATAAATAAATTATAGTTTAAGAAAAAAAATCTTAATCGGGTTGGCGGGTTGACCCGTTTATTTTATTCTCAACCCAAACCTGACCTGTTTAATAAACGGGTTAGATATGTCGACCCAAAACTGACCCAAAATTTATTTAGCTCAACCCGAACCTATTAATTTTCGTGTCGGTTTCAGGTCGGGTTTCGTGTCGGGTCAGAAATTGCCACCCCTAGTATTTATGTACCATAAAAATCAAGATCTTTATTAAAACTAACAAAGTAACAAATAAATACAATTTCAAAAAAATATTTCGATGCCATTTTTATGCAAGAAATAACTTCAGTTATCTTTTTCCCCCAATATATATACATACATCTAATGCAAGCCATCATCATCTACAGAAAATGGTGAAATATATAAACATGAAATTCATTATTGTTCTTCTAATGGTTATGGCCACAGTTGCATTCGCAACTAGAGGTAAATATTTTATGCATACAAATTTTGTATAGGATTTCAACGCGAAAATTATATCGTTGGTCTTAGTAATTTAACGTAGCTAATTCCGTGTTAAACCGGCATGTAGCAATTTCAACTTGTGTCTCGTTGAAGGTTGAACTAGAACACTTTGTTTTACAAGTGAAATGTTGCTTCAGCCAGTTTTGTCAAACATAGCCATAGAAATACGGTGTATTATGTTTAGATCAATGACATATCCACGTTGCTTATGTTATTATGTCCTTAATTCTAATGTTCGTTATGGCAGGTTTGGAGCCTAACTGGGATGGTAAAAAATATTGCTCAAATATGGTGTGCAAATTGGGAACCGGAGATGTGTTTTGCACAGCAGATTGCTCCCCTCGCGGTTGGACTCATGGTCAATGTATAGACATCGCTAATGAATCTGATGGGAAAGGCTACTGTTGTTGTTGGACTCCTTGAACTCATACAAACCCGAACCATTTGGTTTTGGGGCTATGGATTATCGGTCTTCATTACTCTTTTATTATTGTAATTTTTTCGGGAATGAATGAATAAATGGTCATTTTTGGATACTGGGGCGTTAATATTGTTTGTTTGCAGTTTCACGAAGTAAATGTTTGTAATGACTAACTGTTAAAATGGATTGAAAAATGAACAGTGTGTGTATATATATGCACAGTGCTCAAGCTTTACATTTTAACCGTCATAAATGGTAAACTCCGAAATACTAACTTTACAACACAAAACAACCAACGTCCGGAACACTTTACCATTGAAGGGGCAAAAATGCTATTTACCATCTTCCTTTTTTCCAGATTTAAGTTCGCGTGAAAGCAAGACTAACCCAATGGTAGCAAAGCCAGACAAAATCGTTGATCCATAGAAGAGAACAAGTAAAGTTCCTCGCAAAGACTACACAAAATGAAAAGATAATTCAGCACAAGGGCAAGAAGGGTTTAAAAGACTGCTTTGCATACCTTTGATAGGTCAAAGTGTCAAACGGGTAAATATAAAAGGGAGCAGTTCAAACGGGTTAAACGGGTCAAAAGTGACCCAAAGTGATTGTTTACAAAAATATGATGATTTTGGACGAAAGTGTTTCAGGTCAACCTGGAGTCATCATTATATGTTTATAACCATTGCTTCAAAGGTTACCCTATTTAAGAAAGAATCATAGTACCTTGGCAATCAACAAAGCGTTTTCATTTGCATACTGGAATGTGCTCTCGGGTATATTCTGAATGCCTTGACTTAATTCCCATGAAATAATCCTGAACATTTCATAGTTCAAGGTCATCCAAAGCTATAAAACCCTTTCGCATTACAAGTATGAAACAAAATTCAGATAAGAAAATTACCCATATACAAAGCCAATTGCTGCACCGATGTAAGCTTTCTCTCGTGTTAATTCAATTTGAAGCTCTCCAAACTGCAAAAATTATCACAAATGTTGTATGGCCACAAGATATTTTGTCAAATTTTCATTGGGTATACAGATTAATAGAGTACCTTGAACATCCGGGTTTCCTCTTTCGGCCCTCCGCCGGTTTCATCAACTACGGGAGTGGCCGACAAAAGCTTCCCGATTGATATCATTGCTTTGGAAATCTACACCAATACAAAATTACCAATAAGAAACTGTATCCTCTCATCTAATAAACGTTATATTTTGACACAAATGCACTTTTTGTAAGTACTTTTGTCATTCTAATTTCTTACAACAATATCAAAAGATTTGGACAAAAAATGTTTCAGGTCAACAAACACACCTTTTTCGAGCCATGCCTAAAAAACCCATCGTTAACCCGTTATGCAAACCGCCCCCACCTCACCCCACTCATGCTTGCAACATGAAATTAATTAAAGATTTTAGGGGTTACCCTTTGTAGTTCACCTTGACCATATTGCCCCATTGACTGAAACCTTCTTCCAGCAGAGGTCAAACGTGTGCCGAGGGCTATTCAGTAAACACCAATAACAACTAAATCAGCTTAAGGCGAAGCTCGTGTGCCAATGAACATATATGCAAAGATTTTGCTTTTACTCTTGCCTGATTTGTTGTTGCTGGTTAAAGAGCTGAACAGTACAGGTAAATTGTTGACCAAAGCTGTTGAAGTCGATGTATCTGCCGTCTCCCATGCTCGAGATATGTTTAATAACATCATTCCCAGCTCTTGTCCGCACTGACGAAAATTTTCAATTAGGTGAGTTCACGCAAGCATATGCACTTAGTATCATTTACAACATGTTGTAACAAACACACAATTTTGACTTCAAAAGTCAAACCCTTGCATAGCAAAGTATGTAAAACTAGCGCAATTTACTATTTCTAGTTTCAAACTTTACTAAAATGAAGCTTGCAAGTCATGTAAACTTACGACTTTATGTCCTTTTTCTTTCTACGTCTACAAAGCAATTATCTCAAACAAGTCGAGGATATACAATAGTACAGATAATAGATAACTGAAATAGTGAACTAACAAACGCATACGTTAATATCTCTAACAATACTTTAACATAACCGTTGCATTAGTCCTCGAAAAATTCACATCCATTGAGTTCTTTGTAACAATGGAAAAAAAATTAAAAAAAAAATCCTAGACATACATACATAATTCTTGAGCTAAAAAAGATTTAAAAAATCCTAACCTGCTCCAACACTGGTCCATTCGAGAGATCAAACGCAGCATCATTGAGCTACACAGTTTATAAGTCACACGAGTAAGAACAATCACAATAAAGCAAGATCCATGAGACATAAATTAAATGATTAACTTTAGCCTGTTCAAAGACAATGTAGAGTCTCACTAACATCTAGACGAAGATCACTAGGAAGCTGCGAAAAGTAATCAGGTGGAAGATTGAAACTATCCTGCAAACCAAATATAACTACATTCATTCTCTTATATAAAAACATGTATCAAAACCAATCAACAAAAGCAGCGTTAGATTTTATTGTCCATGTACTTAACTAAATGCATCTGTCCTGCAAAACCACACATAATTACGGGGGCGTTTTGGGATTGATTAATTAAATGTGCTTATCTGCTGACTGCATTTTGAAATAATCAGTTTAAGAGTTTAGGCAGCGGGGGTTTAGGATTGTTAATTAGTACAGCAAATTTTTTGAAATAAGCAAAAGCATGTAATCAGTTGTCACAAAACACTGTTTGGATTTGCTTCTATTGTCACCGAACATAATAATTAGATAAGCAGTTATCTGAGTGTTTAGCAATAATATTACTAATCTAAGGATTCAAAAGGTTAGATAATCATAATCATAAAAGCAAGTTGTATATACCATGCCAAAAATATTATTCAAATCTTTATTTTACCCTCAAATAAGCACATAAAATTAGGCCAGAAGTAACCATCAGCATTTTTGTTCCTATTCAAACACTTACACAACTCTGTTATATCAAGACATTATGAATTCTATAAGCAGATGAACACAGTTTTAGTGTAGCATATATAAAAAGCTTCTAAAGATTTGGCATAATCTATCCAACACAATGCCGTGCACTATGTTTTGATACAACATAAGCTTTTACGCGATGTATAGCAGGGAGTTTGGGAAAGCTTATTTACACAACTTATGCCTATCGATAACAGCAACTTATTAGCTTATCCATAGTGTTTGGGTTGGTTTATCAACTTATTTTAGATATAGGCTAAGCTTATTTTAAAGTTCTTAACAGCTTATTGTATTATGGTAGAGCTAATAAGCCATATGAAGGTGTTTAGCTAAGCTTCACTAAATAGGCTTATCGGCTTACTTCAGATATAAAGGAGGGAGCAGCTGATTTTGTTTAATAGGCTTTTTGGTAAAGTATAAGCTATTTCAAATAAGCTAACCCAAACACCCATCTACTGAAACACCTTAATCAAGCTGTTGTAACACCCCTAAAGCCGAAAGTACTACTCACGTACTCTTCCCGTTTCAACTAAAAACCATTGTGGAAGAATACTAGTAGCCAATCACTTTAACTTATAAAGGGCTGAAATGTCTTATCTTCTAGTGATGTGGGACGATTAGTGCTCTATCCAAAGTCCAAACACAAGCAAAGGTATAAAACCTGACTGTTTGAAAAGGCTTACCCAATTTCCCAACTATCTAAACAGCTAACCACTCAGGGGTGGCCTAATGACAGAACACTTGTGACTATCATCATCACTAAAATGTGAGAGGTCTCAAGCTCAATTACTGCTAGCTGCAAGCAACCCTTAAGTAGCCACACAGTGCTTCTATCCAAACACAACTGCTTATCAGATGCCTCAAAACATTACAAGCTTGAACAAGCTGTTTTCTAGTAGCTTAATTGGAAAAAAGCTTCTACTTATTTGATATAAGCTTATAAGGTCTAAACCTATCCAAACACTATCTTGTGCATTTATACAACATATGCTCAAAAGCTATTCTTATAAGCTAACGCAAAAAACTGTTTCAAATCAGCTCAGCTTATTTGAAATAAGCTAGTCCAAATCACCTAAACAGTATCTCTCAGTACAAACACTTAAGGGGGTGTTTGGAATTGCATCTATTTCAGCTTATGCTTACAAATAAGCACCTACTAATGTGCTGATACAAAACTGCTGATACAAATAAGCATAAAAATCCCAAAGAACAAAAACCCACATTCAAAATCACTTAATTATGAAATCTTACAGCAAGTTCTTGAAGTAGGAATTGTGGGTCAGGTGGGTCAAGTGATTTAGGTGAATCAGATGATGATGATGATGATTCAGTCACTGCATTTCTTGCAAAAGGTTTTAAATTTGAAATCTGCTTTTTGGGCTTCAAGTTCAGAGACGGAATCTTGTACAGATTACGCGGAGATCGCGGCGAAGGAAGTGGTCGAAAAAGAAGCCAAGAAGAAGACGACATTTGTGTGGTGTGTGTGTGAGAACTGAACATGTGACCGTTTTGTTTGTTAATGTTTATGTCCTTGTTTTTTAAAATGTTACTTCACTTTTCCGGATGTCTTAAAATAATTATCTTGTTCGTTTAAAAGGCCAATGCATAAAGGTATCTCGATTAAGGTTAATTATAAGTTTAGGTACTTAACTTTTTTTCTTTCAAGGTATTGAAATTAATTTTTTGTGTAATAGAAGGTTTTCTTTGACTTTTCAAAAGCGATTATCGAGCATAATTTTAGCTGAAATGACTTTTAAGTGCTCAATTATGACGATATATCACATTAACTAACAAATTCAGCTGAGAAAAAAATGATCGATAACATTTCTCAAAAAGTCGAAAAAACCTTACATTGCACAAAAAAATAACTTTGATACCTTAAATTGAGTAATTAAAATTCAAATTAACCTTAAGTGTGATACATTTTAATAAGATTAGCCCTTTTTTAAAATGTTACTTCACTTTTCCTAAATTATATATAATAATTGTCTCTTTCTTGTCGCAATTAATCATAAAAGAGTTTAGTGAGGGAAGATGATATTTGAGTGGTTGAATAATGTAGTATGTGTGAAGATGATATTTGATTAGTTGAACATTGCAATATTCTCACTTTTATTGAATTGTGTGAATTTTGTTTGAGAAAAAAGAATATTACAGAGTAGTTACTTGCGGACATGTTGGGTTTAATGCTTTATTTTTGTATATCTCATATCTAACCCGACCTAGAAATATGATGGAGATAAGTTTATTAAAATAGGTGAAAATATCAAATAAAAAGATCTTTTGTCATGAGAAGTGTAAAAAACCTGAAAAGAAAATACAAATAAATTTTAAGTTTTTTACACAAGATAGGTGTTGATACAAAAGTTGGGTGTTCCTGGTTTGGGCTCTTGCTCTCGTACCAATTCGCTTCTTATGCTTGAAACCTGCGCACTAAGAAAATAAGCAAACACCGTTAGGCTTATCGTGGGATTGTCTCCCACGATTATCCTCAGGCGTGAGAGTAAGTAATCGGTTTTAGGGTTCTCGTAAAGAGTTTAGGGTATGTGAATCGTATCTTTAATGAGAATTATGTCATTCCTTATATAGGCGCAGAATCCTTGTAGGTTTCGTGCTCCTTACGTTTTGCACACGTGGTGCTTATCCGGGTTAAGGATATCTATTCCGTAATTAGAAGATCCTTATCCATGCCCGGGTAGTTTGGTTGGGCTTGGGTCTACGTGAGCCCAATCCCATTATCAATGCGGCCCAAGTTATAATAGTCCACTCATGGTGGTTTTGGGCCCTTAGTGATGTTTATCATTTGGGCTCGTGACCCAAATATAGACTATACGTCATCATGTCCCCCCAGTCTAGTGTGCGCGGCTCATAGCCGCGGATGCTAGACTAGTCAGAACAGCGGTAAGCGTGGCGGGACAAATTTAGAATTTTGCCGCCCAATATGAAGAAATATGTATCTAGTCCAAGATATTTCAAAATAGTGCCTCGGAAAACGGGGGGTGTGTCCACGTGTTCCTTGGAAAACGGGAAAAAGTGCATGTACCGTTTCGGATTCCAGCCACACGTTTTATGTGTGGGATCCATGTGGCCTTCATCTAGGGTTTTTTGATTACCTATATAAGAGTCACCGCCTCCTTTTACCAAAAACACACAGTAAAAACACACATTCACCATTGCACATTTCTTCAAAGCGTTTTTCAAAGAAATCAACTGTTTTATTAGGTAATTGCGCGTGCGCCTCTTAGTAGATCTTTATACTGTAAAAATGGTTGCTCAGTTGGATGAGTTTCGCTCTGCGATGAATGAGGATGACGTTCGTCAGTTCTCATCTGATTACTTCATTCCTCTGGATGTGCATCCAAAAGCTCCGGACGTTGATGCGTGTATTGCCGATTTCCCCGAAGGGAAGATAGGGCTATACACGCGCTTCTTTGAGTATGCTAACTATCGCGTACCAATATCTGTATTTCTTAGCAACGTGCTCAATTTCTATCACCTTCATATCTCTCAGCTGCACTGTATAGGTGCGGCGAAGATATCAAACTTTGAAGTAAACTGTCGTTTACTTGCAATAAACTGTCGTTTACTTGCAATAAACCCAACTGTCGACCTATTCCGCGCGTTTTACCACACAACGTGATCGCATGGATGGGTATCCTTTGCGAAGCACGCGGGGAGCCTTCAGTGTTATACCGATAAGGTAGGTTCCTTGAGGCACTGGAGGGAATATTTTTTCTGGGTAGATGATATGGTGTTTCCTTCACCATTTGAGTTTTATACTCAAGAGACTCTGCCGAGGGATGGGCGCCCCGCACCCGGTTCGTATAGCTTGGCAGATGCGCAGACTAATGATGTCAACCGCATCCCCATTAACCCTTATCCTGAGGAGTTTTTGGTACACATGGGGTTGAGTCGCAACTATTTCCTTGGTGCTGACGAGGTGCCAACCTTCATTGATGAGGAAGGCGGGGTTGGGTGTTCATCCCTTTTAATTGTTTGCTTCAAATAATGTAGGTTTTCCGTATGCGCACTTGTAATAACTAACCTGTTTTTTTATTTGTTGATGTGTTGCGCAGAGATGGATTTGTTTGCGGTTGTTAAGCTTGAGAAGCCGAAACAGGTGACTGTTGGCGTGCGCCCTCTGAGGGAGAACGAGCAACCGCTCTTGGAAGCAACTGCGGGGCATCTGACTGTGTTGGGACCAGTTGATCATGAAGATTCGCCCCCTCTTCTTGTGACGCCAGTGCAGAGTGTGGCTCCCACTATGGAGCCTGCACATGTGGAGGAGTTACAAGCGGAATCTTCTGACAGCGTAGAGGTACTGAAGCCTGAAGTGGTGGCGCAGAATCTAAAGCGCAAAGGAGAGGCTGGTGGCAGTGGTACTTCCAAGAGGAGGCGCCATCTGATCGCGGATGTGGAGTCATCCGCAGAGGATGACACATCCGCTTCTGGCGCGGATAAGGAGGCTGCAAAGGCTTCTCCGCTTCTGTAAGTGATATTCTTCACGCTTTATATATTTATTATTACTTGTCGTAATATGCGCTGACTTGCTTCTTTATTCGTTGTAGTGACCATGCTTCGAAGGATGATGCGGCCTTTGTGGAGAGTATGGTCCCTCCGCAGAATGAAAACAAGGAGAAGGGAGTGAAGGTGGCTGAGGACGTATCTGCGCAGCAACTGTTGGTGGAGTTAGTTGCTACTGCTAAGCGTCAAACTGAGCTAGTTGCTCTGTTGAAGACGCGATACGTCGGGGAGAGTAGCACTCTTGCCTAGAAAGATGAGGAGATAGCTCTTCTCCGTGCGCAGCTGGCTGAAGCACAAGCGGAGGTGGGGTCCTTCAAGGCGCACGCAGACAAGGTCACTAACGAGAAGTTGACCGCGATGGCTGAGCTGCAGCAAGCGCGCGGGGACCTGCATCAGTTTAGGGCCAACCTTACCTGGGCGGTAAGGTATCTTAAGGAGAAGAAGGAGGAACATTTTGCGAACATTAATGAGTTCAAGTTGCGTATGGAGAAGATTATTCAGTTGCAGGAGGAGAAGCTGCGTGGCCTGAGCATAGACTATGATGAGGAATTATACCCTCACCTGATGTCTACCATAGCTGAGCGCAGGTACGTCCTTACATATTTTCCTGCAGTGTTGCCTTATTATATTTGTTGGTTTGTCTCTTCTAATGCAAGTTGTTTTTGTTGATGTTGGTGGTTGATCAGTCATGGACTGCGCTTGGCTGCTATGGGCACCTTGGGGTCTCCAGAGGTGTTGGAGACCTTTGGAAAGGTGGTGCAGTGCGCCGTGGAGCGTGGGAGGGCGCAAGCTATGGTGGAGCTCCATGAGGCAAAGGCGTTGAACGTGGCACTGACTGAGGTGCCTGGCTACAACGCAAGTGCTTATGACGAGCTGATGCAGGCCATGGAGGGGATGAAGCTGCTTGAGCTTCCCCATATTGCACGGCTGAAGCGCGACCAGGATAACCCCATAAAGGTAATTATGGAGGGGTTGACCCTGGGGCGCCATATCTTGGAGGATGCAGAGGCGCAACCAGACTACTTTCTCAAGCCTGACGAGTCGCAGCTGCAGGTTCCTGTTTTTGTACAGCCACGTCATATGCTGAATCCTTTTGCTCTTGAAAAGGAGATCCCTCTTAAGGAGGTGTTGGAGTTGCACGCAGAGAGGGTTGCCAAGAAGAAGGGTATTAAGGGCAAAGCCGTCTTATACGGTGTGGGTGCTGTGCATATTCCCAGGTCAGATGGGATTCCTGTTAGCGTAGCGACCGTATCGCCTAAGGATGCGTTGCTCTTGAGAAAGCTTCAAGAGGCAGGAAGCTCCGCTGCCCCAGAAGATAGCCCTGAGCATCGTCATAGCATATAGGCTTTTTTGTGACTTGTATATTTATTATATAAATAACAAAGTATATCTTTGTGTGTTATGATGGTTGTCTTTTTATGTAAAAAGATTAAATAAGATACTCTCTTATGTTTAAATTAAGTGCGTGACTTAAGATAAATTATAAGAATGAAAATAAACTTGCATTAATTTTGCAAAGTTTTATTATGTGACCAAGAGTCTTGGCTCGTTATTTGCTAAGCTTTGTACAGTGTACTTGATATTTGCGCATCCTTCGTGGGGACACGCAAGGGAAACTTACCTCAACGTCTCAAAAGTAAGGCGCTTAGCAAGGATGCGTGATCCAATGTTGATGGGTTTGCAACCCTCTTACTCAACGAGTGAATTAGTCGGTTTACTCATCCTTTATGCCTTCGTGGGTCTTAATTAGTGCATGCACGCCATGTAGGCAAAAATATAATATAACAATATTGACATATATAAGAATGTACGCAATAAAGTGAAATGTGTTATGGAGTTAGCTAGAAACCATAACGTTTTATTGATACTTGCAAGTTTTTGAAAAAGTAAAAGACAATTCCTAACAAAGAAAAGAAAAAACAAACAATTATTGGGCACATACTAAAGTGCAAAGTTGTCTGTTTATGGGCCGTAGCCTTTCCTAAAGATAGCATCTTTTGAGATTACAGATATTCCAAGTGCGCGCTAGGTCGTGACCTTCCATATCGCGCAACCTGTATGCACCATTGCCTAGCGCATCGGTGACCTCGTAGGGTCCTTCCCATTTGGGTCCGAGCTTGCCTGTGTCTTCTGCGTGGCTTGCGTCATTAGCGCGGTATACAAAGTCTCCTGGTCTAAAGGAAGTATGTTTGACTTTTGCATCATAATACTTCTTCATTTTTACCTTAGCCTTTGCTTCGCGTATAGCTGTGCGTTCACGTCTTTCTTCTAACAAGTCCAAATCTATGCGCCGCTCCTCGTCATTTGTTGTGACGTTGACCTCAGCTGTTCGTATAGTTGGCATTCCTATCTCAGCTGGTATGACGGCTTCTGTTCCGTAGACAAGGGAGAATGGTGTGTCTCTAGTACTGGTTTTGATTGTGATGCGATGCGCCCATAAGACATGTGATAGCTCGTCCACCCACTTTCCTTTGTGTCTGTCAAGGCGCGCTTTTATTCCTTCACCTAGACTGCGATTCGCGCGCTCAACTAAACCATTGGTTTGTGGGTGTTTTACTGAAGCAAAGTGTTGTGTGATGTTCAATTGCGCGCACCAATCTTTGAATGGGTTGTCGCAGATTGTTTCCCATTGTCTGATATGATCTCTCCAGCTAGTCCGAAGCGACATACAATATTATCCCATACAAAGCGTTTTACCTGGTTGCCCGTGATACTCACCACTGCCTTTGCCTCAATCCACTTTGTAAAGTAGTCTATGGCTACGATGAGGAATTTTAGCCCTCCTGCTGCAACTGGAAAAGGGCCTGCGATGTCAATGCCCCATTTATAGAATGGCCATGGTGAGGTAATGGGTGTTAGCTCTTGTTGTGGTTGGCGCGGAATTGGCCTGTGTACTTGGCAATTGCTGCATTTTTTTTATCATATCTTGTGCGTCGCGGTGCATAGTTGGCCAATAATACCCCGATCGTAGAGCGCGCGCTACAACAGACCGTGGCCCTGAGTGCATGCTACATGATCCAACGTGGATTTCTCGGAGTACATAGTCTGCTTGAAGAGGTCCAACACATCGGAGCCAAGGTTGCAAGAAAGAATGTCGATAGAGGATGTTGTCTCGTAGCTCAAATCGCTGCGCTGTGCGCCGCACGCTTCGAGCGTCCTTGTGATCTTGTGGTAAGACTCCTTTGCTAATGAATTCAATGATAGGTGTCATCCACGTAGGGTCTTGTTCTTCTATCATTGTGGATACTTCCATCTCCAAGATTGACTTGTTTCGTAGGGTTTCTACCAATACCTGTTTTGATAAATGCGCAAAGCTTGTAGATGCGATCTTGCTGAGCGCATCAGATTTCCTGTTGTCCCCTCTAGGTACTTGTTTTATTGTGAACCTATCAAAGTTCTGAATTATGGACTTGGTCTTTTCCAGGTATTGGATCATGTGTTCATCCTTGGCTTCGTACTCACCTAGCACATGGTTAGCTACTAGCCTGGAATCCACGTTTGCCTCCAGGTTGCGTACACCCATTTGAATTGCAATACGCAGTCCAGCGAGTAGGGCTTCATATTCTGCCTCATTGTTGGTGGCTGTGAATTCGAAGCGCAGCGCATAGGTGAATTCCATTCCTTCTGGATTAGTAAGAATAAGGCCTGCGCCTGATCCATCCACGCATGAGGATCCATCTGTGAATAGAATCCAGGGTTCCTGTAGGTCTGTTTTGCTTGTTGAGGGTGGACTATCAGTATCTGGCTTTTCGATAATAAAGTCAGCTAATATCTGCCCCTTGATTGCAGTGCGCGGTCTATATGAGATGTTATACTCGCTTAACAACACACTCAACTTTTGTAGCCGTCCTGATGCGTCAGGTTTAGAGATAACTTGTTTGATTGGCTGGTCTGTGATTACAGCTATTGGGTGCGCTTGAAAGTATCTGCGCAGTCTTTTAGCTGCGAATACTAGAGCTAAGACCAGTTTTTCCATGGCGCTGTAGTTAGTCTCTGTCTTCTTCAATGCTTTGCTTACAAAGTATATGGGTGTCTGGACGGAGTTTCTATCTGTCAATAGTACTGCGCTAACTGCTCCATGGGTTGCAGATAAGTACATGATTAGCTCTTCCCCTGGTCGCGGTGCGACAAGTTTAGGGAGTGATGCCAGATGCTGTTTTAGCTGTTGGAAAGCTTCTTCTGCTTCCTCAGTCCAACGAAAGTCTCCCTTTTTAGTGCACTTCGTGAGTGTTTTAAAGAGAGGGAGTGATTTGTCTGCTGATTTAGATAAGAAACGGTTTACCCCCGCTAGCTTTCCGTTTAATGATTGGACTTCTTTGAGTGTGCGTGGCGAGGGAAGATCAATAACAGCTTTTGTTTTTTCTGGGCAAGGATTGATTCCATCAGGTTCTACTAAGTATTTGAGGAACATGCCTTCTGTCGCGCCAAAGGTGCACTTCTTGGGATTTAACTTCATGTTTATTTGTCCCAATGTTTTGAACGTTTCCTTGATGTCGCGCACAAATTCATCCTCTGTATGGCTCTTGATGACAAGGTTGTCAACGTAGACCTCCAAGTTTTGACCTACTTGTTTCTCGAAAGCCGTGTCCACCAATCGCTGGTATGTTGCGCTTGCGTTTTTTAGGCCAAAAGGCATTTTCATGTAGCAATAGACCCCTTGACTGGTGTGGAAAGCTGTTTTTTCTTCATCCTCGACTGCCATCTGGATTTGATGGTATCCTTTGTATGCGTCTAGGAAGCACTTAAAAGGATATCCGCACAGGGATTCTACCTTCCAGTCTATCTCTGGCAGTGTATAGCAGTCCTGTGGGCATGCTTTGTTAAGGTCTGTGAAGTCTACGCACATTCTCCAACTGCCATCACTCTTCTTTACCATCACTGGATTAGAAAGCCAGTCGTGATAGTATACTTCGCGCATGATGCCTGCATCTACGAGTTTGTGTACTTCTTCCAGAATAGCTTTTGCACGATCTGGGGCCTGGCCGCACTTCTTCTGTCGTATTGGGGGATATCCTTGTCGGATTTGTAGCTTGTGCTCTGTGATGGAGCGTGGCACTCCGGTCATGTACTTTGGTTCCCATGCAAAGATATCTAGGTTCTTTTGCAAGAGTGCGCACACAGCTGCTTTACCTTTGTCAAATAAAGATCCTCGAATCGAGATTTGTTGATCTGGGTAATCGGGGTGAATAGCGACCTTTAAGTTTGGTGTTTTTTCTGTGCGCTGTTCTAGAATACTCTCCACCTCACTGGTTACTGCGTTGCATTCTTTTGGTGGTACCGTGGTGTTGTAGAGGGTGACCACTCCTCCTTCCACTGGAAATTTGAGCATCCCATGTGCTGTGGATGGTACAGCGCGCATGGATGATATTCCAGGTCTCCCAATGATGCCATTGTATGGCGAGGGAGACTTGATTACCATGAAATTTATCCATGTTGCTGTTGAGTGTTGTTCATCACCCACAACTACTAGCAAGCGCAATTGTCCCATAGGCCAAATCTTTTCTCCTGTGAATCCAGTCAGCGAAGTTGTGGCTGGTATCAACTGATTTTGTATCTCAGGTCGTAGCCTTTTGAAGCAATGATCATATAGGATGTCTGCGGATGCCCCCCCATCGATGTACATGCGGCAGATATCGTGTCCCCCCGTATGTATTTCAATAGTTAGTGGTTCTACTACTGCGTTGTCCACAGCTAGGGTGGGGAAGGATATCTCTTTTTTTTGGAGAGAATTTTTGACTGACTTTTTGTTTTGTCTTGCGTCGCCATGATTGTATCATGTAGATGATGTCCGCTTTGTCTTTGGAAGGTTCTTTTTTGCCCCCATTCCTTTGTTTGTCCTTCCCTTCTTTAATGTTTTTTACGAGGTGATCCATTCTACCTTCCCTTACTAATTTTTCAATTAGTTGTCATAGCTGGACACACTCGTTGGTTGTATGACCTTTTTGGCCATGATATTCGCAGTATCCATTCCCTATGCGCTTGTCCTCTGCGGTACACATTGGCGGAGGTTTTGGGAAGTTTGCTCCTTCTGTTACAAATATTTCCCTCTGAGTTTTTGTGAGAGGGGTATACTTGTCATTATCTCGTCCACTGCGATAATTCTTGCTGCGGTTGCTATTCTGATCATTGGATTGTCTCCTAGGCTGTTCTTGTTGCCTATAATTCGAGTAGCCTTTTTTGCTGTCCGCAGCGGCTGCTTCTCCTTGTATGAAGGATCTTGTGCGCTTTGTTAGCTCATCGAAAGTTTGGGGAACCTTTTCGTTTAGCTTCCGAATGAGTTCTGGGTTGCTAATCCCATTCATGAACCCTGAAATTTTTAGAACTTTGGGACACGCTTTGACCTGTATGCACTCATCTTTAAAGCGTTCCATATAAGCACTGGTTGATTCCCCTTGGTGCTGTTTTACTCTGGCTAGTTCAACAGGGTTTTTAGCGCACTTCTTTCTTTGGGTGAAGTTTAAACGGAATGCTTTCCGTAATTCTTCAAACCCACCGATGCTCCGTCGTGGGAGTTTGCTAAACCACGTGCGCGCATTCCCTACTAATGTAGAATTAAACATATGGCACCACACAGGTTGTGGCCAATTTTCGATAGTAGCAGCCGATTCGAAAATTTTTAGGTGGTCATCCGGATCACCTGTCCCATCATATGTTTTGACGTTAGTGGGCATGCGCCTCCTTTTGCGGTCGGAGTAATCGCTGATGCGTCGTGTAAACGCATCAAATTTCTGGCGACGCCATGGAAGAGACATGTCTTCATTTTATTCTTCACGACGTCTTCCTCTTGACTTCCAGTGTCCTGTTTCCTTATCCTCGTTGTCCGAGGAGTCGTTGGAGGAGGAGTAATTTCTTTTGTGGCGCTTGTGCCGGCTTCCTTCAGAGGAAGAGCTTGAGAGGCTTTCACTTGGGGATATTCTCTTCCCTAATCTATCGTGAATTCTCTTGCTCACAGACCTAGAGGAACCTTCGCTCGGTGAATGTTGAGGTCCTAATCAGTCTTGTATCCCTTGACTACCAAGTCTGGAATGAACATTAGTGCGCCTCTCGCCGTCTTCATATTCCTCTGAATATTGCGAGTCAGATGTCGTACCCAACCTATCATAGATAGTGGTACGTTTTTCGTTATCTGCGCGTCTTCCTCATGGGTGGCGTGGTGGTGATGCTTCGCGTTCAGGACCAAAATTGAGCCGGGCTTGCAGGCTCGTACTCGACCTTCTCCTTGCTTCTTCTTGCATGAGGGCAGTTAGGGTTTCGTAATTTTGGGATACAAAATTTCCCAACGTTAGGTCAGGCGCGTCCTCATTTGCTGCAAGAATGTCTGCCTCAGTATTGGGCACCCTATCTCGGTTAGGCGCGCCTGGTGATACAGTGTTGTCCACTGTAGGTGCCGCTTGGTGAGGAGTATTGAAGAGGGTGCGCTGGAGTTCCTCAACGCTTGGAACCACTGTGGTGGCTTGGGTAGTCCTTATAGGCAGTTCTACCGCTGGAAGAGGTAGGGTTGTTCCCGCCTCTTGGTGACCAGGTGCGCTGGTTGTCCCAGAAGCCTGCCTAGGGGTCGAATCTTGTTGATTCTTCCTCTGGGGGTCACGTGTTTTTTCCAACTGCGGAGTCCGCTGGCTTGAATTTTTATTCTTCGTCATTCTAGTTCCTTAGTTCTTAGTGTTGGTCCCACGGATGGCGCCACTTGTTGATACAAAAGTTGGGCGTTCTGGTTTGGGCTCTTGCTCTCGTACCAATTCGCTTCTTAATGCTTGAAACCTGCGCACTAAGAAAATAAGCAAACACCGTTAGGCTTATCGTGGGATTGTCTCCCACGATTATCCTCCGGCGTGAGAGTAAGTAATCGGTTTTAGGGTTCTCGTAAAGAGTTTAGGGTATGTGAATCGTACCTTTAATGAGAATTATGTCATTCCTTATATAGGCGCAGAATCCTTGTAGGTTTCGTGCTCCTTACGTTTCGCACACGTGGTGCTTATCCGGGTTAAGGATATCTATTCCGTAATTAGAAGATCCTTATCCATGCCCGGGTAGTTTGGTTGGGCTTGGGTCTACGTGAGCCCAATCCCATTATCAATGTGGCCCAAGTTATAATAGTCCACTCATGGTGGTTTTGGGCCCTTAGTGATGTTTATCATTTGGGCTCGTGGCCCAAATATAGACTATACGTCATCAATAGGTAACATTATGAAATGCATAAATTAAAAGGAAGTTGAAGTTAAAACGAGTTCTTGATGAACAAAATGCCAATTTATAAAACTTTAATGCACTAATGTTTTTTTGTTTATTATTTTTTTTTTCTTTTTCTTTTTTTTTTTAACTTTTTTTTAGCAAAAATATACACTTTTAGAAAACCTTTTTTTAGCAAAAATTACCCTTAAGTTTTTCTTAAAATTTACAACTTTTCAAAAACTTGACAACTCAAATTATGTCTTTTCTTATCAATTCTAAACTTGGCAGCGTTTCAAAAACACATAGGATATTGATTTTAAAAGACACATGCTTTGTATTTCAAAACACACAAGTTTTTGCTTTAAGGGTCGAACCAAAATTATGATTTAAAAAGTATAATTATATGTCACTACACACCGTCGCTTTATTCGCGTATTCGTCTAGTCTAACTATCTTATAAAGCACAAAGGACTTTTCTAATAGAAAATATCTTAAAATTAAGCAATACAACTAAGAGCGGAAGGTGTAGATGAGTAGCAAAACTCTTCGTTCCGGGCTCACTGGTGCCACATCACCCCAACAACTCTTCACAACTAACCCCTCCTCACCAAACAACTAACCTCAACTTACTCATTTGGGCCCACCACTTACAACTTTATTTTTTATTCATTTCATTAAATAAAAATACAATTCAACAAACTAAAAACATACCAAACGTAAAATAACGAAACGGTTAAAAAACGTTACGAAACGTCATCAAGAAATTATATAGCCTTGTAGTTATTGATGAGTTCTGACTTTTCCTCCCAAACTTGCAACACTTGTTCCCTGACCATTTTCAAGGCGACTTGAAGTTGCAAATATGTTTCATCATTTCTTAAAAGGGTTTGTAGACCGACCCTGATAGCTGGATGGTCTTGAGGCAGCTCACGCAATCTTTCGACCTCTGCAGCACGAGTAAGGATAGCATGTTTCACTTCAGCTGGTTCGTTTGCCATAGTGTTTGTGTGAGAATATGAAGTGTTGTTTAAGTGGTATTTATAGGGGAAAGGAAACTAGCCGTTAGAAGATATTGGAAACGGAAACTAGCCGTTACTCATTTTATTGAAATACAAACGATACGGACATACAAATACAAACCATACGAAAATAAAATGCAAACGATACAGAAATACAAACAAACGTTACGGAAACCAAAGCAACACAATACGGAAATAGTAAAGATAAAACACAATTAGGCATCGTCTCTGTCCCATGTGTGGGCGTTCTTCATATCAACCACACGTGAAGATACTGGAACCCTCTCTCACCATAGCGTTCTTTAAAAATGTTCATTTCATTTGAGAGATGCTCATGGTCTTGGCCTGTACGCTGCAAATCCTTGTAAATATCATGAAATTTACGACATTCACAGCTGAGTCGTGCCCATTTAGCCGTGATCATATTCTTGTTATGATGATCACCGTCGGTCCACTCGTTGAACCTTGCTACCACATAATCCCAGAAAGAGCGTTCATTCAAACCCTCGTTGTTTCGGCTAATTTCAAGCCACATATCAGCTAGCAATGTTTCTTCTTCAATTGACCAACACATATTCATTGTAGTGTTTGAAGGATTGAATGGTATGGTATGGTATTTATAGATGTTTAGAGCGGGATAATTTCAAATTTTGAATTCGAACTAAAAGCGGGATAATTTCAAATTTTGAATTCAAACTTAAAGCGGGATAATTTCAAATTTTGAATTCAAACTGAAAGCGGGATAATTTCAAATTTTGAATTCAAACTTAAAGCGCGATAAACGTTCAAATTTCAAATTCCAAAAATCATCCTATAAATATCCATTCTCAGATGCTGAAATACACCCACAATTCACACACATAAATCATCAAGAATTCACTTTTCTTCTTCATACGTAACAATGTCACACAACACATCACCTGATAACGAATCGGTTTACAACATACCACCGGAAGACAATTCCCCACAAAACACTTCACCAGAAGATCTATTTCCCATATTCCAATATGACAACCCACCACCTGCCACTCCACCAGAAGTTATGTTTCCACCAAAAAACAATCCAGCCCAAACAATCAACCACCAAACTTTTCACCACAAAACCAACCCACTACCTTTTGGTTGACTGATGAAGAGCTCTTTGAGCAAGACATGCAAATACTGTTAGCGGTTCAAGCTGCGGAAGAACGTCAGGCAAGAGAGCGTGAGGCGTACTTAAAAGGTAAAGAGGATCGGAGAAACCATCGAGCAGACAGGCGATGGAAAATGGGACTTCCACGTGTGCCATTGAGTGAGGACGATTCGAGTGCCTCCTATTCGAGTGACGAGGGATATGGCATAGACTGAATCATTTTCTTGATTCGTAGTTTTATGTTTATTTATCGTATCGTAGTTTAGGGGTTTGAATTTCTGTTTAATAGTTTAATGTTGTAATCGTAGTTGTAATATAATTGTACGTTGTGTTAAGTAATTTCAATCCTATGTTTAATATAGTTGCATTTACATAACAATTAACTATTTACAAAACAATCAAGTATTTAAAACTTCACAAACCTTATTTACATTTACAAAACTTCACAAACCTTAATAAACAAAATTTCACAACAATAAAAGAAAGGGAAAAAAAGTACAACAATGTCAGCAAACGAGCTCGTCGTGCAGACGAAGAGCTCCCTTACGAAGAACAACGGCGAGGGGGGGGGGGGCGGTGTGGCGAATAGGAACGGCTCGCCGTTGGCCTTGCCACGTATGAACTGCGAAGGCAATCAACGAGCTGCACCTTCCACTCTAACAAAGCAAAATGTACAAGTAAATTGAACGCAATTTTGAAATATTAAATATCTCTTGAACTTAATTTCTTAACATTAAACACATTAAATATCAAAAGTCTTAAAATTAAGACATACAATATATAAAGCACCTGATACAAATCAATTAAACACACATATCAAAATCTTAAAATTAAGAATACAACATTAAACACATTAATTAATATTATTTTAACACCCCTATAATAAAATATAAAAATACATGTTATTATAAACATTGTATAAACAAATAAAACACATAATGCTTTATACAATTTATATGCTAACAAGTTGATGGTACATATGATTTTGAAAACCAGACTGGACCAACGGGTTCAACCGGAATCCGAAGTTGCCATCGGTTATCCAAAAAAAACCGTTCAAAAACGAAACGGAGAGGACCATTCGGTACTAGTAAAAACGGGTGAATTGGGTTGGACTGGGGTCATTTTTTTCTCCGGTTAATCAGTTCGTCATTGTTATTTTATTGGTGCCTAAACTTAAAACACAAGGTATCCGACGTTGCAACACGTGGATACCCTACTAGTCTTCTATATTAACAATACATATAGAAAATGCATTTGCTTAAAAGCTTACAAAATAAGTAAAGTTGTTTTATAAAAATAATCGTACTCATAAAAAGGGAATGCAATATATCTTAAATAAATATTTAATTACAATTTAAACCATACACTTTATTGACCTGGACTTACTCCACATCTATATATACAAAAAATATATGCACACACAATTTGAAGCTATACTTTGTCGTTGCTATACGCGGGTAATCCTCAAATATGTATAATACATTAGTGATGAATCCCTGGTTAGACTCTGATTCCACTGAGAAAAGTTATATTGAGAAGACTTAGTTTTTGATATTGATTCACAATTTGTGACTTGATTTACCCAATATACATCAATTAATAGTGAATCAAGTCTATTAATTAAAATTTTGATTCACAATTTTTTATAAAAAATCAACTTATTGTAATGTTTCACAAAACTTGTACTTATGATTCATAATCGAACTTATATCACATAAGATGATTTTTTGAACTTTGGTTCAATATTTATTTATTTATTATTTTTTTTACATATTTCGGATTTATAATAACATAATAACAATGAGTTTTACATTTGAAAAAAATTGAATCGAAGTATAAAACTTTTCTGTAACACTCCCAAAATTTGGTACAACGGAAGACTAATCAAGCTTTCGGGGTGCTACGGGGATTGATATCTATCACAAGTCATAAAAGAACGAGATAAAGTAAACATAAGTAAAAACAAAACCAAACAAGGTTTTTAGAGTTTACATTCATCCCAAAATATCCAAAGTAAAGCCCAAATAGATTAAACATAGGTCCACAAATGCATATCAGAGTTTGAGAAAATAGATCCTTAAACCAGGTTGCCATGCCAAGCCTTCCAAACCATGCATCCCAAGTCAACACTTAATTACCTGAGAAAACGCGCTAAAAGTCCGCTTTCGCTAGTGAGATCATAGGTTTAAATTCTTAATTCAATCAAGTGTACATATACGCAAAACGCTTGCTAGCTAGACTAGGCCTCGAATCACTAAACCAAACCTATAGGTGCACACTATAGTCCAAAACCAAATCAAATCAATATGCATTCGCAAGGATGCGACATGCCCAACATTCGTAAGGATACGACATTTTTATGCATTCGTAAGGATACGACATGCGCTATAACCTACCTAGTTCTATAAGCATAGCAAGTTTTAAATAAACAACAATAATAGTCCACATAAAACAATTTGCACGTTTCTCACCTCAAGTATTGAAAACAAAGTTCAAAAGTAAAAGTGGGGCTATGACTCACCTCAAGTCCAAATATTAGTTCAAAAACCGGTAGAATCAAGAAGTATAGCAACTCAAATGACGGCAACTACGGACTCGACACTTCCTAACAACATAAACTCTTTTCAGAATTATTTTCTCAAAATCAATTATTCCCAATCCCGAGCGTATTCCTTTTTACTTTCCAAAATCCATTTCTCGTATTAGTTTGGCGTTTGGTATCCATGTGGGTGGGAGGTTGACTCAACACAAGCCAGGAAGCACAATCAACGGAAAAAACAGAATAATACAATCTACAAGTCTAAGATTGGCCCAATATATTATTTAAATAAATCAGCGAAGTTTATCAAATCCGTCGACTTGCTAATCCTCCACAATTTATTTACCTAATATATTATTCCAAGATCATACCAAAATCTAAATCACATAGCATGTAGATCTCTATATGGTAAGTTTTAAAGTCTAATAAGTTTCCTAAATATATCGTCAAACTTACCAAATTCGTCAATTCGGCAAACCTCACGAGATATTTAGTAGTGTGGAAAACTAGAAGGGGGGGTTGAATAGTTTTACGTCGTTTTAATTGTTATAAAACAAATTGTTTTAAAAGTTTTCGTTGATTTATAAAATATAGATTCGATGGTATATGAAATCTAGTTATACACAATATGAACAACACTAAGTATATATATACTATGAAGCAATAATTATGTAAGTAATGAAATAAGTAAAAGATGGAAAGATCAAACCGAGAGACAAGCGATTTATAGTGGTTCGGCTACAAGGCACCTTCCTTGCCCTACTCCACTCCCCGAGCACCTAACTCGAGAGTTTTCTTCACTATATCAACAAGCTCCCTTATGGCGGAGAAAACCTTACACACCAATATACACACCAATTAACACACCAATCTACACACCAATCTACACACCAATCTTCACACCAATCTTCTTCACACCTAGCTTTTACACACCAATCTTCTACACACCTTCTTCTACACACCAATCTTCACAACTATCCTACTTCACTACTAATCAACTTCTACTATCTATACAACTATTCTCTAACAAATATTCACAACTAATCACACTATGAAATAATAATCAATGATGATGCTCAAACAACTTAGATGTGGAGATCACAACTAGTTGTAATACTTCTTGTCTTGAGGGATAGAAGTATTCTTCTCTTGCACTTGAATGGATTATGTATGGATCACTTTGAAACAAAGATTTAAGAATGTATGATCAAAGGATTTATAGAATGGAAATGGAGATCTAGAACAGAAAGTTCTGGAGTGCAAAAGGTGGGGAAAAAATCCAGGTTTAAGGTGGTATTTATAGGCAAAAGTTTCTGACAGAGGAGCGTGGCCGGTCCCCTTAAAGCATGGCCGGCCCCCTTAAAATTAAGGGGGCCGCCCAACTGTAACGGCCAGAAACTTTGTCTTTTAGTGGGGAAAGTTTATTTGGTGAAAAACTAACTGATTTTGGTTAAATATTTGAAATCATATATTTAGTATGATTAAAACATTTTTCCTTATTACCAAAAGTGTTTTTCAAAAATATATAATAAGATTATATAATTAAATAAACTTTGTGTTAGTTAATTAAATACCCTTTTGATCATACATTGCACTAAACACTTTGTTTATTCATACCTTAAGTGATTTGGATGTAAAGAGAAATATTAATCACCAAATGCTTGTTTATGTCATAAGTTTTAGTTCTTTGAGGTTATATTTTGTAATGATCAAAACATAGAGATATTGATAAAAACTTAATAATGTTTTTAAGGCATTATTTATGTCAACAATCTCCCCCTTTTTGATTATTACAAAACCTTAAACTCAAAAGATTTAAAACTTGTTATTAGACAAGTATTATAGAGTTTACCATTTCTCTTCTCCCCCTTTTTGTAAAATCAAAAAGGTTAAGCCGAATAATCTTCGTGAAAGAAGTTTAAACGGGTAGAGAACTCCCCCTTGATGTATGCTCCCCCTCGTTTGAGAGCACAAAGGGAACGAGCAATTGGAATCTTGGCTACAAAAATATTTTGAAGAGAACAACACACATATATATGCAAAAACAAC
Source organism: Artemisia argyi (assembly GCA_030686995.1). Classification (NCBI taxonomy): domain Eukaryota; kingdom Viridiplantae; phylum Streptophyta; class Magnoliopsida; order Asterales; family Asteraceae; genus Artemisia; species Artemisia argyi. The sequence goes on along the minus strand of CM060693.1, from coordinate 181,111,973 downwards.
AATTATGCAAATAAAAATAGATTCATTCAAGCATGATAGAAATAACTAGCATAGCAACATTCAATATGCTTGTAGCATATTGATTACAATAAAACAAAATAAAAGATATAGTCCTATATTGCCTAAGAGAGCACTTGGACTTGCTTGCAACCCATGGTTGATTTGTTTTATTTGCTTGAAGGAAAACAAAAGCATGGAGCTTAGATGTTTGATTGAGGTGGATATGGGGTGTTGTATGGAGCGGAAGAAGTGGATCTCACGATGTTGTATCGTGTTAAGGGTGGTATTGGATGATCACGAGTGAGAAGATATTCAATCCAAGAAATATCTTCACTCAAGTAGAGGATTTGTTTTTGAAGGAATATGCAACAAGGGCAAAAGTGAGTGTGATTTTTAACTTGATCCAAGTTAAGAGAGTAGGGAAGGCAATTTGCATAGGGTGATGATGGAGGTAGCCCTTTGTTGCGTTGTGCAAGATGCATAGCAAGGAGATCACTAAGATCATGGATTTGGTTTATTTCATCACGGAACTTTTGTTTTTCCGTGGCAATGTGGAGGGGATCATAGGTTTGGTATGGATGAGTTGGGTTAGAGTAGTTGGAATTGTAGTTTGATGGTTCATCAAACTTGCATGGATCATTATAAGTTGTTGGAGGTTGAGAGGTGTAGTTTGGCTTGAAGGAAGATGTTTGGCCAATGTTGTATGGTTTGTAAAGTGGATCAAATGAATGCCTTTGTTGGTTTGATGCAAAGTTTGGGAAATAAGAGGTTGGTGGGGAGGAATGATTTCCAACTACATTTGTGATGATGGATTTGTTTCTAGGACTTTTTCGTCGCCAAACGGGTTTTTCCGTCATCCTTGCTAGCCTTGAGGCTTTTGATTTTGGTTTGTTTGGAGAGTTCATGATGGGATGAATGGAGAGCTTTGAGGATTGGGGATATTTATAGTGTAAGATTTGTGTGTTTAAGGATGGATAAAGTTTGTTTGGAGGATTAGGACAAAATATGTTGGTGAAAAATGGGAAATGTAGGTTGAAATGGGCTAAAAAGCAGAAAAGATTCTGTAAACCCGACCATCAGATGGCCGGTCCCCTTAATTAGGGGGCGGTCCCCTTAAAATTAAGGGGGCCGCCTTACATAATTAAGGGGGCCGCCCATCTGGTGATTTCCAGATTGCCAGAATTGGGTTTTTGGCAGAAAATTTGCAGAAAGGTTGTGTTTTTGGACTTGGATTTAAGCAAGTTCAATTCCTTTAGGCAATATAGCATCTAATCTAACATTAGATATCATGCAAAAACACATAGGCACTAGAGCAAATAATCAACACATAATAAGCAATAGGAGGTAAGTAAATGCAAGCACACTTAAGCTTCCTAAGACACCTATCTTGAATTAAAGGCAAGGTCAATTAGTGAGTGAAAGACTAATGATGGATCAAGATGACACCATTACTAGTGAATTTGTCCTAGTGAGTGTCTATATGCAACAAATGTGGAGTTGTGATTGTTTCGACACCTAGAAGCAAAAAGAAATAACGATCCTAAGAAACAATCCAAATGATCTCCTTGATTCAATTTTTACTCGATCATGAATGTCAAAGACATATATTAGATTATATACCTTGACAATTTATGTGAGAGTTTATGCATGATTTTGAAATATAATGTTTTTATGGTTTTCATGGGGTTCCTAGATTGTGAGAATAATTTTTAGAGAAAATTGATTGAGTTTTAAAAAAAAATTTATGCAACGAAAATAAATTTTTCCAATCTTTAGTTTTGTGCGAAATAGATTCCTAGACTCAGAAAAGATGAAATGGAAGAAAAATAAATTTCATGCAAGTATTAATTTGAAATATTTCAATATAATTTAGTCAACTTGTTCCATCATTCCTAATCCTAAACGCAAGTGGTTGAATAATTCACGCTTAAGGGGTTTTGTGAATATATCCGCAATGTTATCTTCCGATGCAACCTTTTCTATAGATATATTTCCTTTTTGTACATTATCTCTAAGAAAATGGTGACGTATTTCTATGTGTTTAGTCCTAGAGTGTTGCACCGGATTTTTACTTAAATCTATTGCACCTTTGTTATCGCACATAATGGGGACATTTTCTAACCTAATGCCATAGTCTATGAGAGCTTGTTTCATCCATAGTGCTTGTTGACATGCCTTTCCGGCGCTTACATATTCGGCTTCGGTGGTAGAAATAGCAAGAGCGGTTTGCTTCTTCGAAAACCAAGACGTTAGACAACATCCCATAAACGTGCAAATACCGCTAGTGCTCTTTCTATCTACGTAGTCTCCCGCATGATCCGAATCCGCATAGACAATGGTTTCTATGCCGGATTCCTTAGGATACCATAATCCTAAGTGTATAGTGCCTTTAATGTATCGGAAGATACGCTTAACCGCTTCTAGGTGAGAGGTTTTGGGATCCTCTTGAAAACGGGCACAAAGGCAGACACTAAACATGATATCGGGTCTACTTGCCGTCAAGTATAGTAAACTACCTATCATTCCTCTATACTTGGAGTTATCTACGGACTCACCTTCATTGTCCTTTGTGAGCTTTACCTCCGTAGACATGGGTGTTTTTATGGGTTTTGAGTCTTCTAGGCCAAATTTCTTAAGCATTTCCTTAATGTACTTAGATTGGTTAAAGAATATTCCATCTTCTAATTGTTTTATTTGTAATCCTAGGAAGAAGTTAAGTTCACCCATCATACTCATCTCAAACTCATCATGCATGATTTTGGCAAATTCATCACACATGTCTTGACAAGTCGATCCAAATATAATGTCATCAACATATATTTGAACAATGATGAGATTAGGGTCTTTCCTTTTAGTGAAAAGAGTGTTATCTACCATTCCCATGGAATAATCATGTTTAATAAGAAAAGCTTTTAATCGATCATACCAAGCTTTGGGAGCTTGTTTGAGTCCATACAAAGCTTTCTTTAACTTATAAACATAATCAGGTTTTACGAAGTCAATGAATCCTGGAGGTTGTGCCACATATACCTCCTCATTGATAAAACCGTTAAGGAATGCACTTTTCACATCCATTTGGAATAACTTAAAATCTAGGGCGCAAGCATAGGCAAGTAATATCCTAATTGATTCTAGTCTAGCTACGGGGGCATAAGTTTCATCATAATCAATTCCTTCTTGTTGATTATAACCTTGGGCAACTAACCTAGCTTTATTCCTAGTAACTATTCCATTCTCGTCTAACTTATTTCTATATACCCATTTGGTTCCTATGATGGTCATATCCTTTGGATTTGGGACTAGTTCCCAAACATCATTTGCCTTAAATTGATTTAATTCTTCTTGCATAGCTATAATCCAACTTTCATCCTTTAAAGCCTCACTAATATTCTTAGGTTCTATTGCTGAGAGGAAACAAAAGAAGTTGTTTTTATCTTGGGCTTGTGACCTAAGGGTTCTTTGGTTAAGATGTCCTATTATATTATCTAAAGGATGTGATCTAGATTCTTTAATATTAACGATTTCGTTATTTTCTAAGTGAGTTTCTTCATTGTCATTTCCTATGGGTTTTGTTTTACTAACCTCAATAGCTTCTTCTTCGACTAAATTATCATCTTCTAAAGGTAGCGTTTTAGGAGGTGGTGGTGTTTCATCAAATGTTACATTTAGTGATTCCTCTACCTTCATGGAGTGTTTGTTAAGTATTATATATGCTTTACTATTTTGTGAGTATCCTAAAAATATTCCTTCATATGATTTTGGATCAAACTTAGTGAGGTAGTCCTTAGTGTTTAAAATATAGCATTTACTTCCAAATACCCTAAAGTAGCTTAAGTTAGGTTTTCTATTTCTTAATAACTCATAAGGAGTTTTTCCTAGAATTCTTCTAATTGATACCCTATTTAGAATATAAGTCGATGTATCTACGGCGTGACACCAAAATTTTTGTGGAATGGATTGTTCATTTAACATAGTTCTACTCATTTCTTGTAGTGACCTATTTTTTCTTTCTACTACCCCATTTGATTGAGGAGTACGAGGAGCGGAGAAATTATGAGATATTCCATTTAACTCACAATATTTTCCGAATTGTACTTCGTTATCAAATTCCCTTCCATGGTCCGTCCTAATGGCAACTATTGAGCATCCTAACTTATTTTGAATCATTTTGCTAAATATTTCGAAATTTTCAAATGCTTGGGTTTTGTCACTTAAAAACCTAGTCCACGTGTATCATGAGTAGTCATCTACTATTACTAAGGTATACGTGTTTCCTCCATAGCTCCGCACAGCGGATGGACCAAAAAGATCCATATGTAATAATTCTAGGCACCTAGTAGTGGATACTATATTCTTAGCTTTGTGGCTAGCATGAGCTTGTTTTCCAACTTTACATGCATCACAAAAATGTTTCTCATATTTTAGATTAGGCAAGTTTCTAACTAATTCCTTAGAGGCCAAAGATTGTATTTGTTGCATGTTAGCATGTCCTAATCTCCTATGCCACAAAGTGGAATTTTCGTCTAGGGTCGTTAGGCATATCCTATCTTCAGGTTTGTTTCCTAGTTTCATAACATATACACCTCCTTTCCTAATACCTCTACCTATAATTTTTCCATTCTTAACTATTTCGCTATCTTCTTCAGAAAAGATAACTTTACATTTATTATCGCATATTTGGCCTACACTAAGTAAGTTATATGTTAAATTATTAACATGTTCAACATTTTCAATAGTAAGTGAGTCTTGAGAAATCGTACCTTTGCCAATAATTTTTCCACGCAAGTCACTACCGAAAATAACGTTACCTCCATTGTATGCCTTGTATGTAGAGAATAGCTTGCGATTCCCCGTCATGTGCCTCGAACATCCACTATCCTTGATCCATTCGTTAGGTTCCAAGTCAATTCCAAGGCATATTTCGTCGGTTGCATTTGCCACAAAACACTTTTCTTCTTTTGGTTTTTCCACTTCTTCTTTATCACTATCACTCCATGTTCCACTAACAAATGCGCTTTGATTTTCATAACCCGGCGGCTTTAAACATTCTCCAACGAGATGATTTGGACTTCCACATCTAAAGCACTTTCTTTTCACGTAATTATCAGTTCTATTTCTTTGGAACGATTTTCTATCGTCATGTGATGACCTAGTGAATCTTCCTCGTCTCTTGAAGAATTTCTTGAATTCTCTTACGGCCATTGCATATTCTTCGTCTTCACTTTCGTCACTTGAATCATCATCATCACTAGGTTCCTTTTTGGCTTTTAGAGCAATGGATTTGATTTGTTCTTTCTTGACTTTGACCGTTTCCGAATCTCTTCTTATGATTTCTTCATGAACCTTCAAGTTGCCAATTTGTTCATCTAGTGATAACGTCATCAAGTTCTTTGATTCTTCAATTGCCGTGACCTTAGCTCGCCATTTTGGATGCAATGCCCTAAGAAATTTCCTAACACAATTTTTACTAGAAAATGTCTCATCAAGTGCTTTTAAACTTGTGATGATAGTGTTAAACTTAGCAAAAGCATTATCAATTGATTCCTCTTCCGGAATCGTAAATTGTTCATATTGTTGTACAAGAAGATCTATTTTATTTTCTTTGACTTGGCTATTACCTTGGTGAGTGATTAGTAAAGAATCCCAAATTTCTTTTGCGGTTTTACACATAAAAATTCTTTCATATTCTTTGCGTGGTAACGCATTATAAATAACCATTTTAGCCTCATTATTTTTTGCTAGTTTCTTTTTCAAATCATCATTTTGTTTTTCAAAAGCTACAATTTCATCCATTTTGGTTTCAACATTATATTGAATAGGGGGAAAATCACCAAAGGTAATAATATGCCAAAGATCAAGATCTTTTGATTTCACATACGTTTCGAATCTATTTTTCCAATATAAAAATCCATCACTTTCAAATAGTGGTGGTCTTTGCATAGATTGCCCTTCTAAATATTTTAAAGATTCCATAGATCGTTACAAGTTTTAAAATACAATATATTTTAAAATTCTTGCTAGACGTGGCTCTTGATACCAATTGTGGAAAACTAGAAGGGGGGGTTGAATAGTTTTACGTCGTTTTAATTGTTATAAAACAAATTGTTTTAAAAGTTTTCGTTGATTTATAAAATATAGATTCGATGGTATATGAAATCTAGTTATACACAATATGAACAACACTAAGTATATATATACTATGAAGCAATAATTATGTAAGTAATGAAATAAGTAAAAGATGGAAAGATCAAACCGAGAGACAAGCGATTTATAGTGGTTCGGCTACAAGGCACCTTCCTTGCCCTACTCCACTCCCCGAGCACCTAACTCGAGAGTTTTCTTCACTATATCAACAAGCTCCCTTATGGCGGAGAAAACCTTACACACCAATATACACACCAATTAACACACCAATCTACACACCAATCTACACACCAATCTTCACACCAATCTTCACACCAATCTTCTTCACACCTAGCTTTTACACACCAATCTTCTACACACCTTCTTCTACACACCAATCTTCTACACACCTTCTTCTACACACCAATCTTCACAACTATCCTACTTCACTACTAATCAACTTCTACTATCTACACAACTATTCTCTAACAAATATTCACAACTAATCACACTATGAAATAATAATCAATGACGATGCTCAAACAACTTAGATGTGGAGATCACAACTAGTTGTAATACTTCTTGTCTTGAGGGATAGAAGTATTCTTCTCTTGCACTTGAATGGATTATGTATGGATCACTTTGAAACAAAGATTTAAGAATGTATGATCAAAGGATTTATAGAATGGAAATGGAGATCTAGAACAGAAAGTTCTGGAGTGCAAAAGGTGGGGAAAAAATCCAGGTTTAAGGTGGTATTTATAGGCAAAAGTTTCTGACAGAGGAGCGTGGCCGGTCCCCTTAAAGCATGGCCGGCCCCCTTAAAATTAAGGGGGCCGCCCCTTATAATTAAGGGGGCCGCCCAACTGTAACGGCCAGAAACTTTGTCTTTTAGTGGGGAAAATTTATTTGGTGAAAAACTAACTGATTTTGGTTAAATATTTGAAATCATATATTTAGTATGATTAAAACATTTTTCCTTATTACCAAAAGTGTTTTTCAAAAATATATAATAAGATTATATAATTAAATAAACTTTGTATTAGTTAATTAAATACCCCTTTTGATCATACATTGCACTAAACACTTTGTTTATTCATACCTTAAGTGATTTGGATGTAAAGAGAAATATTAATCACCAAATGCTTGTTTATGTCATAAGTTTTAGTTCTTTGAGGTTATATTTTGTAATGATCAAAACATAGAGATATTGATAAAAACTTAATAATGTTTTTAAGGCATTATTTATGTCAACAAGTAGCTTATTATCCTGTACTCCTACCACAACCTAAGGGCGTCGAGGATACAATACCCGTTAATAAACCCTTTTTATATAACTAAATAGGTCCCATTTAATCCGTCGATTAAATGAGTTACATTGTTATATAAAATGAATATATTAACGTCACACATCCGTGACAAGCACAATAGTCACAAAAATAAATAAAATGGCCCACATGGATTCAAGTGCCCTCGATCTCGTATAACTCGTAACTTTCTCGTTTTATTTCCCAAAAGTGCATTTCATTTCGTAAGATATTCCACGTTATATTTATATCGTTATTTATAATAAAGTTCCCGACATTTATTATACTATTTTCATAGTATAATATATATCGTCAACATTATTATTTTTATTTCTCGTGTTCACTTACTTTTAATATACGCATTTATGTAAATATATATACGTTTACACATTTATATATTTATATAAATGTTTATATCGTTAATATAAGTTATTACGAATATTTATTAACTAGTTAATTATAAGTTGTATCGTGTTATAAAAGATGGGTCACATGTCCGAGTCATCACTCTCGGCTCATTGTCCAAATCCAAATGTTTAGGCCTTTTGCCGAAGTCAATCATTGACTAGAAAGTCAACGTGACTCCAACTCGCACAACCATGAGTCCAAAGTAATATTCGTCAATACCACATCTCCGTCATTTGTCCCAATACACAAACTACAACAATTGGGTCCGACTACTGCAACTGACTAATCCTATCACAGTCAAACTAATTGACCGTCTCACAATCGATCCCCGAATACCTTCGACAACAACTCCACAATATAAACAAGTCCATTGCCGAGACCACACGGTCTCGGCCTTACTATACCTTTCGGCCCAAAATAGAACACAACAACGATGTTGGGATATGAAGATCAAAGTACTTCTGATGTTCAAAGTACTGCTTGTGTCAAAGTGCTGCTCATGGTCAAAACCCAAGGTTGAAAGAAAGGAGGTTCCTATTGCTGAACCAAAGTCACAAGCTTTGGTGGCTTAAGAAAATCTATCAGAGGTTGACTGGAGAAATGAATTTGATGATGAACCAGTAACCTACACTATGGTTGCATTGGAAGAGGTTGATTGGAGCACAACTTTTGATGAGGAACCAAGATATGCTGCTTTGGAATCAAGAGATGGTCTAGGAAGCTTTGATTGGAGCATGGAAAGTGAAGAAGAACATGTTCAGCTTGCTATGGTAGCTACTTCACCAAGTTCATCTACTATCTTTGAGGTATGCTCTAAATGTAGTAATTCTTATAAAAAATTACTTAAAGAATATGAAACTGAAAGAGATAATTATAGAAGGGCTAGGTCTGAGATTGCTGGTTACCAATTGACTTTAGAGTCAATGGAAGCCAAGATAATCACTCATGAAAATAATGAAGTAGCTTGGGCAGAAAAATATGAGCAACAAGATTATCAATTAAAGTTAAGTGAGTGGAAGTTAGGATGTAAGGTTTCTGAACTAGAAAAGATCACTAAAGAAAGAGATAAGTTGTTAGCAAAACTTGCTAGTTGGAAAGAATCAGGTCTGTCACATGTTAGTTTTGTTGAAAAACAAAGAACATCAAACATTAAAATTGGCATAGGTTATGATGATAGTAGTTCAGAAGAAATCCCAACTAGGAACATGGAACTAAGTCTTTCAAAGGAGACGTCAACTAGTGATGAAGAATTCATTAGCTTAGAAGAGAACACATCCAGTGATGAGGAATCACCTTGTTCAACACCTCCTGAATTTAAGAAAGACAAGGGATACAATATAGTTCCTCCACCCACAGGTAGTTTCCAACCACCTAGGACAGATGTTTCTTGTTTTGGAGTAGACAATTTGGAGTTTAGGAAAAAGCTTAAAGGTCAATCTAATTCAAGTCAATCTAGTTCTGAGTCCTTAAGGGAAACTGTTGAGAAACCTAGGGATGATAACAAGGGTTCAGGGAATGATAAAGTATTTTCAAAACAAGCAGTACTTCCAAAAACTTCTCAAAGTACTATTGATCATTCAGCAGTACCTTCAAGAAAATCTTTTCAAAATACTGCTAATTTTAGAAAACCTTTTGGAAGAGGATTTGGGAATATGGGTCCAAAGTTATGTTATGCATGCTATAGTCCTCACCATTTGATTAAGGACTGTGATTATCATTCAGAATACTTAAGCAAATTCCCAAAGACCACATCTATAAACCATAAGCACAGGGAGAATAAACCAAGGGAGAATAAACCAGTTTGGTATCATTCACATAGGGTTAACCATAGTAATTTCTCAAAAGACTATAGGTACCCTCACCAGAAAAGACCATTTTCCAAAACCCCAGTACCTTCAAAAGATACTTTTCAAAGTACTGGTAAAACAGTACCTTCTCAAAGTACTGTTAGGAATTCACCCAACCAAGGTACTGCTAGCACTTCTTCAAAAGTAAGACCAAGGAAGTTCAATTCCGACAAACCTAGAAGTCCTTAAAACTCAAGAAGAGTACCTATATCAAAGAACCCGCCACCAACTGTTAAAACTAAATGGGTTAAGAAAGAAAGTACTGATGGGGGAGAAACAGTACTTTCAGCAGATCAGGAAGAAAAAGGGTGTGTTGATGAAAATCCAACACAAGTTTTGGAATCAAAAACAATAATTCTTGATAGTGCTTTCAGAAACAGTGGAGATTACATACTCAAAGAATTTGAGTATGTCACTCCACAAGGGTTACAAAAGTCAGTAATGGCTTGGGTTCCTAAAAGAAACTAACCATTTTTATCTTTATGCAGGGCAACCCAGAATAGGAGCTTAAGGATCATATTATCATTGATAGTGATTGCTCTGGAAGCATAACAAGAGAAAAGGAGCTTTTGTCAGATTTTAAGGCTTATTTTGGAGGAATAGTTGCATTTGGGAATGATCCTGATAGAGGGAGAATCACTGGAAAAGGAACCATCAAGACTGGATCCATTGATTTTGAGAATGCTAGATATGTGAAGGAGCTTAAATTCAATCTTTTGTCAGTATCTTAGATATGTGACAAGAAATATCCTGTGTTATTCCTTGACACAAAATGTCTTATTCTCTCCCCTAAGTTTAAGTTAAAAGATGAAAACTTGGTAATACTAAGAGTACCAAGAACCAATGATGTGTACAGCTTAGATTTGAAGAATATCAATCCTACTGAAAGAGCAACATGTTTGGTAGCAAGGGCAACAATGGAAGAAGCACATCAATGGCACAGAAGATTAGGGCATGTAAATTTCAAGAACATCAACAAATTGGTCAAAGGCAATTTAGTCAGAGGTTTACCTTCTAAAACATACAAGAATGATCACTCATGTCTGGCTTGCAAGAAGGGTAAACAACACAAGGCTTCATGTAAAAAGATTGAAGAAAGAACTATTAGAGAGCCTTTGGAATTGTTGCATATTGATATGTTTGGACCTGTTTCTGTTGCAAGTTTAAACAAGAAGAAGTACTATTTGGTTATCACAGATGATGATAATGCATAAATACTGGTATGATTTGTTATTGTATATAATTTTTGAATAAAAAGTACTTTATTCAAAGTACTGTAAGACAAACAGTACTTTATCAAAGTACTGCTTACTGCATAAAACCAGTAAAGTCTTTTTGAAGCTTAAGATGATATCAATAAAAGGATTTGAGAGTAATACATGGTGTTAGTACTTGTACTACACAACAAATGGTAATCAACTCACCATGTTTAACATACAAGAAAGAGTTTGACTCATCATGAGGGTACATCTCCGATGTGATAATCAAATCCGTTTTTAGTTGACAATTTACTAAAAATTGTATGGTTTTCAACTCACCATATCTGTAAAAGTGAAGAGTTGGCTAGCCCACAAGAAAATGGCTTGTGGTAAAGGCTGTGGAAAATCCATTTATATGGTAATTAGTTCACCATGGTTGTGATAAAAGAACTACCTGTCCAAAAGCAAACGGCTATTGGTAAAGACTAAAACAATCCGTTGATAGCTGATGATTTGCTAAAAATCATATGGTTATCAATGTGCCATGGTTGTTCTGACCTAAACATTGGCGACACCAGAGTTAATGGCTTTTGTAAAGAGACATCAAAATCCATTAAATTTCAATGATTCACCTCTCACAGGAGTTTACACACCTGGAAGTGATGAGAATAGTATGAAACTTTAAAGATTTGATGTACACTTTGTCAAAATATTGCTGAGTTGCTGAAAAGATTTGTTGCTGTGAAGATATCATCTGAAGGTGATGAAGAGTACTTTGACACACAAGTCAGATAAAAGTTAAAGACATAATTTTCCTTGAAGATAAAGATGTTAAAGATTAAAAGATAACAAAAGAACTTGAAATCAAGCAAGTACAATTCAAGTTAGGGGAGGATTGTTGGGATGTGAAGATCAAAGTACTTCTGATGTTCAAAGTACTTCTTGTGTCAAAGTGCTGCTCATGGTCAAAGTACTGCTCATGCATGAAGAATATTCAAAGTACTTCTAAGTTAAAGGACTGATATGCAAAATCGTTTAAGGATTGTTATGTAACATTATTAGAATATTCTAGAATTAGTTAGAGTTAGTTTACTTATCGTTCAAGTATTGTAAACCGACTTAAGGTTTTCCTTGTGCCTATAAAAGGAGCCTTAGGATGGTATTACACGTATGAGTACATGCATACGTACGATTTCATAGATTAGAGAATACGATATTAGAGAGTTAGGGATTGTTAGTGAATCTGTGTAAGTTAAGCAGGTTCAAGTTGGTTTTAATACAATCATTCAAAGTTCTTCTTAGCTTTGTGTTAGTAGATTCTGCATACTTTACAAGTTTACATCAGCGTTTTATTGTTAGTAGTTTTGAGTTATTCAAGATTGCTAAGACCATTACAAGTTATAGTTAAGTTTGGTCAGAGTATATCGATCCAACAAACGACAACAACAATAATACCATTACAAGAAGAACCACAAAAATAACAATTAAGCGGGTCAAACATCGAGTCAAATACGAACCGGAAGACCCATTTGGGTCTCGGTTCACACTTCGAGCCACAAAAATCAACCCCGAGACCTTGAAGGTCTCGGCTAGGCTCTAAACCCAAAAACCAAACAAACCAAACGGACCATGGGGGTTACGTTAGGCTCACACGAGCCATAATACCAAAACTAATCGGACCCTTAAGGTCGCTTCAAGCTCAAACGAGCTAATATCATAACCAATGGACCAAGGGGGTCACGTTGAGCTCCCAATCGAGCCAAAAGTCACAATACTGAGACCACAAAGTCTCGGTTTAGCTCCATCGAGCCACAAATCTCAACCAAACGCATCCAGAATATCAAATCCGAGCACCAAACAATTATGAGTCGACACCCAAGGATACCATTTTAACTTTTATATCAAAACCCATTTTTCTATTCTTTAAAACCAACCCAAATCAAAGATTGAATCCTGGATTTAACTCGGATTAGTCAAACCCGATGCGTAACACGCATTTTTCTCACCTTCCAAGCATGTGTAATCCAAGAAAAATAGTGGTGTGGTGGCGTGTGGTGTTTGTACACGGCGATAAACAAGAAAACGGAGGGGGGGGGGGTGTCTCTTTTTGGGCGCGTGTATCACACTACACGAACAAGGAGTAGATGGGGAGTGTTTTGGTGGTGGTGGTTGATGAGGCGAAAAATGAACCACTTTTAGGGGGTCATTTAAGCCCGGAATTGAATTTATTTGATCAAATATTGCCCTAAATCGTTCCTTTTGTGATTTTAGGTACTTTGGGAGTGAAATCTGGAAAATGAAGCAACTCGGACGTTTTTGGAGCATAAAAGTGAAGAAAATGCCAAAGTCTTAATTTTCCTTGCTGGGAACAGTAGGCGACGGCGTCAAGAAGGAATTCCTGACGGCGTCAAGAGTAATTTCCATGACGATCCAGTACAGATTTGACGGCGTCACGAAGTAGGGCGTCAAGAGTAAAATTCATGACGGCCTGGAAATGCACAACACATGACGGCGTCAAAAGTAGATCAAGGCAGTCCGAGAAATATTTTGGCGGCGAGGTGACGGCATCACAACATTTGTCTTGACGCCGTCAGACCCTATTTCCTATATATATTTTTCTAATTTTCACACATTAAAAAGGGAGAAGTTTTGGAGAAACCCTAGTACGAACTTGGTGCGAATTTTACAGGTTTTTCAAGGGTTCTAAGCCCTTGATACCTTTCATGTGTAATTGAGATAAGTATTCTTTTAATTCAATCAATATGTCTATGTGTTGGTTGTCTATATCTTGTTCTTGTCTTAATTCCATCATGCTAGGCTAGATCTATCTTGTGTTTGCTTGGATCTAATGAAACCTAGATGTTAATTATGTGTTGATTACTTGTTTATAATTGTATTGGATGAATGAATTCGATGTTAGGCTTAAGAAAACTGGCAGATCTCCAATTGGTAACATGCTTGAACGTCTTAGGAAACATGAACTGATGTGCACTAGGTTTTATTGGTTGTATTTAATGCATGAGCCACTGTTTATAATCCCTATGGTTGTGCTGGGCATGGCATAGGAGGAGATAAGAGCTCATAGGATTGGGGAGTTAAGTGCGCCACCCCATGAATGGTATTAAGGAATACAATCCGTCATCCATGCAACTATAACAAGTAATTAACATGTAAAAGATGTCTAGGGAGTAGTGAAATCTAAGTAAACACATTTTCTCCACTTATTGCTCACAACCTTAGTATAATTTAGTTTATTTTCATTTCTAGTATTTTATTTTGATTGCATCTTTAGTATTGGGTTAGTTGACTAGCAACTAATTCCGCCCAAATCCTTCAAACCCGAGATTTTTACTTGCTTTATAAAAAAATATAAAAATACAAAAACTCGTTAGGTTTTCCTAGTGCCGGAGTCAACGTAGTGCAATAAAGACGTCTCAGCAATAATTCACAATATATATCCCATAATAAATCAACAATTCGAATTCAATATCTCATAAACTTCACGATTTAAAACATCGGTTTCAATTTCACAAATCCGTTACGAATAAAATTTCAATCATTTAATAAAAATCAAACTTTTAACGTAATGCGGGTTTTAAAGTCTCCCTAATTTGCCAGTTGTCACATCCTCCCAGCCTCAGAAGAAACTCATCCCGGGTTTCTCTCGGAACTTTCCCTCTACGAAGTAAAAAGCTTAGGATATCTTTTCCGAAACTCATCCTCACGTTCCCATGTAAATTCCGGTCCATGACGGGAATTCCAACGAACCTTGATGAGCGGAATACGACTGCGCTTGAGTCGTTTAATCTCTCGATCCAAAATCTCAATAGGCTCTTCCACGAAGTTCAAACTCTCATCAAATCGAATATCCTTCATCGGTATAGCCGGTGTTTCATCTAAAATGCATTTCTTCAAATTACTCACATGAAACACGTCGTGAACCTTACTCAATTCTTGTGGTAGCTCCAACCGATAAGCTACGGGCCCGATTCTTTCCAGAATTAGAAATGGTCCAATGTAGTGGGGGTTGAGTTTCCCACTGATGAGGCGAAAAATGATCCGTTTTTAGGGGGTCATTTAAGCCCGAATTCGAATTTATTTGATCAAATAATGCCCTAAATCGTTCCTTTTGTGATTTTAGGTACTTTGGGAGTGAAATCTGGAAAAGGAAGCAATTCGGACGTTTTTGGAGCAGAAAAGTGAAGAAAACGCCAAAGTCTTAATTTTCCATGCTGGGAACAGTAGGTGACGGCGTCAAGAGTAACTCTTTGATGGTGTCAAGAGAAAAATTCCATGACGACCCAGTACAGATTTGACGGCGTCACGAAGGTAGGGCGTCAAGAGTAAAAGTCATGACGGCCTGGAAATGATTAAGTCTTGACGGCGTCAAATGTAGATCAAGGCAGTCCGAGAATAGTTTTGGCGGCGAGGTGACGGCGTCACAAGATTGGTCTTGACGCCGTCAGACCCCTTTTCCTATATATAGTTTTCTAATTTTCACATTAAAAGAGAGAAGTTTTGGAGAAACCCTAAGTACGATTTTGGTGCGAATTTTACAGGTTTTTCAAGGGTTCCAAACCCTTGATACCTTTCATGTGTAATTGAGATAAGTGTTCTTTCAATTCAATCAATATGTCTATGTGTTGGTTGTCTATATCTTGTTCTTGTCTTAATTCCATCATGCTAGGCTAGATCTATCTTGTGTTTGCCTGGATCTAATGAAACCTAGATGTTAATTATGTGTTGATTACTTGTTTATACTTGTCTTGGATGAATGATTTATATGTTAGGCTTAAGAAAACTGGCAGATCTCCAATTGGTAACATGCTTGAACGTCTTAAGAAACATGAACCGACACGCACTAGGTCTTTATTGGTTGTATTTAATGCATGAGCCACTGTTTATAATCCCTATAGTTGTGCTGGGCATGGTGTAGGAGGAGATAAGAGCTCATAGAATTGGGGAGTTAAGTGTGCCACCCCATGAATGGTATTAAGGAATACGATCCGTCATCCATGCAATTATAACAAGTAATTAACGTGTAAAAGATGTCTAGGGAGTAGTGAAATCTAAGTAAACACATTTTCTCCACTTATTGCTCACAACTTTAGTATAATTTAGTTTATTTTCATTTCTAGTATTTTATTTTGATTGCATCTTTAGTATTGGGTTAGTTGATTAGCAACTAATTCCGCCCAAATTCTTCAAACCCGAGATTTTTAATTGGTTTTCATAAAATATAAAAACATAAAAAGAATCATCCCTCACCTTTAGAACTAGTATTTAGGCTTTCTAATCCTAGTGACACTATTCCTAAGCTGAATGATCAATCCCCCGGTACTTGTCACTATACTATACTACAACGATCAGGTACACTGCCTGGTGGGGGTTGTAAGCTTCTCAAGATCCCTTGAGAAGTAAAGCCTGGTACGATTCCCACGTATCAAGTTTTTGGCGCCGCAGCCCGGGGAATAGTTATTGTCTAGGTTAGAATTTCTTTTTATTAGGTGTAGGGATCTATACCTTGATAGATCACGAGCCAATAGATTGTTAGCCAACTAATGTAATCACTAGCTAGACTAAGTTAGATAATCTCTGTGAGCTTGTTATTATGCGGAATATAAAAACAAACGTATACTAAACTTGATCCTCTATGGATCAATAATATTAATAAAACTTCGTACTAAAAACTTGTGTCTATTACAACGACCTAGGGTTCCTTATATACTAGTGGAAACCCTAACCTTGCTTACAAGAAACGAATAATTAAAAACTAATAAAAGATATTCTACATATCTTGTCCTAAAATACATAAATTATATCCACGGTTAAACTCTATCCGTAGGATCTCTAGATGTCCGCAGGAACCAATCAGCAGAAAGTCACTAAGCCTTCCGCAGGAACCTGTCAACAGTATCTATCAGTAGTATCTTCAATAATTCCTTACAATCCTCCCCTAATCTTGAATTTGACATAGTTAAGTTCAAGATTTCTTGATAGAGCACGAATAACATAAATCAGAGGATTGTGAATAACCATCAGCAACAAAGAATCTTCATAAGCAAAATCTCTATGATCAGCAACGAAGTGAAAAACACCATTCTTTGCAGCAACACAAGACTAAATGTACATCAAAACATAGAAGTTTCATACTATTCTCATCACATCCAGGTGTGTTAACTCCTGTGAGAGGTGAATCATTGAAAATAATGGATTTGATGTCTCTTTACCAATAGCCATCACTACTGGAGTAGCCAAGTGTTCAAAGGTACACTGATAACCACATGATTTTTAGCAAATCATCAGCTATAAACGGATTTGATATGTCTTTACCTATAACCGTTTGCTCAGGACTAGTCAATTATTGATGAATTATCATCTTGGTCAATTGAATACCAAATATGGTTTTCCACTGCCTTTACCACAAGCCATATACATGTGGGCTAGCCAATTATTTGGAATCCATAAAGGAAAAATCCATGGTCAATTGACAACCATTTCAACTACTCAGCAATAAAGCATGGGTGAGTTGAAAACCCTATGATTTTGAGCAAACCATTACAGCTATCAACAAATTTGATGAGTCTTTACCAAAGCTGTACCCTTTGGACTAGCCAACTTTATGATGGAATAGTCAACATCAGGCAAGTTGATAACCAAACCTGCAGTCAATATATACAATACTATACAACAAAATGTTAGAGTGTTTTTTTTTTTTTTTTTTTTTTTTTTTTTTTTTTTTTTTTTTTTTTTTTAAACTGAAACAAATATACAAAAGAATACAATACCAAGATCAACTCATTGCAGATATGAATCCATTTGAATGCCATGCTTGGTTGCTAGTTCCTTCTTAGTCAAAATGCTTCTTCTGATAAACCTTACCAATTGTTCAGCAAGATGAAGATCATTTTCAGTCATGTCCAGAGGAACGGATAACTTTGTTTCCGGCATGAGATGCATTACTTCCTTTGTGATAGGATAAAGAACATCAGCCCAGCAATATAAGGTCTTACCAGTGGTTGTAACAATTATATGAACATTAGGAAGTGGAAAGAACTTCCAATGGTCAACTACCCATGTCTTTTGACCTTTCCAGACTTGAAACCTTACACCAGAATCACCTTTATAAGAATCACACAAAATCTGCAAATCACCCATCAAATACATTCCAATGTCATCAGGGGAATGAATGTGATAGTACTTAGTAACCCAATCATAAAGTGAGAGAAGATCCTGCTTGTCCTCCATATGTAAGATCTGACTCAGAAACAAGAAGGTCTTAGTAGATCCATCTTGTCTAGTTATGACATTCACTTTTCCTTGACCAAGCTCAGAATCAACCAGTTCCCACTTCACAATTTTCTCCCATACAACAGGGTCTTGACCATCATCAGAAGCATAATCAAAGAAAGTAGTACTATCCTCTAAAGGAATATCTTTTGGAGCCTTTCTCTTGATAGCTTTAGTCTTTCTCCTAGTGCCAGTAACAGGAATAGAAGAACCATGAGTAGGTTCTTCTTTAGGTACTTGTGTGGAGGTATCAGCAGGAACCCCTGTAGAATCATCATCATCAGGTACCTCAATTGGAATATCTTCTGAAGCATCATGGGTTACATCATGAGAAGCTTCAGGGATATCATGATGAGATTCAGCAGTTTCAGGATGAGAACCAGAAGGAATATCATCCATCTGAACATCAGGAGTGTCAGCATTCTGAGCATCAGAAGTATCATGCTTCTGAGTCAAAACTGAAGAAAGATGCACATTCTCCTGACCACCATGAAAAGACCCAATAGACTCAGCAGGATGAGCAGCAGAATCATGAATCTTTGCTTTCTTAGCTTGAGGCTCATCCAAAAGTCTTCCTCTAAACTCCAACACATCTGGAACCATTATACCAGAAGAATGATGATTGGAAATGATCTTGTCATAGTAGTAGGTCAACTGCTGATCTGAAAATCCCCAGACCCTCTGTTTAGTCCAACCTGACCCAAACATAGAACAGCCCTGGTTCTTCACAAAATTTCTCGTATATTTCTTGATTTCATTCTTTGTCCAAGATCTTTCTTTTTGATACTTAGCTTTAATCTCTGCCTCCTGCTGTCTCTTTAATCT
This sequence comes from Artemisia argyi, assembly GCA_030686995.1. Classification (NCBI taxonomy): domain Eukaryota; kingdom Viridiplantae; phylum Streptophyta; class Magnoliopsida; order Asterales; family Asteraceae; genus Artemisia; species Artemisia argyi. Next base: position 181,092,974 of record CM060693.1, on the reverse strand, counting down.
TCCCCTTTCAGCCATCATTTGAACAAAACTAGGATTATCAATTCCAAGCTTAGATTCACCCAAATTAGACTTGGAAGCAGCTTGTTCAGCCAAATTCTCCCATTGTTCAGCAGTAAGATTCTTAGCTATCTCATCAAGCTCCTTCTTTCTTTCAGCAGGCAAGGTGGTAGTATACTGAGGTCCCATCTTATCCAAATCATCTTGAATCTTTCTAGCCAATACTTCTGAGGCTTTCAAATCCAACTCCTCTTTAGTAACTGCAGCGTCCTCTTGAGCTTGTAGATGTGCAGCAACATTCTCACTAATTTTTTCATAAGCAAGTTCCTCCTTGGATTTGACTCTAGAAGGAATGTCTTGATCGATTAAAATAGACTTTCCTTTATCTTCCTTCTGAGGATGGACAAAAGACTGATCAGGAGCATCATGTGGAAGATCAGCTGAAATATCTACTGATGGACCAGGAATGCCCACTTCTGGCAAAGGATTAGGAAATGATTCCTTTCCTGAATTATCAGCAGATGTCTTCTTGGCAGGAGAATCAGCAGACTTCTTATCAGCAGAATGTTTCCTGCGGACATAATGAGCAACACCAGTAGAATTCTTGGCTATGGAATCCTTGGGAACACTTATATCAGGAGTAGGAGCAATATCAGCAGTTGGAGCTACATCAGCAGTTGGAGCAACAAAGGGTTCAGGTCTAATGTCAGCACTCTTCTGAACACTCTCCAAAGTGGTAGCAGCAAGAAGCTCAAGGCCTTCCAAATCAATGTTGTCAGATGCTTTAGTAGAATCCTCATCTGAATCATACACTACACCTTGTCTCTTTCTTTGCTTCAGCTTACCCTCCAACTTCTTAACTCTTCCAATTAGAGTCAGAACAGCACTGCTAAGATTCTTTTTGGTGAAGTTCAGATCATTCTCTAATTTGTCCACCTTTAGTACATACCTGTTCAACAAAGCTGATACAGAAGTGAGAGTAACAGGACCTTCAGCTCCACCAACAGGGATATCTGTGGTATTGTGAGCATCATTGGTCCTGTGAGAGGAATTATCTAAATTTACATCTACATCTACATGCACATTATCCTCAAATTGAGGTCTCAAAGGACTGAGTGAAGGAAGCCTTGTAAATTGTGGTGAGTTTATAGGTTGGTCAAAGCCTAAATTCTCATTGAACTCATGCTCAGGAGAATTGATATCCATTGGTTAATGTACAGGTGTGGGTAGCCTGGGAGAGAGTGGAGGCTGAACATCAGAAGCAACTGAAGCATTTGCATTAGGAGCATCTTCAGCTCTTTCAGGAGAATCCTCTGGTTCTTGAGAATCAGGGGAATCCTGACCACCAGCAGCTACATCAGCTGCATCTCCATCAGGGGGATTGCCCACCGGGGCATCAGCAGCTACATCAGCAGCTGCTCCATCAGGAGCATTGCCACCAGGCAACATAGCTGGAAGTAAGGGTCTGTGTTCACCAGTAAATTTAATTTTCATTTGGGAAAACAACTTTTTAGACAAACCCTTAACAGGCAAATGAGTGGGGTCATTGGTCTGTATGTCTAAAATGATTTGAAGAAACCTAGGATACATTAAATATTTAAGTTTGGTATCCTTAACATTTTCAAGCATAGCATTAAAGATATACCTAGAAAAGTTAAATGTTCTTCCTTGAGAGAGACACACAATAGCAAGAGCAATGTCTGTAGAAAACTGATCCCATCCACCAGACTTAGAACCCATGCATTGAAGCAATGTGTGTGTCAAGAACCTCCATTTTGGACAAAATAGATTCTTATACCATGTTTTCCCATCACCACCATACCCAGCAGCCTGAAGCCCTCTAAGAATGTCACTCTTAAGCAAATCAATCACCCCTCCTTCATCATCCAACTGTAACCTGGTCCTGACCAAAGACTCAGTAACCACATATTCTTCCCCATCTATAACAGCAACAATCTCTGGTGCTCCATCTTCAACAGTCCTAGTTTGTGCCGTTTCCCAAAATTGTACAACAAGAGACTCATGAATAACATCTGGGTATTGGAGCAGAGCATATCGAATCTTGGACCTTTGAAGAAATTCTATCAAGCCCAAATAAACTGCATCACCCTTTCCACGACCAAGAAAGGCATGTTTGTTATGATCTGCTTTGAAATATAGTTCAACCATTGATTGAGAATTAGAAATTAGGGTTAGGAGTTCTGAAAGATGTTGAAATGGTTTTGAAAATTATATTGTGAGAGGGAATCAGTTAATTTGGGAGTGGGATATGCACGTCTTTGGTAAATATGAAAGTTACCAAACGTGGAATGAAACTGATGTGAATTATTGGAAAGAAATCCTTGACCAATAATCAACTAAGTCAAATCCCAATTAACTGACTCATCCGAAGAAACCAAATCAAACGGCTGAAAACAAATGGTCAATCCGCAGAAAATAGTCAAACATTGACTATGGTCAACAGATTCATCCGCAGCATCACTCAGCAGAATGTACCCTTCAGTGGAAACCAAATATCTTTAACAAAGATCTTTTAATTCAAAATTCAAAGAACCCTTAATTATATCAAACTGCCTCGCATTAATGGTAATAATGACACGCGGTTGGGGGATCTTATAAATAAAGACTAATTATCCCCAAATCTCTCAACCTTCAAATCAAATCCCTAATTTTCATATCTCCAGCCAAAGATATATTCATGGCTTCCAATCAACCCGTTATCAACCTTGCTTCTGACTCATCAGATACTTCTGATTCACTAACATCGCCACCACCATGGAATATGCCAACACGTCCTCGTGGTCTCACAAAGGAACAAGCTAAGAAGAAGAAACATGATGTGCCTGCACCATGTTCATCATCATCTGAAGATCTGCCACCATATCCCTCTGAGATTGATGATCCTGAGTATCAGAGAGAGTTGGAGAGAAAGTGGAATGAATTGGAGAGTGCAAATCAAGTTCCCAGTCCTGATGAGTCTCTCATCTTCTTTACATCTTCTGATGAAGAGGATGATGAGAATGATAAACTTTACACTCCTACAACCTCTGATAAGCCTCAGTCATCTCGTCCAAGGAAAAGAAAAGTGAATTCCCCATTACCAAAGACTAGAAAAGTTGTGTTAGGTTTGCCCTGTCCTCAGTGGCAAGGACTCTTCAACATCAACAACAAAGGCAAGAAGAAGGCTGTGGATGGCAAGGGCAAGGGCAAAGTAGAATAGGGACTTTGTTTTTTGTCTTTCACTTTCATTATCTTGTATTGTACTTCTGAAGAATGAATAAAATTTGCTTTGGTTTATGATTACTTGTTTTAATTCTTCTAAGTAGCATTCCCCGGAGTAATTTGAACTTGACTAATCCATCAGCAGGAACACACTTAACTACAAGATAACTAGTATCAGCAGCATGTTGGTCAAACCATTGACTTTCATCCGAAGTATCCAATTAAGTGTACAACTTGCACACTCTAGTAATTGCTACTGACTCAACTACCTCCCATTAACTTACATTAACTCTCATTAAACCCAAATCAGTTCTTTAAAAAGAATCTTCAAGTCATAATCAACTCACCATTCCACAAAAAATATATCCCAAAGTCTTTCACACATTAACACCATAAAGCCATCCCCCAATGTCATTGAAATTTCTTCTGATTCATCAGACTCTACTTTTGACATACCTCAAATACAAAGATCATATTACTATTTGAAAGAAGGTCCTTCAGAGTTATGTCCATCTCCAACCACATCAGAGGAAACCACTGAAGCTGAGGAAGCACCAACTCCTCTAGCTATGGTTGTCCCTGACTTCACCCCTGTCATTGCATTCTTAACAAGTGAAATGGAAAGAGTTTGTGCAGATATGGGAAAAATCTCTGTCCCTGAAGAACCACAGTCCTCAGGCAAAAGGAAAGGTCCATTGAAGGTGGTTCTTGGTCTTGCAGCTCCCAAACTCTGGAACAAGGACATGCAATCCAGAGGAATCCACAAGAAGATGCCAGACCCAAAGGACTTGGGTAAAGGGAAAAGAAAGATGGATTAGGCTATTACTTGGGGGTGTGTGGTATGTTGGTGGTTGATTGTAGTTAAGGGATGTGGTGGTAGGATGGTGGTTGTTTATTTTGTTGATGATTTATGTATTCTGTTTTTCTTCTGATAACTGATCTTGATGTACCAAGCTTGCCATAAATGAATAAAATTCACTTTTATGTCTTTACATCTTATTCCATTGACTGTAGACCATTGAACATCAGCAGAAACATGACCTGAGACCATACAGAACACAAAACCACAAAAGAACAACCATAATATTGTACAAGATTAGTAAAAACCTGCAAAGAAAAGTTAGTAAACCTAATAATCTACATAATTAATAAATATAACATGTATAATCCTCCCCTGAGGCATATGCCTCCCCTGAGGCTTATGCCTCCCCTCAAACATTGCATTCAAGGGTTAACCATCCCAATATTGACAACCAGGTGATTAAACCTAGGTCCATCAAAAGCTTTTGTTAACAAATCAGCCACATTATCATCAGTGTGAATCTTAAGCACTTGAATTAGATGCTTCTCATTTGCATCTCTTATAAAATGGTGCCTAATTTCTATGTGTTTAGTTCTCTGATGAAAAACAGGATTTTTAACAATGGAAATAGTACTTTGATTGTCAATGTAGATTTTAGTGTTCATAAAGTTAAACCCATAATCCAACATCTGATTTTGAATCCAAAGTACCTGACCACAACAATTGGCAGCAGCTACATATTCTGCTTCAGTGGTAGAAGTAGCCACAATGGTTTGTTTCTTGCACTGCCAAGAGATGAGTCTTCTTCCCAGAAATTGACAACCTCCTGTTGTGGATTTCCTATCCAAATTAGCTCCAGCGTAGTCACTATCACTGTAATCTTCCAACACAAATGGTTAATCCCTTGGGTACCAAAGGCCTAGTTTGGGTTGGCCCTTGATGTACTTGAAAATTTTCTTCACTGCATTTAGATGAGAAGTCAAGGGAGTGACTTGATGCCTTGAGCAAGCACTGACAACAAAAGTAATGTCAGGCCTAGAGGCTGTGAGATACATGAGTGAGCCAATCATGGATCTATACAGATGAACATTAACAGCCTCATCTTGCTCATTTAGATTCTTAAGCTTGGGTGGTTCATATGGAGTGGTAGCAGTCCTCAATAGATCAAAGTCAAACTTTTTCAAGATATCTTTAACATATTTCTCTTGATGAATAAAGATCCCTTCAGGATGTTGTTTGACTTGTAGCCCTAGGAAAAAGGTTAACTCCCCCATTGCACTCATTTGAAATTTACCTTTCATCAAGTCTTCAAATTCCCTGCACCATGCTTCCTTTGTGGATCCAAAAATGATGTCATCCACATATACCTGTACTAGAATGATATCCCTGGAGTTCTTCTTAATAAAGAGGGTCTTATCAATAGCACCTCTTCTGTATCCATGCTCCAATAGAAATGTAGACAATCTAGCATACCATGCTCTTGGTGCTTGGTGAAGTCCATACAGTGCTTTGACAACTTTGTATACCTTTTTAGGATGATGGGGGTCTTCAAAGCCCTGTGGTTGAGTGACATACACTTCCTCTTCAATTGTGCCATAAAGGAAGGCACTTTTGACATCCATCTGATAGACCTTAAAGCCCATATATGAGGCAAAGGCTAAAAATTGTCTAATTGCTTCAACCCTAGCCACTGGTGCAAAGACCTCAGTGTAGTCAATCCCTTCTTCTTGTCTGAAGCCTTGAGCCACCAATCTTGCTTTATTTCTTACCACAATACCTCTGGCATCTCTCTTGCATTTTAAGATCTACTTGGTCCCAATTGCAATCTTCCCTGCAGGCAGATCAACAAGTACCCAAACATCTTGATTCTTGAATTGTTGCATCTCTTCCTGCATAGCTTCAACCCAACTAGGCTCACTCAAAGCATGTTTAATGCTTGTGGGTTCAACTTGAGACAAGAAACAAGCAAACAAACAATGCTTCTGATCTGTGTGATTATCTCTCTTCTGAGTGGATACATAAGTCAAAAATGCACATTGCCCAAACTTGGTATTCTTAATGGCACTCCTGGTGAGTACCATTGCATTTGGATCACCAAGTATATTATCTTGTGGATGTATGGTGTTGATCCTTTTAATTGTAACAGGATTACCATCAATTGAGGTATCAAGATTGGTTAAAGTGGGAGCAAAGTCTTGATCGTAGGAAGCTGATTGAAAAATGCCATCACTTTGCTCAACATTAGCTAGATCTGAGGGAGTAGGAAACCTGCCAAAAGGTTCATCTAAACTTGTGGAAACAGGAAGTGCAGCTGAACTAGGTTCAGCAGAATCTCCATCAGTAGAATCAACAGATGGACCAGCTGATGTATCAGCAGAATTAGTTTTTCTGCTTTCTTCAACAGCAGCTTGTTTTAAGAGTGCTTCAGTGTCTTGAGCAAATTCAAGACCAAGTCTCTTAGCTTCCTCAGCAGCTGCATGTTCTTGCTTTTTGAGTCTTGCAAGATCTTCTGCATAGGTTGAATTTTCTACATCTTCAGCAGATTTGGCATCAGAGGCTTCTTTGGTAGGAGGATCTGCTAGCTGGATTGGTAAAGTTGTTACAACAATAGTGGGTTCATCACATTCTGAACCACTGTCTGAATCATCCTGTAGGGTACCTGCATTGTTAGAAGATGACCCTTGTACACCTGCATAGGGGTTAGTTTTGTGCCTAGTATAACCCAAATAATCTGTAAGATAATCAAGGTCAAAATACCATTCATGACCTTTTCCTTGAACATTAACATTCTCTTCCAGATTATCTTAATCTTCTTGTTAAGTTGATTCTCAGCTAGAGCCATAAATTCTTTGAGTGCCTGAAAGGTTTGATCTTTAGTCACTAAGAAAAATGTCCAACTGAATCTACTGAAAGCATCAGTGATCACCAAACAGAAGTACTTATGATCAATACTCCTGATGGATGTAGGACCAAAAAGATCCATGTGAAGCAGCTGTGATGGTTCTGAGATTATGCTCACAGTGGTAATGGCCTTATAAGAAGCTTTGTGTTGCTTTCCCTTGTTACAAGCCACACAATTATGCTCATTGGTGAAGATCTTGGAAGGAAGTCCATGAACAAGTCCATCTTTAGCAAGTTTGTTGATGACTTTAAAATTAACATGTGCCATCCTCCTATGCCATTTTGTAGATTCATCCAAGGATGCTTTAGCCACCAAGCAAGTAAGATCACCTTCTGGCTTGACATCATTCAAGTCAAAGGTATACAAATTATGGTTTCTTGGAGCCTTAAGTAACACAAGATTATCATCAGGCATTTGGAATTCAGGTGAAAGAATGAAACAACCATCTTCAGTGAAAAGCACAGGAAGCTTTTTGTCACAAATTTGTGAGACTGAAAACAAATTGAATCCTTGAAGCTCCTTCACATAATAGACATTCTCAAAATCCACCTTTGGAGTTCTAATGGTTCCTTTGCCAGTAATCCTTCCTACTCCACTTCCAAACCTCACAATGCCTCCATTAAAAGGCACAAAGTCATCCAGCTTCTCTTCATTACCAGACATATTTCTTGAACAACCACTATCAACAATACCTAAGTCTTTATTAAGAAGAGGATGTTCCTATAACAAAGAAAGTTAATATACAACAACAACAAATACATAGAGACTTAAGTCATAAAAGTCTTTAGCCTGCCCTGTGAATCATTCTGATGAACCCAAGATGATGAGTTAGATCCACAATTGTTCCTGGATTCCCTGTATTTAAATGGTCTTCTATATGTCCAAGAACAATATGCTGAGGACTTTTCAGCAGAATCCCAAGTACCCCTTCCCATACACATTTGGTCAGTATATTCATACCAATTATTAACACCATTAAATGGTTGAGATCCATATCTATTTCGATTGGTATTCATATATCTATTATTAAAAACAGACCTATTAGAATAAACAGGCCAATCAGTAGGAGTGGAATACATTCTGCTGACATGAGAATTGGCCTGTGGAGCTAGAGAGGGTTTGGTAGTAGTCCACTTATGTCTAGGTCTATTGTTAACAACAGAAACACCCATCCTCTTTTCATGAAAATCACAATCCTTAATTAAATGCAACTTGCTACCACAAACAAAACACTTCTTTTTCTTATAAGATTTATTAAATCCAAAAGATGTCTTATTAAACATAGAATTATTCAAACAAACATCAGAAACAAAATTGTTTTGTAAACACTGAAAGGAATTGTTTTCATAAGAAGTAAATAACAAGTCTTCAGAAGAGGCTGGTTGATAAAAAGCTTCATCAGTAGCAACTTTAGAGTCCACAGACTTGTATGTTGACTTGTCAGAATTCTTTGTTGAGGACTTGGGTGAGTCTGACTTGGTCTTGGAATCACAGCTGGCATAACTAGAGGTCTCTGAGGTCTTGTCCCTGGAAGAACAAGAGACATAAGTGTTAGAATCATTACTAGATATACTTCTAGTGTCAGGGGAGTCATTGATCCTAATGCCAGTGGTTTCCTTTGATTCTGGTGAGTCAAACTTATGGGATGTGGGTTGAGGGGTTCCTATGGATGGACAGTCTTCAGACTTATTTGGCAAGTCTTTAGACTTTTTGCCAAAAAGATGGTGTGAACCATCAAAGTCAGAAGTTTTGATGGTAGGCATAAAAACACCTCTGATAGGTCCTGGAACAGCATGCATCTCACCTTCTTTTAGATAATTAATGGGGATAGAATAATTATGGTTCTTCTTATCTAAATAGTGATTAGCTTCTGGACCTACATACTTCTGAAACCCTAGACCTATCTCAGAAGTAACAGACTTACTACTGTAGAGCAACCTAGATAATTTATCACCTGAAACTAGCCATTCTTTATGCCTAGCTACTTCTTTATCCAGTTTCTCTTGCAAAATATTTTTCTCAGACTGAATTCTAGCTTTTTCTTTTTCAGAAAATTTTAATTCATTGCTAGCACATTCTAAATCTCTACTTAAAACTCTAATCTTTTCTTCATAAGCTAATTGATTCTGTTGAAACCACACCTTTTGTTGTTCTAATGTTTTAAAAGCTTCTTTATAAGTTGTAGCTTCAATAAAACAAGCATTATATTTTGGTTTCATATCATCATAAGCTTCTTTTAGAGTTGTATATTTAGAATCACAATCACAAGCACAAGTAGATACCTGAGGAGAGATTCCCATGAGACCAAAGCTATCATCACAACTAGCCATGCAGGAGATGTGAGGAGAGTTGCTTGTATCATCATCATGCTCATTCTAGTCCAGATTAGTATCTATAGCAGTGATCAAGGCCTTTGATTTTCCAGCTTCCACTTCTTTCTTCTTGTATGCTGAATACCTTGTACTGGCTTCACCCTTCTTAGCTGTGCATTCTCTTGCAAAGTGACCAATTTCTCCACAAGCATAACACTTCACCTTCCTTCTATCAAACCTAGCTGCATCTCTTCCTTTAACATTGAGCTTTTTACCAACCTTTTGCTCAAATCGCCTCACTTTGAGAGATAGCATAGCCATTTGCCACTTTAGGTCCAATTCTTCTAAAGCAAGTTCATCAATCTGCTCAAAATCTTCATAAGCAATTTGTTGCTGTTTATCAACTTCAGCAACAAATGAGTAAAGTACATCTTCCATCACATTGCTAATCTTTGGATGAGTTATTGGATTAGCACTTGAGAAGGACAATGTGGTCATTGGAAGACTTTGGTTTGGGGTAGATGGACTTGAGTAAACCTGTGGTGCTGAGGATGGACTTGAATAGGTATGTGGCATGTAGTTTGTATTAGAACTTACAAATGCAGATTGTGAAGGAGTTGTTGCATATGGAGAAAATCCCTTTATGTTACCTTCCAAAGCTCTGAGTTTGTTGTACAAGTCATCAAAGGTGAGGTAGTCCAAGCCACCTTTGGTTTTCAATGATATACTCACCTGAGACCATGAGGGAGGCAAGGCTCTTAGAAACCTAGAGTTCACCTCCTCATTGTCAGGTCTGGCCAGCAACTGATTCAAGTGACTCAGAATCTTCTGAAACCTGTCATAACCTTTGTGAAGACCTTCCTCTTCAGTGATCTTGAATTCTTGGAACTCCATCTTCAGCATACTTTTTCTCATCCTCTTTGATTCTTCATTCCCACCAAATCTAGCTTTTATGGCCCACCAAATTTCTCTTGGATCAGTCATGGAATGAAAATCTCCCATGTGGTCATCAGGGATTGCCTGCAGCAATATGGTTCTTGCCTTGTTTTCCCTTTGAATAGCAAGAATTTCGTCAGCAGAAACAGGTTCTAATATTGTAATTTTCCCATTAGCATCAACACTTTGCTTTTTAGGACGACAACCATTGAGTATAACATTCCAGAGGTTATAATCAACACTTGCAATCCAATTCTGCATCTTCATGGCCCATATTTCATACTCATCCTTCCTAAGAAAAGGAAGTTTTGCATTGCTGTTGGAGAAGGCCACTTGTTGTAGTTGTTGAGTAAGAGAGCCTGCTTCAGAGAGAGCAACATCACCTCCTGGTTTGTCCGACATAGGTAATGATTGAGTAGTTATGTGATTGTGTAGATGTTACAGAGAGTATCTAGTGGCTCTGATACCACTTGTAGGGATCTATACCTTGATAGATCACGAGCCAATAGATCGTTAGCCAACTAATGTAATCACTAGCTAGACTAAGTTAGATAATCTCTGTGAGCTTGTTATTATGCGGAATATAAAAACAAACGTATACTAAACTTGATCCTCTATGGATCAATAATATTAATAAAACTTCGTACTAAAAACTTGTGTCTATTACAACGACCTAGGGTTCCTTATATACTAGTGGAAACCCTAACCTTTCTTACAAGAAACGAATAATTAAAAACTAATAAAAGATATTCTACATATCTTGTCCTAAAATACATAAATTATATCCACGGTTAAACTCTATCCGTAGGATCTCTAGATGTCCGCAGGAACCAATCAGCAGAAAGTCACTAAGCCTTCCGCAGGAACCTGTCAGCAGTATCTATCAGTAGTATCTTCAATAATTCCTTACATTAGGTCTACTTGCTAGATTCCTTTCTAGTAAGATTTTATTTTTATTTTTAGGTTTTCTTTAGTCTATCTTTTTCTTTGTGCCTTTGTTAGTAAATCAAATCCATTGACTATTCTATTGACCATTATGGAAAACGTGAATCCACCCCTTTCCCATAGAGAAGTGGCTTTGTTACGTGAACAAATTGAGAGTGAGATTAGGGAACTTAGAGAGCTTAATAGTTTGATCAAGGTTGAGCTCGAACATGCATTTAGTGACCTAGCGACCACCTTGTATTCAAATGAGGACCTAGGGCCTAATGACTTTGTGAATGTTATTGAGGGACTTGAAGAGGGGGAAATAGATCCGAAGCTTAATGACTATTTTAATCTATACCCCACTAAGGAGGATATTGCATATTATAATAATCTTATTGATAACCCGCGATCTCCTTTCACCATAATTGAACCTAAGATCAAGAGAGGCGATCCTAAGAATGCTAAGATACCATGTATGATTGGGTATAGGCACATTAGCAATGCTTACATTGACTTTAAATCTCCAATCAACATTATGTCCTCAACTGTTTATAATGATATAGTGAAAACAAGACTTGAACCATAAAGAGATCCCAAATACCCCGGTGGAGTTTGTAACTTTGTCGGGAGAGTTAAAGGTTTACATGTCTTTGTTGGTAATTTCACTTTTGTCACCGACTTTATGATTGTGGAGGATCTTGCTAATGTTATTGATTGTCGATTATCCAATGTTGTGTTTGGCAAACCATTTGTTGAGGAGTCTAAGTTGGAATATGATGAGATAGAAGGAACGATCCGATTTGCAAGTAACACCGATAGTATCACTTATAGGATGCCTAATAGGATGAAAGAATTTCGCTTTATATCCCGTTTTGATAAGGACAACATTGGTGCTTTTGAGGATACTAATGAGGAGGATAAGAAAAAGGGCATGGATTATGTATGGGAAAAAAGGAGTCTTTATTACAAAGATTGCTTGGCCCTTGGACCAAGGTATAAAGTCGATAAAGAATTTGCCCAAATGATTATGGGGGCGGTAGAGAAAAAGGTGATTGGTTTCTACAAGGAATATCTACAATCAGAGAGTGGAACCAATGATGAGGTCACATAGTAACCCATGACCTTGAGTCTAGCTACAAGACTCGTAAATAAAGAAAAGCGCTTCTTGGGAGGCAACCCATGTTTTGTGTGATTTTATTTGTTTGTTTGTTATTTGCTTCCATATGCATGCTTAATTTTTATTGTTGGTAGATCATGTTTCTAAACTAAATAGTGGAAATACTTTACTTTGTTGTTTTGGCCTAGTCTTAACTCCACCTAAAGGTATTTTTGCAAAAGATAAGTATAAGGGGAAACCCCAAATATGTTTTCAAGAAACAAACCGATCATGATTCTCCACAATATTAAATGAACATGTATATTCGTATTTGTTAGAGTCAAATGCTTGTATTGAGTCATAATGAAGTTTTGCAGGATTTTCCAGGAAGTAGGACCAAGTTTTTCCAGAAATTTTCCGGAAACTTAACATAAGAATTTCTGCAGGTCACTTCTGACGGCGTCATGAGTTTACTCTTGACGGCGTCAAGTGTAAAAATCTGGAAATTTAAACGGTTTTGTTTTTCTAACGGAGTCTTATGGTTTTTGTGAATTATTAAGTTTTATAATCTCCAGGAGATCTGCAAACTTCATTCTACAAGCATTATATCTTATCTTGTTTTCTAGGATTTAGTAACTTATATAGGATGCCGCCGATTTTACGCGAGGTTGTCTTGTCTATGTTATCAGGTTTTACAGGTTATGTATGACAAGAAGATGATTTACATTCTGGAAGGGAAGCTTTGATTGTTCATTTTCTTGGAGGAAGATTTAACCTGGCCACCTTATTATCCATACCGAGCGAATCAGGGGAGTATCTGATTTCATTCTTTTTAACTTTTTCACTTTTACATTCTTTAGTTGAACATTGGGGACAATGTTCATCTTAAGTGTAAGGGGAGGGTAAAAAGATGATACCTTACATATGCACTTTCGCTTGAGTTTGTTTTGTTTAATGGTATATGTGTAATAAAACTATGAGAAATACTTGTTAGTGCAATTTTAGCGCCAAATTTAATTTTTTTTACAACATTTAGGAGTGAAACTTTAGCCATAGCAAGCGTCTCATGGATAGGAGATTGTATGACTAGCACATAACCGTATATTCAGAAAAATTTTCCACCCAAAGATGTGAGGTTCGCCTTTAGTTTTGATAGGAAAAGCATTTACTATTAGTGCTTATGAGTGTACCGGTAGCATTTAGATTCTAGAACTTGCGTTAGTGATGCATCCCGAGACCGCTAGTGAGACTACATTCGTGTGGTAGGATTTACTACATGATAAGAGGCATTAGGATCACCCTTGTGTTAAACCCGTATCATAATTAATTGACCATTTGAGTCATATTGTTTGGCTAGTTAAGTCAACTAATTTTTCCCACACCCTTAGCTTTGTACTCATTTTTAGTACACGAAACCCCTAGTACACCCCTCCGAGCCTATCTTTTCGTTTCTAACTTTAAGCATTTTACTTAAAGGAAGAATTTGTTACACCCCACTTAAATGTACAACCAAATCGCCTTAGCCTTCCGTGTATGCGCTCATTTTTAGTGCATTATTGTTATTTGTTAAACCCTAAGTTAACTATCTAATTGATTACATGGTTGCTAAGTCGAGTCATATCCTTGTACATATTGTTTTGGGACGATTGGGACTCATGGGTAAGTACTTATTTTATGGAGTAATGGGGAAGAACATCATTTATTACCCCATATATACGTTAATCTTAAAAGTGCTCCAAGTTTTTTGATTTTCTTAATTCGAGTCATTAGATTAGTTTAATGTAAAGTATGTAAAGATTCAAGTGTAAGGGGAATGTTCATCCCCTATGATGTATTATTTTGGATGGTAGGGTAAGAGTGTATGCCAAAAAAAAAAATCAAAAAAATCAAGAAAAAAGAAAAAAAAATAGAAAAAGAAAAGAGAAAAAAACATACGGACTACCATCCCTTTTCATTCTATGTTCATTTTATGTTTTTGTTATTTTTCATTTATTAGCTTAAGTCGAGTCTAGTCTTGGCTTAGCAACGCCATCTTGTACATGTAATTAACCAAGATTGTTAACTCGCCACCAGTAAAACTTCCTTTATCCAACAAAACCGTGTATTTCATATCCCTACACCTAATGTTACAACCCTTTAAAAGACCTCTTTGATAGTTTATCCTAGGTGCTTACGCCATGTGGTGGAGGTTTGATCCTTTCCCAAGCCTATGGTAATCTATTTTGCTATGACAGGTAGTGAGAGATATCTTCCGTTTCCATATTGTAATTTACACTTTATTACACCCGAGAGATGTGAGTATCTAAACACTATTTGTGAGGTGCTAGTGTATGACCTCCGTGCTTGTCTATTGGTCTTTAGTGGAACGATTATTTGTTATAATTACTTTTATATTAGTGTTAAATGACCCCTAACTTGTATTTTGACTAGAATAAAAGCGCATTTGCTTGAGGACAAGCAAATCTCAAGTGTAAGGGTATATGATGATGCGAAAAATGATCCATTTTTAGGGGTTGATGAGGCGAAAAATGATCCGTTTTTAGGGGGTCATTTAAGCCCGAATCCGACTTTATTTGATCAAATATTGCCCTAAATCGTTCCTTTTGTGATTTTAGGTGTTTGGAGAGTGAATTCTGGAAAAGAGGCTATTTTGGACGTTTTTGGAGCATAAAGTGAAGAAAACGACAAAGTACCAAAAATCCAAGCTGAAGATACAAGGTGACGGCGTCAAGGCTTGCCTCTTGACGGCGTCAGACATGATGAATATTTTACCGTAGCTGGTGACGGCGTCAAAGTGGCCAAGAATAATTTACCGTAGGTGGTGACGGCGTCACATAGGCCGTCACAAGTGGATCTAGGGCGTCCGAGGAAGTATATGGCGGCGAGGTGACGGCGTCAGACTTTACTCTTGACGCCATCAGGACGATTTTCCTATATATAGTTTTCTAGTTTTTTCATTATAAAAGGGGAGAAGTTTTGGTGAAACCCTAAAGACGATTTTGGTGCCTTTTTTATAGGTTTTTCAAGGGTTCCAAACCCTTGAGACCTTGCATTGTAATTGAGATAAGTATACTCTTAATTCAATCAATATGTCTATGTGTTGGTTGTTTATCTTTAGTTCTTATCTTAATTCTACTATGCTAGGCTAGATTTTATTTGTGTTTGCTTAGATCTAATGAAACCTAGATGTTGATTATGTGTTAATTACTTGTCTATTCTTGTTTTGGATGAATGATATTATATGTCAGGCTTAAGAAAACTGGCAGATCTCCAAATGGTAACATTCTTGAACGTCTTAAGAAACATGAACCGAGGCGTACTAGGTCTTTATTGGTTGTATTTAATGCATGAGCCACTGTTTACAATCCCTATAGTTGTGCTGGGTCATGGTGTAGGAGGAGATAAGAGCTCATAGAGTTGGGGAGTTATGTATGCCACCCCACGAATGGTATTAAGGAATACAATCCGTCATCCATACAAGTGTAACAAGTAATTGACATGTAAAAGATATCTAGGGAGTAATGAAGTCTAAGTAAACACAATTTCTCCAAATACTGCTCACAACCTTAGTTTAATATTAGTTTAATTTCATTTTCATTAGTTTAATTAATTACATAATAGTTTTTGGGTTAGTTGAATAGCAACTAATTCCGCCCACTCTTCCAAAACCCGAGATTTTACTTGCTTTCATAAAATATAAAAATACAAAAATAATCATCCTTCATCTCTAGAACTATTAATTAGGCTTTCTAATCCTAGCGACACTATTCCTAAGCTGAACGATCAATCCCCCGGTACTTGTCACTATACTATACTACAACGATCAGGTACACTGCCTGGTGGGGGTTGTAAGCCTCGCGAGATCCCTCGAGAGGTAAAGCAAGGTGCGATTCCCACGCATCAAGTTTTTGGCGCCGCAGCCCGGGGAATAGTTATTGTCTAGGTTAGGATTACTTTTTATTAGGTCTACTTGCTAGATTCCTTTCTAGTAAGATTTTATTTTTATTTTTAGGTCTTCTTTAGTCTATCTTATTTCTTTGTGTCTTTGTTCGTAAACTGTTTCGATGGATCACAATAACATTGATCGGCTGATTCCTGTTATTCGTGTTTTTCGTCGTAGGATGTTCCAAGTGCCCGCCCCACTTCCTTTAGCAGAAAATGAGAACCCACCTAACCTCTCACCCAACCACCACTTTGACAATAATTCTGAACTAGAAGAGTCTGATCATGATGATGACCGTAGGGCTAGTCCTTTTTACTATTTAGACTCCGATGAGGATCTTGATGATGGTGACGTAGTTAATGAGGATAGAATGGAAGAGGAAATAAACCCTCTTAGGTATGTGGACCCTAGAACTAGGATTGAGTGCGATAGTTCATTTAACATGCAATTCCCTTGTAAGATTGGATTTAAGAGCTTTAACGCCTATCTCAACTCATCTCTTCCAATGAACATAATTTCACGTAACGAATATAATAAAATCATGGTAGATGAGTTAGAATACAAAGGGGACAACATTGTTGCTAAGGCAATACCATTGCACGTGTTTGTAGGAAAGTTGGTTTATCTTGTTGAGTTCATGGTTATGGAAAATCTAGGAGAGTTTATTGATAATAAATTGACCCAAGTTGTGTTTGGAAAACCCTTCAAACGATTGACCAACCTCGATGAAAAACTCATAGAAGGGCTAATCACATTCTCGGATGGGGATGAAGATTTTGTCTATCAAATGCCCCGCGCACACCCTAGGTTCAAAGGTTTTTCCATGGAAAAGTGTAGTAGGTATCCGCCCATGGAAATGCTAAGTGAGAATGATGAGAGAAAAGGACTTAAGTACACGCATGAAAAAAATAAAAAATACTATCGCGGGTGCTTAGAGTTAGGGGAAGAGTATAAGAAAGATGAGGCGACTATTAGATGGCTCACACTTGGTTATGTGAGCATAAGCGATACACGGTAGCCCACAACTTTGAGTCTAGCTACAAGACTCGTAAATAAAGAAAAGCGCTTCTTGGGAGGCAACCCATGTTTTGTGTGATTTTATTTGTTTGATTGTTATTTGCTTCCGTATGCATGTTTTATTTTTATTGTTGGTTGATCATGTTTCTCAATTAAAATGTGGAAATACTTTATTATGTTGTTTGGCCTAGTCTTAACTTCAACCTAAAGGTATTTTTGCAAAAGATAAGTGTAAGGGGAAACCCCAAATATGTTTTTAAGAAACAAACCGATCATGATTCTCCACAATATTTAATGAACATGTATATTCGTATTTGTTAGAGTCAAATGCTTGTATTGAGTCATAATGAAGTTTTGCAGGATTTTCCAGGAAGTAGGACGAAGTTTTTCCAGAAATTTTCCGGAAACTTAACATAAAGATTTCTGCAGGTCCATTCTGACGGCGTCAGGCAATTGCTCTTGACGGCGTCAGGAGTCAAAAATCTGGAAATTTTACCGGTTTTGTTTTTCTAACGGAGTCTTATGGTTTTTGTGAATTATTAAGTTTTATAATCTCCAGGAAATCTGAAAACTTCATTCCACAAGCATTATATCTTACTTTGTTTTCTAGGATTTTATAGGATGCCGCCGATTTTACGCGAGGTTGCCTTGTCTACTTTTGTCAGGATTTACAGGTTATTTAAGACAAGAAGATGATTTATATTCTGGAAGGGAAGCTTTGACTGTTCATTTTCTTAGAGGAAGATTTAACCTGGCCAACCTAAAATCCATACCAAGCGAATCAGGGGAGTATTTGATTTCATTCTCTTTACTTTTAACTTTTACATTCTTTACTTGAACATTGGGGACAATGTTCATCTTAAGTGTAAGGGGAGGGTAAAAAGATGATACCTTACATATGCACTTTCGCTTGAGTTTGTTTTGTTTGATAGTAGATGAGTAATAAAACTATGAGAAATACTTGTTAGTGTAATTTTAGCGCCAA
This sequence comes from Artemisia argyi, assembly GCA_030686995.1. NCBI lineage: Eukaryota > Viridiplantae > Streptophyta > Magnoliopsida > Asterales > Asteraceae > Artemisia > Artemisia argyi. The sequence goes on along the minus strand of CM060693.1, from coordinate 181,074,835 downwards.
ATTTAAATTTTTTTACAACATTTAGGAGTGAAACTTTAGCCATAGCAAGCGTCTCATGGATAGGAGGTTGTATGACTAGCACATAACCGTATATTCAGAAAAATTTTCCACCCAAAGATGTGAGGTTCGCCTTTAGTTTTGATAGGAAAAGCATTTACTATTAGTGCTTATGAGTGTACCGGTAGCATTTAGATTCTAGAACTTGCGTTAGTGATGCATCCCGAGACCGCTAGTGAGACTACATTCGTGTGGTAGGATTTACTACATGATAAGAGGCATTAGGATCACCCTTGTGTTAAACCCGTATTATAATTACTTGACCATTTAAGTCATATTACTTGGCTAGTTAAGTCAACTAATTTTTCCCACACCCTTTGCGTTGTACTCATTTTTAGTACACGATACCCCTAGTACACCCCTCCGAGCATATCTTTTCGTTTCTAACTTTAAGCATCTTACTTAAAGGAAGAATTTGTTACACCCCACTTAAATGTACACCCAAATCGCCTTAGCCTTCCGTGTATGCGCTCATTTTTAGTGCATTATTGTTATTTGTTAAACCCTAAGTTAACTTTCTAATTGATTACATGGTTGCTAAGTCGAGTCATATCCTTGTACATATTGTTTTGGGACGATTGGGACTCATGGGTAAGTACTTATTCTATGGAGTAATGGGGAAGAACATCATTTATTACCCCCATATGTGCGTTAATCTTAAAAGTGCTCCAAGTGTTTTGATTTTCTTAATTCGAGTCATTAGAATAGTTAATGTAAAGTATATAAAGATTCAAGTGTAAGGGGATTGCTCATACCCCTATGATGTATTATTTTGGATGGTAGGGTAAGAGTGTATGCAAAAAAAAAAAAAAAAAAAAAAAAATAGAAAAGAAAAAGAGAAAAACCATACGGACTACCATCCCGTTTCATTCTATGTTCATTTTATGTTTTTGTTATTTTTCATTTATTAGCTTAAGTCGAGTCTAGTCTTGGCTTAGCAACGCCATCTTGTACATGTAATTAACCAAGATTGTTAACTCGCCACCAGTAAAACTTCCTTTATCCAACAAAACCGTGTAATTCATATCCCTACACCTAACGTTATAACCCTTTTAAAAGACCTCTTTGATAGTTTATCCTAGGTGCTTATGCCATGTGGTGGAGGTTTGATCCTTTCCCAAGCCTATGGTAATCTATTTTGTTATGACAGGTAGTGAGAGATATCTTTCATTTCCATAATGTTATATTACTTTATTACACCCGAGAGATGTGAGTATCTAAACACTATTTGTGAGGTGCTTGTGTCTGACCTCCGTGCTTGTCTATTGGTCTTTAGTGGAACGATTATTTGTTGTAATTACTTTTATATTAGTGTTAAATGACCCCTAACTTGTCTTTTGAGTAGAATAAAAGCTCATTTGCTTGAGGACAAGCAAATCTCAAGTGTAAGGGTATATGATGAGGCGAAAAATGATCCGTTTTTAGGGGGTCATTTAAGCCCGAATCCGACTTTATTTGATCAAATATTGCCCTAAATCGTTCCTTTTGTGATTTTAGGTGTTTGGAGAGTGAATTCTGGAAAAGAGGCTATTTTGGACGTTTTTGGAGCATAAAGTGAAGAAAACGACAAAGTACCAAAAATCCAAGCTGAAGATACAAGGTGACGGCGTCAAGGCTTACCTCTTGACGGCGTCAGACATGATGAATATTTTACCGTAGCTGGTGACGGCGTCAAAGTGGCCAAGAATAATTTACCGTAGGTGGTGACGGCGTCACATAGGCCGTCACAAGTGGATCTAGGGCGTCCGAGGAAGTATATGGCGGCGAGGTGACGGCGTCAGACTTTACTCTTGACGCCGTCAGGACGATTTTCCTATATATAGTTTTCTAGTTTTTTCATTATAAAAGGGGAGAAGTTTTGGTGAAACCCTAAAGACGATTTTGGTGCCTCTTTTACAGGTTTTTCAAGGGTTCCAAACCCTTGAGACCTTGCATTGTAATTGAGATAAGTATACTCTTAATTCAATCAATATGTCTATGTGTTGGTTGTTTATCTTTAGTTCTTATCTTAATTCTACTATGCTAGGCTAGATTTCATTTGTGTTTGCTTAGATCTAATGAAACCTAGATGTTGATTATGTGTTAATTACTTGTCTATTCTTGTTTTGGATGAATGATATTATATGTTAGGCTTAAGAAAACTGGCAGATCTCCAAATGGTAACATGCTTGAACGTCTTAAGAAACATGAACCGAGGCGTACTAGGTCTTTATTGGTTGTATTTAATGCATGAGCCACTGTTTACAATCCCTATAGTTGTGCTGGGTTATGGTGTAGGAGGAGATAAGAGCTCATAGAGTTGGGGAGTTATGTATGCCACCCCACGAATGGTATTAAGGAATACAATCCGTCATCCATACAAGTGTAACAAGTAATTGACATGTAAAAGATATCTAGGGAGTAATGAAGTCTAAGTAAACACAATTTCTCCAAATACTGCTCACAACCTTAGTTTAATATTAGTTTAATTTCATTTTCATTAGTTTAATTAATAACATAATAGTTTTTGGGTTAGTTGAATAGCAACTAATTCCGCCCACTCTTCCAAAACCCGAGATTTTACTTGCTTTCATAAAATATAAAAACACAAAAATAATCATCCTTCATCTCTAGAACTATTAATTAGGCTTTCTAATCCTAGCGACACTATTCCTAAGCTGAACGATCAATCCCCCAGTACTTGTCACTATACTATACTACAACGATCAGGTACACTGCCTGGTGGGGGTTGTAAGCCTCACGAGATCCCTCGAGAGGTAAAGCAAGGTGCGATTCCCACGCATCAGGGGTTCATTTAAGCCCGAATTCGAATTTATTTGATCAAATAATGCCCTAAATCGTTCCTTTTGTGATTTTAGGTACTTTGGGAGTGAAATCTAGAAAAGGAAGCAATTCAGACATTTTTGGAGCAGAAAAGTGAAGAAAACGCCAAAGTCTTAATTTTCCATGCTGGGAACAGTAGGTGACGGAGTCAAGAGTAACTCTCCGACGGCGTCAAGAGCAAAATTCCATGACGACCCAGTACAGATTTGACGGCGTCACGAAGGTAGGGCGTCAAGAGTAAAAGTCATGACGGCCTGGAAATGATTAAGTCTTGACGGCGTCAAATGTAGATCAAGGCAGTCCGAGAATAGTTTTGGCGGCGAGGTGACGGAGTCACAAGATTGGTCTTGACGCCGTCAGACCCCTTTTCCTATATATAGTTTTCTAATTTTCACATTAAAAGAGAGAAGTTTTGGAGAAACCCTAAGTACGATTTTGGTGCGAATTTTACAGGTTTTTCAAGGGTTCCAAACCCTTGATACCTTTCATGTGTAATTGAGATAAGTGTTCTTTCAATTCAATCAATATGTCTATGTGTTGGTTGTCTATATCTTGTTCTTGTCTTAATTCCATCATGCTAGGCTAGATCTATCTTGTGTTTGCTTGGATCTAATAAAACCTAGATGTTAATTATGTGTTGATTACTTGTTTATACTTGTCTTGGATGAATGATTTATATGTTAGGCTTAAGAAAACTGGCAGATCTCCAATTGGTAACATGCTTGAACGTCTTAAGAAACATGAACCGACGCGCACTAGGTCTTTATTGGTTGTATTTAATGCATGAGCCACTGTTTACAATCCCTATAGTTGTGCTGGGCATGGTGTAGGAGGAGATAAGAGCTCATAGAATTGGGGAGTTAAGTGTGCCACCCCATGAATGATATTAAGGAATACGATCCGTCATCCATGCAATTATAACAAGTAATTAACGTGTAAAAGATGTCTAGGGAGTAGTGAAATCTAAGTAAACACATTTTCTCCACTTATTGCTCACAACTTTAGTATAATTTAGTTTATTTTCATTTCTAGTATTTTATTTTGATTGCATCTTTAGTATTGGGTTAGTTGATTAGCAACTAATTCCGCCCAAATTCTTCAAACCCGAGATTTTTAATTGCTTTTCATAAAATATAAAAACATAAAAAGAATCATCCCTCACCTTTAGAACTAGTATTTAGGCTTTCTAATCCTAGCGACACTATTCCTAAGCTGAACGATCAATCCCCCGGTACTTGTCACTATACTATACTACAACGATCAGGTAAACTGCCTGGTGGGGGTTGTAAGCTTCTCAAGATCCCTTGAGAGGTAAAGCCTGGTGCGATTCCCACGTATCACCCACGTTTCCCAAAACGTATCACTCCTTTCCAAGGCGAGACTTTCAGCATCACTTTGTCTCCTACCTGGAACTCAAGAGGTTTACGTCTCTGATCGGTGTAGCTTTTCTGTCTATCACGAGCTGCTTGTAACCGATCATGAATTTGAGTCACCTTCTCAGTAGTTTCCAAAATAAGCTCGGGGCCTGTGAGTTGGCTGTCTCCAACCTCAGCCCAACCAATCGGCAAACGGCACTTACGACCATATAAAGCTTCAAATGGTGCAGCTCTAATACTCGTATGGTAGCTGTTGTTATAGGAGTATTCCGCAAGGGGTAGATATTCCTCCAAGGTCTAAATAGTTCTCTCACTCTGACTGTCGGTTTGGGGGTGATATGCAATACTCATATCAAGTCTCGTCCCCAAAGCGGTTTGGAGTGATCGCCACAAAGCTGATGTGAAACGACTGTCGCGATCCGAAATTATCGATATTGGAACACCATGACGAGAAATGATTTCCTTCATATACAATCTAGCAAGTTTGTCGATACTATCATCTTCGCTAATCACTAGGAATTGAGCAGACTTAGTAAATCGGTCCACAATGACCCAGATAGCGTCACAACCGCTAGCTATTTTTGGTAACTTGGTAATAATGTCCATCGTAATTCGCTCCCACTTTCAAACTGGGAGTTCTGGCTGCGTCAATAACCCTGACGATCTCTGGTGTTCTGCCTTGACCTTTGAACATGTCAAACACTTGCTGACATACAATGCTATATCAGCTGATGTACGTGGGAATTGCGCCCTCGCAACAGGTTTTACCTCTCAAGGGATCTCGAGAAGCTTACAACCCCCACCAGGCAGTGTACCTGATCGTTGTAGTATAGTATAGTCACAAGTACCGGGGGATTGATCGTTCAACTCAGGAATAGTGTCGCTAGGATTAGAAAGCCTACTAAACTAGGTCTAGAGATGAGGGATGATTCTTTTTGTATTTTTTATATTTGATGAAAGCAAGTAAAATCTCGGGTTTTGAAAAAGTGGGCGAAATTAGTTGCTAGCCAACTAACCCAATTAACTACCAATGCAATTAAAATAAAATAAAAAAATGAAAATTAAACTATTATACTAATGTGGTGGAAACAATAATGAGAAAAGTTGTGTTTACTTAGATTTCATTACTCCCTAGATATCTTTTACAGGTTGATTAGCTTGTTACAATTGCATGGATGACGGGTTATATTCCTTAATACCAGTCGTAGGGCCGTGTACAATATTCCCTAACTCTGTAAGATCCTACTTCATTCCTATGTCGAGCCGTTAGAAGCTCCTAACATGGGATCGTTAGAATTCTCTTACGCATTAAATACAACCAAAAATCGTAGTACACCTCCGATCATGTTTCTTAAGACGTTCAAGCAAGTTACCAATGGAAGTTTGCCAGTTTTCTTAAGCCTAACATCGAATACAATCATCCGTAACAATTATAAACAAACAATCAACCCATAATCAACATCTACGTTTCACTACATCTAAGCAAACACAATAAAAACCTAGCCTAGCATGTTAAAGAGAAGACAAGTGTACGATATAATCACACAACACATAGACATATTGAATGATTTGAATAAGTACTTATCTTCAATTGAACATGGAAGAATCAAGGGGTTGAAACCCTTGAAAAAGGTGTAAAATTCGTCTAGGGTTTATGCCCTAATATCCCACACAAAGTTCCACACTTTACAATGAAAAATTGGAAAAATATATATAGACTATGCATTCTGACGGCGTCATGTATTAACCTCTGACGCCGTCAACTCGTCGCCATGATGAAATTCGTATTGCCTAGATCCATTTCTGACGCCGCCATGCAGGAATGAGCTATGGGCCGTCACGTGTATTTTGGACCCTGACGGCCTTGGTGACGCCGTCAGGCCAATAAGCCTAAAAACATTCTAAATCGTCACGTGTATTTTCCACTTCCACCTCTTTTGCCACTCTTGACGTCGTCACTAACAAACTCTTGGCGTTGTCAGGTACTGTTCCAGCAAGGAAATTTGAGACTTTGCTGTTTTCTTCACTTTTATGTTCTAAAAACGTCCAAAATGCTTCATTTTCCAGATTTATCCTCAAAAGTACCTAAAATGACAAAAGGAACGATTTAGGGAAATAATTGATTAAATAATCTCGAATTCGGGCTTAAATGACCCCTTAAAAGCGGTACACTTTTCGCCTCATCAAATACCCTTACACTTGAGATTTGCTTGTCCTCAAGCAAATGCGCTTTTATTCTAATCAAAATACAAGTTAGGGGTCATTTAACACTAATATAAAAGTAATTACAACAAATAATCATTCCACTGAAAACCAAAAACAAGCACGGAGGTCATACACTAGCACCTCACAAATAGTGTTTAGATACTCACATCTCTCAGGTGTAATAAAGTATATATCACAATATGGAAATGGAAAACATCTCTTACTACCTGTCATAGCAAATAGATTACCATAGGATTGGGAAAGGATCAAACCTCCACTACTTGGCGTAAGCACCTAGGATAAACTATCAAAGAGGTCTTTTAAAGGGTTATAACGTTAGGTGTAGGGATATGGAAAACACGGTTTTGTTGGATAAAGGCAATATTTACTGGTGGCGAGTTAATCATCTTGGTTAATTACATGTACAATATGGCGTTGCTAAGCAAAGACTAGACTCGACTTAAGCTAATAAATCAAAAATGACAAAAAACTTAAAACAAACATAGAATGAAACGGGATGGTAGTCCGTATGTTTTTCTCTTTTCTTTTTTTCTATTTTTTTTCTTTCTTTTTTTTCGATTTTTTTTTTCATACATTTTTACCCTACCATCCAAAATAATATATCATAGGGAATGTACATTCCCCTTACACTTGAATTTTTACATACTTTACAATAGACTACTCTAATGACTCGAATCAAGATAATCAAAACACTTGGAGTACTTATAACACCCGTAAATCTCAAACATTTAATTTTATTATAACCTAAGTATTTATGAGTTAATACTTGAACATTTGGAACTTCAAACCTTATGTTATATAAAAGCTACAAACTTATGTTGACACAATACATATCACACGTTTAAACTAAACTTGGTGGGCCGAATTTATTGAGTTATGATGATTAACATTAAGGCTAGCCCAAGCCCTTAGTGAACTAATTAAGGAATGAAATATCAAATCCCATAAGTCACGGCTTAATTGATTTATCCATATCTCAATATACGGTTTGCCTTTTGTCCCAATCCAAATACACGTTTTCTTTATCTCTTCTTATACCGAATATTGTCCTTCAAAAGTTAAACACAACAAACAAAACCCTAAACTCTATTCGGCTGCTGCTACTTCTTTGGTCGTTTCTGGTTCAATTCGAAGGTGGGAAAAAGAAGCATTCGATCGTGGTTTAGTAGGTGTTGTACGTGGGTGAATTGTTATTCGAATAAAGGTTACATTCGGTTTGTATAAAACTGTTCGAGAGGTGTCTTGTGGTGGTGATTTGGCTGGGTTTATTCGTGATCAATTCTGGGTGTTCTCATCTTCGTACCTCGCGACTAGGGTATTGTATATTCTCCTTCTTCAATACGATCTCTTCCTTGTCGATTCTTGATGTTGTTGTGTTTTTATGTTCGATGTTTATACCCTTTTCGTTCACATAAAATCATAATAAACGACCACATAAAATCATAACATGTTCACATAAAATATTACATGAAATCACGAATTTATAAGCTTTCATATTCGGCCTTCAACTGGTGATTTTCAATTCTGTTTTGTGCCCTTGTTTTGACCCCATAATACACGACCTGAACATGTATAAGTCATCACCTATAATAAAGAAGTAAGCATGCATGACATACGTGTTATTTATCACACGAAATCATACAAGGAGACCTCATATAAGTCGACCTATAACTCTCTATTTCTGGACCTATTTTGCACTTGTTTCTGACCCACATTCATGCAAGACAAAGCTATTTTAATCTAAATCATATCGAGTATAATGGGGTGAATCATGGGTGTTGGTCTCGGCTTATTTTATCACAAAAGAAAGGGGTTTTTGCGAATGGATATTTTAAATAAAAGACCATGCGACCTGATGGGATAAGATTGATCGAATGGTTTTTTTTTAAAAATGAGTTTTGTGGTTTTAACCAAATGGTCACATGGGGTTTGTTTGAGTTTTACTTTTGGTCGTAAAAATAATAAAAAGAGTTCATGCATATCTTAGTTTAATCTTTTGAATGCGAATTAAAATAAAAATAAGTAATATGGGTCGCGACTTGATTGGTAACACAAGGGTATCCGATTGTTTCGATGTCGGGTTATAACGAGGCTTACATGATTTAATAAATGTTGGGTCGTTGCGGTATAAATGTTAATATCGTGGGTACGTTACTAAATTATATAAAAGTATAAAGACGGGGTCCAAAATTATCATCTTGACATTAATTTATTAAAATAAACTTTAAATAATTTTATATGACTTTTAATATTTAATTTTGATAATTTACATTTTAGACCCTAAGCTTATAATAATGACATTATAGAACCTAAACTATTATATTGGTCATTTTAACTTTAAATATTATTAATTGTCCATTATAGCCTTAAAGTATTAAATTATAATTTCGGGAACTTACTAAATATGAAAAATTGCTAATTCGGGATACCTGCTAAAAATAGGAAGTTATTAAAAGAGGAAAGCATATTAAAATAAGTAATCTGATTCAATCAGACATAAAGTAATACTTGATTGTCGTATTATGTAGATCCTTTGAAGAGGGATTAGTCCGCTGTTCGTTTGCTTTCCTTTGATTTGCTTTGCTTTACTTTTAAGGTACAGATATTCTGTCTCTATTCAGTAGAGATTCCCTTCAATCTATGTTACTATGATCCTTGCCATTGCTATGTTCCCTTTGTTTGAACTTTGATATGATTCGTTGCTATCCATTTTGTTTGATTACCTGATTACTATCTCCTGGTTGAGATTCTGTTTGATTATGATATGCTTCGTTTGTTATGGATATGCTTTGTTTGATATGATTCTGTTCTTATGCCCGAGTTTTTATTCTACTCATGGAGGTACCATGGGCGTGTCAGTGATGGCACCACTGGCATGACACTTTCTGGGGAGGTGTGATTGATCCCTGGCATTCCCTTTTGTTTGATATATGTGCACTATGGCCAATTAGTTATATATGTGTCCAGTCATGAGCTGGCATGTGTATTTTGATTGATTCAGGGAGTGTATGGATGCATCCTAGGCTTTGTTTGTTATGATTAGGTAGTGACTGGCTGTACGTGCCTTGTACCCCTTTCACTTTTGGTACATGTGAGGTCTCCCCTCCTTGTGCAATTATGAATTGACGGATTATGTGGATATTTGTTTGAGATCTATTCGAGTGTCTCTGGTAGATCGGCTCGTGGCTTTCCTTGACTTCTTATATCTATTCGAGTGTCTCTGGTAGATATATCTGATTCTTTATATTCGTTTGATTCTGATTACTTTGATTATGCTTTACATTCAGTTACTTATGATGCTATATTCGTTGGATTATGATTTGTTCAGATTATTCGTTTGATCCGTTTCGTTTGCTTTGCTTGTTACGTTTTGTTTGTTATATCTGTTCACTGAGCTTTTTAAGCTCAGCCGCGTTTTCTTTTCCATGCGGCAGGTATTAAGCGGGATGCTGGGTTTTGAGTGCTGAGAGTAGAGCTTAGAGACCTACTTTTATCTTACCTTTATTTTCAGTTTTTCCCATTCGTTGAAGGATTTTATTACTTATGTTGGAAGTGGATTTAGTTTATTTCTTTTATATTCTGTTGGAGAATTGTAATGTTAAGTCTTGATGTCCATGACTTAATTATTTATTATATCTTCCGCTTGCGTTTATTTTGTTTGTATCTGATAGACACCATAATGTAGCATTCTAACCCTTTGCCGGGTTGGGGTGTTACAATTATGGTATCAGAGCCAGGTTTCCGAACCTTAGGACTTTAACTTTGACCTGTGAGGATTGGGTAGACACTAGGTTTCCTTGCGACTCGATCTCTTCCTTTCGTGCTTTGATTCCTAATCGTTTTGTTACCTTCGTTGATTTGTTTGTGATCTTTCAGATGGTTACCACTCGTTTCACCGATGAATTCACTTCCAACCCTGCCTTTGAAGCAGCAGTTCAGCGGCGGGTGGACGCATTGATACCCAACATTTCTGCCCGTATTGCTGAAGAGATGCATCGCAATCACCCAGGTTCTAGTGGAGGTTCGGGTGGTGGTAACCCACCATCTACTATCGCTACATGGTTGGAGAAATTCTCGAAACAGAAACCCAAATCATTTAGTTCCGTCTCTTCTCCTTCTGAGGCGCAGGATTGGCTCGGTCACATTGAAAAGTTGTTTGAGGTGTTAGGATGCGGGGACGAGTTCAAAGCAAGGTTGGCGTCTTACAAGTTTGAGGGTGATGCCCTAAATTGGTGGAAATCCTACAAGGCAGCCAAGGGTGATGACTTTATTACTACATTGACTTGGGCTGGTTTTCGGGAGATCTTTCTTCTTCATTATTTTCCAGTGTCCGAACATGAGAAGTTTGAGCGTGAGTACCATAATATCTACCAGTATGAAAAGGAGAATAGTACAGATTTTATGAAGAGGTTCCTTAGGCTGGCTGGTTTTATGGGTGCAAGAGCTGGTACACAGGCTGAGCAGGCTAAGAAGTTCAAATGGGCGCTGAGGAATGAAATCTTACAGGGAATTGTGAACACCCAGTTTGAGGATGTTGCACAAGTGGCAAATGCTGTTCGTAACCTTGAGATTCTACAGGAAAGGTCAGGGCAAGGTGTCAAGAGGAACCATGATGGTGACCGGGTTCGTCCAGTGCAGGGAAACAACCAGGGGAGCAATGATCGTAGGAGTAATGATCGACAGGGTTATGACAGGGCAGCTAATGACAACCAGAGGAGCAATGATCGTAGGAGTAATGACCGACGGAGTTACGATAGGTCAGCTAATGACAACCAGAGGTGGAGGAATGATCAACAGTATCGGGGTCGACAAGATTCGCGCACTTCAGGGTCGTATGGGCAAAGGGGTTATGTGAATCGGGCTGACTCACCCAATTGCAACATTTGTGGCAAGTATCATCCTGGGAAAGAGTGTCATAGGGCATCTGGAGCATGTTTCATTTGCAGTCAGACGGGACACATGGCTAGAGATTGTCCCAAGAACAACAACAACAGCAAAGGCAATGGAGGTGAAGACAGGCCAACTCAGACAAGGAACCAAACTGGCCACTAGTTTCTTTTATTTCTTTTCTTTTGATTCGGATGTTTGACGTTTATTTCCTTTTATTTCCGTGATACACTGGTGTGGTGTTTTCGTTTGAATAAGATTCTCTGGATGATTTATGTTTTCTATGGGAAATTCAGTTCGGTGTTAAGTCTGCGTATGTTGGATGTTTGTTTTGTTATGATAATTTGGACGAATTGTGGAAGATTTGATGCAGTTGACGACGTATTTTATTTCTGACAGCCATATTAGATTTTCGTTCGTTTTCTTTTCATATTTTGTTCCGTTGATGAAGATGATATGTGTTTAGTGAGACTTTAGGTTCTTTCTATCTATGCGTTTAATCTATCTTCATCGTTATGCGACTTGATACATTTGGATACTTGACATGCGTTTGTGGACCTTTGTGCTTCTGATATCGATCTTAGGTTTCGTTGTAGAGCTCTCTATCGTTTGATGCTTATCAACCAATCTGTTTCTTTTCGTGATTCGTTATGTTTTGTTTTGTCTCTCCAATTTCAATTTCGCGGACGAAATTTTCTTTTTAGAAGGGAAGAATTATAACACCCGTAAATCTCAAACATTTAATTTTATTATAACCTAAGTATTTATGAGTTAATACTTGAACATTTGGAACTTCAAACCTTATGTTATATAAAAGCTACAAACTTATGTTGACACAATACATATCACACGTTTAAACTAAACTTGGTGGGCCGAATTTATTGAGTTATGATGATTAACATTAAGGCTAGCCCAAGCCCTTAGTGAACTAATTAAGGAATGAAATATCAAATCCCATAAGTCACGGCTTAATTGATTTATCCATATCTCAATATACGGTTTGCCTTTTGTCCCAATCCAAATACACGTTTTCTTTATCTCTTCTTATACCGAATATTGTCCTTCAAAAGTTAAACACAACAAACAAAACCCTAAACTCTATTCGGCTGCTGCTACTTCTTTGGTCGTTTCTGGTTCAATTCGAAGGTGGGAAAAAGAAGCATTCGATCGTGGTTTAGTAGGTGTTGTACGTGGGTGAATTGTTATTCGAATAAAGGTTACATTCGGTTTGTATAAAACTGTTCGAGAGGTGTCTTGTGGTGGTGATTTGGCTGGGTTTATTCGTGATCAATTCTGGGTGTTCTCATCTTCGTACCTCGCGACTAGGGTATTGTATATTCTCCTTCTTCAATACGATCTCTTCCTTGTCGATTCTTGATGTTGTTGTGTTTTTATGTTCGATGTTTATACCCTTTTCGTTCACATAAAATCATAATAAACGACCACATAAAATCATAACATGTTCACATAAAATATTACATGAAATCACGAATTTATAAGCTTTCATATTCGGCCTTCAACTGGTGATTTTCAATTCTGTTTTGTGCCCTTGTTTTGACCCCATAATACACGACCTGAACATGTATAAGTCATCACCTATAATAAAGAAGTAAGCATGCATGACATACGTGTTATTTATCACACGAAATCATACAAGGAGACCTCATATAAGTCGACCTATAACTCTCTATTTCTGGACCTATTTTGCACTTGTTTCTGACCCACATTCATGCAAGACAAAGCTATTTTAATCTAAATCATATCGAGTATAATGGGGTGAATCATGGGTGTTGGTCTCGGCTTATTTTATCACAAAAGAAAGGGGTTTTTGCGAATGGATATTTTAAATAAAAGACCATGCGACCTGATGGGATAAGATTGATCGAATGGTTTTTTTTTTAAAAATGAGTTTTGTGGTTTTAACCAAATGGTCACATGGGGTTTGTTTGAGTTTTACTTTTGGTCGTAAAAATAATAAAAAGAGTTCATGCATATCTTAGTTTAATCTTTTGAATGCGAATTAAAATAAAAATAAGTAATATGGGTCGCGACTTGATTGGTAACACAAGGGTATCCGATTGTTTCGATGTCGGGTTATAACGAGGCTTACATGATTTAATAAATGTTGGGTCGTTGCGGTATAAATGTTAATATCGTGGGTACGTTACTAAATTATATAAAAGTATAAAGACGGGGTCTAAAATTATCATCTTGACATTAATTTATTAAAATAAACTTTAAATAATTTTATATGACTTTTAATATTTAATTTTGATAATTTACATTTTAGACCCTAAGCTTATAATAATGACATTATAGAACCTAAACTATTATATTGGTCATTTTAACTTTAAATATTATTAATTGTCCATTATAGCCTTAAAGTATTAAATTATAATTTCGGGAACTTACTAAATATGAAAAATTGCTAATTCGGGATACCTGCTAAAAATAGGAAGTTATTAAAAGAGGAAAGCATATTAAAATAAGTAATCTGATTCAATCAGACATAAAGTAATACTTGATTGTCGTATTATGTAGATCCTTTGAAGAGGGATTAGTCCGCTGTTCGTTTGCTTTCCTTTGATTTGCTTTGCTTTACTTTTAAGGTACAGATATTCTGTCTCTATTCAGTAGAGATTCCCTTCAATCTATGTTACTATGATCCTTGCCATTGCTATGTTCCCTTTGTTTGAACTTTGATATGATTCGTTGCTATCCATTTTGTTTGATTACCTGATTACTATCTCCTGGTTGAGATTCTGTTTGATTATGATATGCTTCGTTTGTTATGGATATGCTTTGTTTGATATGATTCTGTTCTTATGCCCGAGTTTTTATTCTACTCATGGAGGTACCATGGGCGTGTCAGTGATGGCACCACTGGCATGACACTTTCTGGGGAGGTGTGATTGATCCCTGGCATTCCCTTTTGTTTGATATATGTGCACTATGGCCAATTAGTTATATATGTGTCCAGTCATGAGCTGGCATGTGTATTTTGATTGATTCAGGGAGTGTATGGATGCATCCTAGGCTTTGTTTGTTATGATTAGGTAGTGACTGGCTGTACGTGCCTTGTACCCCTTTCACTTTTGGTACATGTGAGGTCTCCCCTCCTTGTGCAATTATGAATTGACGGATTATGTGGATATTTGTTTGAGATCTATTCGAGTGTCTCTGGTAGATCGGCTCGTGGCTTTCCTTGACTTCTTATATCTATTCGAGTGTCTCTGGTAGATATATCTGATTCTTTATATTCGTTTGATTCTGATTACTTTGATTATGCTTTACATTCAGTTACTTATGATGCTATATTCGTTGGATTATGATTTGTTCAGATTATTCGTTTGATCCGTTTCGTTTGCTTTGCTTGTTACGTTTTGTTTGTTATATCTGTTCACTGAGCTTTTTAAGCTCAGCCGCGTTTTCTTTTCCATGCGGCAGGTATTAAGCGGGATGCTGGGTTTTGAGTGCTGAGAGTAGAGCTTAGAGACCTACTTTTATCTTACCTTTATTTTCAGTTTTTCCCATTCGTTGAAGGATTTTATTACTTATGTTGGAAGTGGATTTAGTTTATTTCTTTTATATTCTGTTGGAGAATTGTAATGTTAAGTCTTGATGTCCATGACTTAATTATTTATTATATCTTCCGCTTGCGTTTATTTTGTTTGTATCTGATAGACACCATAATGTAGCATTCTAACCCTTTGCCGGGTTGGGGTGTTACAGTACTTTTTAAGATTAACGCACATATGGGGGTAATAATTTGATGTTCTTCCCCATTACTCCAAAATACTAGTACTTTACCCATGAGTCCCAATCGTCCCAAAACAATATGTACAAGATATGACTCGACTTAGCAAACATGTAATCAATTAGATAATTAACTAAGGGTTTAAACAATTAACAACAATGCACTAAAGATGAGTGCATACAAGGAAGGCTAAGGCGATTTGGTTGCACATTTGGGTGGGTTGTAACAAATTTTTCCTTTAAGTAAAATGCTTAAAGTTAGAAACGAAAAGATAGGCTCGGAGGGGTGTACTAGGGGTTTCGTGTACTAAAAATGAGTACAACGCTAAGGTGTGGGAAAAATTAATTGACTTTACTAGTTGAGTAATATGACTTAAATGGTCAAGTAATTATGATACGGGTTTAACACAAGGGTGATCCTAATGCCTCTTATCATGTAGTAAATCCTACTACACGAATGTAGTCTCACTAGCGGTCTCGGGATGCATCACTAACGCAAGTTCTAGAATCTAAATTCTACCGGTACACTCATAAGCACTAATAATGAATGCTTTTCCTATCAAATCTGAAGGCGAACCTCACATATTTGGGTGGAAATTTTTTCTGAATGGTACTGTTTTGTGCTAGTCATACAACTCCTATCCATGAGAAGCTTGTTAAGGCTAAAGCTTCACTCCTAAATGTTGTAATTTTTTTTAATTTGGTGCTAAAATTACACTAACAAGTATTTCTCTTAGTTTTATTACACACCTACCATCGAACAAACAAACTCAAGTGCAATTGTATCCTATAAGGTATCATCATTTACCCTCCCCTTACACTTAGGATGAACATTGTCCCCAATGTTCAATTAAAGGATGTAAAAGTAAAATAGGTAAAAGAATGAAAACAAATACTCCCCTGATTCGTTCGATGTGGATAGTGTGTTAAAAAGGTTAGATCTTCCTCCAAGAAAATGAACGTTCAAAGCTTCCCTTCCAAAAATATAAATCATCTTCTTGTCATATATAACCTGTTAAACCTGAGAAAACAATCAAGGCAACCTAACGTAAAATCGACGGCAATCTATATATATTAATAAATCCTAGAAAACAATTTAAGATATAATGCTTGTGGTATGAATGTTTGCAGATTTCCTGTAGTTTACAAAACTAAAGAATCAACAAAAACTTTTAAGACTCCGTTAGAAAAACAAAACTCGCAAAATTTCCAGAATTTTACACATGACGCCGTTAGGTGTTAAACCATGTCGTCGTCAGAAGTAACATGCAGAAATCTTTATGTTAAGTTTCCGGAAAATTTCTTGAAAAACTTATGTCCTATTTCCTGGAAAATCCTGCAAAATATCATTATGACTCGATACAAGCATTTGACTCTATCAAATACTAATATACATGTTCATTTAATATTGTGGCGAATCATGATCATTTTCGTTCTTATAAACAAATTTGGGGTTTCCCCTTACACTTAGTTAAGACGAAGTTAAACAACAAAATAAAGCATTTTCACAATTTAGTTTGAAACATGATTTACCAACAATAAAAATAAACCATGCATACGGAAACAAATAACATCAAACAAATAAAAACACACAAAGCATGGGTTGCCTCCCAAGAAGCGCTTTTCTTTATTTACGAGTCTTGTAGCTAGACTCAAGGTCATGGGTTATCGTGTGTCGCTTATGCTCACATACCCTAGTGTGAGCCATCTAATTGTCGCCTCATCTTTCTTATAGTTATCATTTAGCTCTAAACATCCGCGATAATACCTTTTATTCTTTTCATGTGGATATTTAAGCCCTTTCCTTTTATCATTCTTACGTAGCATTTCAAGGGGTGGATACCTATTACATTTCTCTATAGAAAAATCCTTGAACCTAGGGTGTACACGGGGAATTTGGTAAATGAAATCTTCATCCCTATCCGAGAATGTAATTAACCCTTCCATAAGTTTTTCATCAAGGTTGGTTAACCTTTTGAAGGGTTTCCCAAACATAACTTGGGTTAACTTACTATCGATAGATTCTCCTAGATTCTCCATAACCATGAACTCAACCAGATAAATAAAGCTTCCTACAAACACATGCAATGTCATTGCCCTAGCAACAATATTATCTCCTTTGTATTCTAACTCATCTACCATAATTTTATTGTATTCACTACGCGAGATTAAGTTCATTGGTAGAGATGAGTTAAGGTAGGCATCAAAGCTCCTAAATCCAATTTTACAAGGAAACTGCATATTAAATGAGCTATCATTCTCAATCCTTGTTCTAGGGTCGACATACCTAAGAGGGTCCATCTCATGTTCCATCATATCCTCATTAATTACATCACCATCATCTAGGTCCTCATCGGAGTCCGAATAGTAAAAAGGACTAGCCCTATGGTCATTATCATGGTCAAACTCCTTCATCTCAGAATTATTGTCAAAGTGATGGTTAGGCGAGAGGTTAGGTGGGTTCTCATTTTCCACATAAGGGATTGGGGCGGGTATTTGGAAAATCCTACGACGAAAAACACGAATAACAGGAATCAAACGATCAATGCTATTGTTATTTGATTGGCTCCAAACAGTCAACCTAAATTGACCAAGTAAATGGTCAACAAATTCAAATAGCTTAGAGTCAATACTTCCGGATAATATATGGAATCACCGGGTCGTTATGTACCGACGAGGTGTGATAGTATCAAAACGGGTTTGTGATCGGGTAAATTTGGACCGAAAAGAGTTGTGAATGATTACACTACTGAAATATAAAAGGAAATAGCTTAAATAAGCTATATTAACAAGACTGTAAAATTAAAAAACCCAGAAACGTTTAAAACCTAAAAACGCGTACGTCTGATTTAAATTTACGTAGATGTACGAAATAAAACGCGAGTTTTAGAGAAATAAAATACCTACGGATATGAAAATTACATTTTTACAATCCTAATGATAAAAGAAAATTTTTAGAAAAAGAAAATTAATTTTTACACAATTTAATTATTTATTATTAATTAATTACTAATTTCCTATTTACTTTTAATTATTTAAATTACACTAAAATACAAGTAATTATGAAATTAACCTAGGAAAATAAAATTTAAATTTGTAAAAATCTAAAATAATATAAAACTAATTTTCAAACAGAAAATATATTTTTAAGACTTTTTAAATAATTATTATTAATTAAAAACTAATTATTAATTAATTTAAATTAATATAAATTAAGAAAAATAGAAAATGAACAGTGAAAATTATGAAAAAATTTCTAAAATTACTTTATGATTTATAAAACCTAGGAAAAATATAAAAACTAGGTAGTGCTTAATAAAAACTAATTTTGCTATTTAATACTTAAATATTAATTAATAATCAATAAAACTAATATTAAATCTAATAAATACTAAATTACAATATTAAATTCTGGAAAATTACTAAAAATACTTTAATATAAAATAAAATTAAGACTTGGTTTCTATATCGAATTCTTGCAAAAGCATAATCCAACAAATAAGACGTGGTTTAGCATCTTGCTTTTTAAACACTGAGAGCGGAATGATCTGTATAGACCACAATTTTGGATAGAACTAGATATGCTCGAAATTTATTGAATGCAAACACAACGGCCATGTGTTCTTTTTCAGTAACCGTGTAGTTTTGTTGAGCAGCATTGAGTGTTTTGCTAGCAAAGTAGATAGGATGGAAATGTCTACCATCTTTCTGTCCTAAGACAGCTCCGACGGTAAAATCGCTTGAATCGTACATTAATTCAAATGGTAAGTTCCAATTTGGAATTATTATAATCGGCATACATGTGAGTTTCTCTTTGAGAGTTTCGAAAGCTTTTTGACATTCGTCATCGAATTCAAAGGTAATATCCTTTTCTAGAAGTTTAGTTAAAAGTCGAGCGATTTTTGTGAAATCTTTAATAAATCGTCGATAGAATCCGGCATGTCCTAAAAAGCTTCTAACGCCTTTCACATTAGTAGGTGGTGGAAGTTTTGAGATTACATCAACTTTTGCTTTTTCAACTTCAAGTCCTGCTCTTGACACTTTATGTCCGAGCACAATACCTTCTTTGACCATGAAGTGACATTTTTCCCAATTAAGCACAAGATTTGTGTCTTCACAACGTTGAAGTATTTTATCTAGATTACTTAGACATTTATCAAAAGAATTTCCAAAGACTAAAAAATCATCCATGAAAACTTCCACAGATTCTTCAATCATATCATGAAATATTGCTATCATACACCTTTGAAAAGTAGCAGGTGCATTACATAAGCCAAAGGGCATACGTCGATACGCAAAGGTTCCGAAAGGAGAAGTAAATATTGTTTTCTCTTGATCTATTTGATCGATTGGTATTTGGAAATATCCAGAGAATCCATCTAGAAAACAGAAATATTCATTTCCCGCTAATCTTTCTAACATTTGGTCCATGAATAGGAGAGGAAAATGATCTTTTGCTGTGGCTTCATTTAGTTTTCTGTAGTCAATACATACACGCCAACCAGTTACAGTTCTAGTCGTGACAAGTTCGTCATTTTCATCAGTCACTACTGTTATAACACCTTTCTTGGGTACACAATGAATAGGACTTACCCATGGGCTATCTGCTATAGGGTAGATGATTCATGAGTCAAGGAGTTTGACAAGTTCCTTCTTGACAACTTCTTTCATATTCGGATTGAGTCTTCTTTGCTTTTGAACCACTGGTTTCTTATCATCCATTAACTGAATTTTGTATTTACAGAAGGATGAACAAATCCCAGGTATGTCACTAGTTTTCCAAGAAAAGGCTCTTTTGTGGTTTTTTAGAACTGAAATTAATTTTCCTTTTTTTCTTTCAGAGAGTTTAGATGAAATTATGACTGGAAGTAATGATTCTCCTTCCAAGAAAGCATATTCCAGATGGTCTGGTAATGGTTTGAGAATGAGATCAGTAGGTGGTTCTTCGATAGAGTTTTTAATTCTAAGTTCATTGTCAGGGTTTATTTTCTCAAATGATAATTCTGCTTCATTATCTTCCTCGTCATCGGAACTTTCATTTTTATCTTCGAGGGTCATAGCCATGAATTGATCATATTCAGCCATAACTTCGTGTTCAAGAAGCGTTCCATCGACTGAGTACAATAATTGATTAAATTCATCTAGCAGTTCATCGAAATCTTCTTCGAGAATTTAACTATAACATCAATTCTAAAGCATGTGTCATCGTTAGAGTAAGAGTGTTTCATAGCCTTGTCTATGGAGAAAATCATTCTTTCTTTTCCAACTCCAAGATTGAGTTGTTTCTGTTTAACTCGAATCATAGCATCGGTTGTATGGAGAAAATGTCTTCCTAAGATTAGGGGTACTTTGCTATCTTCTTCCATTTCTAGGATAACGAAATCAACTGTAAAGGTGAATTTGCCAACTTCAACTAACATGTTCTCAGCTATTCCAATAGGATATTGGAAAGATCGGTCAGCTAATCGAACACTCATCTTAGTTTGTTTAAGCATTTCAATTGATAATTTAGCATATAGAGAATACGTCATCAGATTAATGCTAGCACCAAGATCGGCTAGAGCATTGCACGAGAATGTTAACTGAAAGTACAAGGAACCAGGAAACTTCCTGGGTCTCCAAGTTTTGGTGGAATTTTGTTTTGAATGATAGCTGAACATTCTTCATTAAGGAAAGTTGCGGAAATTTATTCGACTTTGCTTTTGTTACTAACAAGTTCTTTGAGAAATTTCCCATACTTGGGCATTCCGGCTAAAACATCAACAAGAGAGACATTAATTCGGACAGCTCGAATTATATCAAGAAATTTTCCATACCGAGCTTCCATTTTTTCTTTTCTTAAGCGTTAAGGATATGGAATTCTAGGTTTGTAGGGTTTAGGTACTGGTGTTTCAGGAGTTGTGGTTTCTTTACGAGGGATAGTTTCTTCTTCTTCTTCTTCTTCATCAGTGAAAACTTCAACAGGTTGTTGAGTTTGACTGGGATCAATGGGTGGATCATAAGAAGTACCATTTCTTGTGGTAATAACATTCACATGCTCATGACGAGCTTCCGGTGGTTGATAAGGTTTGTTTTTAGGATTAGGTTGAGTGTTACTAGGAAGGGATCCAGAAGCTCGACCTAATTGCTTTTCAGCGAATCTGTCAAATTTGACTTCAAAATTTTGCATCGCGGCTTGGTGATTTCAAGCAGCAGATTTAACTTTTTCACTTAAGTCCATGTATTGATCTTTTACGAAAAGGTTTGTTGATTTTTGTGCTTTAATAAAATCATTCAGTTGAGTTTGAACATCAGGTTTGTCATTAGTGTTTGCTTGTTTGTAAGATTCTCGATTACATTTGTTCTTCGCACTAGGTCTCCATCGTTCTCGTTCTCGATCACGATCACGATCACGATAGTTCTCATAGAAATGGGTGCGTCTAAAAGTTTTCATAAATTTAGCTTCTTCTTCACGTGACATAGGTGTGTCATCATCACTGCAATTTGCGGTAGCATGGTTTCCGCCACAATGATTACAACTTTCACGTTGTTCTTTCATTTCTTTGTATTGAGCATCCATTTTAATTGCCATGGCATCCATTCTTGCCATAATTTTATTAGTATCAGAATTTCTACTGCCTTCATCAGCGAAAGCAACAGTTTTACAAAGAGAAGTTTTTGGTTTTTGTTCTTTTGCCCAATCTAGCTTAAGTAAGACTTTGTCTTCAAGGAGTTGATACGCTTGATTTGGTGTTGTATAGAGGAATATACCACTGGCCACAGCATTTAAAGCTTCTTAAGTTATTTCATCAAGACGGTGGTAAAAGATTTTGATTATATTGCCTTTTGTCAGACCATGTCCATGACAGTTTCTTAGCAATTCTTTCATTCGAAGCCAGGCTTTGGTTAGATTTTCATTTTCACGTTGTGAGAATCCTCGGATTTCTTCGAGAAGTTTATCAAATAGAGCTGGAGGAAAATATCTACTAACAAAAGCAGTACGAAGTTTGTCCCATGATTCTATGGTTCCTTCATCGAGTTCATTAAGCCAAGTTTTAGCTTCTCCTGTTAGAGATAGAGGAAACATCATGAGTCTTACCACTTCAGTTTCTGTAGCTCCGTATTTGAACATATCGCATACGCTTTGGAATTCATGAATGTTGTGGAAAACTAGAAGGGGGGGGGGTTGAATAGTTTTACGTCTTTTTCGTTTTGCTTATTTTATAAAAGATAGTTTCTAATATGAAACCTTCAAATCACTTTAATACATAAATATATATACTAGTTAATTTATGATTTTGTATAAATACTACTTATGTATAATGTACAATTTCAAAACACTTAACTACAAAAGTATAAATACAAGATTTATTAAAGGTTTTATATATACAATGCTTATGTATAATATTTGGAAAGAATATACAATTACATATATTTTATGTAAGCATATATATGTATAGTAGTGTGTAGATATAATTATATGTACTAGGTTGGTTTTTGTAAGATTAGTTTTATGAATGGATTTTAGTTTGATCTTTATGTGAAATCAATCATATGCACAATACTATTAATTATGACTATGTGTGAAATGCAAGTAAGTAATAAATCAAAGAGTGAGAGATGGAAAGATCAAACCGAGACACAAAGGATTTATAGTGGTTCGGCTACAAGGACACCTTCCTTGCCCTACTCCACTCCCCGAGTCACCTACTCGAGAGTTTTCTTCACTAGATCAAAGACCTCCTTTATGGCGGAGAAAACCGTACACACCAATATACACACCAATTTACACACCAATCTTCACACCAATCTACACACCAATCTACACACCAATCTTCACACCAATCTACTATTTTCTTCACACCAATCTTCTACACACCAATCTTCTATACACCAATCTTCTATTCTCTTCACACCTTCAAAGTACTAATGTCTTGACACCTTCAAGTCACTAATATCTTTGCAACTTCAATGCACTAGTATCTTGACACCTTCAAGCCACTAATGTCTTCACACCTTCAATACACTAATGTCTTGACACCTTCAAGCCACTAATGTCTTCACAACTTCAATCTACAAATGTCTTCTAGTCTTCTCCACTAGAGATCCTTAATTTTTTCACTACAAGCTCCTATTGCTACAATCTCCTATCACCACTACTATCTAACCCTTCTTCTTCACTTCAAGTCACACTTCACACTTACAACAATTCTAGATTCTTCAACTAAATCTAGTTAACTAATACATACACCTTATTCACCAAAGTATGAAAGATATACAAGGAAATGTAAACAAACAACTTAGATAGCAAGATGATACTAAGTTGTAATACTTCTAATAGAAGTATTCTTCTCTTTGCACTTGAAAGAATGAGGCTTTGGATCACTTGGAAACAAAGGATTAATATACAAATGATCAAAGGGTTTTTGATGAGTTTTGGATGATTGTAGATCTGAAAATTTCGTGCAAAAAGGTAGGGAAAAAATCCAGGTTTAAGGTGGTATTTATAGGCAAAAGTTTCTGACAGAGGAGCGTGGCCGGTCCCCTTAAAGCATGGCCGGCCCCCTTAAAATTAAGGGGGCCGCCCCTTATAATTAAGGGGGCCGCCCAACTGTAACGGCCAGAAACTTTGTCTTTTAGTGGGGAAAGTTTATTTGGTGAAAAACTAACTGATTTTGGTTAAACATTTGAAATCATATATTTAGTATGATTAAAACATTTTTCCTTATTACCAAAAGTGTTTTTCAAAAATATATAATAAGATTATATAATTAAATAAACTTTGTATTAGTTAATTAAATACCCCTTTGATCATACATTGCACTAAACACTTTGTTTATTCATACCTTAAGTGATTTGTTGGTGAAAGTGATTATTTATTACTAAATACATGTTTACGTCATGATCTTTGGTTTGATAAGTTTAAGTTTTGTGATTATCAAAACATAGAGATATCGGAAGATATGAATAATGTTTTCAGTCAATTATTTATATCAACAATCTCCCCCTTTTTGATGATTACAAAACCTAAACTTATTAAATCCAAAAATTAATATTTAGACAAGTATTTAGTAAGTTTACATTCACTTCTCCCCCTTTTTGTAGAATCAAAAAGGTTAGACCGAATAAGCTTCGTGAGAGAAGTTTAAACGGGTAGAAAACTCCCCCTTGATGTATGCTCCCCCTCGTTTGAGGGCACCAAGGTTTCGAGAAAGTAATTCTTGCAAGAAAAATATTAGAAGCACAAGCATGGCACAAGCAAATACATATAGCATAATATTAACAAGTAATAATCATGGCACAAGGGAATAAGAAACATATATTAAACCATTCAATAATAGAGAAATGATTATGTCAACCCATAATCATTGTTACAAAGGCAATACAAATAGAATTCTAAATAACATAGAACATCCTATAGTGCCAACAAGAAGTGTCATCAAACTTTCTTGAATCCCAAAATGGTTGAGGAGTTTTATTTGAAAATGAGAAAACATAAGCATATCAAATGCTTGGTGGTTTAGTGGAGGTAAACTCTTGGTTCCATGGGTGTTGGTGAGTTTGTAGAGCTTGGAGGTGGTGGATTTGAAATGGAGTTTGTTGGTTGAGGGTTGTGATGTTGTTCAAGTGATGGGGTTTGTTGAGATCTAGTAAGAAGATACTCAATCCAAGTGAAGTGCTCATTCAAAGCAATGGTTTGTTGTTGAAGGAAGATGCAACAAGGGCAATTGTTAACATGCTTCTCAAGTTGGTTTTTGTTATGTGGTGATGATGGTGAGCTTGATTGTGGTGGATCCAAATTGCGTTGAGCAAGATGTAATGCTAAAAGAGCACTAAGCTCATGTGCCTCTTTTAGCTCCTCAACGAACTTCAAGTGTTCGGAGGAAGGTGATGGTGGTGGAGCATGATAGTTGTCTTGGGTGAAGGTTTGCACATGCAACATTGGAGTGGCATGTGAGGTTGTAGGAAGTGGTGGTGGTACTCTAGGTGGTGGAGACATGTTTGAGCTTGGATAATCATGAAAACAAGATATGGGTGGAAGATGTTCTTCATGAGTGGATGATGTCTTTGTTGAATGAGCAATATGTGAAGTGTTGATTGAGATATTTGGATTGTTGTTTTGGGATTGAGCATGCTCATCAAAAGAGGAAGCATTAATGAGGGTATTAGTGGAAGATAGGTTGTGGGATGACTCATTTGAGTGGGTTTGAGGTTGAGTTGTTGGTTGACTTGAAACAACATCACAAGAGTTATGACAAGAATCAAGTTTCCTCCTCCAAACGGGTTTGACGGAGATCCTTGCGGTTCTTGAAATCTTTGGTTTTTGGTTGTTGGAAGATGACATGTTTGGGTGTGATGGCATTAATGGTGGGAGGAGAGTATTTATAGTGTATGAGAAATGTGGTTTAGGAAAGTAAATTTTGAGGGATAATATGGGACAAAATATGTTTGTGAATTTTGGGAAGTATAGGCTGAAGTGGGTCAAAAAGTGATAAAGAAAACAGTATCCCCGACCATCAGATGGCCGGTCCCCTTAATTAGGGGCCGGTCCCCTTAATCATTAAGGGGGCCGCCTTATATAATTAAGGGGGCCGCCCATCTGGTGATTCCCAGAAAGCCAGAAATGGTTTTTTTTGGCAGAAAATTTTCAAAAAGGTTTTTTTTTTTTTTTTTTTTTTTTTTTGGATTCAAGTAAGTTCAACTTTTTGAGGCAATATAGGGCATACTATTCATGAATGTAGAGAGTGATATAGAATTAATTAAAGTAGACAATTAATTTCTAATAATCATGCTATCTATTAATTTATCAATTAAGATATGCACCAAAGGAGACAACAAGCCAAATAAGCTAAATGAGCAACTATATGAAGATGATAACATTTAGCCTAGAGCAAACATGTTGATGATTGTAGACAAGTAACAAATAGGCAGATATGATTATATGGACTTCAAGACTTGTTACAAACAAGATCCATATGGGCAAACCATGATTCTCATGAAATGATTTGATTAGATTGTGGATGTCATTTTCACATAAGTTTATGACATATGTGAGAAAATAATAATGTTTTAAATAAAATGTTTTTAGTTTTATTCAACAATGTTTGAAAGTAAGTTTTCACTTAATGCCATAAATCTGGGAACGAAAGAATCTAATGAAAAGCAAGGTTCATAAAAGTAAACTAGCGTTAGGTATATATAGGAAGTGCAATTTAATCAAGTTGGAGAATGAGTATGAGACTATTACTAGTGGTGCTCAATTCAGGCTAAACACGACCATTTTTACGGGTTACACACACCCAACTTCTCACATAGAAGCAATTCAACCGTTAGGTTAAATTAAATTTCTAGTCAATAGATTCTCCAGTAGTCATTCTCCTTTTAGAAGAAATCGAGTTCCTAAATTTACCTATCGAAGATTACCAAATATGAAGTTTACTTGATTCACTAATACTTAGCTTAATGTTTTGAGATACATTCAAGTTATTATCCCAATAAAACAAAATTTGTTTTGTTTCAAAAAAAAATGTTTCTATCTTGATAAAGATCAAAATAATGTTATGATAGCTTATGATTAAGCATGTTGTTCGAAAAAGCATAAAATAGATATTCGAAAGGTTTTAATTCAAAGAAAGAAGTTTTTAAATATGATGTTTTGATTTTGACAATCAAGAAATTTCAAGTGAAAGATACACTTCAAGAGAATCGATTAAGCCCATTGTCACATATAATAATTTCTAATGGCAACTAAAGATATGAAAGAGATATGGTAGACATTAAACATCTAAATGCAATGAGATAGGAAGGGACAAAGAAAATCATCAATGAATACAATATAGACATATGAATGTATGCATGTATACAAGACACATTGTAATATTGAGTTACTAGCAAGTCTTAATTATAACACATCTATTAATGCAACTAGTAAGATCATATAGCATAAATGGCAAGTATTCTACTTTAATTCATAGAAGATTATCAATATAGATGAAAACTAAGATAAGTGATAATAGACATAGCAACAAGAGGGTTAATTATCCTAATGTCATGTATGCATATATTGGTATTCATGATCTAAAAGCATAGCAACTTATAAATTAAATCATATTAATATACTAATTAAAGCATACTCTAATATAATGTAATGTAGGCAAGTTCTTGAAAAGAAAACTTACCTCAGGTCCAGCTTTTCTTTAAGATTGGTCATGAGAGCAATAGAAGACTTCAAAAAGATTTACTCCAAAGCAAGTTGAAGAAGCGAAGTAAATTCCCAATGCATTAAGGATCAAGGAGTCTTGATCATAGAAACACTATCGGTCGCAACAATCATCACAAGACGTGCAGATTAAGAATGGTAGAACAAGAATCCTTCGTCATGAGGTAGTAACGAACACACCATAAAGTCAATGCACCCAAAAGTGAAACACAGACCGCCGAAAATCAAGGATAACCGCCATAATGTCAAAAGTAACACATGTGTAGAGTGTGAAACATAATAGAGGGAACCAATGGTCATCAAATGAAAGAAAACGAATAGAGCGATCCAAAAAGTAGTAGTTCCTTTGATCGTTAATTACCTACACATGACAGAGAGCTTGGTACCCAGATTCTCATGGGTCCGAGTTGATTAGTAGCGAACATCCAATGCACTTAAATGCATATGAAGAGGATGTCATCGAGAAGTACAAGAATTAATTATTTGTTTGTTTTAACAAACAAACAATAACTTTCTTGACTAGAGAAATAATCAATGGATGTAAATAATAATAGTTCTAAATTTTTCCACTAGGTTTAACAAATTTTATTTGTTTTGACGTATTTGTCAAATACTCATCTGCCGTAAATCCTAATCCGGTTTTATCATAAAATGACTTTTGAATGTTAAGTAGATATTTTAAAGATTTAGAACTATTTTCGAATTTTGCCAATATTTTTGCTTTTTCCTTTTCCATTTTAATTTCATGTTTATAGTCTTGACAATTTTTACATTCAAGATCAATTTCAATATTACTTTCAAGTTTAGACATTTTGTCTTCTAAAATTATTTCTTTTTCAAAATTATTTTCAGCGGATGTTGAAGATTCATTTTTAAAAATAATTTTTGAGTCAATGTTGCAAAAATGTTTGAAGTTATTTTCCATTTTTGAAAATTCTAATATAAATTGATCATAGCAAAAATGTTTAGTTTTGGATTGTACCTTCTTTGTAGTTGTACATTCCTCACATGCATCAATACTAGTGTTCTCATTAGATTGAATATTCTCATAAGCCGTGTTATCATCGTCTTCTTTGCACTTGTTGCACCATGATTTATTCACGCTCTTTCTTTGGATTTGGTTCATGTATTCTTCGTTGTAGATACCTTCAATGATCACATTTGAACTAGTAGTACATGTGTTTATTTCAACTAAATATTTATTTACTAAATTTTCTAGATTAACTATTTCTTGTGCAATATCAAGTATATCATCTTTGGTTTTACATTCTTCTTGGTGAATCTTTAAAAGACATTTCCAAATATCATTTGCCGTTTTACAATGAAATAATCTTTCATATTTGACTTTTGGTAGAGTTTTGAAAATAAGTAATTTGGCTTTAGTGTTTTTATCAATTTTAGTTTGAAAATTATTATTTTGATTTTCAAAATCTATTTTGGTTGATTTAAGATCACCAATTGAAATGATATGCCAAAGATCAAGATCTATTGATTTCACATAATTTTCAAATTTGTTTTTCCATTCAAGAAAATGATCATTTTCAAATAATGGTGGTTGTTGCATAAATTCCCCTTCTAAATATTTTTCAAATTCCATAGATCGTTACAAGTTTTAAAATACAGTCTATTTTAAAAATCTTGCTAGACGTGGCTCTGGTACCAATTGTGGAAAACTAGAAGGGGGGGGGGGTTGAATAGTTTTACGTCTTTTTCGTTTTGCTTATTTTATAAAAGATAGTTTCTAATATGAAACCTTCAAATCACTTTAATACATAAATATATATACTAGTTAATTTATGATTTTGTATAAATACTACTTATGTATAATGTACAATTTCAAAACACTTAACTACAAAAGTATAAATACAAGATTTATTAAAGGTTTTATATATACAATGCTTATGTATAATGTTTGGAAAGAATATACAATTACATATATTTTATGTAAGCATATATATGTATAGTAGTGTGTAGATATAATTATATGTACTAGGTTGGTTTTTGTAAGATTAGTTTTATGAATGGATTTTAGTTTGATCTTTATGTGAAATCAATCATATGCACAATACTATTAATTATGACTATGTGTGAAATGCAAGTAAGTAATAAATCAAAGAGTGAGAGATGGAAAGATCAAACCGAGACACAAAGGATTTATAGTGGTTCGGCTACAAGGACACCTTCCTTGCCCTACTCCACTCCCCGAGTCACCTACTCGAGAGTTTTCTTCACTAGATCAAAGACCTCCTTTATGGCGGAGAAAACCGTACACACCAATATACACACCAATTTACACACCAATCTTCACACCAATCTACACACCAATCTACACACCAATCTACACACCAATCTTCACACCAATCTACTATTTTCTTCACACCAATCTTCTACACACCAATCTTCTATACACCAATCTTCTATTCTCTTCACACCTTCAAAGTACTAATGTCTTGACACCTTCAAGTCACTAATATCTTTGCAACTTCAATGCACTAGTATCTTGACACCTTCAAGCCACTAATGTCTTCACACCTTCAATACACTAATGTCTTGACACCTTCAAGCCACTAATGTCTTCACAACTTCAATCTACAAATGTCTTCTAGTCTTCTCCACTAGAGATCCTTAATTTCTTCACTACAAGCTCCTATTGCTACAATCTCCTATCACCACTACTATCTAACCCTTCTTCTTCACTTCAAGTCACACTTCACACTTACAACAATTCTAGATTCTTCACCTAAATCTAGTTAACTAATACATACACCTTATTCACCAAAGTATGAAAGATATACAAGGAAATGTAAACAAACAACTTAGATAGCAAGATGATACTAAGTTGTAATACTTCTAATAGAAGTATTCTTCTCTTTGCACTTGAAAGAATGAGGCTTTGGATCACTTGGAAACAAAGGATTAATATACAAATGATCAAAGGGTTTTTGATGAGTTTTAGATGATTGTAGATCTGAAAATTTCGTGCAAAAAGGTAGGGAAAAAATCCAGGTTTAAGGTGGTATTTATAGGCAAAAGTTTCTGACAGAGGAGCGTGGCCGGTCCCCTTAAAGCATGGCCGGCCCCCTTAAAATTAAGGGGGCCGCCCCTTATAATTAAGGGGGCCGCCCAACTGTAACGGCCAGAAACTTTGTCTTTTAGTGGGGAAAGTTTATTTGGTGAAAAACTAACTGATTTTGGTTAAACATTTGAAATCATATATTTAGTATGATTAAAACATTTTTCCTTATTACCAAAAGTGTTTTTCAAAAATATATAATAAGATTATATAATTAAATAAACTTTGTATTAGTTAATTAAATACCCCTTTGATCATACATTGCACTAAACACTTTGTTTATTCATACCTTAAGTGATTTGTTGGTGAAAGTGATTATTTATTACTAAATACATGTTTACGTCATGATCTTTGGTTTGATAAGTTTAAGTTTTGTGATTATCAAAACATAGAGATATCGGAAGATATGAATAATGTTTTCAGTCAATTATTTATATCAACAAATGTGTTGGTGAGGATCAGTTTTAATTCGACCATCAAATTAGTTTCCCTTGACAAGAGTCAGGTGATTCCCTTTGATTGCAAATTCGTTTGCGGTTTCAGGAATGGTAATAGCTGGTCCAGGTATAGGTGCAACAGTACGATCGTTGGCCCACATTGGTTCATTATCAGCGTCATCCATTGGATCGTAAATTTGGATCAATTTGACGTAAAATCTGAAGTTTGAGATATCGTCAACAGGTGTGTAGTGAACACGAGGTTGTTCGGGTCTTTCTTCTTTTTTAGAAATAGGAGCTCTTTTGTTATTACGTTTTCTTTTGTTTAAAGTTCTTTCAGGTTCTGATAGAGGTAAAATGGGTTCGGTTTCAGCTGAGCGAGTATGCATTCAAGGATAGAGAGAGAAATTTAAATCAATTTGATAAATGTCATTTTCTGAGTATGTGAGTGCGGCGTACACTATATAGTGTGCGACGTACTTGTGTGTAATGGCAATGTGCGGCGTACTTAAGTGTAAGTACGGCGGTGTTGTTTTTACCGAGAGGATTAATCTCAAAAGATGGTGAAAAAGATTATTCTTTTTGGTTTTTTATAAAAGGATTTGTGATATTTATGAAAAACGTTATGGATTGAAGTAAGTGCATCGTACTTGTTGACAAGTACGGCAGTCTGTGTAAAAGTGCAGCGTACAAGTGTGTAAGTGCGACGTGCTTTCTGCAACAGAAGAAACAAAGTGATCTGGTTTTGGAGAGATTTTTGGTATTGTTTACTAATTTTACTTCGAAAATACTTAAGGAACATGTTTAAGTCCCCGGCAGCGGCGCCAAAAATTTGATGTGTAAGGAAAGCTTTAAATTTATTGTAACACCCCAACCCGATAAGGGTAGAAGTATTACATTACAGTGACACATCAGAACAAACACAAGCATATGATTCATACATACAACGAGATTCAGAGTTACAAATGAAAATCTGAAACTACAAGGTTACAAAGAAAAAAAATACTATGTCTAATAAAGTGAAACTTCATCTAATCGTCTCTAGTCCAAAGCATAGTCTTCTAAGTCCAATCACACTCTCTTCCCATAACCCAGCTTCCTACTAAAACCTGCCGCAGGAAAAGGAAATGCGGCTGAGCTTAAAAAGCCCAGTGAACAGATACATATACAAAGCAATGATAATGAAACAGAACTGAAATATAGTGCATTGGGGAATATCATAAGGAATAAACAAATGAATAATAGAAATGAAGGAATAGGATAGTCATCTACCACGAGCCCAAAACTCAAAGTCAATCTCAACATCATAATCTCAAAGTCATAATCACACAATCAGAGGGGATACCTCTCAGGCAACCAGATAATATGAGGGGTGTCCTCATGTATCATAAGGGTGGAGTGATCAGCTCCTATAAGTTGTGAAAGGCGTGTATTGCACACAGCACCAGTCACCTCAAAGTCAACTCAAAGTCATAGTTAAATCCACTAAACAGATCAGATCTAGGATTGCAATCCATACGCCCCTTACTCAAAGTCAATCTCAAAGTCATATACTCAAAGTCATAATAGCCGGCAGATAATCATAAAAGGGACGGCGTGAGAAATCACTCACCCACACATGAGTCATGCCAGTGGTGCATCACAGACATGCCTATGGTACCTCCATAGGTAGGGAAACATAAATGGCTCGGGTATCAAACTAAGAGTCAGGTCTCAAAGTCATACAAAAAGGTCATATAACAAAAGTTTATCTCAAGGTCATGTCTCAAAGTCATCTCAAAATCATAATATCCGAAGTCATATCAATGGTTCAGAATATCCAAGGTTCATTCCCAAAGGTTCATTTCAAAAGATTCGTTATTAAATTTCGTAAGTTCAAAATAAAATGTGAAAGAGTTAAGAGAAAATAGATTTAGAACTTTAATAGTCATTTACCCATTTCATCTCAAAGATCTCCCTTTTTAAACATTCTTCATTAAAGCTAATTAATCCTTCCTTTAAAAATGGTTTCGTTTCAAAAGCATAGAGTGTCATTTCAAAACAGTTTCCTTCCATAACATCAAATTATAGTTTCAAAAAGTTTTCATATCAAATTATCATAACAGATGAACCAGAGATATCGGATATTCAAGGGTCAGAAATCATAGCAACGAAATCAGATCAGAAGCTAACAAATCAAAGTTTAACAGAAATCAGTGGAAGTTCACAACAGAAGGAAACATAGCAATGGCTTTGGAAATCTTAACTGAATCATAGCTCATAGTCATAAGAAGAATATAGGAGCCTTTACTGAAAAGGCAGAGTATCCGTACCGTATTACGAAAGCACAATTAGAAACAAGCACAGAATAAGGAATAGCTCAAGATCTTTTCTTCTTCAAACCTAGAGGAAAAGAGGGGGAATCATAATTCATTCTCAAATTCATGTCTTTCCACTTAAGGTAACTTTCCACTTTTAGCAGGTTTCCATAATTAGTAAGTTTCCACTTTTAGAAAGTTTCCATACTTAGAAAGTTAAATCATTATTATTGGTAATAAGATATCTTTTAACATAATTACACCTTTAGTCCTTGGGGTTTCATAACTTTGCATTTTATACCCTTTACCTTCCAAAATTACACTTTAAACCTTTTAGTATTCAAAGTTACACATTAAACCCTTAACTTATCCATTTTACATAATGAGCACTTATTTTAAGATGTTATACGAATGGATACTCAAACTTTTATAATTTACACTTTAAGTCCCTCAAGTTATCAAAGTTACATATTTAACCCTTTAATTTACAATTACAATTTTTAATTCTTAATAATTACATACTAAGCCATTAATTTACCAAATTAGCACATAATCCCTTGAATACTTTTAAATACTCAAAACAGTTCCAAGTTTCTGAAAATTACATTTTTAGTCCCTCTCTTTTAATTAATTACAAATCGCACCAATTAAATACAATTAATTCATTTTCTTATAATATTTACACTTAGAACCCTCAAGTTATATTTTTCCCATATTCCTACTGATTTATATGACATTACAAAAATATCCCACAAGTTTTAATAATTACGAAACACACCCTTAACTATTATTTTTCAATCGTTAATTTATAAAATAAACCAAAACCCTAACATATATCCCAATCATTACACCATCATTTCCAACAACCTTAAACTCATCATTAAGGACCAGAATATTAAAACAAACCCTAACCCTAATCGAATTACACTAGGGTTTTTATTTTATTTTCTTTCTTTTCTTTATTTTTCGTAAATCCAGTTTTACAAATAATTCCACCACGACTTTTACAGGCCATGTAAATTTGAATGGGCATTTTTACCAGGTTATATGGATTATATAGAGCTCAGAAAAATTTAGTCTTGCACCCAGAAAATTCGTACATGATTATTTAGTATTTTATCACGTTTTTAAGGTTTAATTCGCAAATAATTCATAGAGCATGCATGGTTCGGTTTTAGCATTTTATATGGGTCTTATATGATGTAAGAGACGTGAGAAAAATACCAGACCAGATCTGGGACGAGTAGAATAGGCTGGGCGAAAATACTTCTCTCGGATTGAACAAAACAACACCAAAATTCCCACGACCACAAACGCGACCAACAGCCCTTGGAATCAATTTTCCCAGATCATATATGATGTAAGAAACCCAGGAAAAATAGAAAACGAATTTATAAGAGGTCGTATGAAACATAACGAATTTACCTTGTTATTAGGCACGACAAAAGGAAACCAAAACCACAATCGATCCAAGCTTCAACAATTCAAAAGAGTATTTTTCTAGGACTTCTTGGATGTTGTTTGATCACAGAAAATTGCCTTGGAATGATGGGGTGGTCGAATGGAGGCCAAAATAATTTTGTGTGTGTTTGTTTTTGGGGCGGCACTTAGGGTTTTGTGGAGAACAATATGGATTGACTTTTTAAAAGGGGAAAACGTGTGATGAGGGGGGAGGAAAGACCAGAATTTCGGAATTTTAGGTGGGAGGATATTTCTTGTGATTATCTTCCATATTTATCATGATTTAAATCATTTAAATCAATATTAAAACTAATTATTATTAATTCGGTCCATAGAGGGGTATTTTGGTAATTTTACCACTTGTACAAATGTTAAATGAAGTTGTTAAAATTATTTGGATACATAACTTGTGCATTGTTTGAAGTTTGGGATTTATTTGGAGATTTTATAAGCTTTTAATTAAATTTTAAATATGTAGGGGCATTTTGGTCTTTTCACATGTTCTCAGATTTTAGGTGTTACAATTTCTTCCCCTCTAAAAAGAAAAATTTCGTCCTCGAAATTTGAAGTCGCAAAGTTAAACGATGTCGTAGTAAATCGCAAAAGGTCATTACAAACATTCTCACGCTCGGAGAGGTTCTTCCAAAAGATCTTTGGACCAACTGGTTTCTCATGACAGTTTCAGATTTCTCAGAAGGGCATATCATATTGAATTTGAATCAAAAGGATAATGTACCAAACATAACGGATGATAAACGAATTCTCCAGGAAGAGGTATAAAATTCATAGGATTTCAACGAATTGATTAGGCGAATCAGATGAGAGTACATTAAATCGTAGTAAACATGGGTGATATAAGGTTTAACTCTTCAGCTTCTCAAATAGTCTCGGCTTTCAGATAACCTTCCAAAAGTATTCTCATAAACAAACAGATCTCGTTTCCTCAAAGTCCACAATCACATATTTTACTCATAGTAGATCATAATGAACAACTTCACGAATGCGAATCGTATACGGACAGAAAGCATATCGTTAGATATCGTCAACGGCAGAAATTTCATAATGGAACCTAAGATCTTTATCAGAAGTTGCAAATATTAGCAAAACACGTGTCGAGAGTCCAAACGCATCGAATCGTATAACAAGGACAGCATATCAAACGTATAGGTAGAATGAACCTAAAGTCTCACTAAACTCAGATGATCTTGATCAGATGCCAGAATTCTAAAGCTTCTAAGGCACTCCTCGAAATATCACATGCCCACCATAAGTGCACGTTATATGATGTAAGTATTATCACGTTGGCCAGGCGTCATAATACTGGCATCATATACATATGCCCTCATGATGATCATACTTTATCTCAAGTCGTGAACACCCAAACTTATCTAAATCCACCTAGTCCACCTACAGTCTCAGAGGTTACCAAAATCAAACAACATAACTAAGAGAACGAAAATTACTCGAAGAGTAACGGAAATCCGAGAATGTCATTCAAAATTAAGGTACGTCATCAATAGCGTCAATCCCTTACAGAATCATCTCGTCTAAACACAATGTCCGCTTCAAAATCCGTCCACTCAAATACAAATTTCAAAATTTCTTCCAAGTTGGGGTAGCCTGTTTACTCTTGTCCATCTTACCTCATGGTTAAAAGAATTTAAAACTCGAGTCTGGTTCCTCAAGTCTTCAGCAACTCTTCTTGGTACTGTGGCGTCGTAACGGCAGCCTCTGACGCGATCACTGTGGATTCCTACATCCGCAGGTCTGCTTCTGCTCTCAATTCATCTTAGTACAACTAAAATGAATAGAGAAACAAGACTGCGTGTCTTCGACAGGTCTTCTAACATAGCTCCAGGTCTTAAGGTACATGCTGTTGTTGTCGACTCCAGGTTGTGTGTTGAATGGTTCGTCTCCTTTGGTCTGGTTGTCTTGATGCCCAAACTGAAATCTTCACGTGTTGCATGATGCATGATTGAGCACTATCCTAGTTTCCTCACTTCTTCTTGTATGCTTCTTCAATGGAAATGCTTGTGTCAACCATCTTCTACTACTCTTCCACCCGGTTTCAAACTCCGATAACGGTCTTCAATCTTGGTCCCTCTTGTGAAAGCTCTGTCTTTACATTATACAGGGTAGGGTTGTCTACTATGCTTTCTGAACGTCAATCAAAATTTTCTTCCAGAACAAAGGGTCGTCTCACCAATTAACCCCTATGTTCTTCTTTCGTTTTAGAACACAACACAATGTCATACTATGACAATTTGTCCAAAACACGCGAAAACATGATTATTCTAGACAACACCATTGGTATCATTCAAGCTCATAAATGTTATAACGAGTGCAAAGGCAGCTTCAAAAATCATCTCAGGGAGTTTTCACATCGCCTTCTTTCTTCTTCAAGAACTGAAATACTTCACAAAGGTTACTCTCGGTTAGTTAACTCTCTTCTTAGAAGTTCTTGTGGTTGCTTCTTTAGTGATTCAAATCTAAAATGGTGAAATCAGATGCGGAGTTTCAAAGGAAGGCCAAATTAATTATTGATACTCGGAAATAGATAATGATTAGTGATAGTGGTACGTTTAAGTTCACGATAGTCGATACGTCATTGCATACTTCTCTTGTTCTTCTTCATAAACAAACAAGAGTATCCAAAGAGAATCACAAAGGGTTAACAAAAATCATACTCCATCAGCTCCTTCAATCTCTCAACTTCTATGGCACCATGGTTTCTTCAACTGAGATCAGTTCAAAGGAGTACCAAAAAGGTTCATCAGAGAATACCGAAAAATCTTCATACAACAAAATATTTTCCAATAGTCGAACTTTCTAAGGGTTGATAATAATGGTTTTCAGGAAAGACTTGATAATCATATGAGTTCGGGGTTGGTGTTTCCATAGTGGCAGAAATTTTAGTAGATGTAGAGAATCATCATAACGAAATAGGGTGAAGCAGATTTTTAAGGTCACATTTCAGATATGGTAGTCTATGGTATCTTCACGAATAGCCATTCAGTCCAAAAGTCCGTACAATCAGACATCTCAAAGTCAAAGGATTCATAGAGTGAATACAGTCGTCAAATCATACAGATAGTTCATATATCAGAGTCGAGTACATGGTTCAACAAAATGTTGGGATGGATAAACGAATAGTTCAATGAGTAGGAATTTCGTTTAGCTTCTTAGCATAAGTAGCAGGCAGGATGTGTATCATTGGTAATACGAATATCGTCAATTGTGAGAGGTACAGAATCTCAGTTATCAGCATCATCATGCTTAGCTAACAAATCCATACAGAGATAGTATTTACATCATACCCTTCTAAAAGGAACGGTTGGCAGAACAAGGTTCATCATTCAAAGAGAGGAAACAAAACTTCTCATATTCGTGGTTCATAATTACCAAAATTCTCATAGGAGTAGTAATGGATCATACAGAGTTAAGTAGTATCGGATGATACATTCATACCCAGCATAAGAAATGAATTTACAGAATGTGTCGAACACATTGTGGTTGAATGACCTACGATATGGTCAAAAAGGTGTCAAACAGCTTATCAAACAAATCGGAGGCGGAGATCAAAATCTGAAGGTGAAACTTAAATGTGTAAGGTATCCAGGTAGTCTTCCGAGGTATTCCAAACTTACTTGGTTACTAAGCTTAAGTTGCAAAACTTCTAACTTCTGAAACAAGGGTCCTTATAAGGCTTATCTAAGAGCAAAGGCACGATCAGAGTGATGCGGAAGCAAATGATACTTACATAAATGTCTTAGTCTACCCATTCCTCACTGGTAATAGCTTGGGTTCCTATGGGGAATCCTAAGGTAAAGTTCCAAAGGTTGTCTTATGAGCGCCTACAGTGGAAACTTAGGGGTCCAAACTTCACAGGTCAAGGGTAAATGTATTACGAATCGCAGCCTGGGCTCTGATACCATAATTGTAACACCCCAACCCGATAAGGGTAGAAGTATTACATTACAGTGACACATCAGAACAAACACAAGCATATGATTCATACATACAACGAGATTCAGAGTTACAAATGAAAATCTGAAACTACAAGGTTACAAAGAAAAAAAATACTATGTCTAATAAAGTGAAACTTCATCTAATCGTCTCTAGTCCAAAGCATAGTCTTCTAAGTCCAATCACACTCTCTTCCCATAACCCAGCTTCCTACTAAAACCTGCCGCAGGAAAAGGAAATGCGGCTGAGCTTAAAAAGCCCAGTGAACAGATACATATACAAAGCAATGATAATGAAACAGAACTGAAATATAGTGCATTGGGGAATATCATAAGGAATAAACAAATGAATAATAGAAATGAAGGAATAGGATAGTCATCTACCACGAGCCCAAAACTCAAAGTCAATCTCAACATCATAATCTCAAAGTCATAATCACACAATCAGAGGGGATACCTCTCAGGCAACCAGATAATATGAGGGGTGTCCTCATGTATCATAAGGGTGGAGTGATCAGCTCCTATAAGTTGTGAAAGGCGTGTATTGCACACAGCACCAGTCACCTCAAAGTCAACTCAAAGTCATAGTTAAATCCACTAAACAGATCAGATCTAGGATTGCAATCCATACGCCCCTTACTCAAAGTCAATCTCAAAGTCATATACTCAAAGTCATAATAGCCGGCAGATAATCATAAAAGGGACGGCGTGAGAAATCACTCACCCACACATGAGTCATGCCAGTGGTGCATCACAGACATGCCTATGGTACCTCCATAGGTAGGGAAACATAAATGGCTCGGGTATCAAACTAAGAGTCAGGTCTCAAAGTCATACAAAAAGGTCATATAACAAAAGTTTATCTCAAGGTCATGTCTCAAAGTCATCTCAAAATCATAATATCCGAAGTCATATCAATGGTTCAGAATATCCAAGGTTCATTCCCAAAGGTTCATTTCAAAAGATTCGTTATTAAATTTCGTAAGTTCAAAATAAAATGTGAAAGAGTTAAGAGAAAATAGATTTAGAACTTTAATAGTCATTTACCCATTTCATCTCAAAGATCTCCCTTTTTAAACATTCTTCATTAAAGCTAATTAATCCTTCCTTTAAAAATGGTTTCGTTTCAAAAGCATAGAGTGTCATTTCAAAACAGTTTCCTTCCATAACATCAAATTATAGTTTCAAAAAGTTTTCATATCAAATTATCATAACAGATGAACCAGAGATATCGGATATTCAAGGGTCAGAAATCATAGCAACGAAATCAGATCAGAAGCTAACAAATCAAAGTTTAACAGAAATCAGTGGAAGTTCACAACAGAAGGAAACATAGCAATGGCTTTGGAAATCTTAACTGAATCATAGCTCATAGTCATAAGAAGAATATAGGAGCCTTTACTGAAAAGGCAGAGTATCCGTACCGTATTACGAAAGCACAATTAGAAACAAGCACAGAATAAGGAATAGCTCAAGATCTTTTCTTCTTCAAACCTAGAGGAAAAGAGGGGGAATCATAATTCATTCTCAAATTCATGTCTTTCCACTTAAGGTAACTTTCCACTTTTAGCAGGTTTCCATAATTAGTAAGTTTCCACTTTTAGAAAGTTTCCATACTTAGAAAGTTAAATCATTATTATTGGTAATAAGATATCTTTTAACATAATTACACCTTTAGTCCTTGGGGTTTCATAACTTTGCATTTTATACCCTTTACCTTCCAAAATTACACTTTAAACCTTTTAGTATTCAAAGTTACACATTAAACCCTTAACTTATCCATTTTACATAATGAGCACTTATTTTAAGATGTTATACGAATGGATACTCAAACTTTTATAATTTACACTTTAAGTCCCTCAAGTTATCAAAGTTACATATTTAACCCTTTAATTTACAATTACAATTTTTAATTCTTAATAATTACATACTAAGCCATTAATTTACCAAATTAGCACATAATCCCTTGAATACTTTTAAATACTCAAAACAGTTCCAAGTTTCTGAAAATTACATTTTTAGTCCCTCTCTTTTAATTAATTACAAATCGCACCAATTAAATACAATTAATTCATTTTCTTATAATATTTACACTTAGAACCCTCAAGTTATATTTTTCCCATATTCCTACTGATTTATATGACATTACAAAAATATCCCACAAGTTTTAATAATTACGAAACACACCCTTAACTATTATTTTTCAATCGTTAATTTATAAAATAAACCAAAACCCTAACATATATCCCAATCATTACACCATCATTTCCAACAACCTTAAACTCATCATTAAGGACCAGAATATTAAAACAAACCCTAACCCTAATCGAATTACACTAGGGTTTTTATTTTATTTTCTTTCTTTTCTTTATTTTTCGTAAATCCAGTTTTACAAATAATTCCACCACGACTTTTACAGGCCATGTAAATTTGAATGGGCATTTTTACCAGGTTATATGGATTATATAGAGCTCAGAAAAATTTAGTCTTGCACCCAGAAAATTCGTACATGATTATTTAGTATTTTATCACGTTTTTAAGGTTTAATTCGCAAATAATTCATAGAGCATGCATGGTTCGGTTTTAGCATTTTATATGGGTCTTATATGATGTAAGAGACGTGAGAAAAATACCAGACCAGATCTGGGACGAGTAGAATAGGCTGGGCGAAAATACTTCTCTCGGATTGAACAAAACAACACCAAAATTCCCACGACCACAAACGCGACCAACAGCCCTTGGAATCAATTTTCCCAGATCATATATGATGTAAGAAACCCAGGAAAAATAGAAAACGAATTTATAAGAGGTCGTATGAAACATAACGAATTTACCTTGTTATTAGGCACGACAAAAGGAAACCAAAACCACAATCGATCCAAGCTTCAACAATTCAAAAGAGTATTTTTCTAGGACTTCTTGGATGTTGTTTGATCACAGAAAATTGCCTTGGAATGATGGGGTGGTCGAATGGAGGCCAAAATAATTTTGTGTGTGTTTGTTTTTGGGGCGGCACTTAGGGTTTTGTGGAGAACAATATGGATTGACTTTTTAAAAGGGGAAAACGTGTGATGAGGGGGGAGGAAAGACCAGAATTTCGGAATTTTAGGTGGGAGGATATTTCTTGTGATTATCTTCCATATTTATCATGATTTAAATCATTTAAATCAATATTAAAACTAATTATTATTAATTCGGTCCATAGAGGGGTATTTTGGTAATTTTACCACTTGTACAAATGTTAAATGAAGTTGTTAAAATTATTTGGATACATAACTTGTGCATTGTTTGAAGTTTGGGATTTATTTGGAGATTTTATAAGCTTTTAATTAAATTTTAAATATGTAGGGGCATTTTGGTCTTTTCACATGTTCTCAGATTTTAGGTGTTACAATTTCTTCCCCTCTAAAAAGAAAAATTTCGTCCTCGAAATTTGAAGTCGCAAAGTTAAACGATGTCGTAGTAAATCGCAAAAGGTCATTACAAACATTCTCACGCTCGGAGAGGTTCTTCCAAAAGATCTTTGGACCAACTGGTTTCTCATGACAGTTTCAGATTTCTCAGAAGGGCATATCATATTGAATTTGAATCAAAAGGATAATGTACCAAACATAACGGATGATAAACGAATTCTCCAGGAAGAGGTATAAAATTCATAGGATTTCAACGAATTGATTAGGCGAATCAGATGAGAGTACATTAAATCGTAGTAAACATGGGTGATATAAGGTTTAACTCTTCAGCTTCTCAAATAGTCTCGGCTTTCAGATAACCTTCCAAAAGTATTCTCATAAACAAACAGATCTCGTTTCCTCAAAGTCCACAATCACATATTTTACTCATAGTAGATCATAATGAACAACTTCACGAATGCGAATCGTATACGGACAGAAAGCATATCGTTAGATATCGTCAACGGCAGAAATTTCATAATGGAACCTAAGATCTTTATCAGAAGTTGCAAATATTAGCAAAACACGTGTCGAGAGTCCAAACGCATCGAATCGTATAACAAGGACAGCATATCAAACGTATAGGTAGAATGAACCTAAAGTCTCACTAAACTCAGATGATCTTGATCAGATGCCAGAATTCTAAAGCTTCTAAGGCACTCCTCGAAATATCACATGCCCACCATAAGTGCACGTTATATGATGTAAGTATTATCACGTTGGCCAGGCGTCATAATACTGGCATCATATACATATGCCCTCATGATGATCATACTTTATCTCAAGTCGTGAACACCCAAACTTATCTAAATCCACCTAGTCCACCTACAGTCTCAGAGGTTACCAAAATCAAACAACATAACTAAGAGAACGAAAATTACTCGAAGAGTAACGGAAATCCGAGAATGTCATTCAAAATTAAGGTACGTCATCAATAGCGTCAATCCCTTACAGAATCATCTCGTCTAAACACAATGTCCGCTTCAAAATCCGTCCACTCAAATACAAATTTCAAAATTTCTTCCAAGTTGGGGTAGCCTGTTTACTCTTGTCCATC
The DNA here is from genome assembly GCA_030686995.1 of Artemisia argyi. NCBI lineage: Eukaryota > Viridiplantae > Streptophyta > Magnoliopsida > Asterales > Asteraceae > Artemisia > Artemisia argyi. The sequence continues at coordinate 181,031,769 of CM060693.1, read as the reverse complement.
TTACCTCATGGTTAAAAGAATTTAAAACTCGAGTCTGGTTCCTCAAGTCTTCAGCAACTCTTCTTGGTACTGTGGCGTCGTAACGGCAGCCTCTGACGCGATCACTGTGGATTCCTACATCCGCAGGTCTGCTTCTGCTCTCAATTCATCTTAGTACAACTAAAATGAATAGAGAAACAAGACTGCGTGTCTTCGACAGGTCTTCTAACATAGCTCCAGGTCTTAAGGTACATGCTGTTGTTGTCGACTCCAGGTTGTGTGTTGAATGGTTCGTCTCCTTTGGTCTGGTTGTCTTGATGCCCAAACTGAAATCTTCACGTGTTGCATGATGCATGATTGAGCACTATCCTAGTTTCCTCACTTCTTCTTGTATGCTTCTTCAATGGAAATGCTTGTGTCAACCATCTTCTACTACTCTTCCACCCGGTTTCAAACTCCGATAACGGTCTTCAATCTTGGTCCCTCTTGTGAAAGCTCTGTCTTTACATTATACAGGGTAGGGTTGTCTACTATGCTTTCTGAACGTCAATCAAAATTTTCTTCCAGAACAAAGGGTCGTCTCACCAATTAACCCCTATGTTCTTCTTTCGTTTTAGAACACAACACAATGTCATACTATGACAATTTGTCCAAAACACGCGAAAACATGATTATTCTAGACAACACCATTGGTATCATTCAAGCTCATAAATGTTATAACGAGTGCAAAGGCAGCTTCAAAAATCATCTCAGGGAGTTTTCACATCGCCTTCTTTCTTCTTCAAGAACTGAAATACTTCACAAAGGTTACTCTCGGTTAGTTAACTCTCTTCTTAGAAGTTCTTGTGGTTGCTTCTTTAGTGATTCAAATCTAAAATGGTGAAATCAGATGCGGAGTTTCAAAGGAAGGCCAAATTAATTATTGATACTCGGAAATAGATAATGATTAGTGATAGTGGTACGTTTAAGTTCACGATAGTCGATACGTCATTGCATACTTCTCTTGTTCTTCTTCATAAACAAACAAGAGTATCCAAAGAGAATCACAAAGGGTTAACAAAAATCATACTCCATCAGCTCCTTCAATCTCTCAACTTCTATGGCACCATGGTTTCTTCAACTGAGATCAGTTCAAAGGAGTACCAAAAAGGTTCATCAGAGAATACCGAAAAATCTTCATACAACAAAATATTTTCCAATAGTCGAACTTTCTAAGGGTTGATAATAATGGTTTTCAGGAAAGACTTGATAATCATATGAGTTCGGGGTTGGTGTTTCCATAGTGGCAGAAATTTTAGTAGATGTAGAGAATCATCATAACGAAATAGGGTGAAGCAGATTTTTAAGGTCACATTTCAGATATGGTAGTCTATGGTATCTTCACGAATAGCCATTCAGTCCAAAAGTCCGTACAATCAGACATCTCAAAGTCAAAGGATTCATAGAGTGAATACAGTCGTCAAATCATACAGATAGTTCATATATCAGAGTCGAGTACATGGTTCAACAAAATGTTGGGATGGATAAACGAATAGTTCAATGAGTAGGAATTTCGTTTAGCTTCTTAGCATAAGTAGCAGGCAGGATGTGTATCATTGGTAATACGAATATCGTCAATTGTGAGAGGTACAGAATCTCAGTTATCAGCATCATCATGCTTAGCTAACAAATCCATACAGAGATAGTATTTACATCATACCCTTCTAAAAGGAACGGTTGGCAGAACAAGGTTCATCATTCAAAGAGAGGAAACAAAACTTCTCATATTCGTGGTTCATAATTACCAAAATTCTCATAGGAGTAGTAATGGATCATACAGAGTTAAGTAGTATCGGATGATACATTCATACCCAGCATAAGAAATGAATTTACAGAATGTGTCGAACACATTGTGGTTGAATGACCTACGATATGGTCAAAAAGGTGTCAAACAGCTTATCAAACAAATCGGAGGCGGAGATCAAAATCTGAAGGTGAAACTTAAATGTGTAAGGTATCCAGGTAGTCTTCCGAGGTATTCCAAACTTACTTGGTTACTAAGCTTAAGTTGCAAAACTTCTAACTTCTGAAACAAGGGTCCTTATAAGGCTTATCTAAGAGCAAAGGCACGATCAGAGTGATGCGGAAGCAAATGATACTTACATAAATGTCTTAGTCTACCCATTCCTCACTGGTAATAGCTTGGGTTCCTATGGGGAATCCTAAGGTAAAGTTCCAAAGGTTGTCTTATGAGCGCCTACAGTGGAAACTTAGGGGTCCAAACTTCACAGGTCAAGGGTAAATGTATTACGAATCGCAGCCTGGGCTCTGATACCATAATTGTAACACCCCAACCCGATAAGGGTAGAAGTATTACATTACAGTGACACATCAGAACAAACACAAGCATATGATTCATACATACAACGAGATTCAGAGTTACAAATGAAAATCTGAAACTACAAGGTTACAAAGAAAAAAAATACTATGTCTAATAAAGTGAAACTTCATCTAATCGTCTCTAGTCCAAAGCATAGTCTTCTAAGTCCAATCACACTCTCTTCCCATAACCCAGCTTCCTACTAAAACCTGCCGCAGGAAAAGGAAATGCGGCTGAGCTTAAAAAGCCCAGTGAACAGATACATATACAAAGCAATGATAATGAAACAGAACTGAAATATAGTGCATTGGGGAATATCATAAGGAATAAACAAATGAATAATAGAAATGAAGGAATAGGATAGTCATCTACCACGAGCCCAAAACTCAAAGTCAATCTCAACATCATAATCTCAAAGTCATAATCACACAATCAGAGGGGATACCTCTCAGGCAACCAGATAATATGAGGGGTGTCCTCATGTATCATAAGGGTGGAGTGATCAGCTCCTATAAGTTGTGAAAGGCGTGTATTGCACACAGCACCAGTCACCTCAAAGTCAACTCAAAGTCATAGTTAAATCCACTAAACAGATCAGATCTAGGATTGCAATCCATACGCCCCTTACTCAAAGTCAATCTCAAAGTCATATACTCAAAGTCATAATAGCCGGCAGATAATCATAAAAGGGACGGCGTGAGAAATCACTCACCCACACATGAGTCATGCCAGTGGTGCATCACAGACATGCCTATGGTACCTCCATAGGTAGGGAAACATAAATGGCTCGGGTATCAAACTAAGAGTCAGGTCTCAAAGTCATACAAAAAGGTCATATAACAAAAGTTTATCTCAAGGTCATGTCTCAAAGTCATCTCAAAATCATAATATCCGAAGTCATATCAATGGTTCAGAATATCCAAGGTTCATTCCCAAAGGTTCATTTCAAAAGATTCGTTATTAAATTTCGTAAGTTCAAAATAAAATGTGAAAGAGTTAAGAGAAAATAGATTTAGAACTTTAATAGTCATTTACCCATTTCATCTCAAAGATCTCCCTTTTTAAACATTCTTCATTAAAGCTAATTAATCCTTCCTTTAAAAATGGTTTCGTTTCAAAAGCATAGAGTGTCATTTCAAAACAGTTTCCTTCCATAACATCAAATTATAGTTTCAAAAAGTTTTCATATCAAATTATCATAACAGATGAACCAGAGATATCGGATATTCAAGGGTCAGAAATCATAGCAACGAAATCAGATCAGAAGCTAACAAATCAAAGTTTAACAGAAATCAGTGGAAGTTCACAACAGAAGGAAACATAGCAATGGCTTTGGAAATCTTAACTGAATCATAGCTCATAGTCATAAGAAGAATATAGGAGCCTTTACTGAAAAGGCAGAGTATCCGTACCGTATTACGAAAGCACAATTAGAAACAAGCACAGAATAAGGAATAGCTCAAGATCTTTTCTTCTTCAAACCTAGAGGAAAAGAGGGGGAATCATAATTCATTCTCAAATTCATGTCTTTCCACTTAAGGTAACTTTCCACTTTTAGCAGGTTTCCATAATTAGTAAGTTTCCACTTTTAGAAAGTTTCCATACTTAGAAAGTTAAATCATTATTATTGGTAATAAGATATCTTTTAACATAATTACACCTTTAGTCCTTGGGGTTTCATAACTTTGCATTTTATACCCTTTACCTTCCAAAATTACACTTTAAACCTTTTAGTATTCAAAGTTACACATTAAACCCTTAACTTATCCATTTTACATAATGAGCACTTATTTTAAGATGTTATACGAATGGATACTCAAACTTTTATAATTTACACTTTAAGTCCCTCAAGTTATCAAAGTTACATATTTAACCCTTTAATTTACAATTACAATTTTTAATTCTTAATAATTACATACTAAGCCATTAATTTACCAAATTAGCACATAATCCCTTGAATACTTTTAAATACTCAAAACAGTTCCAAGTTTCTGAAAATTACATTTTTAGTCCCTCTCTTTTAATTAATTACAAATCGCACCAATTAAATACAATTAATTCATTTTCTTATAATATTTACACTTAGAACCCTCAAGTTATATTTTTCCCATATTCCTACTGATTTATATGACATTACAAAAATATCCCACAAGTTTTAATAATTACGAAACACACCCTTAACTATTATTTTTCAATCGTTAATTTATAAAATAAACCAAAACCCTAACATATATCCCAATCATTACACCATCATTTCCAACAACCTTAAACTCATCATTAAGGACCAGAATATTAAAACAAACCCTAACCCTAATCGAATTACACTAGGGTTTTTATTTTATTTTCTTTCTTTTCTTTATTTTTCGTAAATCCAGTTTTACAAATAATTCCACCACGACTTTTACAGGCCATGTAAATTTGAATGGGCATTTTTACCAGGTTATATGGATTATATAGAGCTCAGAAAAATTTAGTCTTGCACCCAGAAAATTCGTACATGATTATTTAGTATTTTATCACGTTTTTAAGGTTTAATTCGCAAATAATTCATAGAGCATGCATGGTTCGGTTTTAGCATTTTATATGGGTCTTATATGATGTAAGAGACGTGAGAAAAATACCAGACCAGATCTGGGACGAGTAGAATAGGCTGGGCGAAAATACTTCTCTCGGATTGAACAAAACAACACCAAAATTCCCACGACCACAAACGCGACCAACAGCCCTTGGAATCAATTTTCCCAGATCATATATGATGTAAGAAACCCAGGAAAAATAGAAAACGAATTTATAAGAGGTCGTATGAAACATAACGAATTTACCTTGTTATTAGGCACGACAAAAGGAAACCAAAACCACAATCGATCCAAGCTTCAACAATTCAAAAGAGTATTTTTCTAGGACTTCTTGGATGTTGTTTGATCACAGAAAATTGCCTTGGAATGATGGGGTGGTCGAATGGAGGCCAAAATAATTTTGTGTGTGTTTGTTTTTGGGGCGGCACTTAGGGTTTTGTGGAGAACAATATGGATTGACTTTTTAAAAGGGGAAAACGTGTGATGAGGGGGGAGGAAAGACCAGAATTTCGGAATTTTAGGTGGGAGGATATTTCTTGTGATTATCTTCCATATTTATCATGATTTAAATCATTTAAATCAATATTAAAACTAATTATTATTAATTCGGTCCATAGAGGGGTATTTTGGTAATTTTACCACTTGTACAAATGTTAAATGAAGTTGTTAAAATTATTTGGATACATAACTTGTGCATTGTTTGAAGTTTGGGATTTATTTGGAGATTTTATAAGCTTTTAATTAAATTTTAAATATGTAGGGGCATTTTGGTCTTTTCACATGTTCTCAGATTTTAGGTGTTACATTTATAATACTAGTTTCACCGATTTTAATAAACTAAACACACGGGTAAAGTATAACCCCCGTTGGTAGTATTAGATTAAGGTAAGACCAGGTCGTATCCACTGGGACTTAGTTCGTTCAGTTTAAGTATAACAATTAGTAAAAGAAGACAAGTAACGATTATAGGAATAAAAGGAATTCAAATATTAAGACAAATGATTGTTTGGATAGCTTAGATAATCTAGTGACAATGTTTATGTTTGATCTCAGTTTGATAAAGGAGCACAACTTATAAGAGAGCTATTTTCGTCAAAAGAGCAATTTCATAACTCGTAGGTTCAATTCAAGATTTATATCTACCCATTAAGTGATTTCTCTCGAAATAGTATTTCATATCATGTCTAGATTATTACTGGTTCTTCTAAGTGGATTTCGCCTTTCAAAGACTAGTAACGCAGACAAGTTCCTAGAATTGTGTTTAACACGTTGGTTCTTTCGACCTATCCCAACATATTATATTCAACCAGTTTCAATAAATAAACATGATAAGACTGGAAATGAAATAGTTCACAATATAAACTTGAAATTGGTAGAGATCAAAACATAGTCATAAGTCGCTTTATTATATTCACATATTCAAGCAATCACAAGAAGTTTAGCCTCTCATGGCTAATGAGTTCATAATAACAAAAGTGCGTAAATGATAAACAAGAGACATACAGATTGGATTGATCAAATGATTACACAAGTGTCACAAGTAACCAAGAATTCGACACCAACAAGTATTTACCACCCCTTATTTTGATTCGTTCACCCCTGCAACTTGGCTCTGGATCACGTGTTACTTCGGACTTAGCTTTGTGGAAATTGATTATAGAGTTGAGAGTTCAAATGCTTGCAAATGATCTCTATTTATAGGCAATCTGATATGCGAAGTACGGCGCACTTGCTTTCTGAGTGCGGCGCACTTTCTTATTTTCATGGGACCAAAGCTTCATAAATGCAGGGGAAGTACGGCGCACTTAGTTTGCAAGACTGGCGCACTTTTATTCAATATTATATATTGACTTCTGATGAGGCGAAAAGTGTACCGCTTTTAAGGGGTCATTTAAGCCTGAATTCGTGATTATTTAATCAATTATTGCCCTAAATCGTTCCTTTTGTCATTTTAGGTACTTTTGAGGAGAAATCTGGAAAAGGAAGCATTTTGGACGTTTTTGGAGCATAAAAGTGAAGAAAACGGCAAATTCTCAAATTCCTTGCTGGGAACAGTACCTGACGATTTCAAGGCTTCATACATGACGGCGTCAAGAGTGATAAAAGAGGTGGAAGTGGATATTATAACATGACGGCCCAGAACATTTTCAGTGTTAATGACCTGACGGCGTCACCAAGGCCGTCAGGGTCATGTTACATGTGACAGCCCAGAGTATATTTACACATGAAGGCGTCAAGACTGGATCTAGGCAATACAATTCTTAACTTGGCGGCGTCAGAAGCTAATACATGACGCCGTCAGGATGTTTTATCTATATATATTTTTCCAATTTTTCATTTTAAAGTGTGGAACATTAGAAGCATAAATCTTAGGTCAAATTTTCTTCATATTGCAGGGGTTTCAAACCCTTCTTTCTTCCATGTTTGAATAAAGATAAGTCTTCCAATAATCATTTAATATGTCTATGTGTTGTTTGATTCTATCTTATGCTTGTCTTTCTTTTAACATGTTAGGCTAGATTTTTATTGTGTTTGCTTAGATGTAGTGAAACCTAGATATTGATTATTGGTTGATTGTTTGTTAATAATTGTTGTGGATGATTGTATTCGATGTTAGGCTTAAGAAAACTGACAGACTTCCACTGGTAACTTGCTTGAACGTCTAAAGAAACATGATCAGAGGTGTACTACGATTTTTGGTTGTATTTAATGCATAAGTGAATTCTAATGATCCCATGTTAGGAGCTTTTAGTCGGTTCGACATAGGAGTGAAGTTGGATCTTATAGAGTTAGGGAATATTGTACATGGCCCTACGACTAGTATTAAGGAATATAACCCGTCATCCATGCAATTGTAACAAGCTAACCAACTGGTAAAAGATATATAGGGAGTAATGAAATCTAAGTAAACACATTTTTCTCATTATTATTTCCACCACATTAGTTTAATTTCGTTTATTTTTATTTTATTTTGATTGCATCTTAGTTAATTGGGTTACTTGACTAGCAACTAATTCCGTCCATTCCTTTAAAAACCCGAGATTTTACTTGCTTTCATAAAATATAAAAAAAAAAACAAAAAAGAATCATCCCTCAACTCTAGACCTAGTTTAGTAGGCTTTCTAATCCTAGCGACACTATTCCTGAGTTGAACGATCAATCCCCCGGTACTTGTCACTATACTATACTACAACGATCAGGTGCACTGCCTGGCGGGGATTGCAAGCTTCTTGAGATCCCTTGAGAGGTAAAACCTGTTGCGAGGGCGCAATCCCGCGTCTCAAGTTTTTGGCGCCGTTGTTGGGGAATAGTTATTGTCTAGGTTAGAATTTCTTTTTATTAGGTGTACTTGCTAGATTCCTTTCTAGTAAGATTTTTGATATTTATTTTTAGATTTTCTTTAGTCTATCTTATTTCTTCGTTCCTTTGTTCGTAACCATTACCATCCGACATCATGGAAGGTGGTAATATCTTTGAACCCATTAACCCACCATAACAAAATCACCCACAAAACCCACCACTAGCAAACCAACCACCTAGACCCCGAAATTTAGGAGAGTATTCCCGTCCTAGCCACCAAGGCTATCGAAACACGATTAAGCTCACTCAAGGAGCCAATGTGTCTCCCTTACGATCTGACACCATTCGGTTGGTGCAAAGCGGATGTGCATTCCATGGACTTCGTTCTGAAGATCGTAATCAACATCTTAAGGACTTCCTAAAAATTGTAGATTCCATAGACCTTGATGTTGCAAATAGAGAGACTACCCGATTACGTCTATTCTAATTCTCTCTACGTGACCAAGCTAGTCAATGGCTTGAACGTTTACCCGCGGGATCCATCACCTCTTGGGATGATCTCACTTCTCATTTCCTTGCTCAATTTTTCCCACCGGGGAGAACTACCAAGCTTAGAAATGATATCTTGATGTTCCAACAATGTCAAGGTGAAACTCTCTATGAAGCATGGACTCGTTTCAAGGACTTACTCCAAAAAGTCCTTCATCATGGCATAGAACCTTGGCTCTAAATTCAAATCTTTTACGATAAAGTTAATTATCAAACGAGAAGGGCCATAGATTACGCTGCCAATGGTAGACTAAACAGACTTAGTGTTGATAAGTGCTGGGAAGTTTTTGAGGATTTAGCACAATACGAAGAAGAAGGATGGGAGGATCCGATGTTCTTGAAAGAAGGAAATCTAAATTACGTAAACGAAACCCAAGAACAGTTATTAGAGAATATCGAGAAGCAGGTTAAGGAGTTAATGAGGGCTGAAATGCTTGCAGTTGAAGCCGAAGTGAGTCCTGATAGACATATGAGTGCAATTAGCAAATACACTTCTCCTGAACGTTTACGACAAGAGGAGTTCGAAGGGATAACGATAACCTTCATGAATAATCAGGAGAAACAGATTCAACACTTAGAAACTCGCATGAAATACACTAGGAATGCTTTTATGGACTTGGCTTATGAATTTATATCAAGAATTAAGGAGAAGATTAGGGAAAAATCCACACCGAGGAAAATCGAAAAAATCTTTGAACTCCCAACCCCTTTGGTGTGTGACGGAGAGGATAATGAAAAAACTTCTCCAAGTGATTCACCTTCAATTACCCCTTACTTCTATGAGCTTCCTCAAGAAGAAAAGAACTTGCAATTTCACAACATATTCGTTGGAATTTTGCAAGTCACGCTCCCTAATTTGCATAAGAAACGTTCCTTTGGTTTTAAACCTGGTGTGAAAAGGGTGCACCACAAAAACACTTCAGCTTCAGAAACCTCTATGAAACAACTCCTTCCTTAACCCACTGATTACTAATATAAAGGTTACGACCTAAGTGGGATTGTGACCAGCCCTATTCGTAACCACACCTCACTTCGTGACAGTAACAAAATGTTTGACCCTAGTGGACTCCAATAAAGGGAATGGCTATTCATAATTTGTACCCTTGATTAGCTATTTACAAAAGTGCAGGGACTAAACTTGGAATTGTCACAAAGTATCCCTTATCCGGGTATCTGACGGCGTTAGAATTCACTCTTGACGCCGTCACCTCGCATTCTCAGCAATATTAACCTCATATCCATCATTTTCAACACATACCCCACAAACCATATCCAATTGATACATCACCACCGAGCTTTCAAGATCAAATCCAACATCTTCCGTAGCCGATCTCCACGTGGTAAGTAACTTTTCTTCATCATTATTCGTTAAATTATCCTTAGGACCCACCATTTTCGAAAATCCCCATCATCCGAAACCCTAACATTGATTCATTCTTAGAACTCGTAATGCCCTTCTATAGGTATTGTGTAACGATAATTAAGGCATTGGGTAGTAGTGATTGATAGGGTTCATGAGTCAATTGCGAAAAAAAATTTCACACCACAAATTTTTTGATCCCCCACCCATGTTTTCTGTAAAAAGGGGTGTTTGGCTCATGGATTTAGATTTTGAAAATTTATTTTTCCCTCGTAATTGCATGGCTCAACATCTGCTGGGTCTGACAGCGTCAGTCTTTATGGTCTGACGGCGTCAGAAGGGTCTGGCAGCTTGACTCCATTGAACTCTTATTCTAATCACTTCCATTCCATTCCATTCCATCTTTTTCCAGGAAAATGAGAAAGCGTACCCGACAACACCGAGGGATTTCTTCAAGATCTCAACGCGTGAACTTGGGTGACACGGTTCATAGTTGGGGTGTGTTTGAGGATAATGCCTCTACAACCAAATATGCTGAATTGGTTTACCACCATATTGACGGGGGTAGTGATTGATTGTGACTTCTTGAGGGCCCAGGGCCTCGAGAATGCTTTTCTTGAAAGGTTCCAAACTGATGCATTTACCGGTCCTCAATGGGAAAGGTTGTTCAAGATGAGGGAACCAGTTTATAGTGAGTTTGTGCGAGAATTCTTTACTACTTTTCATTTTGATTTGGCTGAGGCTAGAACTGATATGGGTGGTACTACCATTTACTTTAGGCTGGGGGGAGAACTTAGGACTTGCTCGGTTACAAAGTTTGGCTGGAGATTGGGTTTGTATAGTCGGCATGAGGCAATTCAGGGTGGGTTTATGCAGAGATTGTTGGGTGGTGAGACGATGAGGAATGACTTGAGGTGCCCTATGTTTTGGCATAGTATTGGGAATGGGGTGTATACCTCGACTACTGGGGCGGCCTCCATTAGGGATCCTAGGGTCAGGTTAGCCCACAGATGCATCACCTAAAGTTTAGCAGGGCGCCATGGCTCCACTCACCTCGTCACTGCTTCTGACCTCTTCTACCTGTACACCATTTTTTCAGAGGATGTGTATTGTAACATCCCATTTTGGGTGGCAAGTTATCTGAAGACAAGTGTAGGGGAGATGGATGGTGATAAGATCTATGGGGGGATGTTTGTGACCCGCCTGGCTAGTTCTTATGGGATCCTTGTGCCGGAGATCATGGAATACTTGAGTGATTGTGGTGCATACAGGGTGGTGAAGGCCAAGTCCCTCAAGCAAATGAGTATTGTGATGAAGTTGGGAGACGGGTCTTATGTTTGGTATGTTGTAGGGGGAGCGGCGGCTGCTACTGATGATGATGAGGATGATGATGAGGGTGCACCCCAGCAGCAGCAGTATGGGGATTATGAGGTTGGCTCTGCAGACTACTACCGGCATATGGGTCGGGGGGATTTGCAGGCTCATCAGGGGGCCTGGATGGGTCAGATGGATGCTTGGAGGGCCACTACTGACCAGAGGTTTGATTGGATGTACGATCACACGATCCGCCAGATGCAGCATCTATCGACCCGTGATCACATCGAGCCTCACTTGCAGATTGACCCATTCCCCGGTCGTTAGCAGGATTATCCACCCTATGGGTACACCGGACATCTCCCTCCTGGTTATGATTACCGCTTTGGTCCCCCTCCCCAGTGATGTTTTTATGGTTGTGTCATGATTTCTGAACAATTTATCTTTGGTTGTATGATTTGAACAATTCGGTTTGTAACAGTGTAGGATTTGGCCTTTGTTGGCCATTGGATATTTATCACTATTTCCTTCTATGCATTTAGGATTCTCATTATTGTGGTTGTTTTATTAGTTTTATTTGTTTTGTGTGTTTTTATTTGTTTGATTTTATTTGTTTTCGTATGCGTGTTTTATTTTTATTGTTGGTGGCTCATGTTTCAAACTAAATTGTGAAAATGCTTTATTTTGTTTTTAACTTCGTCTTAATTACATATAAAGGTATTTTGCAAAAGCTAAGTATAAGGGAAATCCAAATTTGTTTATAAGAACGAAAATGAGCATGATTCACTACAATATTAAATGAGCATGTATATTAGTACTTGTTAGAGTCAAATGCTTGTATCGAGTAATAATGATGTTTTGCAAGATTTTCCAGGAAGTAAGGCTTAAGTTTTTCCAGAAATTTTCCGGAAACTTAAAATAAGATTTTTCCAGGAACATTCTGACGGCGTCAGGAGTCATAACCTGACGGCGTCAGGTACTAAAATTCTGAAAAATTTTGCGAGTTTTGTTTAAACCGGAGTCTTAAAGTTTTTGTTGATTCTTTAGTTTTATAAACTCCAAGAAATCTGCAAACATTCATTCCACAAGCATTATATCTTAAATTGTTTTCTAGGATTTTTATTAGTATATATAGATTGTCGCCGATTTTACGCGAGGTTTGCCTTGATTGTTTTCTCAAGTTTAACAGGTTATATATGGACAAGAAGATGATTTATATTTATGGAATGAAGCTTTCAAAGTTCATTTTCTTGGAGGAAGATCTAACCTTGTTGACACACTATCCACACCGAATGAATCAGGGGAGTATTTGTTTTCATTCTTTTACCTGTTTACTTTTACATCTTTTAATTGAACATTGGGGACAATGTTCATCCTAAGTATAAGGGCAGGGTAAATGATGATACTTTTGAGGATACAATTGCACTTGAGTTTGTTTGTTTGATAGTAGATGTGTATTAAAACTAAGAGAAATACTTGTTAGTGCAATTTTAGCGCCTAATTTAAATTTTTTTACAACATTTATGAGTGAAACTTTAGCCTTAACAAGCGTCTCATGGATAGGAGTTGTATGACTAGCACAAAACCGTACCAATTAAAAAAAATTTCCACCCAAATATGTGAGATTCGCCTTTAGATTTGATAGGAAAAGCATTCATTATTAGTGCTTATAAGTGTACCTGTAGTATTTAGATTCTAGAACTTACATTAGTGATACATCCCGAGACCGCTAGTGAGACTACATTCGTGTAGTAGGATTTACTACATGATAAGAGGCATTAGGATCACCCTTGTGTTAAACCCGTATCATAATTACTTGACCATTTAAGTCATATTACTTGACTAGCGAAGTCAATTAATTTTCCCACAGCTTAGCGTTGTACTCATTTTTTGTACACGATACCCCTAGTACACCCCTCCGAGCCTATCTTTTTCGTTTCTATCTTTAAGCATCTTACTTAAAGATAGAATTTGTTTACAACCCACCCAAATGTGCAACCAAATCGCCTTAGCCTTCCTTGTATGCACTCATCTTTAGTGCATTATTGTTATATGTTTAAACCCTTAGTTAATTATCTAATTGATTACATGGTTGCTAAGTCGAGTCATATCTTGTACATATTGTTTTGGGACGATTGGGACTCATGGGTAAAGTACTAGTGTTATGGAGTAATGGGGAAGAACATCACATATTACCCCCATATGTGCGTTAATCTTAAAAAGTACTCCAAGTGTTTTGATTATCTTAATTCGAGTCATTAGAGTAGTTTATTGTAAAGTATGTAAAATTTCAAGTGTAAGGGGAATGCAAATTCCCTACGATGTATTATTTTGGATGGTAGGGCAAGAGTGTATGTAAAAAAAATAAAAAAATAAAAAATAAAATTAGAAAAAGAAAGAGAAAAAACATACGGACTACCATCCCGTTTCATTCTATGTTTGTTTTAAGTTTTTGTTATTTTTGATTTATTAGCTTAAGTCGAGTCGAGTCTTGTCTTAGCAACGCCATATTGTACATGTAATTAACCAAGATGATTAACTTGCCACCAGTAAATATTGCCTTTATCCAACAAAACCGTGTTTTCCATATCCCTACACCTAACGTTATAACCCTTTAGAAGACCTCTTTGATAGTTTATCCTAGGTGCTTACGCCAAGTGGTGGAGGTTTGGTCATTTCCCTAGCCTATGGTAATCTATTTGCTATGACAGGTAGTGAGAGATGTTTTCCATTTCCATATTGTGATATATACTTTATTACACCCGATAGATGAGTATCTAAACACTATTTGTGAGGTGCTAGTGTATGACCTCCGTGCTTGTTTTTGGTTTTTAGTGGAACGATTATTTGTTGTAATTACTTTTATATTAGTGTTAAATAACCCCTAACTTGTATTTTGATTAGAATAAAAGCGCATTTGCTTGAGGACAAGCAAATCTTAAATGTAAGGGTATTTGATGAGACGAAAAGTGTACCGCTTTTTAGGGGTCATTTAAGCCCGAATTCGTGATTGTTTATTCAATTATTGCCCTAAATCGTTTCTTTTGTCATTTTAGGTACTTTTGAGGAGAAATCTAGAAAAGGAAGCATTTTGGACGTTTTAGAGCATAAAAGTGAAGAACACGGCAAAGTGTCAAATTCCTTGCAGGGAACAGTACCTGACGACGTCAAGGCTTCATACATGACGGCGTCAAAAGTGATAAAAAGAGGTGGAAGTGGATACTATAACGTGACGGCCCAGAACATTTTCAGTGTTAATGACCTGACGACGTCACCAAGGCCGTCAGGGTCATGTTACATGTGACGGCCCATAGTATTTTTACACATGAAGGCGTCAAGACTGGATCTAGGCAATATGACTCTTAACTTGGCAGCGAGTTGACGACGTCAGAAGCTAATACATGACGCCGTCAGGATGTTTTATCTATATACATTTTTCCAATTTTTCATTGTAAAGTGTGGAACATTAGAAGCATAAACCCTAGGTCGAATTTTCTTCATATTGCAGGGATTTCAAACCCTTCTTTCTTCCATGTTTGAATAAAGATAAGTCTTCCAATAATCATTCAATATGTCTATGTGTTGTTTGATTCTATCTTATGCTTGTCTTTCTTTTAACATGTTAGGCTAGGTTTTTATTGTATTTGCTTAGATGTAGTGAAACCTAGATGTTGATTATTGGTTGATTGTTTGTTTATAATTGTTGTGGATGATTGTATTCGATGTTAGGCTTAAGAAAACTGGCAGACTTCCATTGGTAACTTTCTTGAACGTCTTAAGAAACATGATCGGAGGTGTACTACGATTTTTGGTTGTATTTAATGCATAAGTGAATTCTAATGATCCCATGTTAGGAGCATTTAGTCGGCTCGACATAGGAGTGAAGTTGGATCTTATAGAGTTAGGGAATATTGTACACGGCCCTACGACTAGTATTAAGGAATATAACCCGTCATCCATGCAATTGTAACAAGCTAATCAACCGGTAAAAGATATCTAGGGAGTAATGAAATCTAAGTAAACACATCTTTTCTCATTATTGTTTCCACCACATTAGTTTAATTTCGTTTATTTTTTTTTTGATTGCATCTTAGTTAATTGGGTTAGTTGACTAGCAACTAATTCCGCCCACTCTTTCAAAACCCGAGATTTTACTTGCTTTCATAAAATACAAAAAAGAATCATCCCTCACCTCTAGACCTAGTTTAGTAGGCTTTCTAATCCTAGTGACACTATTCCTGAGTTGAACGATCAATCCCCGGTACTTGTCACTATACTATACTACAACGATCAGGTACACTGCCTGGTGGGGATTGCAAGCTTCTCCAGATCCCTTGAGAGGTAAAACATGTTGCGAGGGCGTAATCCCGCGTATCAACTTCCTTTGACCGAGAGGGAAGTGCGACGCACTTTCTTGTAAAACCCGCGCACTTGGCTTACATGAAAAGCTAATCATGGAAGACTTCATTATTTATTCACTTCAAGTGGCGAAATAGAAGGTTTTTAGGTGTTTCATGCTCAGACCATCCAAGAGTGAACCTGCATTCATTTTATGCTATTAAGTACCAAAAGTTCACGTAAAATGATCATAAAACATATAGAATAATGCTCAAGAAATATGTATAATTAGAGCGTTATCACTAACCTAAACAGGCTTTTATTTGAATTTTCCTATGTGTCAACCTTATTCTGTAAATATTCTTTATCTTTTAATGCCTTCATACCAATTTTTCAATACTTTTTTAGTTTTTCATTTTTTTCAAAAATTGCATTAACCTGAAAAGTAAGTTTTGGATTTAAACTGGCTTGCTATTTTCGGAGATTAACAATTTGAGCCTCTAAAGTTTTAATAACATTGTCATGAGCTAGAATTTTTACATCCCGTTCTTCTATCTGATTCATTTGTTCATCACAAAGTGCTTTAACATTATTATATGAATCAATGCATAGTTTAGAACATAGGAATACCTCAGAATTTGAGCTTATTGCCATGAGAGCATGATTGTTCCTCCTCCTTAGTGTGCTCCCCCCAGTTAACAACGCCATCATCCATTATCAGCAAACCAACTTGATTCTTCTCCTTCTTGTGCATCTCTTCTTGACTTTGATAAATGGAATCCATTCTCTTCTTCTCATCAGAAGTCACCTTTGCTGTACATTCCCTGGAAAAGTAACCAGTATTGTTGCACTTATAACACTTAAGCTTTGTCTTATCAAAACCAACTGGTGTCTTCCCATCAAACCTGAAGTTTCTACCAGTTCTCTTGTAGAGTCTCTTCATCCTAAGAGCAATCATTACCAATTGCCAGTTTAAATCCATCTCTTCAATATCATCATCATTTATTTGTTCAAGATCTTCATTGATAAGATCTGTGTCTTTTGACCTTTTTTCAAAGAGTGAATACATATCTTCATCAGCAAACCCTGCAGGGACTTTCTTTCTCTCTAATTGCTTGAAGAGGTACCATAACTGCCAGAACTAAAACCACCAGAATTAACTTTGCCAGTACTGCTCTTGCTTTGTCCCACAAAAGCAATATTAGCAGCACTTGTTGATGCCATTGAAGCCCCTTTGATGTCATGTTCAAACACCTTTAGATTGTTAAACAGATCATCAATTTACCAAGTATCCACATCTTTCTTCATTCTCATGGTCATGGCCACAGTTGACCATTAGTTTGGCAAAGACCTAAGAAATTTGTGATTTGCATCTTCATGAGGCACACTTGAACCATGAGCTTCCAATTGTGAGAGGAGATGTTGGAACCTGTCATAACCTTTTTCTTGCCCTTCAGAACTAGACACAGTGAATGCTTCAAACTTTTGTTTAAGAATAGCCTTCTGCATCTTCTAGGAGTTAGCATTGCCTCTAAATCTAGTTTGGATTACTTCCCAAATCTCCTTGGAATCATCCATCTCATGGAACCTCCTTAGATGTTCCTTGGGAATGACCATTAGTAGGATGGTTCTTACCTTCCTTTCCTTCTCCACAACATGGATCTCTGCAGCAGATGCTGGTGGAAGTACTCTAACAGTACCATCCTTACCAACAGAGATCCTCTTCTTTGAGTTCCCATTCTGAATCACTTTCCATACACAACTATCAATGTATTCAAGATAGTGCTCCATCTCCATGGCCCAGATATAATAGTCCTCCTTCTTAAGAATTGGGAGTTTGAAATTGGATATAGTGGTTGTTGTAGGTACGATCTGTTGTTGTTATTTTGGTTTACCACTATCTAAGGCAGCATCATCATAATTTAACTCTTCAGAATCACTGTGTTGGCTAGAGAATGCGTCATTACCATGAACATACATCTTTTAGGATTTGTGAGTGATTGATTTATGGTTGTTGTAGTTCTGTGTTTCTTCTTACTCAGAGTCCCTCTATAGGCTCTGATACCACTTGTAGGTCCAAAGTTCTGGATCTAAACAGCCTTTGTAAGACGATACTTAACTTGAATAAATCCAAATCAAGTATGTGAGAAACTCTAAACAACGTATACTTGATGTTAACGCGGTATATTAACACAAGCAGTAAGAACAACATAGAGAATTTACTAACTTTATATTTTCTATTAAACTTGAAAACTTGGCATTATACATAATGCCGTAGGGTTTCTTTTATACTATAAGAAAACCCTAACCCTAACTAAACAAAATGTGTGAAAGGATGCATGCATATCTTCTCCTAAGAGATCTAACCATGTGCATATCCTTTCCTATTATATCTCCTAACATATCTATTCTCTTAAACATAAACAGACTTAACTATAACAAAAACACTAACAAACTTAACTTAGTGCTGGCAGTACTAACTAGCTATTCGACTTAACTAATAACAGACTTAAGTCTGTTTACAATAATTCTCAACAATCTATGTTCCAAATGTCTCATTAGATCCTTACTCACCTAGAGACTTTATTCATGGATTCAAAGAGTCACGTTATTTTCATGAAGGTCGGATTGTTGAACCCCCCTTAGTCTTTTAAGAAGAAATTAGTAGAGCCTTTCGAACCATAGGTTTTAAGTGTCTACTTACTATTAACGAACAAATTTTCTACGTTTTGTTCTATAATTCATTCGCAAAATTGAACTCATACGTAACGAGGATCGATCTTCTCACTTTGGTGTATACAAAACTACAAGTTTCTCTTGCCCCTTGAACAATTCACTTAAATTCTTGGACTTCCAAATCTTGGGCAATATGCCTATACGGAAGAATTCTCTCTTAACTCTCTCCGTTAAGAAGTAAATGCTCCATATTTTTCACACGTTATGTGTTCAGAGGAGTTAACTAACCTTATGTGCAATTCACCAGGTGTCAACCATCCTAACAGAATCTGTTTGCTTGAGCTTCATTATTTTATAAAACCCATGGCGGTTATCTTACAAGAAAACGTATTGAGTCTAGTAAAAGATCGTGAGTACCTACCGGCATGTTGTGCTCACATGCTTTATTGCATTCTAAATCAACAACCATACAATCTTGCTTAGTTCTTTATCCTATGCTTATTGCTTTTTTAGTATTATTTTATATGAGAATTGATACTTAATCGCTTACTTTTGTAAATCTCATTTATAAACAAGTAATTGGTGAAAGTTAGCTATTTTGGACGTAAATTGGAGAAAAATGGATCAAGTTGGAAAAGTCTACTAAACTGAAGCTAGATACACCATATCATTCTAAACAAATACGCCGTATACCAAGACTTGGACGAATATGAAGACCATTGCCTGACTTTGAAGAATACGCCATATGGATTTCTCCCATATGCCGTATATGAAACTTTGGTCAACGAGATGATCTGACTTGTTCTACTCCAGATACGCCGTATGACGACAACAACATACGCCGTACCTATTCATAAGACTTAGCCAGATTTCCACGATAAGAAGACAAGATGCATCGTATGAAGATTGGTGATACACCATATCACTAAGGCGGTGTACAAATATTCCAAAATATAATAATCCTGGACCCTACGCGAAGTTACCTAGATACGACGTATCAAATCAACTGGATACGCCGTATCGACCCTACTGCCAAGAAAGTACAAATAGATCATTTGCAACCGAATTTTAGAGACACAATAGAGGCACCAGAGAACTGAATGGCTTATAACCACCAAGTATAAGACTAGGAGCAGTAAGAAGGTCCTTCGAGTGCATAATTATATAGGAAGATTCGCTTAATTCGTTTAGTACTCTTTAATTGTTTGGTTAGCGTATTTTTCTCTTTTGATTCATACTTGAATATTTCCAAACATGTTATCTTGTGCTATTACAGAGATTATGGGCTAATAACCTGTAGGTATTAGCCGTGTTTATTGATTATATGATGATTTATTGAAAGCTCATGCGTGTGTTTTGATTACTTTATTACTTCATTAATATTTGCATGTTAATGTAAGCCCAAAGTGATTAATTAATAATTGATAATCATTAAAGCAGACTTTATGCAAATTTCTGATTAGTCATGACAGGATTAGTCGGTTAAGAAAACTTAAAAGCCAAAATCTAGATGTTTAGGGAGTCTAAACATTGGAATGAGATACGCCACGAAGTGATGCTCCAAAGAGAGAGAATATATTTTAGTATTCATCATATACGACCGAAAATTAGGCTAATATGTTTTCCTTACTATCGGCTTGACCTCTTATTTGTTATCTGCATCTTTTCTTGTGTGTGTTATTTACTTATCTGCATAGAATTACAATTTTACTTAATCTAAACATCGTGCCAGTCTCTCACCCTCTGCTGCGTTAGATTTGGTTTAATTAGACTAACTTTAGAATTAAAATATTGATAGATACCTAAGTGTTAATGTTCCACTCTTAGTGACCGGACACTCTACTTACCAACTATGCTACATTGATCTGGTACACTGCCCGTTAGTGTTTGTTATAGGTTAAGTGGGCTATATATAAAGGGTTATGGTACACGGAAGTCATTAAAGTTTCACTAAAATTTATCCTAAGGAAACAAAGTTTCATTTTGTACTTCTAGGTTACTGAACTTTCGGTAAGCATACACTTCAAAAATTCAGTGTTAGTCCGAGTAATCTGGATGTATATTTTTTGATAAGTTCAGTAACATGAGTGAACACAATTCAAAGTTCAATAACCTGAACATTCACTTTTGTAAGTCCAGTAACCTGAGTGAACAAAGTTTCAAAGTTCAGTAACCTAGAAGTACAAAATGAAACTTTGTTTCCTTAGTACAAATTTTGGTGAAACTTTAGTGACTTCCGTGTACCATAACCCATATATAAATTTAAAATTTGATAAACATAATCTATATCTACAACGATAGCATGTCACTCTTACGTCAAAATTAATGTAAACAAGTTTTTAGATGTTCCATTTAGACGCAAATCACTCAAGGTATGAACAAACAAATCTACAATTTGACAAATGATCAAATGATTAAATTTTGTTCTAAACTTCACATTTTTAATGTGACAAAACATTTTTTCAAAAAAACATTTTATAAATTATTTTTAAATTGAAAAGTAATGTTTTATTTGGAAAAATAAGTTTAAAAATCCCAACAGCTATCCCCCCCCCCCCCAAACAGCTCCAAACATTCCTAAATAAACCTTCACCACTAAAAACAAAAAACAAGAGCATTTTTGTCCCCCACAGTCACTAAAGGACTGAAGGCTTCATTAAATTTAGTTGTGATGTCTAAACTTTAACAGTACCGTCCCTTCTTTAACAGCTAGTTTTGTTTTCCTATAATACTAGATCAGTTTACAATTTTTACTCACCTATTTTCATAGAAAACTTTTTGAGTTAAATCCATACTCTATAGTCTTCTTTCTTTGATCATTTAGTTAGTTTGTGTTTGTTTAAGAGTGATCCAATCATCCAAGCAAGTGATCACCTTCATTCCTCTACTAGTGCAAGAGAAGAACACATTGTTTCAAGAGATACAAAGTGTTGTAGTGATAGTGTAGTGCACTCGTAACATTTGTTACATACTTGCTGTATCTAGGTATACATCAAGTTGTCCATTGTCTTGTCTAGTTAGCTTGTGTGCATCATTGTGATCATATAGAGATCATGGAGATCTTGTGTAGCTTGTGTTGATAGTATGTAGATTTTAAAGATAGTATGTAGATCAAGTGGATCAAGGGTGGATCTTGTGGATCTTGTAGACTGTGTGATTTGTGAGATCGGGTAGATCGGGTAGATCATGAGTCTGATCGGTACTAGCTAGATTAGTACTCGACATTTAGCTTAGTGTCAGAAATAGTGATAAGCGATGTTTTATGGTTTTCTCCGCCTGAAGTGAGTTTGTTGACATAGTGCTTAAAACTCTCGAGTTGGGTTCTCGAGGAGTGGAATAGGTTGAAGAGGAGCTTCGCTACCGAATCACTATAAATCTATGTGTCTTGGTTTGATCTTTCCATCTCTTACTCTTTATCTTGCAATTTACATTTTAGTAGTTGTAGTTTGTTTATTATAGTATAGTCATATATGTTCGTATTGCAATCGATTGATTTCACAAAACTCAGAATCAAAGTTTTTCGTAAAGTAAACTTTACAACAAAGTTAAAAACAATAAAACTATTCAACCCCTTTCTAGTTTTCGACATAAACTATCATTATACAATTTCCCTTATGACATTGTGCCCTCTAGGATTTTCTAGATAACTCGGCCTCGAAAACCCATTTTGATATGACCTTACTCCCACACCGAGATGCCAAGAAGTCTCAACATACCGAACAACTATTGATACACAGTTTTCACTTGTAAACAAGAAAAACATCTCTCGACATAGTATCTGGTTAATTAAATCCATTTCAGACCACTAGTACAACAATTTAAATCATGATGCATTCTAGTACTGCCTAAGTAAGTCAAATACTTATATCTATGAGTTTCGCCTGATATTAATCATCGAGCACTAAAAACATTGGAAACTAGACTCTGCCCTTAGGCATTTAAAAATTTATGCAGACGTATACACCCGACTATACCTTTTCCTTGATGCTTTCACTTTTAAGGATCTTTGGTATGTGTTAATTCACATACCATTTTATGGCCAAATACCGACCCAAATTGACTAAATGAGCTAACAAATGCCAAAGAAACATATGTTTTTATGTTGTGAACATGCAGGTACGGATTTATCACAAAAAGACGAAAAATCATGCTAAAACCGGAAAAAAATGGGCACGAGAGTGGAAGATGGTCAAATAGTCAAAGCTGGGATCCAAAAGTCAACATGAGTCCTCCAACTATTCAAGATTGGCAGAATAAGTCCCTGAGATATATTTTGAGAAATTGATAAAATCAGCCCTTGGAATTTCAAAGTCTACACAATTGGTCCTTGCTATCTAAAATTTGAAAATCTACAAACAAAAACCAAACCTTGGCCCAAGTTTTACTTTATAAACACAAAGCCCAAAATAAAAACCAAAAGCCCAAACACAAAAAATCTTACCCAAGCCCACTCAATACCCACGGTCAAAATAATATAATATCGGTCAAGGGTCAAAAAATGGGTCAAACAAATAAAAACGAGCCATTTTCCCTTTTTCCCCCAAAATTCCCAGAACACCACCCCCAACCATGAACCCTATAAATTGAGCCAAGGCTCAATTGGCTCATACCCACCAAATTAACCATCATAAGCTAATGATTTAGTACTTCTAGAAGATCTCACATATCAGGCATGTGTCAGAGAGAGTGTGAGTTGCTATATGGACACCTGGCTGCTAACAATTGGGCGAGACGCGTCACAATTTCCCTTGGATTCTGCTAACAATGACAGTAAGTATAAGCACATGGGAGGGGGACAGATGGAAGAATATTATTGGGCAAGCCACATACTAAATCATGATCCAAGGGCTGTGAGGAGATTGAAGAAACACAAATCAATCCAAGGGTGATCAAAGGGACTGAAGAAGCATAAAGAATGGTGTGGATCGCCAGCATGGCAATCAGACTCCTAACCTCATCCCCTCCTATAAATAGAGGTGTTTAGAGATCATTTTTAGTGTAATTTTTAGTTTAAAGAAATGCTGTCAAAATTTAGTTGTATTTTAGTTTAGCTTCTGTAATTTTCAATTGAGGTTTTAATAAAAGTACTTAATTCCTTTTCTTATTATTCAGCTTTTACTGCTTATTTGTTCTTATAGCTTTAATATTCAGCTTAATCTCTAGTGTAAATCAGTTTAAAATCTATTATCCTTACATTAGCATTAAATCATTTTAAGAAGAAAACTAAATAAAAAATTCAGAAAAAAAAATGTTTTCAATCTGTTAAATAAGTTTTAAAAATTAGTTCCTATAAGTTTTTGTCACTGAGAATTAGTTTTACAGAATCATTTACATCTGTTTTCATAAAAAATTTACTGAAAATCAAAGTCAGTAAACTAATGTCAATGGAGAGTTATTCCTGTGTTGCTGTGGTATATAGTGGATAGATTGGACAGAGAAGGAAGGTCCTGCCTATCTAAAAGATAGGCAAGCATAGTGAATCTCCCTCTGTTCAAGCTGAAGGAGAGAAGCTTTGTAAGTTTCATTTTCCAATTACTTGTACTGTTTAGTTAAATAATCAGTAGTATACATCTGTTTTGCTATTTGATTGATATTTGTATTACTTGCTTTGCTGGATCTGTTAGTTTGTAAATTTGAGTTTAGTATTGGAAGTGTAACTGAGTCACTGTTTCATTAAAATTCATTGCTATATAGTTGCTTAATTTGAGAACTGTGTATTGGATTACCTCAGATTTGAGGAGTTTATTGAATCAGTAGAGAGTTGATTGATCATCTGTCATTTAAACTGGATCTGAGTTGTTTGTGATTGTTCCTGATAGCTATCTGTTTGTTGTTTAGATCAGTGGATTTGAGACTTGTGATACATTACACTGTTTCATTTAACTTGTAGTGTTGTAAAATGGTGTTTGGATCTGCTTGATATATGCTGAATTGTTTACAGACTTGGTCATTAGAAGTTTAAAACATATAAGTTTAGTGAGATCTGTTTGTTTTGGGAGCGTTTGGAATTGAGATTTGCTGAGTACCTTTGTAATTGGATTGCTAATTTTTTGTCTCACATAGGTTCAATAAGGCTGATAATAGAGATTTGAGGAATAAAAATAGTAGAGTATTGCATTGAATAATCAAAGTTGATTTTAAATTTGGTTTACTGTTTGATTTAGCATAATCAGATATAGATATAGTAGAGTTAGTTTAAAATCTAGTTAGATATAGGTTAATATAGTGTGAAGTTAGCTTAATATAATATAAACAAGTAGAAATTAGCTGTTGGAATCAAATTTAGTCAAATTAGATATAATCTCAATAAGTCAACTGTTGCATAAATATTAGTTTCATAGGCTGCTGATTTGGGTAATTCTTTGGTAGCATACTGTGGTATTAGGACATATAATTGCTTGATCTCATTTCTCAGTATATCAATAGCACTTTTGCCCCCACAATCTGTGAATTTAGAGCTTATCTAGTCAGCTTATTGTACCATTGTAGTTACCTGACTGAGACATTGGTCTGCTATTGAATTTAGGCCTGCAATTCTGTATTAGTGATTGCATTTGTGATTTGATTGTTGTTCTGAGTTGTATCAATATAGTATAAGTGTTGTGCATCACCAATTTATTTCTGTTTCTGCTTATTCTTGTTCTGCTCATTCTTGTGAGCTTATTTTTAGATTATTGCTATAATTCTGAGCTTTTGTGGATTCAGTGTGATATTTCTTGATAATTTTTGTATAACTGAGTTCATTGCATCATTCTAAGTCTATTTTTTAAAGTTCCAAACAGTTTATATCACAAGTGCTTATTAATAAGCACTTGTGATAAGCTGATTTAGCCTTAATAAGCAGTTTTACCAATCAATTTTATTTCAATTTTTTTATCTGAGTTCTTTTTAATATTTTAGATTTTCTGGAATTTTTCCAGATTTTTCTAAGCCTTTTTACTATTTTTCTCAATTTATTTTTGATTTTATTCAATTTTAAATAGTTTTTAATTACCAAAAATTCATAAAAATTCAGAAAAGGTTGTGAAAAATACAAAAACATTTTTAGAAATTCTTTTATAATATTTTAAATTTTTTAGAATTAAATTTTCAATTTTCCACTCTATTTTTCTATTTTTCTTAATTTTTAATTCATTTTAAAATTCCAAAAATCAATTTTAATTCATAGAAAATAAAAGAAAAGTCAAAAAATATTTTTTCTTTTTCTGGAAATTCATTTTATTAGTTTAAGACTTTTAGAAAATTGTTTCAAGTTTGTAGAATCATTTTTCATTAAACGTTACGTTTTAAATAACGTGGTAGCATTTCCGTTTTTACGTTTTAAACTTTGGTGCATTATTAGCTTGTACTCTTTGCATATTTCATTATTGTTAGTGATTACTTGAATATCTTGATTGCTATTTTCACTATTTCACTTTTCAATTCACGGTTTCACGAATCAATATTCTTGATTCCATTCGCCTTCACTGGGAAACGACTCGGGTGATCTGTATTTTACGCGGATCACTTCGATATACTACTATATGTATTATATAATTGGTTTTCACACGAATCAATTTTTGGCGCCGCTGCCGGGGAAGTTCGAAGTGAATTTTTGAATATCGTTTTGAAAAATCGTGTTTTGTTAAACCTTCATCTACTTTGTATATATATCTCCATAAAAATTGAAAAATTCAAAACACTTTTCCTAAAGTGTTTACAAAATACCAAAAAAAATAATAATAAAAGTTACAGCCTCGACTCGACCGAAAGGAAGGGCGTTGTAAACCATTAAAGTCTCACAATATAACAAAAACGTAAAATTAGTTGTTTATCGGATTATTTCAATTACTACGACTGATTAAGCGGGAAATACGGAAGCTAAGACATTAAATTGCTAGCTGAAGAGAGATCCATTCTTCTCTCCCGTTTCGTCGTGAGTGGTTTTGAAAGAAACGGTTTTCAATTAACATTAAATTCTAAGAAAAGAAAAACAAAAGAAATAAAAAGTTTTTGAGAAAAAAAATAAAAATAAATAAATAAATAACAAAAAGATTTTCTTTTCTCTTTTCTTTTTCATTTTCTTTCTGATTTTGCTTGTGGTGTATGCACACCCGTTCTTCTTTTGAGAGTCTTACGTCTCCGTTCTCTAACCCCGAGCGGGTTTTACGACATACGAGTCGGGTTCATTTCCTTGACGACGAGGAGATGAACCAAAACGAACACAACGAACCCCCGCCGATGGGCGGTCCGCAGCGCAATGTTATCCCGCCGTGGGACAACAACCGGCATTTGATCCACGTCCAATGGAAGAACAACTCCAATCACCATTCAATGGTGTGAGGAGAGCTATTGTGATTCCGGACATCAATGCTAGTTTTGAGATCAATCACGAATTACTCAATTTGATCACGGGTATATCCTTTCACGGGTTCGATCACGAAGACCCCTATGCTCACATCAGAAATTTCACCGACATCGCTGAGACCATAAGAATGAACCAAGTTCCTCACGATGTGGTGAAATTGAAGTTATTTCCTTTCTCCTTAAAAGGAGCAGCCCGGAGTTGGCTGGAAAAGGAACCGCCCAATTCGATTCACACTTGGAATGATCTCGCTTCCAAGTTTGTGAATTACTTTTATCCTCCCTCTAAAACTTCTAACCTACTTTCTCAAATCTTTCGGTTCCAACAAGCTTTTGATGAGTCGTTTAGTGAAGCTTGGGACCGGTTCAAAGATTTGAAGGAAAAATGTCCTAACCATGGGTTCACCGACCTTCAGCAGATTGATACTTTTTATAATGGGTTATGTCATGCTGACCAAGATTCACTTAACTCTGCTGCGGGTGGTAACTTGTTGGCTAGGAACACGAATGATGCTTTCACGATAATTGAAAATAAGGCTCGTGTTAGAATGTCAAGAAATAAACCACAAGTGTCTAATAATGGTAAAAATAATGATGAATTGGTAAATATGATTGTGGCTTTAACAAAGAAATTTGATGCAATGTCTATGGAAAAATCAAGTCAACAAGTCAATGTCATTAATCAAGGTTGCATTACTTGTGGTGGTCCACATCCGTATTATGAGTGTCCGACGACTGGCTCT
Organism: Artemisia argyi; assembly: GCA_030686995.1. Classification (NCBI taxonomy): domain Eukaryota; kingdom Viridiplantae; phylum Streptophyta; class Magnoliopsida; order Asterales; family Asteraceae; genus Artemisia; species Artemisia argyi. Next base: position 181,004,232 of record CM060693.1, on the reverse strand, counting down.
TTTGCTCAAGAGAACGTGTATGCTGCGAACATGGGTGGAAACGGTTACCCACCTCTTCAAGGAGACCGTAGTCTTCTCAATTACCGTTCGAGCCATTACCTTGGACCACCCGGGTTTAATCAACCAAATCAAGTGAATCCGAATAACAATGTGCAAAACCGTAATCATCAATTCAATAACAATCAAAATGACAACCGCGGAAATAATGGTTTTCAAGGACAAAATCAGAATTTTCAACAAAATCAAAACCGGGGAAATTACCACCAAGGCCCGCCTCAAGGGAACAATTTTCAAAATAATGGGAATTTTCAGAATAATAATCATGGAAATCAGAACAATGGCAATTTTCAAAACCGTGGGCAAAATTTCAATAATCAAAATCAAAATGCTATTCCAAATCCGACGCCCACGGAAGAGTTGATTAAACAATTGATTCAAAGTCAACAAGCTTTAATTGCTAAACAAGATAAAACAACGAGATTATTTGCGACTCAAATCAACGATATTAACAAGCGTTTAAATGATTGACCCTCGGGCTCTGGAACGTTGCCAAGCAACACGATCGCTAACCTGAGGGGCGATGCAAAAGCGATCATAACAAGGAGTGGTGTTACTTATGATGGACCAACGGCTCCAACTACCGCTTCTTCTCTACCTCCCAAGGTAGTCGCCAGTGAACCCGAGGTGACAACGGATACGGAAATTCCTATTAATAATGGAAGGACCGAAGACATCCAACCTCCGGTGGTCCCGACGTCTAAAGGAAAGGAAAAGGTTGTTAATGATAATGAAAAGGAAACACCGGTTAAAACAAAGTTGCCATATCCATCACGTTTAAACGAACAAAAGCACCGCGACAAGGATAAAAACCAAATGGAAAAGTTCTATCAGATTTTTCAAGAGTTACACTTTGATATAAGTCTCGCGGATGCTATACTTTTAATGCCAAAATTTGCTTCGATGCTAAAAGGTCTTTTGAATTATAAAGAAAAGCTTTTTGAAATGTCAAGGACTCAAATGAACGAGAATTGCTCAGCGGTTCTTCTTAAAAAGCTACCCGAAAAGCTTGAAGACCCTGGCAAGTTTCTTATACCATGCAATTTTCCAGGTATGGTTCAATGCTTCGCCTTGGCCGATCTTGATGCTAGCATTAACCTTATGCCATTTTCGATATGGAAAAAGTTATCTCTTCCTAACTTGACACCGACGCTTATGACCCTCGAGCTTGCCGACCGATCTACGTCTTGTCCAATTGGCATAGCTGAGGATATTTTTGTCAATGTTGGGAAATTCCATTTCCCTGCAGATTTTGTGGTTGTTGATTTCGATGCCGATCCACGGGTTCCTCTCATTCTCGGGAGAGGATTCCTAAGGACCGGTCGTGCCTTAATTGATGTTTAAGACGAGGAGATTACTTTACGTGTTGGAAATGAAGCCGTTACTTTTAACCTTGATCAAACCGCGAGATACTCCTCCGATTATGATGTTTCTTCCGTCAATCGTATCGATGTTATTGATGAACTTACGGAGGAGTATTCTCAAGAACTTCTTGGTTTCACCGATAATGCTTCGAGTGGCAATCCTACTCCTTCTTTTGAACCAATCGTCTCCGATTCTTCCCCTTCCCTCACTCCATTTGAGGGAAGTGATCTCGCTTGGGAAGAAATTAATGCTTTTCTTTCAAATGAATCATTTTCACCGGAAATTGATAATAATAACTTTGATCCGGAGGGGGACATTTTATTAATTGAGAAATTGTTAAATGAAAACCCGATTGTTTCTTCCCCTCCGATGGACTTAAAAATGGCAGACGTAAAAGAAGTTAAGCCGTCTATTGAGAATCCTCCAGAGCTCGAGCTCAAGGATTTGCCTCCTCATCTCGAATACGCATACTTGGAAAAAAATGATAAATTACCGGTTATAATATTAAAAGACCTTAAAGATGAGGAGAAGACATGACTCTTAGATGTGCTTCGGAAGCATAAAGGTGCGATTGCTTGGCAAATATCCGACATTAAGGGAATCGACCCTCGATTTTGTACTCATAAGATTCTACTTGAAGAAAATCACAAAGCTTCCGTCCAACAACAACGACGGGTTAATCCACAAATCCACGAAGTGATCAAAAAGGAAGTTATTAAACTCCTTGACGCTGGAATGATTTATCCGATCTCGGATAGTTCATGGGTTAGCCCGGTTCATTGTGTGCCAAAGAAGGGCGGAATCACTGTTGTGAAGAATGACGATAATGAGCTTATACCGACTCGACTTGTGACCGGATGGAGAGTTTGTATCGACTACCGCAAGTCGAATGATGCGACACGTAAAGACCATTTCCCGCTCCCTTTTATGGACCAAATGCTTGAACGTTTAGCGGGAAATGAGTTCTATTGTTTTCTGGATGGCTTTTCTGGGTACTTTCAAATTCCCATTGATCCCCAGGATCAAGAAAAGACCACTTTTACTTGCCCGTATGGAACGTTTGCTTATCGTAGAATGCCCTTTGGCATATGTAACGCTCCAGGCACGTTTCAACAGTGTATGATGGCCATTTTCTCCGATATGATTGAAAAAACCATGGAAGTGTTCATGGACGACTTCTCCGTCTATGGAAATTCTTTCGACTCTTGCCTCTCCCATTTGGAAAGTATGCTAATTCGGTGTGAGAACACTAATTTAGTTCTAAATTGGGAGAAGTGCCACTTCATGGTTAAAGAGGGTATAGTCCTCGGCCATCAAATATCCAAATATGGGATTGAGGTGGATCGTGCAAAAGTCGATGTTATTGCTAAGTTACCTCACCCGACTACCGTCAAAGGAATTCGAAGTTTCCTTGGTCATGCTGACACCGACGTTTTATTCAAGACTTCTCCAAAATAGCCCGGCCTCTGACCCACCTTTTAGAGAAAGACGCTCCGTTTAACTTCACGAATGAATGCGTCGATGCATTTAATGTTTTAAAGAAGAAGTTAACGGAGGCACAAATCTTAGTTGCCCCCGATTGGAACTTACCATTTGAGCTAATGTGTGATGCAAGTGATTATGCTATTGGTGCAGTTCTGGGGCAACGTAAGAATAAGTATTTTCAACCGATACACTATGCAAGCAAGACCATGAATGACGCCCAACATCACTACACAACTACCGAAAAGGAAATGTTAGCGGTTGTCTATGCCTTTGAAAAAATTTAGGTCTTATTTGCTTCTTAAAAAATGCATAGTGTATACGGACCACTCAACCCTTAAGTACTTAATATCGAAGCAAGATGCTAAGCCATGTTTAATGCGGTGGGTTCTTTTGCTCCAAGAATTTAATGTCGAAATACGAGACAAGAAAGGAGCTGAGAATCTTGCTGCTGATCACCTTTCACAACTTGAGAACCCCATCAAAGTGTTCTTGAGAAAAAGGAAATTAACGATGCTTTTCCTCTCGAGACACTTGGGAGTGTGACTAAAACTGACCAAAGTACCCCATGGTTCGCCGATTTTGCGAATTACCATGCCGGGAAATTCATTAGGAAAGGGATGTCGTCCCAGCAAAAGAAGAAATTCTTTAAAGATGTCCAACATTATTTTTGGGACGACCCCTATTTGTTCAAAGTCTGTGCGGATCAAGTGATCCGGCGGTGTGTTCACGGTACGGAAGCCGTTGAAATTCTTAAGGCATGCCATAGTGGACCCACGGGGGGACATCATGGTGCCAATTTCACCGCAAAGAAAGTGTTCGATTCCGGCTTCTATTGGCCAATGATATATCGGGATGCCCATGAATTGGTGAAAACATGTGATTCTTGCCAACATCAAGGGAAAATTTCTCAAAAAGATGAAATGCCGCAAAATGCGATTCAAGTTTGTGAGTTGGGGCATCGATTTCATGGGGCCATTCCCATCGTCTAGAGGAAATAAGTACATTCTCGTGGCCATCGATTACTTATCTAAATGGGTTGAAGCGAAGGCGCTCCCCACCAATGACGCCCGAGTTGTTGTTAAGTTCTTAAAAAGTCTCTTTACCCGATTTGGTGCACCTCGAGCCATCATAAGCGATCGTGGGACCCATTTTTGTAATGATCAATTTGCCAAAGTAATGCTTAAGTATGGTGTCACACATCGTCTTTCCACGGCTTATCATACATAAACGAGTGGTCAAGTTGAGGTCTCCAATCGTGGTTTAAAACGAATATTAGAAAGGACAGTAGGAGAGCACCGTGCCTCTTGGGCCAATAAGTTAGAAGATGCACTATGGGCTTTCCAGACCGCTTACAAAACTCCCATTGGGTGTACACCATATAAGCTGGTTTACGGGAAAGCTTGTCATTTGCCCATCGAACTAGAGCACAAGGCCTAGTGGGCTTTAAAACATGCTAATTTTGACTTGAAAACCGCGGGTGATCATAGAAAAGTTCAATTGAATGAGTGAGTCGAACTCCGTGATCAAGCTTACGAGAATTCCTTGATATATAAAGAGAAAACAAAAAGAATCCATGATGCCAAGATCAAAGACCGCGTTTTTAACGTTGGTGATCAAGTGCTACTTTTTAACTCTCGTTTAAAGATATTCTCGGGTAAGCTTAAAACCCGTTGGTCTGTACCATTCACAATAACGCAAGTTTTCCCTTATGGTACCATTGAGTTAGCTCAATAAGATGGTCCCAACTTTAAGGTGAATGGTCACCGATTAAAACATTACTTTGGAGGGGACGTACCGACCATGGTAGTCCCGGATCTCCAAACTTTCCACAAGGACGATTGAATTCGGGGATCGAGTCAAGCTACGTGACTCGAAAATCAAAAACAAAGCGCTTCGTGGGTGGCAACCCATGCTTATCCAATTTCACCTTCTAATTTTCTATTTTCTAACGAATAACGTGAGGAGGGGGTGCCTCTTCTACTCTTGTGTTTCGTGGTTGTTTGTTAGGATTGTCCGCGATTTTTTATGACTCTCGTGCTCGTTATCTTCTCTCCGCTCGAGTTTCATTCATCGGTGCTTATTGGAAATCCTATATCCGTGAATCTTATCGACTAACGTTTTCTTTGGCATAATTAATAAACGGCCTAGAATTTTGTTAGTATTACCTTAACCCGTAAAACATTGAGGACAATGTTTCATTCTAGTCTGGGGGAGGGTGAATCTTCGATTCGATTTTGACCTTGCATTTTTCACATGTCGTGCACTCTTGCAACTCTGTTTTTCCACCAAAAATAAAAAAAATGAAAAAAATTGAAAAATTTCAAAAATATCAATGAAAAAGTCATGAAAAAACACAAAAAAATGAGAAAAGTTGAAAAAGTTGTGCAAAAATATACTAAAGTTTGAATAAGTGTTTTGACACCTTGTTGACTTTCTTGCTGGCGAGAGTAGGAATAAATATTTTGACTTGACCAGGCGTGTTGAGCCCTAGCTTGTTCCCTTAACCAATGATAATCATATAAGCTTGTGCTAGTTTTGTACACAAGGAGCTATAAAATGCGAATTCTTTCTTAAGATTCTACAAGTTCCCGTACTTGACTTTATACATGCGCAGCTTAAAAGCTTTCGCTAGTCTTTTACATCAGGAGCTAGAAAACACGAATTCTTCTTCTAGAATTTGCAAGTTTCCGTAACTGACTTTATATATGCGTGGCTGATTATCGGCTAAGTATTCGCTGGTTTCATTACTTGGAATCTTAAATTGCGAAGAGCGAGAAATAATAGAGTTTATTTAGAAGTTAGATGCTAAACATGGAGTAGTGGTTCTCTTTAGAGCTCATGAGAGGTACTTGTGGCTTTTTACTCCCATCAGTTACGTCACCCATATATAATAGATGTTCTAGGTTAATTAGTGGTATTTCGGTTTGAATAATATTTAGTTCTTTGTTTTCTTAAGAGAATTTTTGCTGTAGAGGTTGGGTACATATCAAGGAACATAAAAAATAAGAGCAAAAAGTGAAAAATCAAAAGTCAAAAGTTGATTATCTACGTGGTTTTGGAGCTACCCGATAAGCTTCCATTGATATTATGAGAAAAAAAGTCAAGAAAGAAAAAATGAAAAATATGAGAAAAAGTATGAAAAAAAAGTGAAAAATAAAAAAAAGTGAAAGTTGAAAGTTATGTTGAATAAGAGTTTGAATGTAAATAAGTTGTTGGCGTGTGAGGTGCATGTGTGTAATTCTGAATTGGACACATGAGGTGCACGTGTAGTACTCCGCAACTTATATTTATGATGTTGTATGTACCAAAATTCCTTGATGTGGACCGAATTTCTATTGCAGTGGTTCTTAAGAGAAAATGAATAACTACTTATCGTTTTAACTTAGGTATCACTATCGGACTAAAAAATATTGAAACGAGAAAATATGAAGCAATTCATTTCTCAACAAAATAAAATATTGAGATACAAAACCTAGGACATAGGAGTAAGGAGTTTCCACAAGTAACTTTTATGAGTAGTGTTAGCATCTAATTTGTAGATAAGCTGTGATCTCGTTTGTACGCTTAGTTTGGGGACTCGTGAAAAATCAAGGATGACAATTTTTATCCGTACGGTCACTTTTCTATGAAAAGTGTTTCTACTCGTTGACCCTAATAATTATTGCGAAATAATGAAAGTTCAACAAACCGTCACAAGAATAAAGTGAAAAGTCCAAGAATAGAAGTGAAAGTAGAATAAAGGAATAAAGGAAAATTTTGGAAAACGGAGCATTTTTGGGAATAAATGATTTTATTACTTCTTTCGAACCTCCTTGCTACTTTACAAAGTTAGTAGGAAGAGTTTTGAAATTATTTATCCCAAAAGCGTGAATTGATCACATTGCGTGAGGACACGACAATATCTTAGTCTGGGGGATTTTGGTATGTGTTAATTCACATACCATTTTATGGCCAAATACCGACCCAAATTGACTAAATGAGCTAACAAATGCCAAAGAAACATGTGTTTTTATGTTGTGAATATGCAGGTACGGATTTATCACAAAGAGACGAAAAATCATGCTAAAACCGGAAAAAAGGGGCACGAGAGTGGAAGATGGTCAAATAGTCAAAGCTGGGATCCAAAAGTCAACATGAGTCCTCTAACTATTCAAGATTGGCAGAATAAGTCCCTGAGATATATTTTGAGAAATTGATAAAATCAGCCCTTGGAATTTCAAAGTCTACACAATTGGTCCTTGCTATCTAAAATTTGAAAATCTACAAACAAAAACCAAACCTTGGCCCAAGTTTTACTTTATAAACACAAAGCCCAAAATAAAAACCAAAAGCCCAAACACTAAAAATCTTACCCAAGCCCACTCAATACCCACGGTCAAAATAATATAATATCGGTCAAGGGTCAAAAAATGGGTCAAACAAATAAAAACGAGCCATTTTCCCTTTTTCCCCCAAAATTCCCAGAACACCACCCCCAACCATGAACCCTGGAAATTGAGCAAAGGCTCAACTGGCTCATACCCACCAAATTAACCATCATAAGCTAATGATTTAGTACTTCTAGAAGATCTCACATGTCAGGCATGTGTCAGAGAGAGTGTGAGTTGCTATATGGACACCTGGCTGCTAACTATTGGGCGAGACGCGTCACAATTTCCCTTGGATTCTGCTGACAATGACAGAGAGTATAAGCACACGGGGAGGGGGACAGATGGAAGCATATTATTGGGCAAGCCACGTATTAAATCATGATCCAAGGGATGTGAAGAGATTGAAGAAACACAAATCAATCCAAGGGTGATCAAAGGGACTGAAGAAGCACAAAGAGTGGTGTGGATCGCCAACATGGCAATCAAACTCCTAACCTCATCCCCTCCTATAAATAGAGGTGTTTAGAGTTCATTTTTCGTGTAATTTTTAGTTTAAAGAAATGTTGTCAAAATTTAGTTGTATTTTAGTTTAGCTTCTGTAATTTTCAATTGAGTTTTTAATAAAAGTACTTAATTCCTTTTCTTATTATTCAGCTTTTACTGCTTATTTGTTCTTATAGCTTTAATATTCAGCTTAATCTCTAGTGTAAATCTGTTTAAAATCTATTATCCTTACATTAGCATTAAATCATTTTAAGAAGAAAACTAAATAAAAAATTCAGAAAAATAAAAAATAAAAAATAAAAAAAAAATGTTTTCAATCTGTTAAATAAGTTTTCAAAATTAGTTCCTATAAGTTTTTGTGCACTGAGAATTAGTTTAACAGAATCATTTACATCTGTTTTCATAAAAATTTTACTGAAAATCAAAGTCAGTAAACTAATGTCAATGGAGAGTTGTTCCTGTGTTGCTGTGGTATATAGTGGATAGATTGGACAGAGAAGAAAGGTCCTGCCTATCTAAAAGATAGGCAAGCATAGTGAATCTCCCTCTGTTCAAGCTGAGGGAGAGAAGCTTTGTAAGTTTCATTTTCCAATTACTTGTACTGTTTAGTTAAATAATCAGTAGTATACATCTGTTTTGATCTTTTGTTTTAGTTTAGATTAATGATATATTAGAGTAGAAGTGAAATTTGAGTTTGATTGATATCTGTATTACTTGCTTTGCTGGATCTGTTAGTTTGTAAATTTGAGTTTAGTATTGGAAGTGTAACTGATTCACCGTTTCATTAAAATTCATTGCTATATAGTTGCTTAATTTGAGAACTGTGTATTGGATTACCTCAGATTTGAGGAGTTTGTTGTATCAGTAGAGAGTTGATTGATCATCTGTCATTTAAACTAGATCTGAGTTGTTTGTGATTGTTCCTGATAGCTATCTGTTTGTTGTTTAGATCAGTGGATTTGAGACATGTGATACATTACACTGATTCATTTAACTTGTAGTGTTGTAAAATGGTGTTTGGATCTGCTTGATATATGTTGAATTGTTTACAGACTTGGTCATTAGAAGTTTAAAACATGTAAGTTTAGTGAGATCTGTTTGTTTTGGGAGTGTTTTGAATTGAGATTTGTTGAGTACCTTTGTAATTGGATTGCTAATTTTTTGTCTCACATAGGTTCAATAAGGCTGATAATAGAGATTTGAGGAATAAAAATAGTAGAGTATTGCATTGAATAGTCAAAGTTGATTTTAAATTTGGTTTACTGTTTGATTTAGCATAATCAGATATAGATATAGTAGAGTTAGTTTAAAATCTATTTAGATATAGCTTAATATAGTGTGAAGTTAGCTTAATATAATATAAACAAGTAGAAATTAGCTGTTGGAATCAGATTTAGTCAAATTAGATATAATCTCAATAAGTCAACTGTTGCATAAATATTAGTTTCATAGGCTGCTGATTTGGGTAATTCTTTGGTAGCATACAGTGGTATTAGGACATATAATTTCTTGATCTCATTTCTCAGTATATCAATAGCACTTTTGCCCCCATAATCTGTGAATTTAGAGCTTATCTAGTCAGCTTATTGTACCATTGTAGTTGCCTGACTGAGACAGTGGTCTGCTATTGAATTTAGGCCTGCAATTCTGTATTAGTGATTGAATTTGTGATTTGATTGTTGTTCTGAGTTGTATCAGTATAGTATAAGTGTTGTGCATCACCATTTTATTTTTGTTTCTGCTTATGCTTGTTCTGCTCATTCTTGTGAGCTTATTTTTAGCTTATTGTTATAATTCTTAGCTTCTGTGGATTCAGTATGATATTTCTTGATAATTTTTGTATAACTGAGTTCATTGCATCATTATAAGTCTATTTTTTAAAGTTCCAAACAGTTTGTATCACAAGTGCTTATTAATAAGCACTTGTGATAAGCTGACTTAGCCTTAATAAGCAGTTTTACCAATCATTTTTACTTCAAATTTTTTATCTGAGTTCTTTTTAATATTTTAGATTTTCTGGAATTTTTCCAGATTTTTCTAAGCCTTTTTACTATTTTTCTCAATTTATTTTTGATTTTATTCAATTTTAAATAGTTTTTAATTACCAAAAATTCATAAAAATTCAGAAAAGGTTGTGAAAAATACAAAAACATTTTTAGATATTCTTTTATAATATTTTAAATTTTTTAGAATTAAATTTTCAATTTTTGCACTCTATTTTTCTATTTTTCTTAATTTTTAATTCATTTTAAAATTCCAAAAATCAATTTTAATTCATAGAAAATAAAAGAAAAGTCAAAAAAATATTTTTTCTTTTTCTGGATATTCATTTTATTAGTTTAAGATTTTTAGAAAATTGTTTCAAGTTTGTAGAATCATTTTTCATTAAACGTTACGTTTTAAATAACGCGGTAGCATTTCCGTTTTTACGTTTTAAACTTTGGTGCATTATTAGCTTGTACTCTTGGCATATTTCATTATTTTTTGTGATTACTTGAATATCTTGATTGCTATTTTCACTATTTCACTTTTCAATTCACGGTTTCACGAATCAATATTCTTGATTCCATTCGCCTTCATTGGGAAACGACTCGGGTGATCCGTATTTTACGCGGATCACTTCGATATACTACTATATATTATATAATTGGTTTTCACACGAATCAATCTTCTTTAAAAATGCATTTATCTCAATCTAAAAACTCGTTGTGATATTTTTCTGAAATACTTATTTTGATGGTCTAAAATTCTTTCGTCAAACTTTATTAAACTTTTGTATCTTAAGGAATGTCTAAACGTTAACTTTTGTGAAAATTATCTTATCTACACCATGTTTAAAAACCGTTCTACTAAATTATAAAACTTTCGTAGTCGCATCATTTTACACGACTATAAATTTCAATCAAAGAAATTTGTGTTAGTTGAGATATTGATTTGGTTAGACTAGTATAAACATTTACTCAAATAAAGATTGTGAAAAAAAAATTATCTGTTCCTCTAAGAAGGAAAACGCACAATTCTGGAACAAATCTTAAAGACAAGCCATCATTCCTTCAAATTACTTTACATCAGAGCAGGTCGGATTTTGTGTCACTAGGGTTTAGACCATAATTGGATTAAGACCGAGAAAATTTAGAGATGCCCACAATAACGAGTTTGTAAGCCATCATGAAGTTAAGGCTAGAAATGTCATCATATTGAACTTGCACCTAGATTCATTGTGACTCACCAAATTATCAAAAAGGGGACAAACTAGTAGGATACAACCTAAAATCTCCTTATGAACGAACAACCCTTAGGGATTTTATAGTAACCACCAAACTTTGGAATGTTTCCTTTCTGTCAAAAGCTACCCTTTACTATTTTGAAATTCCACATGGACCTATTGTTTCTTCACAATATTTTTTAAGTGTTATGATAATATACCAACCCTTTGGGATTTTGTAGTAACCACCAAACTTATCAAACACCTAAATCCTCAAATTTACTTTACGAGAAGCTCATATACCACGTACCATGTATCTCATCATAAGAAATGACTAACCCATGACTCAACGAATTCTCTATTATAGGAGGTTCATGTTGAGGATCAATTATATTTTATAAAGTACTGAACTAAAGTCCTCATTAGGAAAGTCGAATACCTATAGACGAAGTAAGATTTTCATCGCAAAATTTATTGGAAAACCAAAACATGAAATTCAAATATACTATTACCTCTTCCTAGACACCAAGCTATCGGATAACACAAACTGAGTTCCGGGACGGAATTCTTTAAAGAAGGGTAGACTGTGACAACTCACAAATTTTCAGGCCATTACTTTTCCACAGACTCGAAACTATTTTCTTTGAACGAATAGTTTATTACTTTTACGTTATCCGTTAGGTTAAATTGCGTAAACTAAAAAAACAGTAAGCAAATACCGTTTTTAATTTTTGTGTTGTTTAAAAGTTAATACCATAAATAGTTTTTACTATGTGTTAAAAATGAAATTATATTTTTTTATTGTTTGTTTTTCGACGTTAAAAATGAAAATGTGATAGCGGTTAGTGATGATACTGTTTGTATTTATGGTGAAAATGAAGTTACATAAACAGCCCTTTGAAATGTTTCCTTTCTGTCAAAAGCTACCATTACTATTTTGAGATTTCACATGTACCTATTATTTCTTCACAATAATTTTAAGTGTTATAATAATATACCAACCCTTTGAGATTTGATAGTAACTACCAAACTTATTAAATAGCTAAATCCTCAAATTTATTTTACGAGCAACCCTTATACCACGTACCATGTATCTCGTCGTAAGAAATGACTAACCCACGACCCAATGAATTCTGCACTATAAAAGGTTCATGTTGTGGATTAATTATGTTTTATGAAGGACCCAACTGAAGTCCTCATTAGGAAAGTCAAATACTCTTAGATGAAGTAAGATTTTGATCGTAAGCATGAAATTCAAATATGCTATAAGTACCATTACCTCTTTAAAGAAGGGTAGACTGTGACAACTCACAATTTTCAGGACGTTACTTTTCCACAAACTCGAAACTATTTACTATGAGCGGCCACTTTATTACTTTTACGTTAACCGTTAGGTTAATTTGCGTAAAATAAAAAATTACATTAAGCAAATACCATTTTTAGTTTTTGTATTGGTAAAAGTTAATACCATAAAAAGTTTTTACGGTGTATTAAAAAGAAATTCTAATTTTATTACAATTTGTGTTGCGGTGGTGGAAATGGAAATGTGATATCGGATGGTGGAAATGAAGTTATATAAATAGCCCTTTGGAATGTTCATTTTCTGTCAAAAGTTACACTTTACTATTTTGAGATTCCACATGGACCTATTGTTTCTTCACAATAATTTTTCAAGTGTTATGATACTATATCAATACGTTGAAATTTTATAGTAACCACCAAACTTATCAAATAGCTAAATCCTCAAATTTCTTTTACGAGCAACCCATATACCACGTACCATGTATCTCATCGTAAGATATGACTAACCCACGACTCAGCGAATTCTCCATTATAGAAGGTTCATATTGAGGATCAATTATATTTTATGAAGGACCCAATTGAAGTCCTAATTAGGAAAGTCAAATACCCTTAGACGAAGTAAGATTTTGATTGTAAAATTTATTGAAAAACCAAAGCATGAAATTCAAATATGCTGTAAGTACCATTACCTCTTCCCAGACAATGAACTATCAGATAACACCACATGAATACCGGGACAGAATTCTTTAATGGAGGGTAGACTGTGACATCACAAATTTTCAGGTCGTTACTTTCCCACAGACTCGAAACTATTTACTTTGAATGACTACTAAATTATTTTTTCATTAAACGTTATGTTAAACTGCGCAAAATAAAAAATTACAGTAAGCAAATACCATTTTTAATTTTTATGTTGTTTAAAAGTTAATATCATAAAAAGTTTTTACTGTGTTTTAAAAATGAAATTATGTTTTTTTTACCATTTGTGTTGCGGCGGTGGAAATGGAAATGTGATAACGATCAGCGATGATACTGTTTGTATTTATGGTGGAAAAGAAGTTACATAAACAGCCCTTTGGACCCTTTACTATTTTGAGATGTCTTGATGATGGGTAAAAATGGGTTACCTAGAAAGATTGGGTTAGCTTGCCATATAGACCATTTTGCCCACAGAATTTTCAAAAAAAAATGCTTATAAGATGTTCCATATATTATAAGTTAGTGTTTGAAGTATTATTTTGTGAAGCAAGGAGTAGAAAAACGCTTTATGAGTGTCCTTGGTCAACAACTTCTTGAACACTTCAAGCACATCCCAAAATATGCAAGTATTTTCTGATTCTAAAAAAACAAAACTTTTTTGTGGTAACAGGGATTCTTTTGTTTATTTATTATTGGGATATTCAAACATTGGATCCACACACTTTTATTTTAATTTGCAATTTGGACCTTTTGAAATTAAAGAGAAGGATTAGCTACTTAATTACTACTACTAGTATAATACTGTTATATAGTTCCTATGAGAGATAACATTCTTAACAGATTTCATAACGAGTTCATATAGCAAAAAAACACAATCAATGTTGTTCTTGGATCTTTAAAGGCTATGGGCAAAAATTGATAATGATGCGTTAAAATAAATGATAAATGAAATGCATTAATCATGTATTTGGTTTTAGAAATAGAAACTGAGTTGGCGATGAGGTGACCATGAGATTTGATCACCATTATTACTAGTCTTATCTTTAATATTGTTAGGAAAAATATTTTAGAAAACATTGGACATTTAATTCTGTTAGAAACCATGTATCGTAAAGGGGAACTATGTTTTGGGATGGGGTGGAAACATTATGTCCCCTTCACGTTCACTGTATAAACTGTTATTTGCAGATCATTTCATTGGCACACATGTCGAGCGCATGTGTACGAAAGATTCTTTGCAAATATGGAGTATAGTTTATTTGGTTTTATTAGTAATGATATGTTATGTGGTGCATGTACTAGTGTGGTATTAGTAATTTGCAACCTTTTATTGACATTTTGATGTTGCACAAAATGACATGAGTTTGATGAGTTTGTGGTTTATTGTGACAATTGGTACATTTTAAACTTTATTTTAATAATAAAATAATAATTTATTATTACTGAACTGTTTAACTGAGCATAACTGGATATTTTTTAGCTCACGCGAGCATTTCGGGAAGCTGTCCCGCATACTGTAGCTAACAATAACCTCTGAAAAATTCAAATATGGTATTACCTCTTCCCAGACAACAAACTCTTGGATACCACATACTGAATTACAGGACATAATTCTTTAAAGGAGGGTAAACTGTGACAACTCACAAATTTTCAGGTCATTACTTTTCCACATACTCGAAACTATTTTCTTTGAACGACTAGTTTATTACTTTTACGTTATACGTAGGTTAAATTGCGTAAGCTAAAAAAAACAGTAAGCAAATACCTTTTTTAGTTTTTGTGTTGTTTAAATGTTAACACTATAAATACTTTTTACTGTGTGTTAAAAATGAAATCATGTTTTTTTACCGTTTGTTTTCCGGCGGTTGAAATGAAAATGTGATAGCAGTTAGTGATGATACTGTTTGTATTTATGGTAGAAATGAAGTTATATAAACAACTCTTTTGGAATGTTTCCTTTTTGTCAAAAGCTACCCTTACTATTTTGAGATTCCACATGGACCTACTGTAAGTGTTATGATAGTATACCAACTCTTTAAGATTTGATACTAACCACCAAACTTATCAAATAGCTAAATCCTCAAATTTATTTTACGAGTAACCCTTATACCACGTACCATGTATCTCATCGTATGAAATGACTAACCCACGACTCAACGAATTCTCCACTATAGAAGGTTCATGTTGTGGATCAATTATGTTTTATGAAGGACCCAACCGAAGTCCTCATTTGAAAAGTCAAATACCCTTAGATGAAGTAAGATTTTGATCGTAAGCATGAAATTCAAATATGCTGTAAGTACCATTACCTCTTTAAAGAAAGGTAGACTGTGACAACTCACTAATTTTTAGGTTGTTACTTTTCCACTAACTCAAAACTATTTACTATGAACGGCTACTTTATTAGTTTTACATTAACCGTTAGGTTAAGTTGCGTAAAATAAAAAATTACGGTAAGCAAATACCGTTTTTAGTTTTTGTATTGTTGAAAGTTAATACCATAAAAAGTTTTTTCGGTGTATTAAAAATGAAATTCTAATTTTATTAACGTTTGTGTTGCGGCGGTGGAAATGTAAATGTGATTTCGGATGGTGGAAATGAAGTTATATAAACAGGCCTTTGGAATGCTTCATTTCTGTCAAAAGCTACCCTTTACTATTTTGAGATGTGTTGATGATTGGTAAAAATGGGTTAGCTAGTAAGATTGGTTTATCTTGCCATATGGACCATTTTGCCCACAGAATTTTCAAAAAAATGCCTATAAGATGTTCCATATATTATAAGTTAGTGTTTGAAGTATTATTTTGTGAAGCAAGGAGCAGAAAAAGGCTTTATGAGTGTCCTTGGTCAACAACTTTTTGAACACTTCAAGCACATCCCGAAATATGCAGGTATTTTCTGATTCTAAAAAACATAACTTTTTTGTGGTAACAATGATTCTTTTTGTTTGTTTATTATTGGGATATTCAAACATTGGATCCACACACTTTTATTTTAATTTGAAATTTGGACCTTTTAAAATCAAAGAGAAGGATTAGCTATTAATTACTACTACTAGTATAATACTATTATATAGTGCCCATAAGAGATAACATTCTTAACATATTTCATAACGAGTTCATTTAGCAAAAACAGCACAATCAATGCTGTTCTTGGATCTTTAGAGGCTATGGGCAAAAATTGATAATGATGTGTTAAAACAAATGATAAATGAAATGCGTTAATCATGTATTTGGTTTTAGAAATAGAAACTAAGTTGGCGATGAGGTGACACTACAAGAAAAGTGGCTTTTTAGGACCCCCATAAGCGTCATAAAATGGTACTTTTTAGGACCTTTCATTTAATAGGACCAAGGATGAAAGCGTTTCATGTAAGGCGGTTGTAATAGGTCCAAAGCGTCCTAACCCTTATGAAACCAATTTTATGGTCGTATTATATGTCTATGAACAACACAAATAGCGTCCTAATAAAACAATATTAGGACACTTTTACATTGTTTTAACATGTGATTACCTACTTTTAATCTTTTGAAACACATAAAAACGTCCTTAAAAGTATTGTTAGGACGCTTATGATGTAACATCATAGCTATTTTAGCAACCAAGAAAAGGGTCCTAATAACTCAAATAAGATTATGATACCAATTTTATGGTCGCATAATAGGTCTATAAACAACCCAAATAACGTCCTAATAAAAACATATTAGGACACTTTTACAATTTTCTAACATGTGGTAACCTCTTTTAATCTTTTGATACACATACAAGCGTCCTTTAATGTTAATTCTTAGGACGGTTATCATATACCATTATAGTTACTTTAACACCAAGAAAAGGGTCCTAATATCCCAAGTACGATTATGAAACCAAATTTATGGTCGCATAATATGTCTATGAACAACCAAATAACGTCCTAATAACAACATAT
This sequence comes from Artemisia argyi, assembly GCA_030686995.1. NCBI lineage: Eukaryota > Viridiplantae > Streptophyta > Magnoliopsida > Asterales > Asteraceae > Artemisia > Artemisia argyi. Next base: position 180,987,317 of record CM060693.1, on the reverse strand, counting down.
TAGGACACTTTTACAATGTTGTAAAACGTGGTTGCCTAATTTTAATCTTTTGATACACATACAAGCGTACTTAAAAGATAATTGTTAGGACGCTTATCATATAACATTATAGCTACTTTAGCACCAAGAAATGGGTTCTAATATCTCAAAGAAGATTATGAAACCAATTTTTTGGTCGTATAAAATATCTATTAACAACATAAATAACGTCCTAATAACAACATATTAAGACACTTTTACAATGTTAAGCGTCCTTAAAAGTTAATTGTTAGGACGGTTAATAAGTTTAATAGGACAATTTCTAAGTCCTGACAAGTCATATGATAGGACGCTATTTTCAGCATGCGCACACTCTATTATTACGATATGAATAAAGCATCAACTAATAATTAAATGAATAAAACGAAATTGTATTTCAAATAAGCAATTGTCATAACAAAAGCACTAAACATAAATAAGGTAGACACTATCCAACATAAAGTCTTGTAACATGAAACAATAAATTAAAGCAACAAGAAGCTTAGTCCGGGGTCAGACGACAGAGAATCCAAAAGCCTAAGGCTCCTCCAACACTGAAAACACCAGCAGTATGCCTCATCAATCTCGAACAAGGTTCTGAATCAGATCTCATTAGCTCACCATCAGATAAGCCTAAAAAACGTCTCAACGCCATTTCTCTGAAGAAAAGACTTCCAAATAGTTTACTGATTATTAAACACCACTAATAATGAACTTGTACAGAGGATACTTGGATCAACCTAAATCCAACAAGAAAACACATGTTGATAATGGTAGATGGTCAACATATATATAAACAACATGCATGTATTCTATACTATAATAACAAAATTCAAATCCACAACCCAAATCCAATTTTAGGATCCATCCAACCATATCCATAATTAGTATCGACTAGGGACCAATTCCGTAATTTTAGCAAACCGAAAGAACCATATTCTTTAACGAAAATTTGCTGGAACGATATACTGGCTAAACAAAGCGTTTTTCAAATTCTGAACCTAATATAGATTATCTGAAATCTAAATGTATACATTTTAAAGCTCTGAAAGCTAAAAAGTACATCGAAAAAGTGTATGCTCACACTTCAATACCAACAGCCTTGCAGTCTTTTATAGTAGCATTGTACTTCTTCAAAATGTCCATAACCAAGTTACTTATATAACTTATTGCAAAGCTGATGTCTTTTGCTCTAGTATGTAAGCACAGCTAAGGCATTATCACTAATTCATTTATTATATAGCATGCTAATACATTAAGGTAATTGTAATGAAAAGAAGAAAATAATGAACGAGAATGATAAATTTACCAGACACTAAGAAGCAGAGGCGTTGTTATGATTAAGGCTAAGGGTATTGTAAAAACGTGAGAAGCGGTGGCGGTCTACAGGTTTAGGCAGGATATGTTTCTCCTTAAGACCAAATATTTCTTGGACCAAAGGGACGTGAACCAAAAGTAGTTTCCACGCCAACAGCCAACCCAAAACAAGCAACGAAAGTACAAAGAAGAAGGCAATGATTGGACGGACAATAAAGAGGTTTAGACGATCCGAATATTCAAGAGAGCAAGATGATTCCATTCACCAGAAGTAAAATCTTCAGTTAATAAATCCCTGAAAATAAGTAAGCAACCTAAGTGTGTCAAACCCAACCAAGGCAAGTCTCATAGGCCTAGATGAACTATATTTCATGTACCTACAATAAAATAATAAATAAAAAGAAGTTTTTCGGTTGATATTGGCCAATTCAAGAAAGTTTTAAATCGCCCAAAGTCCAGAAAACCAAATAAAATCTCTAAATGGTTGAATGGACTCTAAAAACAGATTAAAACAGAACAAAGATGAGATGAGACAGAAAATAGATGGACTGTCTATGAATAAGATTAATACATATTACATGGTATATTCACATATTATATCCTTAATTACCAACAGTATAATAACATAGAAACATAAAGAATGTTGTTGAGTCATCAGCATGTCCGTCTATTTATTATTTCCATCTTTTGTAATAACGAGTTACGATTTTTATTATAATTATTAGTTCGCAATGCATAAATACAGTTTATAGCTTACTTTACAAGGATTATTAGCACAATTGTGAAGCAATGTCAATACCTACTAGAATATAAGTGGCTGGTACCAAAAGTCACACAAAGATATGCTACGTAAGGTATCCACTTGCATTATCATTTACAGAGGTTATATCCAAGATTTGGATTTTAAGTGACCCATTAATTACTAGATTCGTAAAATGTTGATTGTTTCTATACACAAGTAATAAATCTTATATATCTTTATCGAACATGATACTATTTAATATGCCGTGCGACCCTATAACATGATCTTAATATCTTTGCATATAATTATATCACATCCGTAAACTAATCAAATTAACCCCCATACCATTGTTGCATACAATTATATCATCTTAGAGAATCATAAGTTGTTTAAAATAACGATATCCAAAAAAAACCAATTCTAGAAAAATTGAAACACATATGAATGCCATAATGAATTCAGAATTTCCCATGATTCATAATACAGTGGAAACTATTTAGCGCACAATGAACGGTATAGAACTTTAATATCTAATAAAAAATAAATTGACTTGAACATCTCCAAACTTAAAACTCTCCTACAATAGATTTATAACTTCAAATTAATCAATTAAATAATTGAACTAGGCATGGCTTACAGCAGATCAATAATCAATTTCACGGTCTTGTTCAACAAACTAGTGTCTTTCATCACCCGTAAAGCCTAAAGCAATGGACTGGCCCAATATCTTAAGATTTCAACTAAAGACTATGGTGAAAGAGTTAAACTCCAATGTTTTCCGAAGACAATCATCATATCTAGCTTTTCTTTTACTTTCTCCTCAACAGTCGCAACTTTTTCACTTGTAACTCTATCTCCAACTTCGTTCAAACAATTAAGGGCTCTACATTTCCGGCCATATAGATGATCAAAAGGAGCCAAATCGATACCCACATGCCAATTGTTACATACGCAAATTCAAACAAACACAATTACTAGCATAATTTACCGTCCAATCTAGCGCGCAACCTATCTTCCAAAGTTTAAGTAGTCCGTTCACAAGAAGTAAGTAGTAACAAACAAAAACGACAACCAACAATTATGTCGCAAAGACAACTCAAGTCAACTAGCACTTACAAACAAATATATCCCTAAATTCTAACAACTTAAACCATGAAAATTATTTACTTGACACGAGAAATGTTTCCTATACAAGGCGCAAACAAGTTCGAGACCGGTCGATTTTAACCTAAATAAACATGGTGAATTTAATACCTAAAGTTAAAACCTAATAAGCAACAAGAACAACTAGAGGTCCTTAAATCAAACGCTACATAATATAGATTAAACTAAATTATTAAACAGATTGTATAAAATGAAAAGCTAAAGATTAAAGAGATGATCATACCTGATGCTGCTGAGAATAAATGGGGAAGTTGTTCAAGGGTTGTTTTATGTTTGTGAGTAAAGAAAGAATACATGAATAGACATCAAAACCACTATAGACTAAAACCACACATCAATTGTACAATAGAGCAGCAACATAAATTAATCAAAAGATATACTGTTTACCGAATAAAATAGCAATATTACTAGCTAGAAACCCCAAATCAAGAACAAATGAGAAACCATTTATAAGAAGTTTATGCACCTATTGAAACAAAACACAAAAAATAACCTGATGTTAAATGACTTATAGTCAAATGACTCAAATCAATAAACTATTAAATTGTAGAACAAATATTACACTAATTTAATCTAAATATCACAAATACAATACCCAATTTCTTTCATTTGTAAATAATAGTTACCCAGATCACTCGAAGGCATATACTTTCGATGGCGGATGCGGATATGGAATTTTGAATAAGAAGGGTTTGGGAGAGAAAATTACGGATCTGGGATTATGGATAGCTAAAGTCAATTTATTAATTGAAGAGTTAACTACATTTTTGGCCCTCGTGGTTTACCTGGTATAACACTTTTGGTCCAATAGTTTGAAAAGTAACGGATCTAGTCCAGAACCCGACCCGTTGGCATCCTAGAAGGGGTGAATTTTGGCACTGGATGAAATTTTTTAATATTAGAAGGGAAATTTGAGCGCAGAACACAATTTTTGGTTTCATTTAAAAATAGTTTTGTTTGGGAAATATTGTAAGGTTTTTAATGCAATTAGTATTAGGGTGTTGGGCCGAGCAAATGACTTATACCGAGACCGGACCGAATATGGTCGGTCTGGTCTCAGTCTGGTCCGGTCTCGGTCCAAATAGGCTAAATGTCCGATTTTTAAGTCGGACCGGACCGAGACCGGAATTATAAAAAACCCTAGACCGAGACCGGACCGAATGTGGTCGGTCCGATCTCGGTCCGGTCGATTTTGTTGGTCGGTCCTGTCCATCCAATCCGGTTGCTCACCCCTAATGGCAAGAGCTAACAATTATATATATATCTTATAAGACTACCCAAAATTGTCATGCTCCATCACTTTTCACATCAGCGCTACATTACTATTTACCTCAACTTTCACACGTAATGGTCACCACTGCTCTCATAAAATACTCATTTTATAAAACATACCTCACAAAATATCCACACACTCTCACAAATCAAATAATTAATAATAAAAATATCTCATGGAGCCCACTTATGCACAAAAAACAAGTAGCCAAAGGCCCACCGTTCGCGAGGTCACACCACTACGAGGGTAGCGCATGATCCGCGTGTCTCACGGATGCTCACGAGCTACCATTGTGAGTAGCCTAAAGCATTTAGGGATAGCATAGGGCGAGAAAAACCCATAACTAACCATTATGAACGTCATAATAAACTCGGGAAATCTTTTCATGTATCATTGGCTCATTGCACGTTCCATATTATACATCCATGTATTACAATTCATCTCTTCCAAAAAGGGCTAGCGGCGCAACCTGTTGCTTATTTGCCTTCAACCACTATGTAAATTCTATTTTGGTGAAATAAAATCTCTTCAAATTTGAATCTCAAATGTAAAAATCATTGCTCTTTACTTCTCAAAATAATTGTTAACGTACATAAAACGCACTTTAAAAAAAAGTGAAATCATGTTACCAATAGAAAATTATCTCTGCTTTTCTAAATATTTATTGTAATTAGTTGAAATCTAAAATGAACTATTATATTTTGATATATCAAAATAAAACCCGAAAATTAATGCTAAATAGAGATTAGCAAAGCCCGCCCTCGTCTGGTGTGGTGAGGGCTTTAGACTGGGCTTTCTTGGACTTAAGAGTGATAGTAGTAAGACCACAAATAGTCCCGCTACATCAGTGATAGTAGTAGGACCACAAATAGTCCCTCTAAATCACTGGAAACTCAATTTTTTTCTCTTCTAGACCAAATGTTCGTAGTAAGAGGACCTCACTCACAACTAAAATCATAGCCTATAAAATAAAATAATAATAATAATAATAATAATAATAATAATAATAATAATAATAATAATAATAATAATAATAATAATAATAAATAAATAAATAAATAAAAAATAAAAAAAAGAAAAAAAAAACTCACACACACAAACCATCTCAATTCTTTCGGTCCATTGATAGATCGATTTATTATTATTATTATTATTATTATTATTATTATTATTATTATTATTATTATTATTATTATTATTATTATTATTATTATTATTATTATTATTTGTTAAGGGACGCATTTGGTATGGTGCTTGTAGGGGAGAGGATGCATCTTGAATGGGTAGACCGACCATTTCATTTGGTCCTATTATATTTAGTCTAAGCTCAAAGTCTTTTTCTTTTAGAAGTTAAGATGGTTTTTGGTGTTATTTAGATATAGTAGATGGTATTTTGGAAGTTAAAAAAATTAATAATAATAAATAAATAATCACAATTAACTTCATGATGATTTGAAAATGTTCTAGGAGAACCCGCTGATATAATTGAATACAAAATATGTGATTTTTTTTCCTTTTTTTTGAATGACATATTATTGATAAAAGGAAAACTAGCAATGCGCTATAAAACCATAACAACTTGTACCACGTCACAAATAAGCAGCATTCTCTTTATCTTATACCACACTAGAACACTCATCACAAGAGGTCAACCAAACACAAACCCTTTAAGTAGTGGTGGAAACGAGCCGAGCCGCTCGTGAAAAGCTCGAGATTGGATCGGTAAAAAGTTCGAACGAGCCGAGCCTAAACGAGCTCGAGCCTATATTAGAGCTCGTTTAATAATCGAGCTCGAGCTTTATATACAAAGCTCGCGAGCCCTAAACGAGCTTTATGTATACAACCCATGCACTACTAAAAGAGATACCTAAATAGAGTCCAGTTACGGAAAAACCAGTCTTTTAAACAAAAATTACAGCGCCATCCAAAATTTCAAGACTAAAGCACTAGTGATTACACAAAACCACACAGACACACAAACCACACATACACCTCTAATGGTTCTGCTATGATCGTGGGTCACTATCTAATTACTGCCGTCCCGAGTCGACTTCTCAATTATTCAGGTACTTTAATTTGTTTTATCTTGATTTCATATGATTTGTTAGTTACTTTATTGAATATTTCCATGTTCTTTGATGACAATCGAAATTGGGTTCTTGATCAAAATCCAAAATTAGGGATCTTGGATCTAAGCCAAAATTAGGATTTTTGTAACTTTGTTGAGCAAATGTAAAGTAGGGTCAATACGGGTATTTATTATCTCGAAATTCATTCACTACTCGTGTATAACCACTACTACTAAATTGACGAAATCTTCCCAAACCCACATAAATCTGCCGGCACTATTGAGGAGTATTGTTGTGATTATGAGACACTTGATAGTGTTAATGGAGCTGTATATATATCCCTTTATACCACAGCTAGCTAGACACATGTCTTCTTATAATTTAAGGTATTGTTTATATCATGAATTTCCTTGCTAACAAGGGTGTTTCGATGTACTTATTGAGTGAAGGTCTCTGTAATTTTCTTAACTGATGGTTGTCTCTTATTTTCCAATTATATAAAGTCAAAAAAATCTTTTTTGGATAGTAAGGAAAGACGCTTTGCAAAGACAACCAATTGAGTAAATTTACAATAATCTTATAATTCTTAGCTTTTACCTACTGGTCATATGTAATTCGATATAATGAGATTGCTATAATCACTTAGAAACTATACCTTCAAACTCCCCATGGTTTTTTTTGTGAGTGTTCTGTAGTTAGTTGATAGTTAATCTTCTTTATGTTTTATTGATTAAGAGGTTCTTTCTACAAAGATAAAGGTAATATTAAGTTGGTACTTCCTTAGCTCTATATTTGTATATCAATGTTCCTTTTTAATCCATCGAGCAAGCCTTGCTTTCCTAAGTAAAATAATTTATAAACAACAGATAATACTACTGATAGAGCAACTGGTGAGCAGCCACTTCCATTTACTCAATTGCACTTCCATTTACTCAAATGTTGTATTAAATATTTCTACGCTGTGAAATGGTTTGATTCATACATGCTCATTGGGTGCTAGCTTGATAATTATTTGTGATGTCTTTGTTTTTTATTATATACTTGTAGACCGCTTTCAATAGCTTCCTAATTTCTCATATATAATGTTATCCTATTTTATTTAACTTATTAAGTTTTTTCTTATTTCTCTATCTTTTTTCTCCTTAGTATTGTGTATTCATTCATATGGGATGTTCATGCTTCTATTAAGGAGAATGACGATATTGATGGGGATACTGAAGATGAACTGAAAGTCCAGAATATAACTTTGACGTTGTGTGCGGTAATTATTTTTCTAGATTACTGAATGACTCATATACTCAAGCAACAGTCTTTACACGTCTGATGTATTCATAGGGTCGCATGCAAGTATTTTTAAAGAGAACATACGGTACCACATTTTGGTGTCTATCTTCTGATGGGATCTTCCTTCCTTGCTCAGCTCGTGTCAACTGTCAAGTCACTAATGCTTATGAAGACTGTTTGGGATTTCTTGTTAAATATTACTGAAATTGTCAAGTCACTAATCCTTATAGGTGCTATTTGAGATTGCTTATTAAATATGACGTGAAATACATGATTCATAGGCACAGGTTGGAATCACTTATTGAAGTTTTTTTGAAGGCAAATATTGCTTATTGAATTTCGTTTGGGTGGATTTGGATATTACTCGAAATGCATGATGCATACGCGCTGTTTGGGATTGCTTATTGAATCAATTGTTCATAAGGTATTTTCTTAAAACTTTCTAGGCTTCCACCTTATTGTGATATTATTGGTGTTATGATGAAAGGACAAATCTGAGTTGAACTTGTTAGTCACTGGATAGTCTTTGCCACTTGCATTAGTTGATATTTGAGTAGTCAATTTGTTAGTTTTACAACCCTTCTGTTTCAGCGGCATAAACTTTTCATATTTGTGTACTCCGTATATGTATAAGGCCAAACCATTACACCTGATGGTTGTTGAGTGCTAATAAATTTATGACAATTAGATTCATGTGTTATTAACATATTTTGACGAACGTACACAATAACGTTGTGTATTTCATAATACGATATTAATTGTTATCTGTTGCAGAAAACTCTCTTGTTTACCAAAGTGAGAGAAGTTCGATCTCACCATGACATGAACCTGCTAGGTAACATATTACTAAAAGCTTCTTTTTTCATTCAAAATCATTCATATCTTTTTTTCTCTATAATAAAATTGTGGTTCTTGACTATCATTGCAGGGCCAAATTCAGTGACTTTAGTGAAGTGTGTAACAAAAATGCATCAAAAAATAAAATTCATGTATGTTGAGATTCTGTTTGGTTTATTCAAAGTCACATGTATGCTCATTTAACTTTGAGTAAATTACACCATTCGTCCTTGTGGTTTGCGTTGACCGCAGCCGTTCGTCCTTTGACCAAAAAAACTGCACCGTTAATCCTTAACGGGCATACGTTAGGCGCCATTAGTCCCTCCATCACTAACGCTCGTTAAGTGTTGTTACATTTTAAGTCCCATGAGGGTATACTGACCACAAGGACGAACGGCGCAAATTTTTTTTTCTTTTTTTTTTCTTTTATTTTAAATATGTTAGTAAGTTCCGTTTTCGTCCGTTTTTTTTACGTTTTCGTCTGTTTTTTTATGTTTTCATCCGTTTTTTTTCCGTTTTCGTCTGTTTTTTAAGGTTTTCGTCTGTTTTTTTTTACGTTTTCCTCCGTTTTTTACGTTTTCCTATGTTTTTTTACGTCTTCGTCCCTTTTTTTACGTTTTCGTCCGCTTTTTTACGTTTTCGTCTGTTTTTTTACGTTTTCGTCCATTTTTTTACGTTTTCGTCCCTTTTTTTACGTTTTCGTCCGCTTTTTTACGTTTTCGTCTGTTTTTTTACATTTTCGTCCGTTTTTTTTTCGTTTTCGTCTGTTTTTTTACGTTTTCGTCCGTTTTTTTTTTCGTTTTCGTCTGTTTTTTTTACGTTTTCGTCCCTTTTTTTACGTTTTCGTCCCTTTTTTTACGTTTTCGTCCATTTTTTTCGCTTTCGTCTGTTTTTTTACGTTTTCCTCCGTTTTTTTTACGTTTTCCTCTGTTTTTTTACGTTTTCGTCCGTTTTTTTTACGTTTTCGTTTGTTTTTTTACGTTTTCCTCTGTTTTTTTACGTTTTCGTCCCTTTTTTTACGTTTTCGTCCAGTTTTTTCGCTTTCGTCTGTTTTTTTACGTTTTCCTCCGTTTTTTTTACGTTTTTCTCTGTTTTTTTACGTTTTCGTCCATTTTTTTTACGTTTTCGTCCGTTTTTTTTTTCGTTTTCGTCTGTTTTTTTACGTTTTCCTCTGTTTTTTTACGTTTTCGTCCGTTTTTTTTACGTTTTCGTCCATTTTTTTCGTTTTTGTCTGTTTTTTTTCGTTTTCGTCCATAAAAAAACGTGATAAGTTGCAGCAGTGAAAGACCCAAATGAACGTAACAAAGGTAAAAAAACGTAAAAAAAAAACAGAGGAAAACGTAAAAAAAAATCAGACGAAAACGAAAAAACGGACGAAAACGTAAAAAAACAGACAAAAACGGACGAAAACGTAAAAAAAACAGAGGAAAACGTAAAAAACAGACAAAAACGAAAAAAAAACAGACGAAAACGTAAAAAAACAGACGAAAACGTAAAAAAAGGGACGAAAACGTAAATAAAACGGACGAAAACGTAAAAAAAAGCGACGAAAACGTAAAAAAAACGGAGGAAAACGTAAAAAAACAGACGAAAGCGAAAAAAATGGACGAAAACGTAAAAAAAGGGACGAAAACGTAAAAAAACAGAGGAAAACGTAAAAAAATAGACGAAAACGAAAAAAAAACGGACGAAAACGTAAAAAAACGGACGAAAACGTAAAAAAAGGGACGAAAACGTAAAAAAACGAAGGAAAACGTAAAAAAACAGACGAAAGCGAAAAAAAACAGACGAAAACGTAAAAAAAGGGACGAAAACGTAAAAAAACAGACGAAAACGAAAAAAAACGGACGAAAACGTAAAAAAAACATACGAAAACGTAAAAAAGCGGACGAAAACGTAAAAAAAACGGACGAAAACGTAAAAAAACAGACGAAAACGTAAAAAAGCGGACGAAAACATAAAAAAAGCGACGAAAACGTAAAAAAACGGACGAAAACATAAAAAAACAGAGGAAAACGTAAAAAAAAACGGAGGAAAACGTAAAAAAAAACAGACGAAAACGTTAAAAAACAGACGAAAACGGAAAAAAAAACGGATGAAAACGTAAAAAAACAGACGAAAACGTAAAAAAAAGGACGAAAACGGAACTTACTAACATATTAAAAATAAAAGAAAAAAATAAAAGAAAAAAAAAATTGCACCGTTCGTCCTTGTGGTCAGTATACCCTCATGGGACTTAAAATGTAACAACACTTAACGAGCGTTAGTGATGGAGGGACTAATGGCGCCTAACGTATGCCCGTTAAGGATTAACGGTGCAGTTTTTTTGGTCAAAGGACGAACGGCTGCGGTCAATGCAAACCACAAGGACGAATGGTGTAATTTACTCTTTAACTTTTCTTAATGTCTAAAGTAAACATATATATATATATATATTTAATCGTAGCATAAACAGCCATTGGGTATCTATACACGAAAGAAGACTTACAAGTCCGTTTTACTTTCATTTCACTTGCAATTTACACATTGTCAAAATGAAAAATATGTTTGTTATGTAGAGGCATAGTTGCACTCTCATTACTTGTCTTAACTAAATGATCAGTAAGACCATATATTTGGTTGCTTATGTGTTTGTTCAAGCCTCTAAAGAGTTGCCACAACATCAGTTGTATGTGTGCATTTGTTATTTGGATGTTCAATGACTTTGCCTTTTTATATGGATAATAATAGGCTACTTAGATACAAAATTTAACTTAAACTTGTTTATAAACAGGTTGAAATATGGACTTTTTGATATTGTGGTACTACTAGCAAGTTCGCACATTTGGATTATCTTAATGAAAACTAAACTAAAAGACACGGAGCTCGTACGCAGAGTAGAGGTGCTAAAATTGAAAAGGAAGGTACATAACTTGTATTGGAGAGAAGCAAGCTTGAAGATTGAATATATTTCTTATATAATGAACTCTATGTTAGCTTCTAAATTTGTTTATGTAGAAATAAGTTCATTGGTAGGAAACATGGTTGTAGTTGGTTATATTGGCATTGTAGTTGGTTATATTGGTATCTATTAAGACTTATGCACTTTAATTTAGTTGTATATTCCGAGATTTATGAAAATTTTATTTTAGTTTAAAACTTTGTTATTGTTATTGGTTTTTTTTTTTTTTTTATTTTATTTTATTTATTTTTTTTTTTTTTGAAAAATACATATTCACAAAAACTGGTTTTGATATAAAAACTAGTGTCTTTACTCTAGAGTAGAGGCATGTTCTTACTAGTAAACCGGTTTCGATGCTCCTATTGGAGACTGGTTGTGGAACCGGTTTCTATGTGTTTTGGTCATAGAAATACCCCCTCACAGAGAGTGGTTCAAAAACCAGTCTTTATAGGTTATTCTAACCAGTCTCTACGAACTTTTATGTAGTAGTGCCACCTATGTCAAACAAGTAGCCCAAATATGCTAATAGTTTAGTAAAACACTAGCCCATTTCCACTACACAAAAAATTCCGATGTAATAATGAGTTCAGCCCACGTAATAAACAAAACCCAAAAACTAATCCTTATATATTCTAATATTTGTTACAAGTTAACCCTAAACTCATACACATCCTTATGTTCCCGCAACCACACCCATCTTTCTCTCTTGTGAAAAACGACATACATGAGACAACTAGTTATTCACAAAATACATCTTTGGTTTCTTACATAACCAAATCAAATAATAATCACGAAAGAACACGCAAAAATAATTCGTTTTGTTCAAATCTGCGAGTGAAGAACCAATTGTTTTTATGGCTTCAAGATCTTTAAAGGTCCCGGGTAGGTATTAATCATTTTGTGTTTTGTTTGAACGAATCAAAGTAAGAATGTAACACACTTGTTATGATTCTTTCTTTTTATTCGGGTAATAACAAAGTTACAGATCTATGATGGTTTCTTTTTCGTTTGTTTGATCTTTTGATGGTTTTAAAGTTTATTGTAAACCACGAACGAAATATCAAGTGTCCTATTATGGTGTATCAAGTTTTGATACCCAAGTATCAAGTGTCATACTAACTAATGTTTAAATAAAACTTTTGTAAATAAGCGTTCTAAAAAACTGATGTTTTATGACTCAAATAAAGGAGTGTTCTATTATGGCGTATGATAATAAAACCACAACAAATAAGCGTACTATAAAGGTTAATGTTAAAAGACACAGGTGTCAAGGGTCCTATTAATTTTTGTTCAAATAAAACTTTTGCAATTAAACGTTCTATAAAACTGAATAAGCGTTATAAAAAGCGGATGTTTTACGACTCTAAAAAGATGTGCCATATTGTGGTGTATCATAAACAAACCATTATGAATAAGCGTTCTATAAAGGTTAACGTTATAAGACACTATTGTCAAGGGTCCTATTCACTTTTCTTATAATAAAAAACGTTTGCGAATAAGTGTTCCATAAAACTGATGTTTTATGACTCAAATATCAAGTGTCCTATGATGGTGTATCAATCTATGGGACCCAAGTGTCAACTGTCATATTAAGTTATGTTTTAATAATACGTTTGCGAATAAGCGTTTTAAATAATTAATGTTTTATGACTTATATATCAAGTGTCCTATTATGGTGTATTGTAATAAAACCATAATTAATATGCATCCTTTAAGGGTCCAATTAAGTTTTGTTATAATAAAACTTTTGCGAATAAACGTTCTAAAATACTGATATTTTATGACTCAAAAATAAAATGTCCTATTATGATGTATGATACTAAAGCCATTATGCATAAGCATCCTATAAAGGTTAACATTATAATACCCACGTCTTAATGGTCCTATTAAGTTTTGTTATAATAAAACTTTTGCAAATAATCGTTTTAAAAGAATGATGTTATAAAACCATTGTACATAAGCGTCCTATAAAGGTTAACGTTATAATACGCACGTGTCAAAGGTCCTATTAAATTTTGCTATAATAAAACTTTTTGTGAATAAGCGTTTTAACTAGCTGATGTCTTATGACTCAAAACTCAAGTGTCCTATTATGGTTTATTATAATATAACCATAATGAATAAACGTCTTATAAAGGTAATTTATTAGGATCCATATTTTAAGTGTCCTATTAAGTTATATGATAATAGGACCCCAAATCATCGACCATCCTATTATATACCTTTTTAGGACATCGCCTAAGTAGCAAATATTTAAAAAGGACCCTAAACGCTCATATGTCCTATTAAACAATTTTTTAGGACTCCATTATCATACCGTCCCACACAAAGGGTCCTAAAAAGCCACTTTTGTTGTAGTGTGACCATGAGAATTGATCACCATTATTACTAATCTTATCTTTAGTATTGTTAGGAAAAATATTTTAGAAAACATTGGACATTTAATTCCGGTAGAAACCATGTATCGTGAAGAGGAACTATGTTTTTGGATGGGGTGGAAACATTATGTCCCCTTCACGTTCATTGTATAAACTGTTATTTGCAGATCATTTCATTGGCACACGTGTCGAGCGCATGTGTATGAAAGATTCTTTACAAATATGGAGTATAATTTATTTGGTTTTGTTAGCAATGATATGTTTCCAAAAAGGATCCGAAATCCCTCTTGGAATCCTTAGGCCGGTCGAACAACGGGAGGGGAAACCCAGTCCCACTCCAACTTGTCCTTCAAGTTTCTACTAGTATATATACAAGGCCTAGGTTCATTCTTTAACATCTTTTGTGCACAAAAGTTTACCTAAAGCTTTCCTTTTCCTCTCTTTGCTTCCAGCCGATCGAGCTAAACAACCCTTAGGGTTTTGGGTCGATTTTTTCATAAAGAAAAAGTCTAGTGTTTTGATCTTGCAATCTCTTTTATTCGTTACTAGTTTGTGTGTACAAGAACGAGGTAATAACTCACTATAGTTATTATCAAGAGATCGAATAACAAAAACGGTAAGGGGTTATTCATTGATCTATACAAACCCTAATTAGGGTTCATCATCTTGTTCATACTTATTAAATTTTTATTCTTGTTCAGCTAGAATCCCATGGTATGTTCCTATTTAATTTATGTTAATCTTTAATATGTTATAGATGTTCCTTCGCTTCCGCATATGTATTTACCTGGTTATATGATTGTCATGGTTTAATAATTCTAACAGAAAATACTTTGAAATGACGGTGAACATACTTCGATTGAGAATGAAAATTACTCTTGTCCATGATTGTTTTATGAGAAAATACTTTTGTCCAATTTAAATGTAAGAGTTTGTAAAATCTGTAATATACCAATAGTTGTGTATGTTTTGGACTAATTTTGTAAAATCTGTAATATACCAATAATTTTGTAAAATATGTTTGTCCAATTTATAATTTGAAATACTAATTTGGTTACAAATAGTTGTGTATGTTTTGGATTATGCTATATTGGTTATCAATCCGCGTTTTTTAAACCCGTCCAAGTAACGACCCGATACAAAGCGTGTCAACTGAGTAAATCAATTTCAAACACACTGCAACGGTGAGAATTTTGAAGCCTTGGATTATGAAGATGCATATTTAGCATTTGACACAGAGAAATCTCTAAAATTTGATTATTAGCTTTATAAGAATATTAAACTTTCTATGTGACCCATATGAGTTAAGTAAAATGAACTTTGGATTACGGTTTCTTATTTCATTTTTAAACACTTTATACACATAAGTTTATTTACTGTTTTAGTTATAGCAACATTAATATCGGGTGTGTTAACAAGTGAATAAGTTAACAAAACATTAACCATGAAACCTAAGATAATTTATGTGTTGACATATAAATATGACTTATACCTGTTTGACATAAGTTAGTGACATTTTTTTGTAGTTATTTATATAAACATGGTATATTTCATAAAATAATAAAACTTATTCGCGATCTTTATTGTTTGTTTTAATCCGTGCGTATAACTCCTTAATGAATAATTCCCTTAAAAATTCTCGTGATTCAACGGGTCTTTAAAGAAATGGTTTACTTAAGTTACGATAACGTCAATAAAAGTGACGTGGTGCCCAAATAGATGAGTCCATTTTCTCGCCTCAATCTATCAATGGGACAAGACTGCAAGTTCATAAAAATAGACCAAGCAAATGCTTTATGTAACGGGACAAGACTACAAGTTCTTAAATTAACACAAAATTCCATTCAAGCGCAAATCATTAACGGGACCAACTTTGAAAAACAAGTGATCATACCAAGGTTGCGAATTACTCCGCCAGATAAGCGTTTGCCTCTTAATATTGTCAGGAAACAATATCCAATTTCAATTTCATTTGCCATGACAATCAACAAAAGCCAAGGTCAATAGCTTTCAAAGTTGGTTTGTACTTGTCGCACGTCTTGTTTTCACACATGGACAAATGTACTTTGTTGTTTGATGAGTAAAAAGAAAGAAAGGTTTGAAAGTTGTCGTTTGTGATCAAGACGGAAATCTCTCTAGAACTACAACAAATGTCGTGTACAAAGAAGTGCTACAAGGTCTATGATCAAACTATAAGACGTATTCGCTTTTTTTCCCAAATTTTGAAGTATAATATAGTATTAATCAAAATGCCTTTACTTACATATTCTATGGAATTTTAGGTGTCCACGGCATGGGCATTGGGTATTAAATCGAGTAGCGCTCGCACCAATCATTTGTTATTCAAGACAATCAATTTTGGACACGACAACGCGTGGATGTTTATTACTAAGATCATTGTTATATGTCGCAATCTTGTGTGTATTTATTGGATTATGATGCAAATTTGTGCGTATTTATTGGATTATGTCGCAACTTTTGCGTATTTATGATTATCGGTCGCAATTTGTGAGCTGTTATTACTGTATGTCATCCTGATGTGCGGTTGACGTGTTGGTTTAGTGACTTACTCTAGCGTAACAAAAATATGCGATTTGGTCCAAATGTTAATGTTTTATACTAAATCTATCAACTCACTAACCTCGTGTTTACACGTTTAGCATGTATTTTCATGTTTAAGGCAATGACTTATTTTTAGAGGCGTTTGGAAGGGGGTATGATCATAGACTACTCTGATATAATTGGACCACTTAATTTATTTCGTGAGCCTTATTTCCGCATTATTTTGAAGGATGTAAAACTTAATACTTTAGTTTATGAAATTCTTTCAAAACGGATAAGGTCGTTCCGTAAAGGCTTCCTATCTTAATTACTGGAGCATCAACATATGTTATGGTAAAGTCCATGACATATTTAAGGTTTATATCATACAAGTGTGTTAATCTATATCTATACTACTTATAATGGAGGAATGACTCTCTCTAAAAAATTCAGATGTACACAAAATGATGCATGGTTTACATCACTTTAAAGCAAACAATTTTCATAATTACAACCACCAAAGCATTGTGTACAACAAAAACTAGCATGAATCGAAATTCAGACCACTTTCCTTAGAATTCTACATTAATAGCATTAAAAACACCCTTACACCCAATATTACAATTATTTAAACACAATGTACAATCCTCATTCTACATTAGTAGCATTAAAAACACCCCTACACCCAATATTACAATCATTTAAACACAATGTACAACCCTCATTCTATATTAATAGCATTAAAAACACCTTACACCCAATATTACAATCATTTAAACACAATGTACAACCCTCATTCTACATTAATAGCATTAAAACAAAATTTGATTGGCTCCAAACGGTCAACCTAAATTGACCAGGTGATGGTCAACAGGGTCAAACAGTCTAGAGTCAATGCTCCGCGGAATATAGTGTTTCCCCGGGTCGTTATGTCCCAGCGAGGTGTGGATTGTATTCAAACGGTTTCGTGATCGGGTGAGTTTGGATGGAAAGGGGTTTGTGATTGATTACACTACCGATTTGTACAATGAGGTATCTTAAATAAGCTATATGAATAAGTCGGGAAAGTAGGAAAAACCAGAAACGATTTAAACCTAAAAACGCGTACGTTACGTTTAAATAAAACGTAAACGTACGAAATTAAAAGTGAAAACGGAAATCTGAAAACACCCAGGGGGTGAAAATAACTTTTTTACAAACTAAAATGTAAAAGAAAATTTAAAATGAAAATGAAATTATTAAAATGATTATTTTAATATTTAAATTCTATTTAATTAATTAAAACTATTTTAAACCTAATTTAATAATAAACTAAAAAAGATAAAAGTTACAAAATAAACTAAAAACTTACAAAAATATTTTCTAAACTTAAAAATGAACTTGAAGAAAGTATAAAAAATAAAAGTAAATATTTTTGTCTTTTTGTGAATTTTCTATTAATTAATGACTAATTAAACATTATTTAACTAATTAAACTATTTTAAATTAAGAAAAATACTAAATGAACAGTAAAAATTCTAATAAAATTTCTAAAATTATTTTATAACATATAAAAACTATAAAAAATATAAAAACTAGGTTTTGATTAATAAAAACTAATTATGCTATTTAAAACTAATTATTAATTAATTATAAATAAAACTAAGATTAAATCTAATAAATACTTAATGACAAAATAAAAATCTGAAAAAGATTATTATAAATACTTTAATATATGAGTAATTTAAGAAAAATACAAAATAGCTAAGTACTTAATTAAAATTTAAAAATGAAAATTAAAATTAAATTACATTAAATAGAAACTATCACTTAATATTAAATTGATTTTTCTTGATTTTTATTTTAGAAACTTATTTTACAACTAAAAACAACAAACTTTTACAAAAACAACTTTTATGAAAATCAAAAATAAGCACTTGAGGTGCTTATTTGGTCAACAGTTGACTTCTGTTGAGCAAATGGTAAAATGAGCTGAGATGGCTTAAAGTGGGACCCACAAAGGGTAATTCTGACTCAAATGAGTTTTGTGAACAAGTTTGAGCAAGAAAAAGCAAGTATGATCCACTGAATAGGCAAATAAGCTAATAATAAGCACTTGCTTATTGTTTAGAAACTGAAAAAGGGGACAAAAATTTGGGCTTAATTTAAGTGGGGCCCAGGGGTTTTAAGGTCAAACCATGGGTCAAACCTAAGAGCTTACTAGGTGGGGGGTTGGACTGAGCCAAGTTTGGAGTAGTGGGCCCACTGGGGTGATCAGAAACCACCACTCTTAGCTGCTGCAGCAGGGTGTATGGCTGCCCTGTAGCTCACTTTGGAGGGCTGTGGGGCCCACCCCAAAAATCTTAAAATTGAAAGGAGGGGGGAAATCAATATTTGGGGTGGTAGACTTCAATTAGGAACAAGAATCAACTCCTAAAGCAACACACAAAATTCACATTAAATCCTTGAAGTTTTGCAAAAATCTGAAAAGCAAACTTTGACTTTTTGATAAAACTTGGTATTGTTGACTAATATGAACTTGTGATGATTATAATGGACCAAATAAGTTGTATCATGTTACTTTAAAACCAAATTAAGGTTAATGCACAAGTTTTAGACCAAATGGGTGAGTTTTGGGCACCACAGATCCAACAGTGGACTGTTATGATCAATGGGGTGGGATTTTGACTTTTTCTCAAAGTGACACTTGTTTTTATGGTCTAAATGATCTATTATGGACTAAATAAACATGCATAAACCAAAAACTACAACAAATGAACAATGCACAATGGTGAAAACCACTGTGCCAAACACCCCTTTAAAAACTGATTTTCAAATGAAACATGAACAAACTCAGTCCTAAGATTAATACATGAGCTACATTGTATCTAATAAGCATAAATGAAGATAAATAAGTACAGCTTAGTGATTAATAAGAACAAAGGAACAAGTTTACATAATATGCAAAAGAAAGTGGGAAAAATTGTCTTACAAATTGGATTCACTGAGGACAAACAAACCAATGACCATGTACCATTCCTAAAGACTCCCTTGAGTCACTAATCCCCTGAAAATCAGAAGGCCACCATGCACCTTGCTTCTTTCTTCCCCAAACTGATTTTTGATTTTCTTTTTTATTTTTCTTGAATTTTTTTCTTTTCTTTTCTTTCTGAGAATTCTTTGCTTTTCTTTTGATTTAATTAACTTAAATAAACTTAAAGTGAGTTTATTAGATCAACTAAACAGCACTTGAATGAAGTAACAACAAACTCAGATTTTTAATGAAAATACGATTTTGCATAAACTTAAATGATACTTTAATTGAACTTGAATTTTGGAATTACAAGGATAAACTAAATTATAAAACAGAAAGTTACAAAAGAAAAGAGTGATTACATGATTAAAATTACACTACTACACTAAACTAACTAGTACTATTCTAATCCCCCCTTCCCTGCTTCTTTCTTGTTCCTTTTATAGCAATTTGAGTTCCTGTAGGTCCCAGGATTGAATCCCACTTCCATTTCAGCCCTAGGATGGCTCCAATCAATCTCCACCCTCAAATTCAATTTTGGCGGGAAATGGGAATTTGGGCAGAGTAGTGGAGTTGGTGTGGTATTTAATGAGGAGGGGGGTTTGGTGTGGCAGATGAGAGGTTGGTGAGTGGTATTAATGGGGTAGCATTGTAACACCCCCAATTCATGGATGCAGCGGAATTTGAACTGGGTGTTACTTGACGGCACAATAGTCACAATGATAGAAAACGAACTCTAATTGAGTCGTTTTAAAAAGGTTTATCATTCAAATTATATAAATATCAGAGATTACAAAATGAGGTCCCAATTGGTTTCATGTTTACAAATCACATTAAGTGAGTTTTTGAATGATAAGTAAATTTATAGCCCTCTTGAGTATCCGTGTCCTTCCGTGCCATCCTTGATCGTCATGAACCTGAAATACATGCTTGAGAGGTCAACACAAAGGTTGAGTGATATTCATAGAGTTTGTTAAATCGTTTGAACACAATATGTTGGTAGTGTGAGTTATAGGCTCACACCAATGTTTGGAAAACAAAACAGGTAGGCTACGTTATTATACGCCCGGAACAGTTATTATACACTAAGCTTATGACACCATAACGTTAACGTGTACCAATATCGATCGGCAGATTTATCCCGGTAGGTACTTTGCTAACATACCTAAATCTCAAATATTAATGCATTTGTTTGAACTTAGTCAATACAAATGGGATTCGTCAATCCCAATAGGCATATTCACAATATTTGCGCTCACTATTGCTAGTGATTAAATGGTTCATAATAAGGGATCTCGGTTTAGCAAGGTTGGTACTTAGTGATAATAAAACAATCAGGCAAGCATACAATTTAAAAACATTGTGCTCGGTTAAAATAACATGTATTCCCCCCAAGGGTTTGTAAAACAATTAAGTAATGGAAAATGGGGCTATGAACTCACCTTAAGTTGGATGATGTATAATGAGAATGATGGATATGCCGTAAAAACTTCTACGAGCAACCTAGAATAATTGTTGTAACTTAGGTTTGGAATAATATCTAAGGAAAGATAAACACGCCAATATATGTCTTGCACTTAGTCCATGATGTGGTATGATGTATAGTGTAAGTCTTTGAAAGAAATGATTCATGAAACATGTATGTTTATATATCGTTTACTACCGTTCGGGCCGACATAATTCAGAAGTCATGTTAGTAAGCGTTCGAGGAGCCAGGACACTTTAATTCGTAAATCCACAACTCATCTCGACGGCTTACATAATGAACTCCTCACATGAGGCTCCCTACTATTGTAGTAGTTGATAAAATATATAGATATCAGTTTTGATCCGAAAAGTTACATGTCCGATATTTGAATAAACTTAGGAAAGTTTATTAGTACATGAAGATTGTTATTAGGGGTAGTTTCATAAGTCTTGTATGACCATTTTCTCTTGGTAATATCTCATGGTTCCCTTTTAAGTGAAGTAGATCCAAATTGCTTGTTCAAGTTATCGCCTAATTCATTGTTTCATGTTTACGCCTATGTAAGTTGGTATGGTCATTTCGTCATGGCCTAGGCATGACCTTTGGTCCTTGTTCCAAGGTCATGAGATACAACCTTGGCTCTAGCCATGGTGGTGGTCTTGATTATAGGTCATAAGACCTCTTGTTCCTTTTAAAGTATAACCATAATATAGTGACTTATATATATGTAAATAGCTGTTAAGAAACTGAGAAATATCTCACTCAGAAAGCGTTTTCAAGGCTCGAGCTTCTTTACTCCTGAACGAAAACGTGATTCCGGACAACTTTCGTGTTTTAACTTTTTCATGAAACGGAACAGAAAGGCCTCTTTTTTCATGTTTTAAGTTTCTGTAACAGAAACTATTTGGCAGCTTTGCCGCAAAGTTTTGGTAACTTCAAATGGGCGTAACTTTTGACTCGTATACTCGTTTTAGGTGGTTCAAATTGCTATGGTTTCCTTGTTAGGTCCTCTACTGTAATATGTAATGATCCAAGATCATAATTTTACCATTTTGATCAGGTTATACCAACAAAGTCACTAGTTTACTTGTTTTATAAACTTGTCTTATTAATCATGTACAATAACTTGTTTTGCTCATTTTTATACATCATGGACTTGCATACAAGACATAATATAGCAAGAATAATAGGTAAATAACATGAACATGATTATTTAACAAGAAGCATGCTAGGGTTTGGCTTACAACTTTTGGCTTTCAAAGATGAAAGGAAGTTAACATGTAAGGATAGGACTTTGATAGACTTGCTTCAACCCACTTCACTTCATGCAATCTTTCTACCCTTGTAATCTTGAAAGAGAGATGATGAAAGTTGAGGTGACTTGAGTGGATTCAAACTCAAGAGAAATCACCAAAGTTCTAAAGATTGGAAGTAGTTTTGATGAATCAAAACCAAACTAGGGTTTATGTGTTGATATTGCTCTTGATTCTTGCAACTTGGAAATCAAAGGATGAATTGCTATAATAATTGAGTGTTTCCAGATTTTTGATGAGAAACTAAGTGAGGAATGAGTTGCCTTTTATACTAAAATGAGGAGGTTAGTTTGCAAGACTTTTTCAAAGCTTACATAGCAAGTTTTACACATGTAACCATCCTAAGTGATCAAGGCTTCATCACAAGCCAACAAGGCTTGTGACTTGCTCAAAAATTTCGTGCATAGCTTATCTTGGATGACTAGGTATGATTTTTGATGTTATCTTGCTTTTACGGAGTGTGTTTTGGTTCCGTTAATCGCTAATTGTAAGCTGTTAAGCCACGAAACGTAAAACCGGGTATCGTAAAAATACGAAACTTATAGGAATGATTAAAGTTGTCATTATACTCCATAATAAAATATAAAATGAGTGGTAGGTTCCATTTGGGTGTAAAACCCTGCTAAAAACTGGAAATACGGGTCTAAAACGCGTAATACGTAAAATGTACGAATATTGCGTAAAATTGAGAAAAGTAAAATGTTACTTTTCTAATAAGATAAAAATGATTTAAAATGACTTATAATGTTTAGACTGGGCTCAGTCTAGTGTCGGTTGGTATTAAATGTCTTTTAGACATCAAACCGTAAGCCTAAAAATCACGAAATGACTTATAAAATCAAGGAATGATTTTTGGTCAATGGAGGAGGGAAAAATATGTTGACTTTTTCTAATAAGTTGAAAACTCAAATCGTCTTAGAAATGCGGTGCAGGTATATGCTAAGGTTACGGCTGAGTAAAAACGCTTAAAACTGAAAATTCCAGTTTTTCACGGCCGAGGTTTATTTTGGTCATGTTTTTCTCAGTCATGATTTATTCTCAAATAAATCATGAGTGTGTCAAACATTTTACTGATACGGGGAAAATTAACGTGACCGAATTTCGTTGTGCGTAGAATTTCTGAATGACGTTTTACCCTAAAACGTGTAATTCCGTGTAATTCCTTAATAACTTTCACGAAAATGAGCTTATGAATGTCAAACTTTTAATTTGCCATGGAAATGATTTATCACTTTAGCCCAAGAAATAAAAATCAAATTTCGGGAAAATTTTCGGGAAAAATGAATAGTAAAAGTGAATAGTGAAATTTTCCGGGAATAGTAATTATCCTGAAAAATGCGAATTGTTACAAGCATGGAGGGGGGGGGGGGGGGAAAGTTTCCTGGTAATTAGGGAAGGTGTTGGGAGGTTAGGGATGATGGTTGTTTGACCTGGTCAAATGACCAGGTTATTAAAGATGGTTGGGAGTGGGCCGGGGTAAATGTTTGGGCTTGGGGGTGTGGTTTGTGGATCAGGCCAAAAAAGGGCTGGATTGGAGTGATAAGGGTGGTAATGGATTTGGTTTATTTGGTAATAAATAAGATAGGGTCCGTTTGGTGTTGTAACTAAAAACCACAAGGACCAATTATGTAACATTCTGAAATTTAAAGGACCTGAATTGTAAATTTTCCAAAGTACTCACAAGGGCCTTAATTGACAAGTTTGAAAATTATAAAGACCAAAATTACAATTTTCCAAAATTTAAACCCCGAGGACCAAAATTGACATTTTCCAAAGTTTAAGGGTTAAACTTGCCATTTTGTGAAAATCTTTTATCCAAGGACCAATATTGAATATTTTGAATTTCCAAGGACTAAAAATGATTTTTCATTCCAAAATATCCCACCAGGGACTAAATCTGCCAAAATTTGTAACTCCAGGGACTAAACTGTAAATTTTCCAAAACTTTTGAGATTTTTCACCAAAGGACTAAATATGACAACTTATGATTTCAAAAGGACATTTGGTGATAATTTTCCATATTTTGAATATCCAGGGACTAGTTTTGTAATTTTATGAAAGTTGAGGGACTGAAACTGCCAATTTTGCAAACTTTATACGTTTTTCATCTGTTTTTGCTCATTTTGCATCTAAAACATATAAAACACAATTTTGAAATATGTTTTTTGTATTTTGATGCATTACTGAGTGTTTTTGTATGTTTTGCAGTTCAGATTTGACCAAAAATGATGAGTGTTTGAGCACTCATCAATCCCCCACACTAAACTATTGCTAGTCCCTAGCAATACTGTTTTGAAAACTTTATGGATTTTAAACTCTTTACCAAAAGCCATCACTTCTGGAGTAGCCAAGTGTAAGAACTGTGGCACACCTGATAACCGTGTGATTTTGAGCAAACCACCAGCTGTCAACGGATTTGATTAGTCTTTACCAAAAGCCGTTTGCTTCTGGACTAGCCAGCTCTTGATGGAATAGTCAACATCTTGGTGAGCTGATTACCAATTATGGATTTTCCACGGCCTTTACCACAAGCCATAATCTTGCGGGCTAGCCAACTCATTTGTTTTCGGGGAGTTGAGGAACCATACAATTTTGGGCAAATTGCAAGCCGTAAACGGATTTGAGATGTCTTTACCAAGAGCCGTTTGCTCCTGGACTAGCCAATCCCTTTTGTCGGTTAGACAAGGCGGACTGATTACCACAAAAATTTTGAAGCACCAGTGAATTTTTTTTTTTAATTTTTGAAATTTTTGCAAAAACGGGGGTATTATATAGTAAAATGTGATAAAATTCGCTAGAATAGCGAATACCCCCCCCCCCCCCCCCACACTTAGCATGAATATTGTCCTCAATATTCAAAATCCCGGCTATTATGCCGACATTTTGAATGTAAAAGGGCAACATTACAAGCTAAGCGTGGAAAACACCAATTTGTTTTTCACTTCATAAGTAACCACAGCATGGGGGACTCCCCCACACTTAGGGTGAAAACCCTATAAGCATGCTACTGTTTTTGTTTACCGAGTCGCTAGCTTGACTCGACCCCGTATTCATTTGTCCTTGGGGAAACATGATGTGGAAGAAACAATCTCAATCGGACTTTCATTCAAGATGTTTGGATAAACATTTGAAGCACGTGAAAGTTCCACACCGATGAGATAAGTATCCGGCTCAAGATAATGATACATGAAAATTCCGGGATCAAAGATAGTGTCCTCATTCCCGAAGGAGTGAAGAAGAGAGGAAGGAACCTCGAGAACAGGCTCATTAGCCTGAGTTTGGATTTCAAGGGCTAAGCTCAAAAACATCCCGGGAGGGTGGGTGGGAATTTGCAAATCCTCATGATTGAGGATATCTCCCCCCGGGCTATCATACTCCGGAGGAGTCATGATAAGGTGATCAATGATGGGCTCAGAAGGTATTTCATCAACGTCACTGATGTCTCCATAAGATAAAGAATTTTCATCAGTGGGTGAATCACTAAGCCCGATTTTGAGATATGAATTGAGTGATGGATCATCATTCAATAAACTTTCAAGGAACAGAATATCCCCCTCAGAATCAAGATAGTTATCATCAACTTCATACGAAGTTGAACTATCTAGAGCAAGGAATGCTTCGACTTCCTCCATATCATCTTTGAAATCAAAGAGATAATCATCACCTCCCGATGGAAGTGGATTGGAGTGAGTAAGTTCATCGGCGAACTCCTCGAGAAGAAAGTCAACATTAGAGTGGGGAAGGGATGCATCAACATACTCAATGTCTCCATAAGATAAATAATCATCACTGGAATCGGAGACAATCTCAATTTGATCATTTGGATTATTAGGGTGAGAATGAATATCACACACTTGATCAAAAGTCCCCTGTGACTCTCTCGGGATTGGGACAAGGATCTCAACACTAGAGTTTATTAATTCGTCCAATTCCTTATTAGGAACAGTGCTAAGATGCTCATCCCTCATGTTTAGAGAGTGAGTGTGAACTTCGGGTGTGATAACAATAGACTGAGGGAGATGAGAAGAGCTAGCATTTATGTAATTTTCAAGTTCCATTTGTTCAACGGCTAGTAATTTCTCCGTCTCATTATTTTCTCCCTGATTTTCAATGGAAGGAATCACAATTGATGAATCCGAAGAACCCTTATAAAATTGAAGGATATCAAGGGTGTCCTCATTATCACTATCATTATCACAGTCTAGAAGAGTAGCTTGATGAAATTTGGCACGTGTTATAGCTGCTTGTTCTAAGACAAGTAATTCTTCCCTACTCAATTCGTTTTTAGCCTCTCGTTCTTCAGCAAGTAATTCTGCCATAGATTTCTCACGAGAGTCTTGAAACGGTGTAGTGACCAACTCCTCCTTAAGTTCTTTTAAAATATCAAGAGCCTTTAGTAAAAGGTCATGCTCAGTATCATGAGGAGTTGTGTGAATCATTTGGTATTGTGGAGGTGGGTCTGAAAACGAAGAGTCATAATTGTTACAAGGAAATGGATTCCTTGTTTGACAATCCGAACTAGAGTGTGGACCTCCACAGTAATCACAACAGTGAAACTGATATGGTTGTGGGTGGTAAGTGCTAGAGTTATAATTGTTACCAGGAAACTGCTCATAGACAAGCGTGTTTCCCGATTGACAATCGGAACTGTAATGTGAACCACCACAGTACTCACAACAGTAAAACTGCTGAGACTGATGGTGTGGTAACTGATGGAATGAATCAGTCGTGTCATGGTAGGAATATGGATTCTGGTTATAGACAGACCCGTTTCCCGACTCTACCATGCCACAGCTGGGGCAATTGCCACCATTATAAGGATTACCACACCAAAACCAGAAAGTGTGGATGAGACATAGAAAGAATCAAAAGGTTTGGGAGGGGTAGGGATGAAGAATCAAAGGCGTGAGAGGGTAAAGGTGAATGTTTTTGGGTTTTTGGATAAACATTTTATACAAATCAGAAAGAAAATATTTTTGTGTTTTTTGTGTTCGTTGAAAACTGAGTTTAAAAAGTTTTCGGGAACGGTTTTGTTTTGATAATGGGAAAATATGAACAAAGGATGGACAAATGTACAATGGAACGAATTCCAAAGTCACTAATCAGAAAAAACCGTTTAGATACGCACACAACCTCCCCGGCAGCGGCGCCAAAATTTGATTGCCTCCAAACGGTCAACCTAAATTGACCAGGTGATGGTCAACAGGGTCAAACAGCCTAGAGTCAATGCTCCGCGGAATATAGTGTTTCCCCGGGTCATTATGTCCCAGCGAGGTGTGGATTGTATTCAAACGGTTTCGTGATCGGGTGAGTTTGGATGGAAAGGGGTTTGTGATTGATTACACTACTGATTTGTACAATGAGGTAGCTTAAATAAGCTATATGAATAAGACGGGAAAGTAGGAAAAACCAGAAACGATTTAAACCTAAAAACGCGTACGTTACGTTTAAATAAAACGTAAACGTACGAAATTAAAAGTGAAAACGGAAATCTGAAAACACCCAGGGGGTGAAAATAATTTTTTTACAAACTAAAATGTAAAAGAAAATTTAAAATGAAAATGAAATTATTAAAATGATTATTTTAATATTTAAATTCTATTTAATTAATTAAAACTATTTTAAACCTAATTTAATAATAAACTAAAAAAGATAAAAGTTACAAAATAAACTAAAAACTTACAAAAATATTTTCTAAATTTAAAAATGAACTTGAAGAAAGTATAAAAAATAAAAATAAATATTTTTGTCTTTTTGTGAATTTTCTATTAATTAATGACTAATTAAACATTATTTAACTAATTAAACTATTTTAAATTAAGAAAAATACTAAATGAACAGTAAAAATTCTAATAAAATTTCTAAAATTATTTTATAACATATAAAAACTATAAAAAATATAAAAACTAGGTTTTGATTAATAAAAACTAATTATGCTATTTAAAACTAATTATTAATTAATTATAAATAAAACTAAGATTAAATCTAATAAATACTTAATGACAAAATAAAAATCTGAAAAAAATTATTATAAATACTTTAATATATGAGTAATTTAAGAAAAATACAAAATAGCTAAGTACTTAATTAAAATTTAAAAATGAAAATTAAAATTAAATTACATTAAATAGAAACTATCACTTAATATTAAATTGATTTTTCTTGATTTTTATTTTAGAAACTTATTTTACAACTAAAAACAACAAACTTTTACAAAAACAACTTTTATGAAAATCAAAAATAAGCACTTGAGGTGCTTATTTGGTCAACAGTTGACTTCTGTTGAGCAAATGGTAAAATGAGCTGAGATGGCTTAAAGTGGGACCCACAAAGGGTAATTCTGACTCAAATGAGTTTTGTGAACAAGTTTGAGCAAGAAAAAGCAAGTATGATCCACTGAATAGGCAAATAAGCTAATAATAAGCACTTGCTTATTGTTTAGAAACTGAAAAGGGGGACAAACCTTTAGGCTTAATTTAAGTGGGGCCCAGGGGTTTTAAGGTCAAACCATGGGTCAAACCTAAGAGCTTACTAGGGGGGGTTGGACTGAGCCAAGTTTGGAGTAGTGGGCCCACTGGGGTGATCAGAAACCACCACCAAAGTGGTGGTGGTGGAACTGACCTGCTGCAGCAGGGTGTATGGCTGCCCTGCAGCTCACTTTGGAGGGCTGTGAGGCCCACCCCAAAAATCTTAAAATTGAAAGGAGGGGGAAATCAATAGTTGGGGTGGTAGACTTCAATTAGGAACAAGAATCAACTCCTAAAGCAACACACAAAATTCACATTAAATCCTTGAAGTTTTGCAAAAATCTGAAAAGCAAACTTTGACTTTTTGATAAAACTTGGTATTGTTGACTAATATGAACTTGTGATGATTATAATGGACCATATAAGTTGTAACATTTTACTTTAAAACCAAATTAAGGTTAATGCACAAGTTTTAGACCAAATGGGTGAGTTTTGGGCACCACAGATCCAACAGTGGACTGTTATGATCAATGGGGTGGGATTTTGACTTTTTCTCAAAGTGACACTTGTTTTTATGGTCTAACTGATCTATTATGGACTAAATAAACATGCATAAACCAAAAACTACAACAAATGAACAATGCACAGTGGTGAAAACCACTATGCCAAACACCCCTTTAAAAACTGATTTTCAAGTGAAACATGAACAAACTCAGTCCTAAGATTAATACATGAGCTACATTGTATCTAATAAGCATAAATGAAGATAAATAAGTACAGCTTAGTGATTAATAAGAACAAAGGAACAAGTTTACATAATATGCAAAAGAAAGTGGGAAAAATTATCTTACAAATTAGATTCACTGAGAACAAACAAACCAATGACCATGTACCATTCCTAAAGACTCCCTTGAGTCACTAATCCCCTGAAAATCAAAAGGCCACCATGCACCTTGCTTCTTTCTTCCCCAAACTGATTTTTGACTTTCTTTTTTATTTTTCTTGAATTTTTTTCTTTTCTTTTCTTTCTGAGAATTCTTTGCTTTTCTTTTGATTTAATTAACTTAAATAAACTTAAAGTGAGTTTATTAGATCAACTAAACAGCACTTGAATGAAGTAACAACAAACTCAGATTTTTAATGAAAATACGATTTTGCATAAACTTAAATGATACTTTAATTGAACTTGAATTTTGGAATTACAAGGATAAACTAAATTATAAAATAGAAAGTTACAAAAGAAAAGAGTGATTACATGATTAAAATTACACTACTACACTAAACTAACTAATAGTATTCTAATCCCCCCTTCCCTGCTTCTTTCTTGTTCCTTTTATAGCAATTTGAGTTCATGTGGGTCCCAGGATTGAATCCCACTTCCATTTCAGCCCTAGGATGGCTCCAATCAATCTCCACACTGAAATTCAATTTTGGCGGGAAATGGGAATTTGGGCAGAGTAGTGGAGTTGGTGTGGTATTTAATGAGGAGGGGGTTTGGTGTGGCAGATGAGAGGTTGGTGAGTGGTATTAATGGGGTAGCATGGAGGGGGGGGGGGGGAAAGTTTCCTGGTAATTAGGGAAGGTGTTGGGAGGTTAGGGATGATGGTTGTTTGACCTGGTCAAATGACCAGGTTATTAAAGATGGTTGGGAGTGGGCCGGGGTAAATGTTTGGGCTTGGGGGTGTGGTTTGTGGATCAGGCCAAAAAAGGGCTGGATTGGAGTGATAAGGGTGGTAATGAATTTGGTTTATTGGGTAATAAATAAGATAGGGTCCGTTTGGTGTTGTAACTAAAAACCACAAGGACCAATTATGTAACATTCTGAAATTTAAAGGACCTGAATTGTAAATTTTCCAAAGTACTCACAAGGGCCTTAATTGACAAGTTTGAAAATTATAAAGACCAAAATTACAATTTTCCAAAATTTAAACCCCGAGGACCAAAATTGACATTTTCCAAAGTTTAAGGGTTAAACTTGCCATTTTGTGAAAATCTTTTATCCAAGGACCAATATTGAATATTTTGAATTTCCAAGGACTAAAAATGATTTTTCATCCCAAAATATCCCACCAGGCCAAAATCTGTAACTCCAGGGACTAAACTGTAAATTTTCCAAAACTTTTGAGATTTTTCACCAAAGGACTAAATATGACAACTTATGATTTCAAAAGGACCTTTGGTGATAATTTTCCATATATTGAATATCCAGGGACTAGTTTTGTAATTTTATGAAAGTTGTGGGACTGAAACTGCCAATTTTGCAAACTTTATACGTTTTTCATCTGTTTTTGCTCATTTTGCATCTAAAACATATAAAACACAATTTTGAAATATTTTTTTGTATTTTGATGCATTACTGAGTGTTTTTGTATCTTTTGCAGTTCAGATTTGACCAAAAATGATGAGTGTTTGAGCACTCATCAGTCGTTCCGTAAAGGCTTCATATCTTAATTACTGGAGCATCAACATATGTTATGGTAAAGTCCATGACATATTTAAGGTTTATATCATACAAGTGTGTTAATCTATATCTATACTACTTATAATGGAGGAATGACTCTCTCTAAAAAATTCAGATGTACACAAAATGATGCATAGTTTACATTACTTTAAAGCAAACAATTTTCATAATTACAACCACCAAAGCATTGTGTACAACAAAAACTAGCATGAATCGAAATTCAGACCACTTTCCTTAGAATTCTACATTAATAGCATTAAAAACACCCTTACACCCAATATTACAATTATTTTAACACTATGTACAACCCTCATTCTACATTAGTAGCATTAAAAACACCCCTACACCCAATATTACAATCATTTAAACACAATGTACAACCCTCATTCTACATTAATAGCATTAAAAACACCTTACACCCAATATTACAATCATTTAAACACAATGTACAACCCTCATTCTACATTAATAGCATTAAAAACACCCTACACCCAATATTACAATCATTTAAACACAATGTACAACCCTCCATCTTAACCTAGACATGAACCTGTGACCAAGACTCGACTCAATAAAACTCGACTCGATACACAAAGCTGTGACCAAGCAAATTTAGGTGTCGGAATGACATCCCGTGACATTTTTATTAATTCTACTAAAAATTTTTATTTCAAACGCGCGGGTACCCTGCTAGTATATGTTTAATAGTTGTCTCCTCTGTCTTGTTCACACAACAAATAAAGGTGTTGAGAAATATTCTTAAACATATACAATTCACTCACTTTTTACAACACCAGCCACCGCGATTCCTCATGTTTGCATGTATCTAGGTGTATATATAGGTGATGTGGTTTGAGCATTGGGTGGGTTTCTTCATCAATTTGTAGATGAAATTATTTAGTTGTTTAATATTCTAAGAAATACCATCGTTAGGTGAATAGTGTTGTTCATCATCAGCATACATAGAGAAAAACTCATATTTCTTCATAAGCAAATGATATGTGATTCAAAACCATAAATGAAACTGCAATATTAATATATGATATGGATGGTGGAAAGAATATGATTACAAAACCCTTACACGTCCCGTTATATTATTAGCCAAATCTCAACCTATATATAGGACAAGTGTGATTGCTATTTTTAGAGGCAAAAATTCTCTCAAAATTCTAAAAGAGTGACACGTGGAAACATCACTACTAATAGAAAGAATGCAAAAAATTCAAAATCAATTCGGTTAAACAAAAATCCCTAGAAATAAGGAAAGTCAATTAATTTTTATTCAAGATCTGGACAACTTTCAAAAAACTAAATCTCTTTTTATTATACCTTTACCTCACATCATCGCAAACAAAATTTGAAGATACAAATCGAATGATTAATTTGGGTGGAAAAAGTTATGAAATTCATAACCTACAACATGCTATTCGGTCAAATAATTTTACCATTATCAAAATGATACAGGTATGTTTACTTTATATATGTTATAATTCAAACCCTAATTTGACCTGTGTTTAATGTGATTCGATAATCATGTTATAATTATATGTTCTGATGTTAAAAAGTCATATAATTTTCAATTTGATTTTAGGTGTACAATGGAAAAAATTATGACAGATTATGATTTTCAATCTTATATAGTTATTATGTTT
Source organism: Artemisia argyi (assembly GCA_030686995.1). NCBI lineage: Eukaryota > Viridiplantae > Streptophyta > Magnoliopsida > Asterales > Asteraceae > Artemisia > Artemisia argyi. The sequence goes on along the minus strand of CM060693.1, from coordinate 180,954,379 downwards.
TGATAGGGTGGGTAAATTGTTTTTAGAGTGTTATAGGCTTGTTTATAGAAGATGATGTTCAAAACACTGTTACTGTAGTGAAACCAGTCATACGCCAAAACTTTTTATTTTTGGTTTTTATTGCATTGAAGGTGAATTAGAAAGTGGGATTGTGCCTGATAGTATGAAAAGTGTATGTGAATATGCAAGAAAGGTAGGTATGATATGATACAGGCATATTTATGTATACCAGCGAACATATTACGGATCCTAATGTTTAACTTTGATACGTGTTAGGTGAAGGTTTCGTGCAAATAATGGAAGCATGGGGAGGTTGTTGCAAGATCAATAGTAACAGCATTAAAAATGTTATCAATCTTTGATTTTGATACGTGAGAATCGCACCAGGCTTTACCTCTCAAGGGATCTTGAGAAGCTTACATCCCCCACCAGGCAGTGTACCTGATCGTTGTAGTATAGTATAGTGACAAGTACCGGGGGATTGATCGTTCAGCTAGGAATAGTGTCGCTAGGATTAGAAAACCTAAATACTAGTTCTAAAGGTGAGGGATGATTATTTTTGTATTTTTATATTTTTTAGAAAGCAAGTAAAAATCTCGGATTTGAAGGATTTGGGCGGAATTAGTTGCTAATCAACTAACCCAATACTAAAGATGCAATCAAAATAAAATACTAGAAATGAAAATAAACTAAATTATACTAAGGTTGTGAGCAATAAGTGGAGAAAATGTGTTTACTTAGATTTCACTACTCCCTAGACATCTTTTACACGTTAATTACTTGTTATAGTTGCATGGATGACGGATTGTATTCCTTAATATCATTCATGGGGTGGCGCACTTAACTCCCTAATTCTATGAGCTCTTATCTCCTCCTATACCATGCCCAGCACAACCATAGGGATTATAAACAGTGGCTCATGCATTAAATACAACCAATAAAGACCTAGTGCACATCGGTTCATGTTTCTTAATACGTTCAAGCATGTTACCATTTGGAGATCTGCCAGTTTTCTTAAGCCTAACATTAAATTCATTCATCCAAAACAACTATAAACAAGTAATCAACACATAATTAACATCTAGGTTTCATTAGATCCAAGCAAACACAAGATAGATCTAGCCTAGCATGATGGAATTAAGACAAGAACAAGATATAGACAACCAACACATAGACATATTGATTGAATTAAAAGAATACTTATCTCAATTACACATGAAAGGTATCAAGGGCTTAGAACCCTTGAAAAACCTGTAAAATTCGCACCAAGTTCATACTAGGGTCTCTCCAAAACTTCTCTCTTTTTTAATGTGAAAATTAGAAAACTATATATAGGAAATAGGGTCTGACGGCGTCAAGACCAATCTTGTGACGCCGTGACCTCGCCGCCAAAACTCTTCTCGGACTGCCTTGATCTACTTTTGACGCCGTCATGTGTTGTGCATTTCCAGGCCGTCATGACTTTTACTCTTGACGCCCTACTTCGTGACGCCGTCAAATTTGTACTGGATCGTCATGGAAATTTGCTCTTGACGCCGTCAGGAATTCCTTCTTGACGCCGTCACCTACTGTTCCCAGCAAGGAAAATTAAGACTTTGGCGTTTTCTTCACTTTTATGCTCCAAAAACGTCCGAATTGCTTCCTTTTCTAGATTTCTCTCCCAAAGTACCTAAAATCACAAAAGGAACGATTTAGGGCAATATTTGATCAAATAAGTTCAATTCCGGGCTTAAATGACCCCCTAAAAGTGGTTCATTTTTCGCCTCATCATATACCCTTACACTTGAGATTTGCTTGTCCTCAAGCAAATGCGCTTTTACTCTACTCGAAAGACAAGTTAGGGGTCATTTAACACTAATATAAAAGTAATTACAACAAATAATCGTTCCACTAAAGACCAATAGACAAGCACGGAGGTCATACACAAGCACCTCATAAATAGTGTTTAGATACTCACATCTCTCGGGTGTAATAAAGTATAAATTACAATATGGAAACGGAAGATATCTCTCACTACCTGTCATAGCAAAATAGATTACCATAGGCTTGGGAAAGGATCAAACCTCCACCACATGGCGTAAGCACCTAGGATAAATTATCAAAGATGTCTTTTTAAAGGGTTGTAACGTTAGGTGTAGGGATATGAAATACACGGTTTTGTTGGATAAAGAAAGTTTTTACTGGTGGCGAGTTAACAATCTTGGTCAATTACATATACAATGTGGCGTTGCTAAGCCAAAGACTAGACTCGACTTACGCTAATAAATGAAAAATAACAAAAACATAAAATAAACATAGAATGAAACGGGATGGTAGTTCGTATGTTTTTCTCTTTTTTTTTTTTTTTTTTTTTTTTTTTTTTGTTTTTTCGATTTTTTTTTTCTTTTTTTTTCTTTTTTTTTTGTGCATACACTCTTACCCTACCATCCAAAATAATACATCATAAGGAATGAATGTTCCCCTTACACTTGAATTTTTACATACTTTACAATAAACTAATCTAATGACTCGAATTAAGATAATCAAAACACTTGGAGTACTTTTAAGATTAACGTACATATGGGGGTAATAAATGATGTTCTTCCCCATTACTCCATAAAATAAGTACTTTACCCATGAGTCCCAATCGTCCCAAAACAATATGTACAAGGATATGACTCGACTTAGCAACCATGTAATCAATTAGATAGTTAACTTAGGGTTTAACAAATAACAATAATGCACTAAAAATGAGTGCATACACGGAAGGCTAAGGCGATTTGGGTGTACATTTAAGTGGGGTGTAACAAATTCTTCCTTTAAGTAAGATGCTTAAAGTTAGAAACGAAAAGATAGGCTCGGAGGGGTGTACTAGGGGTTTCGTGTACTAAAAATGAGTACAACGCTAAGGGTGTGGGAAAAATTAGTTGACTTAACTAGCCAAGTAATATGACTTAAATGGTCAAGTAATTATGATACGGGTTTAACACAAGGGTGATCCTAATGCCTCTTATCATGTAGTAAATCCTACTACACGAATGTAGTCTCACTAGCGGTCTCGGGATGCATCACTAACGCAAGTTCTAGAATCTAAATACTACCGGTACACTCATAAGCACTAATAATAAATGCTTTTCCTATCAAATCTAAAGGCGAACCTCACATATTTGGGTGGAAATTTTTTCTGAATATACGGTTATGTTCTAGTCATACAATCTCCTATCCATGAGACGCTTGCTATGGCTAAAGTTTCACTCCTAAATGTTGTAAAAAATTTTAAATTTGGCGCTAAAATTGCACTAACAAGTATTTCTCATAGTTTTATTACACATCTACCATTAGACAAAACAAACTCAAGCGAAAGTGCATATGTAAGGTATCATCTTTTTACCCTCCCCTTACACTTAAGATGAACATTGTCCCCAATGTTCAAGTAAAGAATGTAAAAGTTAAAAAGTAAAAAGAATGAAATCAAATACTCCCCTGATTCACTCGGTATGGATAATAAGGTGACCAGGTTAAATCTTCCTCCAAGAAAATGAACAATCAAAGCTTCCCTTCCAGAATATAAATCATCTTCTTGTCATACATAACCTGTAAATCCTGAGAAAATAGACAAGACAACCTCGCGTAAAATCGGCGGCATCCTATATAAGTTACTAAATCCTAGAAAACAAGATAAGATATAATGATTGTGGAATGAAGTTTGCAGATTTCCTGGAGATTATAAAACTTAATAATTCACAAAAACCATAAGACTCCGTTAGAAAAACAAAACTGGTAAAATTTCCAGATTTTTACACTTGACGCCGTCAAGAGTTATCTCGTGACGCCGTCAGAAGTGACCTGCAGAAATTCTTATGTTAAGTTTCTGGAAAATTTCTGGATAAACTTGGTTCTACTTCCTGGAAAATCCTGTAAAACTTCATTATGATTCAATACAAGCATTTGACTCTAACAAATACTAATACACATGTCCATTTAATATTGTTGTGGTTCATGCTCAAGTTCGTTCTTATAAACAAATTTGGATCTCCCTTACACTTATCTTTTGCAAAATACCTTTATATGCAATTAAGACGAAGTTAAAAACAAAATAAAGCATTTTCACAATTTACTTTGAAACATGAGCCACAAACAATAAAAATAAAACATGCATACGGAAACACATGAAATCAAACAAACAAACAAACAAACAAATAAAGCTTGGGTTGCCTCCCAATAAGCGCTTGTTTTTGTTCGAGTCACGAGCCTGACTCTACCCTTATTTAATGGAAATAGGGGAGGTTTTCCCTACACTTTGAATTAAGAGCGGGTGGAAGTAGCGATACACACCCTTAGGGTAGAAATATGCCACGTGAGGTGAAGGGGGTGAGTGAATGGCTTCCTTCATCCTAAAACTACCCGGATAATATAGGTTGATGGGTGGGTCGGTTCCTCTTTTGTCTCCTAGAAATAAATCTAAGGATGGGAAGTTGTGTAAAGGTTGAGGTTCCGGTTCATCAACATTAGGAAATTCCGTCGAACTAGGAGTAAGGTTATCACTACAAGTATTCAAACCTATATCCTCTAGTGGTGCTTGGTCCAAGGGTTCTACCTCAATTGGGGTTCCTATAGTCTCATCTACTTCTTCCGGGTAAGTCACGGGCGGTGTATGTGCCTCAAATGATGGTAGGACTTGTGGGGTACTTTGTGGGCTTGGATTATCCACCTCATCCTCCATTGTACCTAGATTACCTATATGTTTGTTTTGTACTATGGCATTACATGAAAACCACTTAGCTATCTCAACACTAATGTATTCATCCCCAAACAAACTTGTTTCATGATCCTAGAAATTTATATTCAATTGACTTGTACTAACGTTTGTTGGGTTGTCTACCCTATAATAATATTGGGCACAATCTTCTATGGCATCCCATGCTTCTTCAGCACTTAATTCCCTAAAGTCCCCATTGGCAAAATCCTCAATGCGCATTTGGTCATATTGGCCAACACGATAGTAAAAGGTTCGGGTTAGGAATGCTAAAGCGAAACTATGATGAGGGAATTTTCAGAGTAAATTTCTAAAACCAGTCCATGCATCATATATGGGTGCATCTCGATATTGTTTGAAATTCGAGATGTCAATAGGGTAGAATGGCCTTTGTGGTTGGTGGTATGGTGGATTCGCGTACTCCATAATGGTGAACGGAAGAGTCAATGGAAATTACGAACAAACACACAAAGAAAAAGATAGACTACAAGAAAACCTAAAAATAAAAATAAAATCTTACTAGAAAGGAATCTAGCAAGTAGACCTAATAAAAAGAGATTCTAACCTAGACAATAACTATTCCCCGGGCTGCGGCGCCAAAAACTTGATACGTGGGAATCGCACCAGGCTTTACCTCTCAAGGGATCTTGAGAAGCTTACAACCCCCACCAGGCAGTGTACCTGATCGTTGTAGTATAGTATACTGACAAGTACCGGGGGATTGATCGTTCAGCTAGGAATAGTGTATCTAGGATTAGAAAACCTAAATACTAGTTCTAAAGGTGAGGGATGATTATTTTTGTATTTTTATATTTTTTAGAAAGCAAGTAAAAATCTCGGATTTGAAGGATTTGGGCAGAATTAGTTGCTAATCAACTAACCCAATACTAAAGATGCAATCAAAATAAAATACTAGAAATGAAAATAGACTAAATTATACTAACGTTGTGAGCAATAAGTGGAGAAAATGTGTTTACTTAGATTTCACTACTCCCTAGACATCTTTTACACCTTAATTACTTGTTATAGTTGCATGGATGACGGATTGTATTCCTTAATATCATTCATGGGGTGGCGCACTTAACTCCCCAATTCTATGAGCTCTTATCTCCTCCTATACCATGCCCAGCACAACCATAGGGATTATAAACAGTGGCTCATGCATTAAATACAACTAATAAAGACCTAGTGCACATCGGTTCATGTTTCTTAAGACGTTCAAGCATGTTACCATTTGGAGATCTGCCAGTTTTCTTAAGCCTAACATTAAATTCATTCATCCAAAACAACTATAAACAAGTAATCAACACATAATTAACATCTAGGTTTCATTAGATCCAAGCAAACACAAGATAGATCTAGCCTAGCATGATGGAATTAAGACAAGAACAAGATATAGATAACCAACACATAGACATATTGATTGAATTAAAAGAATACTTATCTCAATTACACATGAAAGGTATCAAGGGCTTAGAACCCTTGAAAAACCTGTAAAATTTGCACCAAGTTCGTACTAGGGTTTCTCCAAAACTTCTCTATTTTTTAATGTGAAAATTAGAAAACTATATATAGGAAATAGGGTCTGACGGCGTCAAGACCAATCTTGTGACGCCGTCACCTCGCCGCCAAAACTCTTCTCGGACTGCCTTGATCTACTTTTGACGTCGTCATGTGTTGTGCATTTCCAGGCCGTCATGACTTTTACTCTTGACGCCCTACTTCGTGACGCCGTCAAATCTGTACTGGATCGTCATGGAAATTTGCTCTAGACGCCGTCAGGAATTCCTTCTTGACGCCGTCACCTACTGTTCCCAGCAAGGAAAATTAAGACTTTGGCGTTTTCTTCACTTTTATGCTCCAAAAACGTCCGAATTGCTTCCTTTTCCAGATTTCTCTCCTAAAGTACCTAAAATCACAAAAGGAACGATTTAGGGCAATATTTGATCAAATAAGTTCAATTCCGGGCTTAAATGACCCCCTAAAAGTGGTTCATTTTTCGCCTCATCAGATTTTCTATTGAAAACGAGACCAAGAAAAAGGTATGATAAATGTGGTGGTGGCCAGGGATACAATCAAGGTGGTATGATGCAAGAAGGCGACTTCGAGTATCAATAAGATGGTACTATGGCAGCAACCTGATTGGTAGTGGGATGCAGTTGGTTCACGGTTCAGAGGCAAATGGGACACGCCATAATCCAAATGTATCTATGCATGAGAATGGTGGAAAGGTGTGTGTCTTTAACACAATTTCATTTAAAAATTTCAAGTAACAATTGCATCAGCTAGAGTTTCGGGTACATGAAACCAATGCTTTGTACTTAGTCGCATCATGAGCTTCCTTCTTTCCTATATAACCATCTGTACACACCAAGATATGCGTGGTTTTAACTTTTGATTCATGGCATTTAAATATCAAATAAATTCTGAAGTGTGCATTCACATATCTCTTTTTATCAAATATCAATTCAGTTTTGGTTTTGATAATGTGTTTTAGGTGAATATGTTAGGACTCTTGGAGTAGTCAGCATCTCTGTGAGGAGCAGCAACAAGGATGAAGCAATGACCGGTTGATGTGTAGAAAAGAAATAAATTGGTAATGAACTACAAATATTTTATTTAAAGGGTGGTGTTAATTTGTGTTTTTGATTCTTGGTTAATGAGATAATTAAGTTTCATAATCTGCCGTGTTTTTAGATTTTGGTTATATTGAAATTTGAGTATTGATTAATTAATTTGTAAATTGACAGTTTTATTGTGTCGCTGGGATTGAAACTCACTAGAATATTCTCCAGCAACGGTGGGAGCTTGCTTCTCTTCTCAATTTCTTGAAGTAATTTTTCCGGTAGCGGCGACTTCTTACGTGTACAGTAAGTTTCAGGTTAGACCTTAACAGGATTAGATTTGGCTTATAAACCCCAAAAAAAACTTAAAGAAACACTCAACAAGACCTACGCTCTCTTCGGTGTTTGGGATATATGAACTGCTTATATGATTAGGCTACAATTTGTAAAAAAACTTAATATGCTGAGTGAAAAGCCATTTCTCAGGCTTAAGATTTTAGATTTGTAGTTCTTAATTTATTTTTTGTTGAAGCTTGAATCTTTTTGTTAAAATATTTGAATTAAGGGTGATATCTTTGCTGACAGTCCTTGCAAGCCCTTCCTATTGATTTTGTAATTAGTGATTGTTATGTTTGCAGAGCAGTGTGAAAGAATGAGGACTGACCTACTAAAGACTAGCTATGACGAGCGAAACATTGGAGAGGTGATTTAATGATAGTCATCAAGTCTTGGTTATTGTAAAAATTGCTTATCTTATGTTGTTATCGTATTTCAAGATATTGCTTCTTTGAAAAGAGGGGCATGCTTGCTGAAATATGGACATAGAGGGAAGCACAACTTGTGTTCCTTTCGCCTTTCCAATGTAAGTTATATTGCGGCATTTGTAACGATTAGATATGTTTTCATAATGAGTATGATGTCGTATACCAACGGTGCCTATTGTTTAACCATATTATTACTGCTGTAATAATATGATTGAAATCGTATTGTGCTACAGCTGATGGGCAAATTGCTTTATGTTCTTGCAAATTCCTCTTTATTTAATATTTAGCGAGTGATGAAATTAAACAGTGACTTAGGGAAAACTATTTTTATCTTCAATATTGTCAAAAGAAGAAATAAATGTTATTGGTGATGATGAAAAATATACTTGGTAATAAAGATGGTTTTGGTTTGGTGTGTGGCTGCAGCTAGAAGGCAGTGCACAGTAATGATGTGATTGTGAAGTAGTTGTTTAGTCATAGATAGGTGTTTGGTCCATTGAGTTTGAGCAAGTATTTGAGGTTAGAGTCATTTTTCTCACTGTTGTTACTTCAATAGAGTATGATAGTATATAACAATTATGTTTGTATAGGATTAAGACATCAAATAGATCTTTTGTTGTGCTCTTATCAGAGGTAGTAAAGATTACCTTTTTTTTGTCTGATAACTTTATTAGTCAAGTTATAGCAACAATTAAAGTTTTTTTTTTTTTTTTTTTTTTCTTTTTTTTTTTTTTTTTACCTTAACTCATCTTCTGATAGGACTATTTGTGTATTATTTGTAGCCATTGCGTCTAATATCAGATCACACTTCGATTACATTGAGCTTGCTTGCATATATGTTCATTTAGTTTGTCTAAGAGTCATTATTTTCATTGAGGTCGTATGATGACTTTAAGCTTACAATTTATAGTTGAATTTAAATGCAGAATTTACTAAATCACACACACATTTTGACATTAACTCCCAACCTAAAAGACAGCATCGTTAGAGGCTGCTCCTAAGCAAAATCGTTGCATGTCAATATTAGAGTAAAAAGTGAATTGATCTTTTGCCCGGAACTCCTTACAATATACAAGTCCAAAATTGTTTCAAGTTATGTGTATTATAATCATTCATCCAAGATCATGTACGGTTACAAGAATGCGACTAATTCACTTTTTACAATGGGCGTAGACAAACACAAGATCTTGGTGAATTCAACTTTTCAACGATAGATCAGATACGTTTGGTGACCTTAGTTTTTGAACAACTTTTCTGAATTTTTTGTAAGGACGTGGAACGTAACATGTAGTTATTTGCCCTTTATTGTATCGCCTTCTCCAAAATGTCGTGTTACTTTATCTTCATTGGAAAAATGGTTTACTTTCTTTAGAAATTTCACTATTGTTGCGTTTCAATATCGCTAGAAGTATTTATTTCTAAAATTACCCATTTTACTCAAACCTTATGATTTTGTGCTGATTTTTAACATGGGCCATGATGACTTAGTGTGATGACTTGATGATTGGATTACAAGAAAATGACAGGCTAGATGGCTGTAGTGAAGCAAATTTGGAATCTCAAACATAAAGATGACGAGCCACATCAATAAACAATGCGAAGGACACCAGTCGCTCAAAAAAGTGTAATGGATCTTTGCCTTATACTAAACTTTAATTCCAATATTAATCCCTAAATTTTGAAAATTCAAGTAAAAGTTTCATGTGTTTACTAATCCATCACCAAAATATAATAGAACATTAAAGTTTTGGTATAGAAGTCTTAAAAAGATTCTAGCCTTTTATGGGATTGAAACAAAAAATGTTTGACTGCAAAAGCCAAAACTATAGCTCTAGCAGTATATGTTATTCGTATCATGGATTTCAGGTTATGGCATTTTTTGTAAGACCTAATAAAGACATTAAGCATAGAAAGTACTGGAACTGGTAACGTCATTATATTGGAAGTTCATGGAAGATTGGTTATGGGTTCGTTCTTGCTGCAGTCATACTTACGTCTATCATCCTAGAAGTCTTGAAGGGAAAACACCTAGCAAGTTTTTCTTAGATCCCCCATCTCCAATGGATCTGATTCATTAGAGGTTTAAAATTGTTAGCATTTGTGTAAGAATGTTTAGAGAATGCAGTCCATGGTATGGTCTGGTTTGTAAAAGCTAACGTGTATGTAGCGTTGAATTGTATATCACTGTAGTTGTATATCAATTACCACCAGTAAATTGTTTAATATAAAACATTATTTCTTTTACAGAAAATGGTCTATACAAAATTCTATGTTGACAAACGCCCCGCCGAGAAGCGCGGGTCTTAAATTCTCATGGTGTAACAAGTAATGGGAAGACGCAAACTATGCATGTAACACAAAAACCGGCCCACTTTTTACTTTTTAAAGAAAATACCGTGCAATTATCAACGATATGAAATGACACCCCATCGCGTGGTTTGGACATGGCTAATGGTCCAAATTTTTATATGTAGTTATTTTTTATGGTATAAATTACTTGTGTTAATAGGTGAAGTGGTGAGTTTCATGTATTTTTCATTGTCCATTTTTATTTTATTTTTATTATTATTTTTTGAACATCGGCATTTCATTAAAAAGAAAACTAGCAAGAAGCTAGCAATTACATGGTAGATTTTAACCACCATTGTCCATTTTTATTATAGTAAGTTTATATGCTAATAAAGTTATGCTTTTATGATTTCATAATTGTGATCACTTCCTTAGTATATTAGTAATGACTTTTGAAAAGAACTCTCTTAAGTTCAATTAACACCTTAGTTTAGTTAACGCATGAGTTTCTCTTATAGCTAAATTTAGGTCGCGATGTCGAGAGTTAAGAGTAAACATGGACTTAATTGATGTATGTGATAGTTTGACGCAAAATCTTTCCATGTAAAAAAAAAAAAAAAAAAAAAAAAAAAAAAAAAAAAAAAAAAATGATATTCTATGTTGTCTCTTAATCGATACATATGTTTTTGTTTCAAACAGATGAATGCGTGTTTAGTTGCTTTTATATAATCATGTGAATTCATATATCTTTGGTTTGTCTTAATATTTAGCAACTTTATGCATTATGAACAACCAACTTTATGTTTAATCTTCTAAGTTTTAGTAAATTAAATTCATGGGACTAGCCCGCCCATCGGACGGGTCTTGAAGCTAGTATATATATATATAAAATAAACTGCATTTTTTACAACCTACACCACGTATCTCATACATTTTATCTCGCTTGTTTCCAATGAGACTTGAACCCGTAACCTCTTAAGTTGTTAGATCACTCGCATACATGGACGGAACTATGTAGGGGCAGGGGAGGGGAGAGTCCCCCCCCCCCCCCCCCCCCACACCCCCCCAGCCCAAAAAAAAAATTTTGAGGCACCTAATGTAATATTATAGGTTTTTGGGGTAATTTAGTTGAGGTTACAAACAAATCTCCGATTCGGCCCCCACAAAATAAATTCGACCCAAAAAAAAATGTTCAAGTTCCGTCATTGCTCGCATACTCTTGGGCCAAAAAGGCTTCGGTAGTAATAGCTAAATAATAATTCAATATAAGTATTTAACGTCAAATCAGATTATTCGACCTAACATAATGCCATACAGTTAAAACTATTAGCTACGTAAATAAATACCCTTTTGGAGAATTAGTTTTGATACTTATTAAAGAGAATGCAGGTGCTTTATCTTTCTAATAACTTGTTTTACCTTAGAAGATGGTTCATAATCCAAGTATTCACCATAATCGCTTGCCATGCTTGGATCATCCAGAAAAGCACGAAAAGATTCTACAACAGAATCCACAAGAGTAAACACATCGTTTCCACCTTCCAGAAAAAACACGCATCGGCCACCACACACAATACGTGCAAGTCCTTGGATCTTGGATGCTATCCTATAATACCCTCCTGTTTTCATCTGGAATTCGCCCTCTGAATCACGAACATGTCCATTATATCTACGAGCAAGCAAAATACGGAATTAAAATGAATGCACATAATTATATGTGTTATGTGTACATATGGGTATGGGGTTAATGCATTTGGAAGTTAGTGTACTTAGCATTTTCGTTCCCTTTTCACGTAAGTCATTGAACTATCGAAGCTACTTTAGATCACTTGTGAAATTAAGAAAGTCATCATTAAACTGATATTCTGAACCTATAATTAATGTCTATAGGTTATAAGATCAACATTGTTTTAATAAGCTCAACGACCCAAGTGAACGAAAGAACAGTAAACTAATCCAGATGAGCAAAAACATAAAGCATAATAACCTCCGCATGCATTAACCCTGTGGATTTTGATTGATAAAAGAAAAGCACCCTGCTGATACAAGAATTATGTCCGGCTTGAACTTTTTGGTAGCTGGTATGATGACCTCATCAAATACATTTAGCATGGCCACGTCACCCGTAAGTTTTGGCAATGGCACATTCAGTGTTGTTCCCTCACCATTATCACATCCTATATCTTCAATTTTGCCCGCGTGATGCGTGTAGGCCACGTCCTAAATAAGGTATAAATGGGAGCCACATTGAGATGTTATAATAAATAAGGACATATATAGCAAGCAAGTGAGGTTACATATAGTAGTAAATAACCAAATAAAATTTTGCTATTGCTTACTCGGTGAGTTGAAAGATAGAATACATCTGGGTCATCATAGAATGCATCACTAGTCCCTTTGCCATGATGAACATCAAAATCAATGATAAAAACACGCTTTAGTCCATGAACGCGTTGAGCATATCGAGCTGCAATAGCTACATTATTAAAAACACAAAATCCCATGGGCAGCTCCGCGTTTGGAGCAGCATGACTTCCAGGAGGTCTTATTAATGCAAAACCAATTGGAGGTATATCATTTGATTTTGATGCCTCCACCTACATAATATATTTCCCAAAACATATAACTTTATTAATTTATTTTAACCCGAGTGAACACACGGTAACCCAAATCAATACATTATGTTGCCTCAACTAAAATGTATGATGATATGAGCAACCTAGCTTACCACAGAATCAACCACAGATAGGCCTGCTCCAACAGCAACCATCGACTCCTTAATACTCTGCATGATTTTTTTACAATAATTTCATTGATTAATTAAATATAGATGATGTAGTCAACAAAACTATCTAGTCATACCCAAAAAAATCAGAAAGAAATAGGTATGCCCACTTTTGTTCAACAAAAAATACGTTAAATATTCTTTTAGTGTAAGCTTAGATCCGTGTTTTGACATACAATGGATTTTGCGGTCATTTTAGTGAAAGTAAAATGGGTTCCTTGATCTTTGTGCGATTTTGGTTTGAATGTTTCTCTCTTTAAATCTTCGTGTGACTTTGGTCTGATTTGCAAATATAGTAAGTCAATTACGTCATTTTGATCTGGCCGGGTTTGGTCGTTGTGGGCGTGCTTGATTGAGATATATGTATTATGGGTTAGATGGCTGAGATTTGGTTTTCCTGCAAATGGTTGCTCCAGATGGTGGCGGTTCAATGTCAAAATTATGAAGGAGATGCTGATTACATGAGAGCTTATTGATGTGACACGCCTTGCATGGCTCTTTCGTAATATGAAGAAAAGAAAATTGCTTATTATATATAGCTAGGTAACTGGATACATACTATAAAAAAAGTTTTTGAACTTCCTTAAATCAACATGGATTTCCTAGTATATACAAGCAAAGTTGGATACATTACTGGTACAATTAGTTTAATACTTTACCTTCCCGGTAACATAGGAAGGTGCACTGCCACATGAGAGTTCTGTATCTTCAAAGAGTAAGACGCCCTTATCCTTAGCCTCCTTCGTTAACTATATATAAACAGATTGGAAACCCAAATAGATTTACAAGACAATATAATCATCTAAAAATTTAATAGCGATACACATAATAGCAGTTACGAGTATGAGCTTTGAGAGTAATTTTGTGATATTTCATAAGTCATAACGTGCGGGTGCCCATCAACATAAATTTGCTTGCAACAAATGTTACATGAAAAATAGTTATGACGACATCAAACTACAAAAACAAAATAAGTATCATCCTACAAATATATAGTAAATAAATACCTCAACCAAAAATATAGTATAAGTAGGGGTGGCAATTTCTGACTTGACACGAAACCCGACCTAAAACCGATACGAAAATTACCAGGTTCGGGTTGAGCTAAATAGATTGTGGGTCAGGTTTGGGTCGACATATCTAACCCGTTTATTAAACAGGTCAGGTTCGGGTTGGGAATAAAATAAACGGGTCGACCCGCCAACCCGTTTAAGTTTTTTTTCTTAATTAAAAATTATTTATATTTAATTATACGGGTTAAATGGGTTAAACGGGTCGACCCACTAACCCATTAACTCGTGTAATGTGCTAACTTTTATATATAAACAGATTAAATGGGTCAACTCGAAACCCGTTTAACATATTCAACCCATGTAGCCTATTTAACATGTCAACATAAGTATATATACGGGTTAAATGGGTCAGGTTCGGGTTACGTGTAAACAGGTTAGGGTTGACATAGCTGACCTGATGATTTAAATGGGTCAGGTTCAGGTTGGGGTTTTCTGACCCGCCAACCCTAACCCGACCAGAATTGCCACCCAATAAAAAAAATATGCTAACCATAAATATGCATAATTGATCAATTTACACTGTAGAATATGGTGTTCAATCCATTCAACAATATCTTTCATTTTTATTCGAATAGGCATCATTAAACCTTCAATAGCATTGCCACTAAAAAAATTGTCAGTTTACACACTTTTTCTCCACATTTTTTAAAAAATGTGTAAAATTTTATTAGTTTATCAACACTTAATAATGTGTAAATATTTGTTATATTAATTAGTGTGGAAAAAAATATTAAACCAATAGATTTTCCACACTTATAGTTGTATAAAAAAATCACACTTTTAATTGTGAAGAAATCTAAAAAATCTCTACACTTATAGGTGTGGAAGTTAAATTCTCCGCACTTGCAGAATTTTGGTGTTACAAATAACCTCTACACCTAGAAGCATAGACATTTCTTACATTTCTTCACATTTAAAAGTGTGAACTTTCTTTTGATACAATATTAAGTGTGGAAAATCTATTTTAACATTTTTTTTCACACTTATTAATGTTACCAATATTACACATTATTAACCGTTAATAAACTAATAAAATTTTAGACACTTTTTTAATAAGTGTGGAATAAAAAGTATGTAAATTGACCTGTTTTTTTGTAGCGTGTTACTTACATTCTAAAAATTAATTGAAAAGTTGAAGTTTTTAACCCAATCCCGCCAGAACAGGGTAAGGGAGAGTTGAGATGTAGCAGATCATACCCCTACAACCAGGATAAACCCGACAGAGGAGAGACAGCTTCCAGAAAGACCTCCGACCAGTGTAATAGTGTGTAATTGTGCATATGAAAAGTCAGAAAAAAGAACGTGAAATGTGCAAAAACAAGAACAAGGGAAACACATAAAACATACGACGGGCAACAAGCAAACAAGCCATAAACAAAGACCATAAAAAAGCTAAGAAAAAAAGGTCGAACTAAAAAGCATAAGTCGCGGAGAAACACATACACAAGGACAAAAAGCAAAAGAAAGCACAAGAGAGGCAAAAACATAAACAAACAAAAGCAAAAACAAATGAGTATAAAAGCAAGAAAGCAACCGGTCAAGGGTTGAAGAGCAGAAAAAGCACGCACAAGAAAAAGACCTAAATGCAATACTAAATTGAATTGTAATGTAATTGTATTTGTAGTATAATCGTTTCTTAAAATATGATGCTGAATATTGATTTGTAGTTAAGATACTTTTGCAAGAGTAGGTAGAAATTTCATGTTTGTTATTGAAAGTTAAGAGAATATACATACATATGCATTATATGCTATGTAGTTATCTCGGTCAAAAATCTCGTATCGTTCAAGGTTCGATATTTGAAATAACGGTTATCGCGGTGAGATATCGGTGAGATATCGTTTTTTATATTATTTAGAATATTAAATATATATACATATAAATTAAAATCATAAAAGATTAAACAAAAAATATAGTATAAAAGTTACATTGTGTAACAAAATAAACTGTATATTTTTATTAATTGAGCCAAAACAAACAATTTAAATTGCAGCCCAATAACAAACCCTACATACTTCCTATATTCCTCAAACCCTAATGCATTTTCACGCAGCCAAAAAAATATCCTCACTTATCTACATCAACCACACTTCTTTTTCTTAATAATACACAACTCTTATGCTTATTGAGCCACTAATCTTCTTTATTATCTCTTTGTGCTTTAATCCAAACCTCAAACAAACACAAATACACAAGTATCACAACCTCCTTCCTTATCCACAAACCCACAAAGATTTCTGGTTGATTAAGGAAGAAGAAAAAAACCCAGAAAAGAAGAAAAAAAACCCACAAAGAACTCTGGCTAATTGTTAATTGGGCTACCAAAAAAAACCCAGAAAAATTAAATGTCAAAATATCGCCGATTCCAATATATCGCGATTCCAAAATATCGTCAAAATATCGGCCAATATCGCCGATATTATCGGATCCGATATTTTGGGGTGATATTTTGATCCGAGATTTTTTAGGAGCGATACACGAGATATCGACGAGATATTGACTACATAGATTATATGTAGTTTAAATAAATTAAGAAAAAAGGTGTGTAACAAATCAGGCTCCTTCAGAAAATCTAAGTGTTTAGATATCCTATTGTTATTTACCCACAGATAATCAGTTTTCTTTTATACTCAACTACTTGTTTTATTTCTCCGAACACCAAAAAACTAATTGTTGAAATATTTTTGGATACAGTGATCACTGATAACTACTTCCAATGTACAGTTTCAAAGGCGTTTATGCACATGTTATTCCTTGAAGTCAATATGATTAAAAACAGTGTAGAAAAATGTTGTTTGACATGTTGACGGTAGATAAATAAATAACTATTTGTAATTCAACCCAAAAACGTACAATAAAACAAAATGCTAATTACGGATTCTATTTTGTTCATGACAACAAAATGCAAGTGTTACCTGCATAAGGGATAAAACATAAGATCTGGAATGCACACTTTGAATTTCTTCCATAGTAGCAGTTCTAATATTTTCAAGTTGAATGATCTCCGACCCTCGAAACTGCAGACAAATTTTATTTTATTTTTTATTTTTTTTTATCAAAATAATCACATTAGACAAAATTGGACCAACTCATGCCATGTCATGTAACATCCACTTATTTGAATGTTGTTCATGTAACATCCACTTGACTAACTCATGTCATGTCAGCAAAATTGGACCAAACTTACATTGTTATGCAATTAGGCTAAATCAAAAATTTATTGTTTTCAGCTTGCAGAATTCTTTTGTTTACCTTTGGAGTGAGTTTCGCCTTTTTAAGACCTCTCAAGGTATAAGTAACTCTGTCACTGCATTCCTCGCCCATATCCTGCATGTAACCAAAATCATGTAAATGATCATTGTTAAGGTTTTCTTCTTGGAATGATTTTGAAGTTATGCTTTGATATGGTGGTTCAAAAAACAACTTGGATTTTATAGCAATTTAGAAACCAGTTTTGTTTTGATCTAAAACCCCCTAGAAAGGACTGCCTCATGGAAGATATTAAGGTTCTTTCACACAGTTAATCATCAATAGGAATATATAATTAAAACCATGTGGCCATGTGGTTTGATTGGTTATATAATCCGAAAATTTCTTGTACATATACCATGTAATATAAATAATGAAATGCCATTAAAAAAGGGGAAAATTCCCAAAATGCCCCAGTCTCATCCCCAACGCATCAACTTTTGCCTCAGCCGCAATTTTGTACTCCTAAATAGAACGTTGGAGACTTTTAACTAGGGTAACTGAAACATACGTGTGACACGTGTCCTGTATGTGTACGGTTGGTATGTGTACGGTTGCCCAGTCGCCCTGGGTATTTCAACTTGGGTAACTGAATATACGTGCGACACGTATACCAAAGTATGTACAAAATATTGAAATATGGTCTATTTTTTACCAAAAAAAATAGTGGTATATAAAGGTTGCCCAATCGTCCTGGGTATTTAAGAGTAAAAATTGCGGCTGGGGCAAAAGTTGATGCGTTGAGGATGAGACTGGGGCATTTTTGGAATTTTCCCTTAAACAAAAGGATCTTAAAGATATGTAGTTGCATATACACGTACAATATGTACCTGTCCTGGAGCATCATGACCTAATGCAAGAGCTGCACTATAAACAACTTTTGGAATAGGCTCTAGTTTTGCCACTCGCTTAAGAGTACCTGCAAAAGTGCAAGGAAATACTACACTGAATCTCATTCTTGATACTTTTTATCACCGACTGTGAGCTGGATCGGGTCCATGGATGATAGTCATAAATAAGGCATTAATCGTTAAAGCTTATAATTAAAAAAGTTTCAACCACGTACAGCTAATTAAAACATCTAATCAAAGATCCATCCACCAAAATCAAATTACGGCTAAATAATAAAATAAAAATAAAAATCCAGAACGCTCAAAAGTAAGAGCATTTACCATCAAAAGTTAAAGGTAGATAATTATAAAGTTTGCCGGACTTTATCATGATAAGCAGCGCTGGGAACAATAGGGTTTTGGGAATAAAGAAGCTTCACTAATTTACATTTATACTTGTGTTTCAGAAATAGTGGAGGAAATTACACAAATGGTCCTCTTGTTTACATAAAATTAAAGGTTTTATCTCTAATTATGACAAAAAAAAAAAAAAAAAAAAAAAAAAAAAAAAAAAAAAAAAAAAAAACACATGGGGAGTCCACACAAAAGCCATAATTGGGGTGTTTACGGGTAGTTTGGTTTGGTTCGGTTAGTTAGAAGATTTAAAACTATTCATCGGGGCGGATAATAGATTGTTGGAAAACGATAAAGTGCTGGTTCATATAGTTTATGTAATAGGTCGTTCATTTATATCGGGCGTGTATGGTTAGTTAAAGGGTCCGCCCATGTAGCAAGCCCATGGGCAGCCCAACACTTGTATTATGTAATATATATACCCTTCTCACAATGAGAAGGGTGTTGGTTCTAGTTATTTCATTTTCATCATTCACATACTAGTTCTTTCCACTCTCTCTACTCTCTTTCTCTCTCTAGAATAAAGACATCTATGGTGTAACAATGGATAATAGTGTGACCTAATATGTGGTATCATTCGCCGGAAGATGGTTTGAGGTGTTGTTTGTGTTAGATTTTTACTCGTGCTACTCATCTTCATCCTTCGACTTTTTGTTTTACGTTTTGTTTTAAACTTGGTTAAATCTTGTTTCTAGCCCTTTTGCTTCAAGTTTGGATAAACTTTGGAATAGTTGTAGTGTTTAGTAGCTTGATTTCACAAGAAAGTTGATTACTTTAAGGATTTAGTTGTAGTTTTTAAGGTTTACGAATGGTTTTATGCTTCAAGTTTCTTTATTTCACTTTTTGAACATCAAAGTTTACAACTTTATCATAGTTTAAGTGTTTTTAAAGAGATTTGTATCAACAGAAACGGATTGGAGAGGTTAAACAGTGTGCACAATCGTTTTGACAAAAGCTTCGAATTTCTTTTCAAAACCCTCTTTCTTCAATTTTCTTTTAAAACCCCAGTTCTTCGAGTTTTATTCAAGACTCTTCTCCTTCAACTTTGAATTAAGTTGTAAGGACGATTAACAATGACAAATTCTTAATTTTTGGATAAATTCGAAGAAAGCCTCGTTTTCTCATAAGCTTCGAGTTTCTCAAAGCTTCGACTTTATCTTTTAAAGACTTTAATCTTCAACTTTGGACTAAGTTGTAGATTCCTTCGAGTTTCTGTGAAACTTTTATCAGCTTCAAGTTTCTCTTCGAATTTCTTAGCTTCAAGTTTCTAGATCATCAAATCTGTGGCTTCGAGTTTCTACACGGCTTTGAGTTTCTCTTCAAGTTTTTACACAGCTTCGAGTTTTTCTTCAAGTTTCTAAGAATTTAACAATAATCATCAACTTTCAAGACTTAAAACACTTACAGGACTGCAACTTACCTAAAAACACAATCACACATCTAATTATCTACAAGATCCAATTCATTGTTATTCAGATGTTTACAAATATGTCTAATCAATAATATCCACCGTGCGTATTTTCCTCAACAATACCTTCAACAACAATACCCTCAACAACAATAGTTTCCTCAACCAAGTCAACCAAATTACCAAGATGAATTTGTTCAACAATCCATTTATGAAGCATGGGCAAACAGATTCTTGAGCTACTTAGACTACAAGAAACCTCATGGAAAGTACTTACGACAAGTCATTACCGATGGTCCATTTGAGTTGACGTTTTAGCATGTCTTTCTCAGGTCCGTAACTTGCATTGTTTTGGCTAGCACTATGGAGTTCATACTAGAGTCACCCGTTGGCGGTTGCATTACATTGAAGATTTAATGCATTGACTTTAAAACGTTTGATTGTATTTTCAAAACTATCTTTTATTTGTTGTGAAACTCGTGAACTTATTATGTTGAAAACTCTGTCCATTTAATGAAATCACACGATGTATTTTAAACGACTCATGTATAGGTCGTTCCTTATATCTTGTAAGTTTGTGCTATGAAGTCATGCCGATATTTTGAGGGTATGACACATTTCATTAAAATACTAACTTTATACAAACATACACCACTAAATACCTCGCACAAACTCATAAACCAATATATATATATATATATATATATATATATATATATATATATATATATATATATATATATATATATATCTGAGGATATCTTGGCTACAATTCTTCATAAAAATTACACTAGCAATTAATCAGGGTCCCACAAAAAAGAATCAGGACTCAAAAAAAGAATTAGGGACCCACATTTTATAGCTTAAAATTGTAACCAATTAGCTATAATAAATTGTAGCTAATATATTCCCTATATATATATATACTAGAAGGGTACCCGCGTAATGCAGCGGCGGGTATCCTGTGACCATTTTTATGGCGAAATACATTTTTTTTCCAACTATTACATAGTAATTCAAATACATTTAAAAACAGTACAAATAAAACTTAAAATATAACTTAAAAACATTTACCCTTTGTGTTTAATATTGGTGTTTTTAGGTTTGTTTATATATGACTGAGGTTTTTCTATTACAAGTTTGGTTGAAATGGACAGTATAAATATTCGAAGGCAGTTACAAGTCAACACTTAAATACATTTAATTTTCAAGATGTTACAATTCTGATTTTTTAATAGCAAAATTAATACATTTAACTTTTGGATGAAACCTCTTTATATCTAACTTTCTTTTTGTGGAAATGTTTTTGGTCTTATTTTTTTAAGACTTCTAAATTTAGATGTCCTAAATACATTATAAGGTAGTATATATATATATATATATATATATATATATATATATATATATATATATATATATATATATATATATATAAATTGCACAATAGCCTAAGGATGTCTCATCTCACCACTATGGCTTGGTTTGAGGTGGGTCACGCATGAGGGTGGTGTAAGGTAATGGGAAATGGTGTGATGGTGAGCCCCTCAGACCCATTACCATTAGTCTAAAGTGATCACGTCAACCTCTTGAAAAGGGATGGTTAAGTGGCGAAGGGTTCAAACCTCGTGGATAATCGGTCAAAAGGTCGAAACCATAGTTATCCAATAAAAAACATTTGCTAAATAATGAAACATAATAGTGTCCCGTTATGTTATCTTTTATATAATAAAACAAAACCCGGGAATTTTTCATTTCAAAAAAATGGATTCATACCTTTTTTAGTAATAATTTTATTTTAAAAAAAAATATTTGCTTATTATGTAATATTTTATATTTATCCATAACACAAGTAGAAGATAAATACAAAAAATATAGATAACATGATTAAAATTTTTAAATAATTATCTTTAATAATAAAAAACTATAATTAAACAAAATAAAACAAACAAAACAAAGATTAAATTTTTTTTTAATAAATAAAAAAATATGATTCAATAAATTAAAAAAAACAAAAAAAACCCGCGTGTGCGCGGGCATTATAACTAGTTAGCTAAATAATAAATACCCAACAACGGGGCATTTATTTTAAAACTTATTAAAGAGAATGCAAGTGCTTAATCTTCTTAATAACTTGTTTTACCTCAGAAGCTGGTTCATAATCCAATAAGAAGCTGTAATTGGGAGCCATGCTCGGATCTTCAACAAAAGCACGAAAAGATTCTACAACTGATTCTGCAAGGGAAATCAGATTGAATCCCCCTTCCAGAAAAAACACGCATCGGCCACCACTAACAATATGTGCAAGTCCTTTGATCTGTGATGCTAGCCTGTAATACCCTCCTGTTGTCATCTGGAATCTTCCCTGAGCGCGCACATGTCCATTATATCTATGAACCAACATAATATGGAATTTAAAACTGAATGCACATAATTATATACATATATATAGGTTTGGGTTGATGACAAGAAAATCACCCTGCAGATACAAGAATTATATCCGGCTTGAATTTCTTAACAGCTGGTCCAATAACCTCATCAAACACATTTTGCATGGCCACATCACCCGCAAGTTTTGGCAATTCCACGTTAATTGTTGTTCCTTCACCATCACCATGCCCTATATATTCAATTTCACCATCATATAGAGGGAAGGGTCCGCCCTAAATAAAAATAAATGAGAGCCGACATTGGAACGCTATAACAACTAATGATAGATATTGAAAACAAGTGAGGTTACTTAATACTCAAATAGTATCCATATAAAATGAGGACATAGAAGTAAATAAATGAATGGGACTTTGTATACTTGTTTCTTACTTGGTGAGTTGAAAGATAGAATACATCTGGATCTTCATAGAATGCACTACAAGTCCCAATCCCGTGATAAGCATCAAAATCAATGATAAAAACACGCTTTAGTCCATGGACGAGTTGAGCGTATCGAGCTGCAATAGCTACGTTATTAAAAATGCATAATCCTTCGGGAAGATCTCCAGAAAAAACAGAGCAATTTCCAGGAGGTCTTATCAATGCAAAACCAATTGGAGGGATATCAGTTGATTTTGCTGCCTCCACCTACAAGAATATAACTCAAATCAATAGAATAATATATAGCAATAACTCGAATCATTATATGATGTGTCTGCTAACTATGATGTAGTATGGTCATGTTTACCACATAATCTACTATGGATAAGCCTGTTCCAGCAGCAACCAACGACTCCTCAATAGTCTGCATACAATATAATCACCAAAAGTGTAATAATATAGACGTCAAATTCATATGCTATTTGTTTCTCAATAAAACCATCTAAGTTCCTCTTACCTCCTACTCAGTAAGAGGCTAAAGGCTCTTGTTTACTTAGACTTGAAAAAGATATAGTATTACCTTTTAGGCCTCTTACCTCTCTCTTTTTTCTTTCCTTTAGTCTTTTGATTTTATTTATTTATTTATTATTTTAGAACGACAACTAACTATCTCATAATATACACTATCTCACATGTCCTAAGCAGAAATTGAACCCATAAATATTTGTTTGTGGAGCTTCTCACACAAAAAGAGGCCATTAGGTGTACAGCTGTGCAAACGTACACTCATACATAGATGTACAGCTGTGCAAATATACTTAGTCAACTATATCATACATAGATACGGAGTAGAATTATTCATCATTTACTACACAATTTTAATTAGTCAAGTTTCCTTAATTAGTTTTCTTAATTTTTAAAGAATTCAAAAATGAGCAAACTCTTTATATGTAGTATAGAAGTGTAGATTCCCAAAGGAGGGCTCAAGCAAATCCATTGCTGAATATGTATAAAGTGATAATATACAAGATAATAATAACGATGCTGATGTTTAATAATAGCAAAAACGTGTCTAATCAAGAATATATGACTAATTTGTGAGACAAATTGTGGCCCAATTAATTCAAACTATAGCAATGTTTTGTTACAAGCTAAGACAGTTTATTAAATTGTACTTTTTCTATGTAAAATCTATTAGTCATATGCTTATTTCATGTTTACAAATTACTTTTCACATAAATGTGAATGTTCTATATTGGAACTGTAAAAATGACCAATATAAATCATTCATACATTTTTTACAAAACAAAAAGCAATATAAAATTTTGGCTCAAATCATAATGGAGCAAACAACGCCTTAGTCATGATAATTGGACACACCCTATATATAGGATCTGGATCCTTAAAAGGCGCCAAACTTGAGGAAAATTTAAAAGGGTTTTTGATGAACAAAAAAAATATCAAAAAAAGTTTCACAACATATTAGAGGTTAAATGACTTCAATTTGCTTAAAATACAGTTATAGTGAGGGAAAATAAATAAATAAATAAATAAAACCTTATTTTCCGCAACTTTTTCTTTTGTCATCAAAATCTCTTTTTACAGTTTCTACAAAATTGGGCTTTCCATATGATTCTCACTATTTTTATAATTGCCTATGCGACTGGCATATAATATCATTTGGATCATACCACTTTTTAAAACAAGACTAATTTTTTTTTAAGAGAGTAATTAATATCAAAATACCATCATAAGTATAAATGAAATGAATTCTACCTTGGTAGTGACGTATGAGTATCCCGCGTATGAAAAGTCTAAGAAGCCTGCTTTTGAAGCCTTGGCCTCTTCCGTTGTCTAAACATAGATAAATTTACAAGGGACGCGAGATGATTAGTTAAAAAAGTTTATGCAAAAACGTATAAAAGCATTTAGATATGAGAATAATTATGTGATGCTGGATATTATATTATGTTATTCTTGAACTTTGAAGTTCGTATGACTTTGTATCATACTCAAACAATTGTTTTGTTTGTCCAAACACCAATACTAGTTGTTAAGGGATTTTAGGACGTAATAATCCTTGATAGTTACTTCCAATGTGCAATTCCAAAACCTTTATGTCTAAATGGTATATCTCGAAAATCAGTATGAAACAGCATTAAACTGACGTTGACATGCATTATATGCGAAGAAACATAATAGCTTTCCCTTAAATATCATTGTAGATTAATAAATAATTAAGTGAAAACACCAAAGAAAACGATGACTACAGATACTCTTCTTTTGTTCATCACAACAAAAAATAACTATTACCAGCTCAAGGGCAGAGATGTAGGATCTGGAATGCACACTTGTAATCTCTTCCATTGTGGCACTTCTAAAATTTTCAAGTTGAATGATCTCAGACTCTCGAAACTGCAAGCAAATTTTATTATTTTATGACAAGATACATATGAGACAACGAAACTCCCCTTATTTGAATGTCCGTATAACATCCACCTCACCAAGACATGCCATGTAAGCAAAATTGGGCCAAACTTGCAATGTTATGCAATTAGGCTAGATCGAAAAACATATTGATTCGAACATGCAGATTGTTTTGTTGATAGAAAAAATAAATGTTTATTTATTTATTTATTTACCTTTGGGGTGAGTTTCGCCTTTTTTAGAGAGCTCAAGATGAAAGAAATTCTTTTACTGCATTCTCCGCCCATCTCCTGTAACCAAATTAAATCATGTGAGCGGATATTTGTATTAGCTTAATTAGGGGGATTTTTAGTTATTTTTAAAGCATAAGGTACTCCAAACATTCTATTTATTATAATAAGCTAATCCAAACACTTAACAAGAAGTTACAACTTTATGCGTTATAAGCTATAAGTTGCTTATTACAAATAAGCTAAAAAAAAAAAAAAAAAAAAAGGCTTAGATAAACACCCCCTAAAAGCTAAGTCATGAAAAGTAAATGGGAGCAATTGTCTCGATTTTCTTCTTGGAATGATTTTAAGTTTTACTTCTTAATAGAAAAAGTGTGATGTACATGAGCAACCCAACTACAATTTTACTTGAAGATGTAAAAGAATGTTAGTATCTTATTCACATGATTGAGGCTTTGCATATACACATAATACGCACATGAGATGGAATGTTATGACCGAATGCAGGAGCTGCGCTATAAACCACTTTTGGAAGAGGCTCTAATTTTGGTACTCGACGAAGAACACCTGCAAAAGTGCAAGTATATAATACACTGAATCTCTTTCTTGATTGTTTTATGATTACTCGTCAATTTGATTAACTAGAAAACACCTTTTGAATCAGGTACGTCCATGGATAAAAAAAAAAATTATAGCTTAACAACAGTAAATTAATTTTTAGCCACAACAGAGTATCTCTCCCACATGTTACAACTTTGTTATCAATATTAAAATAACTAATAAAAAAATGCATTATTTATTTATCTTCCCCACATATTCCAACCGAGAAAAAAGAATAAATAAATAAACATACAAAAGTAAGAATGTACCGTCTAAAGTAGGTTCACTATGATACGTTAGCTTTAATTTAGCTCTCCCGGCCCTCACAAGCATGGTGATAAGCAGCGCTTGGAACAATAGGGTTTTAAGATTATATTATATGGGATAAAGAGAATTGCGAAATTTTGGTTATAGTTAGCTATTGTTAAAAAAAATAGTAGGAGAGATGACTTAAATGGTCCTTAATGTTTAGACGAAATTAATTCTTTTTATCCCTAACTAGAAATTGTATTAATTTTATATGAAGAACGGGTTATAATACATGTGCATGCATAGAATTTTGACATAATAATATTTTATAAGAGTTATGGTTAAATGACATCAAGATGCATTATACTCATTTAAGAAGATTTGTAAAAAGTGCACACACGTCATTTCACTTTACTGCATAACCTAAAACGCCATATTACTTAATTAGGTTGTGGTTAGGTTCCCAAGTACCGTTATTCCGTGCCCACCATTCCTTGTACCATATTACCTGATCACTTGAGATGAGTTTCATAGCCTCACTTTTTACATGTTTACATTATTTTGAAAAATCGGGGTGAGAATACAATGCTTGTTTTACATACGGACACAAGTGCATAAACATTTACTATTTGCCTACGTTACCACATTAGCTGCTAAGTCCCCACACATATCATGAACCGTTAGTTACTTGTGAGCGCGAATGTTGTGAATAGATCTATTAAGTTTACACCCCATTCCGGTTGGTCGCACCAACATGACTGGAGGTACTGGTCAAACGAACGCATATCATTTGAGGGTGTACTAAGTGTTTGGCTAGACACTTATCGGGGCATTTATTTACATGTGCATTTATGTATACACATTATCTTAAGGCTTCGGGGTCATGAGCTTAGGGCAGTAGTGTTACTTTTCCATATGACGTTGTATTTGTTATAATTGTCATACGTTAAAATCTTGTGGTTCGCACATAACGTTTTCCGTTACTTAAACCTATGAACTCACCAACATTATTGTTGACATTTAGCATGTATTTCTTAGGTTATTGATTACTATACCTTGGTAGACTACGGAGCATATCAGAGTCTCGTGAACAAGCATGCCATCAAGAAGTCTTTTATCACAATTATTGCATTCGATTTAAATGTTAAATTGCTTTACGTTTGGGACGTGTACTTTTATGACTTATTAATGTTTAAACTTGTTTTTATCAATCGAATGTATCTTTTAAAATGACTCATATAGGTTGTTCTTTATTATTTTGTACTTTGTTTTTATCATTCATTTATTTTGCATCAAGTATAATATAATAATTTTATTTTGTAAGGTTGAAGTTGAAAAATAAATATTTCAAAAATCAAACATGACATTTAATATACGACAAATGAAGCATATTCTTGTGATAATAGGAGGTTGTTGTTATAGTTGAATGTGATTGATTGAATAAACAATCTTGGAGTGGAGTGTGATCTTAACTCTCAATATAATATTTTCTTACTTAAAACTTCTTTTCATTCTATTAACTTATCATGATTTCTTCATTCTTTAAAATTATAGTTAAATTATCAAGTCTTGTAGTGGAGTGTCATCTTAGATATGCATACATATTATGGGGAAGTGTCATTCATCTTTTTTCCGTTATCAAATCATGCGACTTTATATAACAAATAAGCCATTGAGTAAAGTTTGAGCTTAATATATGAATATTAAAGTCGATCGGAATCTGGATTTGATTAACAAAGAAGATGAAGATAAAAGATAAAGGGTGGTTATGTGGTGGTGGTGGTGGGAACCGAAAGAAAATCAATAGTAAACTTTAAAAATGTTCTTGCAAAAAATGTCCCTATAGTAAGCGAGGGTAAAATAATCATTTCAAAGGTCACTAACGTGAAAAAAACTAACGAGCGTTAGTCCAAAAACTGAATTTGCAGCTATAGTAACACTTCAAGGACATAAGTTGCAGAAAATTGAAACGTTAGGGACAATATTTGCAGATATTTTTTCGAGGACATTTTTTGCATTTTTTGAAAATTTCAGGGACATTTTTTGCAGTTTTCTCATAAAACTATAGTATCCGATTTCACACCACATTTGCTGATCTGCATCTCCTTCTAAACATGAAACAAACATTGCCACTCACCTCTATTACGATATCCACCAAAATCCTTCAAAAAAACACAAACTCGCCTTCACATTAGATCCAAAACCCTCAAAACCCCAAATTCAAATAAATCTGATATCAAACCCAGATATAAAAAATCAAATCCACATCATATCAAACCCACATTATTGCAACCACCACCATGCACCACCACTAACATGAAAGAACCCAACCAGATCTATTCAAAAAACACACGCTTCTGTACAAACACAAATCATTAAAAACAATAAAATCAAAACAAAAATCTTAAATCCCTACGAAACAAACACATCGCTAACAAAAACAAATTTTACACCTTTTAATCTTGTACATATAACCCATTATCATCATTATCTTCTTCAGCCCTTAAACTGCTCAACCTAGAAAAAGAAATTTCAAACACAAAAGTATTCGAGAACCCATATCTGAAACAAGCACCTTCGTCGCCGCTGTTTTGTCTACCTAATGGCCGGAAACCAGTGGGTATACCATCGCATTTCTGTCTGGCGTACATGAAGAATTAATTCATTGTCTTGGTTGGTAGAATCTGCAACTCCTCGTTTCTTCAGTCTTGAAATGAAACTGATGGTGTAGATTGGAGGGAAAGACATGAAGAGGACGGCGGTGGAGAACACGGGGAGATATTCTTTGTAAAGGAAGCTCCATCAGTTAGTTGGTGACTTGGTGTCTGTGTTTTTTTAAGATTTTGGTGGAGGGATTAATGTTGTTGCTATTGTTTTTCTGTTCCAAGCTCACTTTGCTTATCAACTATATTCTCTGCACACTTGATAACTTTTGCTTATCTACTTTTATTTAGGGGTG
Organism: Artemisia argyi; assembly: GCA_030686995.1. NCBI lineage: Eukaryota > Viridiplantae > Streptophyta > Magnoliopsida > Asterales > Asteraceae > Artemisia > Artemisia argyi. Next base: position 180,924,995 of record CM060693.1, on the reverse strand, counting down.
AGTGAATCAAATGGATATGGACATGACGTGAAATGTGTATGGACAAGGTCAAAAAATAAACCGGGTATTTGGCTTGGTCAAATAAATCTAGGCGTAAAATTATAATACTTACGTGTAAAAAATAAATGACGTGATATCTTTTATATAATAAAATAATTGCATCATTTCAGAGTGTTTTTGCAAAACGTTTCTTATTGAAAGAACAATTATACAAATAGGAGAGCTCGATTTTACCACGAAAGTAAAATCAAGCAACATAATTGGTCAATAGAAAGTTACAATTAAATTGATTTTGGTCAAACTTTGTGGAGAAATTTGGTTAAGAAAAAAAATGCATAAAAATATAAGTGTCAAATTTATGAAAACAAAACTTTAAAAAAGAGCAGGTAATTAATAAAACTTTGGTGGTTCAATTTTAAATAAATTAGATAGAATTAAGTGTAAAATTAAAAGTTTTCATGTTTTTTAATAACTTTAAAAAAAAAACAAATCCCCTTACACTTTATACCTCAATATACTTTATAATGTTAACTTTGTTTAAAATTACATGAGTATTAGTATTAGTTTTTAGATCTTCATCAATTAAAATTACAAAATTTGGTAAATATGCCAATTAGTTTCATACATGTTAAATATTTTTTAAATTAATATTAGTTTTAGACTTTTCTAAAATATTTTTTTAAAGAAGAACTCATGTTATTCTATTTAAAAGTTTAATTTATGTGTACACGGGTTTGAATATTAAATACGGCTAAATTATTAGTAATGGGAATATAAATATCAAATGGTAAGCACGATTTGAAAATAAATATATGCAATTCTACTTATAACAATGACTCATGAAATTGTTATTTGAAATTTATATATGGACATAAAAACATTTTAAAACTTTATGGAGCATATTTTAACTTTATCAACGCTCATTATGTGCTACTAAACTCACACATTTTGTACATCATGATATCAATAGTTAAAGTTAAACAACAACATCAACATGTCTGTCAGTTAAAAACGTTATACAAAGCTAATTATTAAATAAATAAATAAATAAAGGGTTAGATAGTCATTGTTTAATTTAGAAGGTGTTCTCCTTAAATTATTATTAAAAAAAATGCACGCATCATAATCCTTATTTGATAACAATCACCTCCTAAATCACAAAAAGAAAGTTGCATGTTTGTATTAACCTCTTTTTGCTTCTGAGTAGAATCCGAAAGATACCTCAACAGAACTTTGACTTATGCTTTATTTAGCTGATAGTTTTAGTAACCTTTTTTATAGTTTAACTTTTTTTTATATACACACAAACTTTTAATAACCTTTTTTTTAATGTTTTATTGAAAACTTCTACACTTAATATTTGTGTTTTTACTATAAACACACTAAGTTATGATAAGATTAGTTGTGAGTGTTGGGGTTTTTCATTAAGCTTCTCTAAAAAGCTTAAAGCTTTACCATAAACTTATTGTGCTATGGTAATTGAATAAGTCAATAAGCACCTTTAATAAGCATAACCAAACACCCCTTTAGTTCTAATCTGAAGTTTTCTTATTTGATATTAGGACTAACTTTGTTGTTATCCTCACTATAATGCAACATGTTAGTGGTGTTTGCAGTTTTATGATCTTATCGCACACACTATAATGTAATGCAATTTGTTGTGTGTGTTTTTTAGAGGAGGTTTAAGTATCAACACCTGATTGTCGTGGAAAGATTTTTTACGCATGCTCAAGGTATGAATGTATAATTAAGTTGAGTTGCTGAATTAGATAATACATGAATGTATTTTAATGTGCTAAAGATGTGTTTTAGTGCCTATATGGAGAATTTTATAGTAGGAATTTTTAGCATGTGTCTTTGAATTAGCTAATGAAACTTAGCAGGTGTTTGCTGTCATTGATAAATAATGGGTGTCAACCAACGGTCTAAAATATGGGTGTCTTTTACCTTGATGATTTAGGCCAATTGTGAAGAAAGTTGTATTAAAGTGAAAGGTCGGTAAGAATTCAAACAATCCTAAAAGACTTGTGAATGTACTCTTTGTCATTTTTTTCATGCATTTATAATTTACTTATGCAAGTAATATTATTTTCCTTATATAGTTCGGTCTCAGAGAAAAATTATTCTTATACATTATACACAAACGTATTCTACTATTACATCTTTTTTTTCTCTTTATGTAATAAAGAAGCTATAGTGTGGCATCTATGTTAATTTGATAATTTTATGATCAAACATAAGAAGTGAATAGCACATACTTATGAAAATACAATTTTTCAAATAAAAATGTACATTGGTAAACATGGTATGATGGTTATTCATAATTAAGGAAATGAATCAATCTTCAAAGCTATCTAAATAGGCTACATATTTTAACGAAAAATAAGTAAAAGAAATACCACAATAAACACATTGTAAATTGATAGCACGGGTTTGCAAAACTAAAAGCATATATCACTAACATATTATGCAAGTCAAGTATTATCATGTGATTTTGCTTCAATAATAAAATATTAGTTTTAATCAAAAAGCATTCTGCTAAAATAATAGGTAGATTATAACATATATACATGTGGTGTTTTATTTTTAGTCCACCAAGTAAAACCATTTGAAACATGTTAATTGATTCATTCTTAATCGATAATAATACATAATCAAAAAGGAATTTTAAAAACCATGTGCGTGCACAGGTATTATAACTAGTTTTAACTTTTACACGAAACCACAAGTTTGGTTACCTAGAAAGTGTAATAAACTTTGTTACCTAACTCGGGACAAAAACGTAAATTGGTTGATAGCTTTAACCCTTAATTTAATTATCTTGTACGGACATTCTTGTTAATACAAATAAGCCGTAAAAACGTTTATTTATATTTCTCAATCTCTATCAATCGTAAAATTATCTCAAATATAAATCTAATGTCACATTATTTTTAGTCATCATACTCGTATTTATTTAGTTTACATATATTAGTTACATATTTGCTTGTAAAATTAAAATGTAAGTTAAAATAAATGTTGAGCACTCATGACCCAAAATCCATGGCCCATGTGCATCACATCATACACAACATCATATTGAATATCCCTGACCCATGACCCAAGTCCATCACCCATGACCCAATATGTCCATTGCATCATGCATGACATCACATTGGACACCCATGACCCAAAACTCGGAATTGTAACCCAAAATTCGGATTGGTTTACCCAGTATGCCGGACCCCTTGGATTACACTAGCCGGATCCCTTTTTAAAGGGATGTTGCGGCAACATGATCAAGATCTCTTTATGTTTTAATGATGACAAACAAACCATCGAGACACATAAAATAACAAACGTTAGATCAAAAACGTTGAAGCCAATTGATTGGGTCTAAACTAGTCAACTTTTATTAGTCAACCACTTGTGAATGGTCAACCGTAAAAGTCAAACTAATCAAGCCAATGCTTCCGTGGAATACAGTGTTTCCCCAGGTCGTAATGTCCCAACGAGGTGTGCGATGTTTTATTAAAAACGAATATGTGATCAAGTGAATATGAACAGGAAAGGATAAAAGTGTGTGCGAGTGATTACACTAGGGTTTTATAACTTAAATAAACTATTAGAATGATTACGTGAAACCTAGATATCTAAAAACGTTTAAACATAAACTAAATTAAAAATCAGACGCGACTGCATACTGAGAAAAAGGTGAGTTTTAAGAAAAATAAACTACAGGGGTTAAAAATGAAAATTCTATAAACTTAAACTTAAAATAAAATTAAATTAAAAAGAAAATTCTTTTTTAGATTATTTTATTATTTATTATTAATTATTTAATTAAAAACTATTTAACTATTTAATTAAACCTAATTTAAATCAAACTAAAAATTATAAAAACTACAAATTAAACTAAAAACTTGTAAAAATAATTTCTAAACTTAAAAATGAATTTGAAGAAAGTATAAAAAATAAAAATAAATATTTTTGTCTTTTTATGGATTTTCTATTAATTAAAAACTAATTATCTTAATTAAACTATTTAAACTAATTTAAATTACAAATAATACTAAATTAACTTAGAAAATTATGGAAAAATTTACAAAACTATTTTATGACATTTAGAAGCTAGGAAAAATATAAAAACTAGGTGTTACCTTATAAAATTTAATTATCCTATTTAAAACTTAATTATTAACTAATTATTAATAAAACTATTTTTAATTCTAATAAATACTAAATGAAATTATAAAAATCTAATAAAATTATTAAAAATACTTTAAACTAAAAGGAAATTAATAAAAGTATAAAAACACAACTTACTTAATAAAAATCTAAAAATGAAAATTAAAATTAAATTAAATTAAATAGAAACTATCACTTATTTTTATATTGTCTTTTCTGGATTTTTCTTTTACAAAAATAATTTATATCTAAAAACAAGCAACTTTTGTAAAAACAATATTTTTATAACTTAATAATAAGCTAATTATAAGCTACTAACTCTAACAGTTGACTTATGTTGACTGAAAATGGAATTATGCTCACAAGAGCTTATGTGGGGTCCACCTTGGTAAAACTTGATTCCTCTGAGTTAAGTAAACATGTTAAAGCCAGAATAAACAAATTTTAACCACTGAATAAGCCAATAAGCTGAATAAGCAATTTGGCATAAGCCAAAAGCAACTCAGAAATGGGACAGAATTGAGGGGCTAAGTTAGGTGGGGTCCACAGGGTTTCAGGTCAAACAAAAGGTCAACTATTGTTCCCTGGTAGGAGGGGGTTGGGAGAACCTAAGTTGGAGGTGTGGGGCCCACTGTGGTGGTCACAAAACACCACCAAAGGTGGTGGTGTAGATGTGATAACTGCTGCACAGGGGAAGCTTATTCCCTGCTGCCCACTTTGGGGGTGTGTGGGGCCCAGATAAAAAATCACAAAAATGCAGGGAATGTGGGAATTTAAAGACAAGGTGGGAGGTTACTAAACCTCAAAAGATCAAAGCCTGAATCCCTACACTAAATTCTAAATAAATCTTCCCAGATTTGAGAAAAAAACTGAAACATGCAATTTGACTTTTGAACAAAACTTATAACTTTGACTAAATTGAGTTTCTAATGCTTCCTAATGATTAATACATGTTTATTAAACCTAAATGAAGCTAAATCAAACAATCTAACCTAGTTTTGTATTGAAATAAAGGTTTATGGGTTTTAATTCCCTCACAGCTAACTGTGAGGGGGGTTTTCTTTTGATTGTTGACTTTCTTCCAAATAAGACCTAAATTTAAGGGTTGTCTTACACTATACTAACCTAATGCAATCTACAGGAATCAAAATTACACCAAAACAACAACACTAGAACAGTTAAATAGGCAGATCCAAACACTCCTAAAGAGTTATCAAAATGAGATTTGCAAGATTTCTCACTGATTCAGTCCAAGATATTTATTCAAGGTGTTATATTATGATGAAATATGTCTAATTAAGCACAATTACACAAGCAATATCTACATACACTCATATGTCACTTACAAGCATACATGGACAGTGAAAATGAAGAACATGAGCAACTAAGGATCACACCAACAAATTAAGACATAATGTTATTAAATCATTCCATAACAACTAAATAAACATGAAAACATAGATGAACACATGATAGAACAGAATGAACAGTAAATGGCAAAAGTTGGAAATAAGGACTTACAAATGATCCATACTGAGAACTAATGTACCAAGGATCAAAACACAACCTATTGCCTCCCCTGAGGCTACTAAAACCATAGAAAGTCTGATTCCACCATTTCACTTGCTGCAATCTTCCTTGAACACTGATTTTAATTTATGAGCTATTTTTAGGTATTTTTGAATTTATTAAACTAAACTGATTCTTAGGACTAGTAATCTTCTGAAAACATTTAAGTAAGCTTAAATTATCTAAAAGGAACTCAGAACAACAATATTTAACAATTATAAAATGACTTTGTCAATTTCACTTATAAATGCTAAAATTGGATTTCACAAAATAAAACTTGAATTAAAAATTGAGTACAGTTCAAGAAACACTAGATAAGCTGAATACAATAATTTGGAACTAGAAAGTACAACTGAAAAAAGGAAGTTACACTACAACGATTACACTAAATTAAAGCTATACTAATTAATCTACTACTTTGTTCCTCTGCTTCATTCTTTCTTTTATAGCATCCCAAAATAATCCAGGTGTCCTCAGGAGTGAATCCCACCTCACTTGAGCCATTGGATTACTCCAATTCATCCTAGCCGTTTAAACTAATTTTGGCGCCAAATTGCTCCTGGGTGAATTGGACTGTTGTGTGGCAATTTAAAGGCTATTGGTTGTTTGTGGAGGTAGAGGGAACAACTAGGTAAGGCTAGGGGTGGTGGATGTAAGAAATGGCAGGTTGTTGCAGGTATAGGTGGTGACAGGTTATAGGGATGAAACGTGGTACCTCCTAGGGTAAACTTAGGAAGTGGGTTTTGTTGTAAGGGTGACAGAGAAGGGGTGAGGTGGAGTAGGAGATGGTGGATGGAAGCTGGAGGTGGAGTGGTGGTGTGAACAGTGGTGGTAGTGAGGTGGAGGTTAGGGATGATGGGTGGTCAAACGGGTCAAACATATACCCAGGTTTTATAAAAAGGTGGGATGGGCTTTTGTTTGGGCTTGGATTTAAAAGGGGATGGACCAGGCTTGTTTTGTTTTTAGATTTGGAGTATTAGTTTGGTTTGTAAATATTTAGCCCATGGATCTTTTATGTAAATATCTAATTTCCAGGGACTAAATCTGTAATTATTCCAAACTTTATCAAAAGGTACTATTTTTGTCATGTTGTAATAATATAGGGACCTTTTTGATATTTTCCAAAATAAAAACAACCGGGGACCATTTTTATCAATTCACCAAACTTCAGGGACCAATTATGCAATTTCACCAACCTTATCACCCAAGGACCATTCCTGCAAAAGATTATTAGTACAAGGACCAAAATTGATTTTTCTCAAAGTTTTTACATCCCAGGGACCATTTATGTCAATTTCCAAAGTACAGGGACTAAACTTGTAATTTTGTGAAACTTTGCACCAAAGGAATAAATATGTAACTTTATGATTAAAAAGGACCTTTGGTGACTTTTTCATGTTTTTAGAATAACCAGGGACTAGTTTTGCCAATTTATGAAACTTGAGGGACTGAAACTGCCAATTATGCAAACTTTGTACGTTTTTCATCTGTTTTTTTATTATTTTGCATTTGAAACATATAAAACACACTTCTAAGATATTTTAAGTATTTTGATGCATATTTGAGTGTTTTTGGATGATTTTGCAGCTCAGATTGGTATAAAATGATGAGTATTTAGACACTCATCACCAATGTTTGCCCCTGGCGCGCTACCCGCGCGTCAACGCGCGGGTGACGCGTCAGGAGTCTGTATGGTTCCGGGCGAATTTTGAAAGTCGGCTTTCCCCTTACCCGACAAATGTGGATCTTTCAATACAGGTATGAATATGTTATGTGCTTAATTGTGAACACTCGAAACGAGTTTTGAGACTTGAGAGATCCCACTTTTAGAACACCCATTTACGGGAAAACGCCAACTCATGTTTTCTAACTATCGCCTCTAGCCAAGGCTTTTCTAAACTTAGGGAGCTTATATATTTCACGTGACATCGTGTTGAAGCATACATATGTTCATATCCCGTGCTTACGTCTTCCCTAATTACGTAACGGGTTTACTCCCTTATTGGTCAAACTAAGTCAAAGGTCACTTTGCCTAAACGCATCCTTTCCCACTTGGGTTATGATTTACATCAAGGCAAATCACTTAACTTGTTTGAACCAAGGTATTAGTTGAGAAACTCGAGTCGTGGAAAGTCACGAGATATGAAACTATGGATTCTCGACGTTGTGTTACTTGAACTTATAAGTAACATATGATTTTCTCAACTTATAATATTAATTGCCTAAACCTTTTCTTCTTAATTACAATTAGATTATGCCTTAATCCTCTCCTAATCCCATTTACACGTAAGACAAATCCAATCATATCCAAATCAAATATTCTCTTACACAATCTCTTACACCCTTACATATTCCCTTACACACTACATCTAAACCATCCATTCCCTTACAACACATCACAACCATCCATCCAACCCTTCATCTCTATATCATCACATGTGCTTAATCTCAACCATTGAATTCAAACTAAACTCATCTCAGCCATCCATCCAATCTCTCCTATCTATGTCACCACATGTGTTTGACCTCCACCATCTATTTCAAATGAAACCATCTCAACCCTCCATTTATCCTTTCCCCCCAAGCAAAGCATATTCCATTGGAATATCCTTTCTTAAACCTATCCTAGGCTTGATCTTAACCATTCATTTCAAGTGAACTCATCTCAACCATCCACATTCCACACATGCCAAATTGTTTGAAAAACCAAGGGAGGCTCCCTTTGATCCTAGCCATCCAATTCAAACCATTTCATCTCAACCCTCCATCTCATTTTTCCCCCCTAAGCATTGGAATATTCCTTGGCATATTCTTTCTCTCTTTTCTATGCCATGTGAGGAGATACACTTCTACCCCTTCCAAATTACCCTATCTACACTTTAAACCCTTGGTAATTTGGTTTCTCTTTAAACACTTCACAAAACATTTTCCAAATTGGCTATTTGAGTTGGCAAACCTTAGAATGATTAATGTTAAGGTTTAGTGTGAAGTACAATTGGGGGTTTAGCAAGGATAGGTATTTACAAGGTCCAACACCCAAGTTTTGGGAAAACTTGAGACAGAGTCCTGGCACGCTGCCTGCGCGTTGACGCACGGGTGACGCGCCGGCCTCGGTTAATTTTTCCCAAGTTTGGGTCTTGGCCTATAAATACCACCCTTGCCTCTTGTATTCCTCACCCATTGCCATTATTCTTTCTCTCTAGATTTCTTCTCTCTAAACACTCTCAAATCTTTATCTCTATCTCAATCTCAAATCTTGTGTTCTTGATTTTCACATAAACATCTTTGGAAGAGCACATCTACTTGCAAGGGAAGAATCACAAGAACCTAATCGACTCTTGTGATTGTGTCGAGGGTCATCTTTCTTATACCATTTCTATTACAATCGAGTCTCTAGGTTAGGTTAGGACTTGATTAAACAAACATTCATTCATTCATTCAATTGTTTGTAAGGGAAGTCTTGTGTCTTGGTGACCAAGCCTAGATCATTGGGTATCTAGTTGGGGTTTGATACTTCCGGGTGGAAGTCTTGATAGTGGTCTTGGTGACCCTTAGGTAAAGTCGAATCGTGAGATTCTTTTGGGTGGTTTCCGAGGGCGGAATACTGTGGGAGTAACTCCTTTGTGAGCATCGATATTGGTGAATATCGGTGGAGTGAATTGTAACGGTTTGTAGTCCACCAAAAGGATTATACTAGTGAATAGTATCGGAGTCGCGGATTCGCAACTGGACGTACGGATGGTATAAACCCCCATCCCGAACCAGTATATATCGTTGTGTTCTTTACTTGCTTTATATACTTTGGTTGTGTTAGTAGTTGTTGGATTATTGTACAACCACTTGGTGTTCTCTTTGGCTTAAAGTTTTTAAACATCATAAAAGCCTAAGAATCCGTATTCACCCCCCCCCCTCTACGGTTCTACAAGGGATTCTGTCGGATCCAGGTGGGCAGTGAACTTCTTTCCTATAAATAGCAAGCCATTTCTTCATTGTTTCTCACCGATTTCTCATATATATCTTCTTACATTCTTATATCTTTCTAACCTCAAATCTAAGGATTATTCTTATAGTTATCTTTTATTGTTTCTCAAGGTTCTTCTTAAAAGGCGAGATCACGATTTCTTGAATACAAGACTTGCAAGCTTCAAGAGAAGCATTGCTAGGCTCATCGTCATTACGAGATCACTGAATTTATTCTTGTACATGATACATCATATTGTAATCATAAACTTGTTGTGTTAGTTGGTTCTTCCGCTGTAAAGAACTCGGTATTTAGCTTTGTATCGGATAAAGTGTAAGCAATGTTGTGAGGCTTCTCCGCCAGTTAAGGGGCTTGTTGACATAGTGCTTAAGAACTCTCAAGTTGGGTACTCGGAAAGTGGAGTAGGGCAAGGAAGGTGTCCTTATAGCCGAACCACTATAAATCATTGTGTCACGGTTCTATCTCTTCCTCTCATTTACTTTATTGTATTTATTTCTTTACTTATAGTTTTGCATTATCTATTTCCTCACCATTCATAGGTTTCACATATACTCGATCTAAAAGTTTTTGAAATTAAATTTAAATCGATAAAACTATACAACCACCCTTCTAGTTTTCTACAATTGGCATCAAGAGCATGTTTTATAAAAAAAGGTTTTTTTTAAGTATATTATATTTTAAAACTTTTTCGATCAAATGGAATTCGAAAACTATAAAGAAGGAAATTTATACAAAGACTACCATTGTTTGAAGCTAACGGTTGTATATATTAGAAAAATATATTTGAATTAAACATATGTGAAATCTAAAGATATTGATCTTTGGAACATTATTGTTGATGGTGATTATTTGCCGGTATTTGAGAACATCTCTATCGACAAAGAGGGTGTTGTTTCTTATGAACGACGGAAGAGGAACAAAAGAAAATGCTTTCTAAGAATAATGAGACAAAATTGGTTTTATATAATGCCTTACCTAAAAATGAATACGAAAGAATTTTTAGGCATAAAACGGCTAAAGACATTTAGAATTGTTTGGTGATCACTCATCAAGGAAACAAACAAGTGCAAAATAATAAAATTGATTTATTTGTCCAACAATATGAAAGAATTTCAATATCGGATGAGGAAGGCGTTGATAATACATTTGCAAAATTTAATACTATTATTACTTCATTACAAGCACTTGATGAAACTCTTTCCAAGCGTAATCATGTCAGAAGATTCATAAGAGCACTTCCAACAAAATGGAGACCGAAGGTAACGGCAATAGAAGAATCAAAGGACTTGACGATTATTTATCTTGACTCATTGGAAACCTAAAGGTGTATGAAGTATTCACAAAAGACTCCGAGGCCTCTAAAGACAAGAAAGAAAAGTACAAGTCACTATCTCTAAACGCCAAAAGGTGTCAAGTGACGAAGACACTTCTTCCTCAGATAGTGAAGATGAAGAATACACTATGGCGGTGAGGGACTTCAAAAAGTTCTTTAGAAACAACCCTATGGTGACAAGAAAGGCTTCCAAAAATTCAAGAAAGACAAAAAGGCAAAAGATGACCAAAAGTGTTACTTGAAGCTACAAATCAATCTATAAAACCACACACTCAAGCAAGTTAAAGCATACACCAGAATCACAGTTTTAAATACAAAACCAAATGCAGTTTCCATAGGTCTCTAATTTCCCGGGAAGCCAATAGCTTAAAGTTTAGGCAAATAGGTTCCAACCAATAGTAATAAAATCTACCAATGGACCTTTGGCCTCTTGGTTGGTGCTCTTGTAAAGTGAGAAATACCATTGTTTTATCCCTGCAAGACACAATGCCAACATCATGTCAAAATCGTAACCAACAAATATTAAAATATAAGAGGTTAAGGTAAAAGGGAAAATATCGTAATCAACACACATGCATAATCAACTCACATGTAACCCTTTCCTGATAGTAAAAAATCCAAAAGAAAACTGATAACATAACCTGAAAAACAAAATAATATAGCATTAGTCTTATTTGTGAATTTTATGATTCTTGTGCATCAACATGTTTGATCTCAACCCTTGAGTCGACATAGTTAAGCAAAAGTATTTTATCGTTGATTTCCTACATGCCCATATCAAGTACACCAGACATAAAAATTTTTCACATCTCTAATTTGTTGATGTTTTGAAGTAATCACTTTTACAATACCACCATAGTTTATCTAGTTTGTTGTAGTTTAATAAAGATATAGCTAAAAAGGTAATTAGCCATATACAAAACGTAATCATGAAGTTACATATCAATCGTCATTGTTCTAAAAGCTACATTTTAGATAAAATCCAAAAGTAAAAATATTTTCATACCACTTCCTGCGTAGGAGAAAGCAAAGCCATTGGTGTTGTTTTGTTTTGGAGCCTGAGAGTCACCATTTTCCTGTAAAAGGACATATCATTAAGACAATGGGTTCGGGTCAAAACTCGCAAAAACTTATGAGGTTCGAAATGGCTCGAGTTGGCGTTATAATACATTTTTGGCTTGGAATCTTAATATCGACCGTCTAAATTGTAGACACCTGAAGACTTACTAAGATTTTGCATATTAAAGTTGTTAAAAGACTAATCATAAAAGATAAATCATGTTGCTTCATTTTCACATTTTTAAACAAAGACGCACTTATCACAATCCATATTTTAGATAAATTAAATATGAATCAAGAAAACATATATGGTACCATAGCTTCATTTGCTACCATCCGTCATGTTTGTTTTGTAAATAGTCAAAGATTAAATGAATCAGTCTACTATTTCAACTTAAGAGATAAATTATTACATATAAATGACGTTAGATTGAATCACCGATGAGTTATCCACTACCTTTGTGATGTTTATAACACACATTGCATTGAACAACATTATTGATTCCTTCACTCCTTTCATAAATATAACACGGCTTACAAACAGGGATGTAACAAATGGAGAACGGAAATATTTCAAATGGTATGATCACAGCACTGATGTAACAAAGATAATGGGGTCAATAGACTTTCTTTTTTGGTTGAAAAATAGGACGAACGGGTAAAAACTGGTCAAACCATGCCCATGGTGGATACCTGTTTTCATCCTTGACAAATGGGGTACGAAAATATCCTGTTCTACTCTAAACAACTGACACTCAAATCTAATAGTGTCGAATACTTGTCATTCATCAATTGATACATTGTATGGCATATCTTCTTATTATAAAAAGAAAAACAAAAAAAGTTTACTAAAAGAATATCTATAATACATATAATGGAGGAAGCACTCTCTCTCCAAAATTTTCAGATTTACAAAATATGATGCATGATTTACAACACTTTAAAGCAACTAATTTTCATAATTACAACAACCAAAGCATGGTGTACAACAAAAAATAGCATGGAATGAATTCAAACCAAAATTCTATGAATTCTACATTAATGTACAACCCTAATGATTTCACACAGGACAATCATATTCTTCCGTGCTTTATCTGATCCTAAGTAATCGATCCAATCTTGAAAACTGTATATAAAGGTCGTTGGTACTTTCCACTCAGAAGATCTGCACACAAAAGGGAAGCAATATGTGATGCCTTTGATAGGTATATTAACTATCAAATACGTATCCACCAAATTCCGGCGAACATAGTAATAAAAAAACGTAGATATAAAGAAGTTGAAAAAAAGAATTGATCCAATTTCACGTAAAGATATCGAGGATATTGGTAATACTTTCTCTGCACCACTCAAATTTATTCATGAATTGTTTAAGTTTCAATCTCAGTTTGTGTACAGAGTAGCGTAACAATGTTTGGAGTGTCTTCAGTCTTGTAGTTGGCCACTATTATTTTAATTTAAAGGCGTGATGGTAAAAAAAGTAGCATGACATATCTCGTTAGTAGTCTGCTATAAACGGGGATAACATCAGTAGTTAAGTCGGCACTTATAAGTTAAACCTTTTTACTGTTGAATTTAGGGTGTGTTTACTTGGAGGGTTTGGGTTTGAGGTATGGGTTCGATAGTGATTGAGTATGCTTGCTTTAAAGTTTTGAGATTGAGGGTATTGGTTTATACCCTTGAAAATAGGCATAGTTCATACCTACCTAAAGGGGTGAGTTTCGGATATTCACTCTCATTGTCATTCCTTTAATATCTCAAACTTATACCCGTAGTAATTCCTTGATGGAAACCAAACGCCACCGTAGGATCTTCATGTGTCCGAAAATCAATATGTTGACTACTTATATCTTGCTGTTGACATCAGTTGCCTCAATGAAATTTTTTCGCATAGAGGCATTTACCTCATGATTTCAAACGTCAAGATGTCTTAATATGTAGGTTTAGAAGCACCATTTGGATGAATGCTGTTTTACATTCAAATGCTTTTAATATGTTATTAATATGTAGGTTTAGAAGCACCATTTAGAAGCACCTTACGGTTCTTATCAAGGAGAATATGTAAACACAAATATATATATATACATATAATATATATATATATATATATATATATATATATATATATATATATATATATATATATATATATATATATATATAAAAGAAAGTTAGTGAACATTTTTTTTAAAATTTAAGAGATAAAAAATGGAAATGGTAATGCACAATGATTGCTGCTGCTGCTGCTGGTTGTTTGAGATGGGATGAGGGAATATGATAAAAGGGATGAGAGAATATGCGGCAATGATGCGTGGAATTGCACCCTCGCAAAAGGTTTTACTTCTCAAGGGATCTTGAGAACTTGCAATCCCCACCAGGCAGTGTACCTGACCGTTGTAGTATAGTAAAGTTGCAAGTACCGGGGGATTGATCGTTCAACTCAAAGAATAGTGTTCGCTAGGGTTAAAACTCAATTAAACTATGTCTAGAGATGAAGGATGATTCTTTTTGTATTTTAATATTTTAAGGAAAGCAAGTAAAAATCTCGGGTTTTAGAAGAAGGGGCGGAATTAGTTGCTAATCAACTAACCCAAAAGCTACTAATTAAACTAATATGCAAGAAAACTAAATTAGGGTTCTACAAGGGAAGTGAAGCGCATCTACCTATGATGTATTACTCCTTGCTAGCTATCCAATTCTACCTATTGAATTGTCATACCTTATTTTAATTGACGGGTTGTATTCCTTAATACCATTCGTGGGGGTGTGTACAAATTTCCCAACTCTATAAGCTTCTATCTCTTCCTATGACAGACACTCAGTATCATATCATAGCCTCCCCAATAGTTACTTATGCATTAAACATAACCAATTAATCGTAGTAAACATCCGATTCATGTTTCTTAAGACGTTTAAGCATGTTACCAATTAGAAGTCTGCCAGTTTTCTTAATCCTAACATCGATATCACCCAATTAAACAAGAGACAATAGGAAGCAAGAATTATAAACTAAACCAATTAGATTAATTGCATTTGTCACACCCTAATTTATGAAGATAGACACAAGCATCAACAAGAACACAATAAGATCAAATTGATTATAAACAAGTTTCATACAAACATAAGTAGACACAAGGTGAATTAGCAAACCATAATCAATGAAGAATAAGCAACAATGATAATGGAAAACATGATTAAGATAGAATCAACAAACCAATATAAGATGTTTATAAAGTGATTGAAACCCTCTAAGTTGCTGGAAAAACACCTACCGTAACCCTAGAATCGGACTTAGGGTTTGGGGCTTACAAATAATGAAGTTATAAGGTTGTATTTATAGGCTATTTTCTTCCCATCCCATCTTGATGGCGTCAGCCCGAACCTTGACGGCGTCAAGACCAAAATTTCTTCACCAAATTTTATATCTCTTCGTCCTCTTCGCGTGGGCTTTTGAATCACCTAAATCCGAGTTCGTATGCAAAATTTATGGCTAAAACAGTAACAGCTACCGCGCACGCAAGTTGTGACTAGTTAACACGTGATGGCCTACGTGACCCCTTCAGGAAGTCTTCTGGGCCATCACTCTTTAATTTAACATGTGATGGCCTACCTCCATTAACACGTGACGCCGTCACTCTTTAATCCTGATAGCCATCTCTCTTTGCATTTACACGTGACGACCTTGATCACCTTAAAGGGTGACACCGTCACGAACTCCTTCAAAAACCTTCTGGATCGTCACATGTATTTTAACACTAAGATAAAAGTAATTACAACAAATAATCGTTACACTTTAACCAAAACAAGCACAGAAAATATATACTAGCACCTTACAAATAGTGTTTGGATACTCACATCTCTCGGGTGTTATAAACCTATATAACTAGATGCCTCCTTTTCCAGCATATTTTGGAGACTTTGCCGTTTTCTTCACTTTTCGCTCCAAAAACGTCCAAAATGCCTCATTTTCCATATTTCTTCTCCAAAGTACCTAAAATGACAAAAGTAACAATTTAGGGCAATATTTGATCAAATAATCGCGACTTGGGGCTTAAATGACCCCTAAAAGCGGTATACTTTTCGTCTCATCAAATACCCTTACACTTGAGATTTGCTTGTCCTCAAGCAAATGCGCTTTTATTCCAATCAAAATACAAGTTAGGGGTCATTTAACACTAAGATAAAAGTAATTACAACAAATAATCGTTCCACTTTAACCAAAACATGCACGGAAAATATATACTAGCACCTGACAAATAGTATTTGGATACTCACATCTCTCGGTGTTATAAACCTATATAACTAGATGGAAATGGAAAATATCTCTCACTACCTGTCATAGCACATAAATTACCATAGGCTTGGGAAAAGATCAAACCTCAACCCTTTGGGGTAAGTACCTAGGATAAACTATCAAAGAGGTATTTTACACGGGTTGTAACGTGAGGTGTAGGGATATGATAAACACGGTTTTGTTGGATAAAGGAAATATTTACTGGTGACGAGTTAATCATCCTTGTCAATTACGTGTACAATGTGGCGTTGCTAAGCCAAGACTCGACTCGACTTAAGCTAATCAAAAACTAATAAACATAAAAGGATACGGGATAATAGCCCGTATGTTTTTTCTCTTTTTCTTTTTCTATTTTTTATCTTTTTCTTGCTATTTCGTTTTTTTTATTTTATTTTATTATTTTTTTTTGTGCATACACTCTTACCCTACCATCCAAAATAATACATCATAAGGAATTTACACTTGAACTTTTACATACTTTACAATCAACTATTCTAATGACTCGAATCAAGATAATCAAAACACTTGGAGTACTTTTTAAGATTAACGCACATATAGGGGTAATAAATGATTTCCTTCCCCATTACTCCATAACACTAGTACTTTACCCATGAGTCCCAATCGTCCCTGTTATGTTAAGAAGATATTTATGGGGCTCATGGATTGGGCTAAGCTAATAAGTTAATATTTATATTAATCTAGTCCATTTATGTTAAGAAGATATTTATGTAAACAACCTAATCCATCTCCAAGCCCATGGAAAGCCTTTAGGGCATTATGTAACCAACTATATAAACACCTCAAAGCTCATTTGAGGTGTGTGCTTGTGTTTGTATTGTGTGTGTTTTTCTTTAATAAAAGTTCTCATCTTCATCTCTTTCTCTCTATTTCCATACGCCATACATATACATACAAGTCACCACCTTTACTTCATATTGAGCTTACAGAGTGTGATAAAGTTGTGATATCTAAGGTCCTACAAGTGGTATCAATCGCCAAAGTGAATATAAACTCACTAACTTGTCTAAAAATTAATTTTTAGATCTAATGAGTTTAGGTTTTGTAATCATCAAAAAGGGGGAGATTGTTGATATAAACAATGCCTTAAAACGTTGTTAACATATATCGATATCTCTATGTTTTGATAATCACAAAACGTAAACTCATTGAACTACAAATTATGACGTAAACAAGTATTTCGTCGTTTATATTCACTTTAGCATCCATATCACTTAAGGTATGAATAAACAAAGTGTCTAATGCATTTTATGATCAAAGAAATTTTTATTTTTACAAACCTTACATTTTATTAAAGTGGGACAAACATTTTTAAACTTATACAAAACATTTTTGTATTTATAAGAAATGTTTTATTCAAAATAAATATTTTGAATTCAAATTTCAAACTAAAAAACGGCTACATTCTTCAGGAAAAACCTCCCCCACAAAAAGACAAAAAAAATCTGAAGAAAAAATATTTTTTCTTAGGCGGCCCCCTTAATTATTAAGGGGACCGGCACCCAATTAAGGGGACCGGCCACGCTCCCAAACAGTATTTTTCTCCCTATAAATACTGGTTCATCCCACAGAATTTTCTCACCTTTTGCACGAAAATTTTCAGTCTCAATCCCTTCAAAACATTCTTCTAAATCCTTTGATCATAAGATTATAAGTCTTTGTTTCAAGTGATCCAATCCTTCACCACTCAAAGTGCAAGAGAAGAAACCTCCCTATCATAAAGCCAAAGATATATTAAGATCTAGTTAGTGTTTATGTAATGGTGTGAGTTATGTATATGTAATAAGTAGATCAAGATGATCTTACTTAGTAGTGAGCTTATGAGTGAGTAAGAAGTAGTGGGAAGAAGTAGTAGTGTGGAGAAGTCATGAAGTTGTGAAGAAGTAGATGTGTGAATATGTAGTGGAGTATAGAAGAAGTTGTGGAGTAGTGAAGAAGTCGTGAAGTCGTGAAGCCATGAAGAAGTCGTGAAGCCATGAAGAAGTCGTGAAGTCGTGTAGAAGTTGTGTAGTGATCGAAGTAGTGTTGTGAGATTGGTTCTAGCTACTATTAGAACTCGACATTTAGCTTAGTGTCGTTAAATGGTGTAAGCAAAAGTTGTGTACGGTTTTCTCCGCCAAAAGGGAGCTTGTTTAGTTGTGAAGAAAACTCTCGAGTACGTGACTCGGGGAGTGGAGTAGGGCAAGAAAGGTGTCCTTGTAGCCGAACCACTATAAATCATCGTGTCCGGTTTGCATTTCCTTTCTCTCATCTCTTTTCATTTATTCTTGCATTTATCGCTTTACATCTATGCTTGCCTATATGTCTTAGTTGTTGCTTATATAGTTGTGATTGATTGTGTTGTACATAGAAGTTAATATTGTGATTGTGTGTATAATTATATGATATTGGTCAAATAGATTATTATTCACACTTCTCATATTAAGTTTAACTTGATAGATAATTTGATACAAAATGTTTTAAGATTTTAAAAGGAAAACGTATTCACACAAAGACCGACCAAAGCTCCATTCATAAAACTAAGATTTTTTTTTAAAAGCTTACGTATATAATTGATCATATTGATTATATGGTGTTTTCATACTAAACTCTAATTAAAGGTTTTCCAAACAAACAATTGAATAAATTCGAATCAACATTTTGAAAAAAAGTTCTTATAAAATGAAAAAGAGGGGAAAACTATTCAACCCCCCCCCCCCCCTTCTAGTTTTCCACAATTGGTACCAGAGCCACGTCGCTCAAATTTTCAAAACAAATGGTTTTAAAATTTGAGTACGATCCATGTATCAAATTACCCATTAAGGAGGATTAAATATGAAAAGTGTTTTTGTTGATTAACTTGTATTAGTTTTGATACTATATACACTAATTATACTAGCTCAAGATAAGATTATTTTTAAAACAAGTGTTATATGTTCGTTTTTTAAATCAGAAAGTTAGACATCTTTCCACAAAGTCAGAAAACTATTTTTAACAAAAAATTCATTTTTTTTTTTGTATCAGATGGGCGGCCCCTTTAATTGTCTGGGCGGCCCCCTTAAATACTGGGCGCCCCCCTTAAATTTAAGGGGCCCGCCTGTCTGTTCGACAGTTTTTCGAAAACTTTGAAAAATCATATAAAATTAACCGTAACTCCGTAGAAGTCTTGTCACCCGGAGTTTTAAAGGTAATTGAGTATACTTTCATTTAAAAATACTTAAAAGTAACCATTACAAACTTAAATAAGTAAGAAAGTCAAAATACTATACGGTGGTCAAAAATTTGTGTTTCGTTTTAACGTAAAACTTTTGTTTCACCTTTTCCTTCAAGTCGGGCATTCCTAGTTGATATACTTTTAAAAAATTAAGTATTTATGTTTTCAAAATATTGATTTTAATTAAATTATAGAATGGGGAGGAAACTATTTTATTTTCAAATAAATTCGAGCTAAGTAAACATTGGTGTATATAATACACAAAACGACGACAAGTATTTTATGTGTTATGTGATCTTCTTTGTGATTTTATTTTCTTAATTGAATACATTAAATGATTGTTGCTATTTGAAGTTTAGCTATGTGTATATCTATGCATATGTGCCCTATTAGTTTATAGCTAGTTTGCCGATTTATACTTAACTAGATCTTATGCTAGATTTCTTGCGTTAGGATTGTTATAATATGCTTGCTGATGCGTGGGAATCGCAACAGGCTTTACCTCTCGAGGGATCTCGAGAAGCTTACAACCCCCACCAGGCAGTGTACCTGATCGTTGTAGTATAGTATAGTGACAAGTACCGGGTGATTGATCGTTCAGCTTAGGAATAGTGTCGCTAAGATTAGAAAACCTAATTACTAGTTCTAAAGGTGAGGAATGATTATTTTTATTTTTTTTTGTATTTTTATGAAAGCAAGTAAAATCTCAGGTTTTGGAAGAGTGGGCGGAATTAGTTGCTAGTCAACTAACCCAAAACTAATATGTAATCAAAATAAAATACTAAAAATGAAATTAAACAAAATTATACTAAGGTTGTGAGCAGTAATTGGAGAAATTGTGTTTACTTAGACTTCACTACTCCCTAGATATCTTTTACGCGTTAATTACTTGTTATAATTGTATGGATGACGGATTGTATTCCTTAATACCATTCATGGGGTGGCATACATAACTCCCCAATTCTATGAGCTCTTATCTCCTCCTACACCATGACCCAGCACAACTATAGGGATTGTAAACAGTGGCTCATGCATTAAATACAACCAATAAAGACCTAGTACGCCTCGGTTCATGTTTCTTAAGACGTTCAAGCATGTTACCATTTGGAGATCTGCCAGCTTTCTTAAGCCTAACATATAAAATCATTCATCCAAGACAAGAATAAACAAGTAATCAACACATAATCAACATCTAGGTTTCATTAGATCTAAGCGAACACAAAAGAGATCTAGCCTAGCATAATGGAATTGAGACAAGAACAAGATATAAACAACCAACACATAGACATATTGATTGAATTAGAAGAACACTTATCTCAATTACAATGCAAGGTATCAAGGGTTTGGAACCCTTGAAAAACCTGTAAAAGATGCACCAAATTCGTCTTTAGGGTTTCACCAAAACTTCTCCCTCTTTAATGAAAAAAACTAGAAAACTATATATAGGAAAACCGAGGTGACGGCGTCAAGAGCAATGGTGTGACGCCGTCATCTCGCCGCCAAATACTTCCTCGGACGGCCTTGATCTACTTATGACGGCCTATGTGACGCCGTCAGCTACCACGGTATTTTATTCTTTGGGTCTTGACGCCGTCAAGAGCAATCTGTGACGCCTTCATGCACTGTTCCAGCATAGAAATTTGAGACTTTGCCGTTTTCTTCACTTTTATGCTCCAAAAACGTCCAAAATGGCTTCTTTTCCAGAATTCACTCTCCAAGTACCTAAAATCACAAAAGGAACGATTTAGGGCAATATTTGATCAAATAAAGTCGGATTCGGGCTTAACTGACCCCCTAAAAACGGATCATTT
This sequence comes from Artemisia argyi, assembly GCA_030686995.1. Classification (NCBI taxonomy): domain Eukaryota; kingdom Viridiplantae; phylum Streptophyta; class Magnoliopsida; order Asterales; family Asteraceae; genus Artemisia; species Artemisia argyi. Next base: position 180,903,569 of record CM060693.1, on the reverse strand, counting down.
TTCGCCTCATCATATACCCTTACACTTGAGATTTGCTTGTCCTCAAGCAAATGAGCTTTTATTCTACTCAAAAGACAAGTTAGGGGTCATTTAACACTAATATAAAAGTAATTACAACAAATAATTGTTCCACTAAAGACCAATAGACAAGCACGGAGGTCATACACAAGCACCTCACAAATAGTGTTTAGATACTCACATCTCTCGGGTGTAATAAAGTAATATAACATTATGGAAATGGAAGATATCTCTCACTACCTGTCATAGCAAAATAAATTACCATAGGCTTGGGAAAGGATCAAACCTCCACCACATGGCGTAAGCACCTAGGATAAACTATCAAAGAGGTCTTTTAAAGGGTTGTAACCTTAGGTATAGGGATATGAATTACACGGTTTTGTTGGATAAAGGAAGTTTTACTGGTGGCGAGTTAACAATCTTGGTTAATTACATGTACAAGATGGCGTTGCTAAGCCAAGACTAGACTCGACTTAAGCTAATAAATGAAAAATAACAAAAACATAAAATGAACATAGAATGAAATGGGATGGTAGTCCGTATGTTTTTTCTCTTTTTCTTTTCTATTTTTTTTTCTTTTTCTTAATTTTTTCGATTTTTTTTTTTTTTTTTTTTTTTTTTTTTTTTTTTTTGCATACACTCTTACCCTACCATCCAAAATAATACATTATAGGGGTATGAACTTTCCCCTTACACTTGAATCTTTACATACTTTACAATTAACTAATCTAATGACTCGAATTAAGAAAATCAAAACACTTGGAGCACTTTTAAGATTAACGTACATATGGGGGTAATAATATGATGTTTTTCCCCATTACTCCATAAAATAAGTACTTACCCATGAGTCCCAATCGTCCCAAAACAATATGTACAAGGATATGACTCGACTTAGCAACCATGTAATCAATTAGAAAGTTAACTTAGGGTTTAACAAATAACAATAATGCACTAAAAATGAGCGCATACACGGAAGGCTAAGGCGATTTGGGTGTACATTTAAGTGGGGTGTAACAAATTCCTCCTTTAAGTAAGATGCTTAAAGTTAGAAACGAAAAGATAGGCTCGGAGGGGTGTACTAGGGGTTTCGTGTACTAAAATTGAGTACAACGCTAAGGGTGTGGGAAAAATTAGTTGACTTAACTAGCCAAGTAATATGACTTAAATGGTCAAGTAATTATGATACGGGTTTAACACAAGGGTGATCCTAATGCCTCTTATCATGTAGTAAATCCTACCACAAGAATGTAGTCTCACTAGCGGTCTCGGGATGCATCACTAACGCAAGTTCTAGAATCTAAATGCTACCGGTACACTCATAAGCACTAATAATGAATGTTTTTCCTATCAAATCTAAAGGCGAACCTCACATTTTTTGGGTGGAAATTTTTTTCTGAATATACGGTTATGTGCTGGTCATACAACCTCCTATCCATGAGACGCTTGCTATGGCTAAAGTTTCACTCTTAAATGTTGTAAAAAATTTTAAATTTGGCGCTAAAATTACACTAACAAGTATTCCTCATAGTTTTATTACACATCTACTATCAAACAAAACAAACTCAAGTGAAAGTGCATATGTAAGGTATCATCTTTTTACCCTCCCCTTACACTTAAGATGAACATTGTCCCCAATGTTCAAGTAAAGAATGTAAAAGTGAAAAAGTAAAGAGAATGAAATCAAATACTCCCCTGATTCGCTCGGTATGGATTATAGGTTGGCCAGGTTAAATCTTCCTCCAAGAAAATGAACAATCAAAGCTTCCCTTCCAGAATATAAATCATCTCCTTGTCAAAAATAACCTGTAAATCCTGACAACAATAGACAAGACAACCTCGCGTAAAATCGGCGGCATCCTATATAAGTTACTAAATCCTAGAAAACAAAGTAAGATATAATGCTTGTGGAATGAAGTTTGCAGATTTCCTGGAGATTATAAAACTTAATAATTCACAAAAACCATAAGACTCCGTTAGAAAAACAAAACCGGTAAAATTTCCAGATTTTAACTCATGACGCCGTCAAGAGTAATACTCTGACGCTGTCAGAATGGACCTGCAGAAATTCTTATGTTAAGTTTCCGGAAAATTTTTGGAAAAACTTGGTCCTACTTCCTGGAAAATCTTGCAAAACTTCATTATGACTCAATACAAGCATTTGACTCTAACGAATACGAATATACATGTTCATTTAATATTGTGGAGAATCATGATCGGTTTGTTTCTTGAAAACATATTTGGGGTTTCCCCTTACACTTATCTTTTGCAAAAATACCTTTAGGTTGAAGTTAAGACTAGGCCAAACAACATAGTAAAGTATTTCCACATTTTAATTGAGAAACATGATCAACCAACAATAAAAATAAAACATGCATACGGAAGCAAATAACAATCAAACAAAATAAAATCACACAAAGCATGGGTTGCCTCCCAAGAAGCGCTTTTCTTTATTTACGAGTCTTGTAGCTAGACTCAAAGTCATGGGCTATCACGTGATCTCATCATTGGTTCCACTCTCTAGGTCGTCTTCTAAACTAGTTTTGTATTCCGGACCTAGTTGCAAGCACTCTTTGTAGAAACCAAGCATCCTATTTCTAACATACTCTACTCCTCTACGTCTATCCTCATCATTCCTATAATAAGCCGCTTGCTTATGTTCCTTTTCGAAATTAGAGAGAAGGCAGTATTGTTCGATCTTGTAGGGCATTTGATAAGCAACCTCATCATTCTCTTTATTGAACCTAACTATCCCTAAAGTCGGATCATAACTCATCCTAGTGGCCTCAACAAATGGTTTCCCGAATATTATTTGGCTTAGGCAAGCATCTATCACCGGACGAGTGTCTTCCACTATCATAAAATCAATCTCATAGGTGAGATTCCCTATAATCACATGTACTCCCTTAACTCTTCCTGCAAAATTACTTATCCAATTTTTACCGGGCATCATCCTAAAATTGAGTTGCTTCTTCATCACCCAATTGTAATAGGTCCTAGTCATAATGTTCACGGGGGATCTAAGGTCGATGTAAGCTTTCCATATATGCATGTGCCCGATATTACATGGGATGTTAATGTTAGAGGGGTCTCCCATTTTGATCAGGGGGTCGCCAAAGATATATGTCTTCTCGGGACTATCGAATAAATCCTTATGGTATTCCCGTTCTTCCTTGGTTGGCAACTTATCAAAGTATTCCTCTATAGGTTCTACCTCCTCTAATTCCTCATCCTTATTAACCTCAACTTCCCTACTCTCATCCTTATTATCGGCTTCTACTCTAACTTCATCCTTGTCACTCTCCTCTATCTCCTTATCTATCGGCTTAATGGTGACAACATTGACAAAGTGGACATGTTTGGATGATGAGGGGTCCTTAATTTGGATTCCACTATTGGTGTCCCTAGTGTCCTTCCTAGGTGTGATTAATGTTTGGTTGTTGAGGGCTTTCAACAAGTTGTCAATCTTGTTGGTCATCTCCGTCTGTTGTTGGTTGAATTCATTTTCGAACCTAGCTATGCGGGCTTCTTGAGATGCCATGAACTTTGACATTAATCCTTCAAGATTGTTGGTACTACCATAGTTGTTAGAAGGATTGTTGTTGAAAGTACGGTTGGATGGTGGACCGTTTGGTTGATAACGATTAGGTGGATTGGAAGAATTGGTTGATTTTGTTTCCACCTAAGGTTTGGGTGATTTTTCCAAGAGGGGTTGTATGAATCACCGTATGTGTTTGGCTCGGGCTTGAAAGTGTACCACTTATCTCCCGCTTCGTCGGTACGCGTGGATGCGTAGTCCGCAAAAGCTATTCCGGAGAGTTCCACACAATCACGAGTGTCATGGGGACCACTACATAATTCGCATAAAGAAGTGATTTTGTTCACTTGGCTTGAATGCTTCTGAGTTTTGTAAGATTTCATGAGAAACTTGACTTGGTCCTCAAGTTCCATGATCCTACGGTCGGGAGTGCTAGAACTGTTCGAAGGCAGAGATATTGCCTTGACCGTTTTGTTCAAATCACGGGGATCATTCCAACTTTCGTTGTCATAGAGAGCAAGATCTTCTATGAGTTCCCATGATTGTTCCGCACTAAGATCACGTAGCTTACCACCGGCCGATTGGTCAATGGTTCGCCTCGTGGTGTCGATATGGTCATAGAAGATTTGGACTTGGAGCCAAAGATCTATGCCATGATGAGGGACTTTTTGGAGTAAGTCCTTGAAACGAGTCCATGCTTCATAAAGAGATTCATTTTGACGTTGTTGGAACATCAAGATGTCATTCCTAAGCTTAGTAGTTCTCCCCGTGGGAAAAATTGAGCAAGGAAACGAGTGGTGAGATCATCCCATGTGGTGATGGATCCCGCGGGTAAACGCTCAAGCCATTGACTAGCTTGATCCCGTAGAGAGAATTGGAATAGGCGTAAACGGGTAGTCTCTCTAGTTTCAACACCTAGGTCTATGGAATCTACGATTTTGAGGAAGTCCTTAAGGTGTTGATTTGGATCTTCGGAACGAAGTCCATGGAATGCACATCCGCTTTGCACCAACCGGATGGTGTCGGATCGCAAGGGGGTCACATTGTCTCCGGTGAGCTCAATGGTGTTTCGGTAGCCTTGGTGGCTAGGTCGGGAATACTCTCCTAAGGTTCGGGGCCTAAGGGGTTCTAATGGTGGGTTTTGTTGTGGTGGGATGATGGGTTCAAATATGTTACCACCTTCCATGATGTCGGATGGTAAAAAGTTACGAACAAAGGCACGAAGAAATAAGATAGACTAAAGAAGACCTAAAAATAAAAATAAAATCTTACTAGAAAGGAATCTAGCAAGTAGACCTAATAAAAAGAAATCCTAACCTAGACAATAACTATTCCCCGGCAGCGGCGCCAAAAACTTGATGCGTGGGAATCGCAACAGGCTTTACCTCTCGAGGGATCTCGAGAAGCTTACAACCCTCACCAGGCAGTGTACCTGATCGTTGTAGTATAGTATAGTGACAAGTACCGGGGGATTGATCGTTCAGCTTAGGAATAGTGTCACTAGGATTAGAAAACCTAATTACTAGTTCTAAAAGTGAGGGATGATTATTTTTTTATTTTTTTTTGTATTTTTATGAAAGCAAGTAAAATCTCGGGTTTTGGAAGAGTGGGCGGAATTAGTTGCTAGTCAACTAACCCAAAACTAATATGTAATCAAAATAAAATACTAAAAATGAAATTAAACTAAATTATACTAAGGTTGTGAGCAGTAATTGGAGAAATTGTGTTTACTTAGACTTCACTACTCCCTAGATATCTTTTACGCGTTAATTACTTGTTATAATTGTATGGATGACGGATTGTATTCCTTAATACCATTCATGGGGTGGCATACATAACTCCCCAATTCTATGAGCTCTTATCTCCTCCTACACCATGACCCAGCACAACTATAGGGATTGTAAACAGTGGCTCATGCATTAAATACAACCAATAAAGACCTAGTACGCCTCGGTTCATGTTTCTTAAGACGTTCAAGCATGTTACCATTTGGAGATCTGCCAGTTTTCTTAAGCCTAACATATAAAATCATTCATCCAAGACAAGAATAAACAAGTAATCAACACATAATCAACATCTAGGTTTCATTAGATCTAAGCAAACACAAAAGAGATCTAGCCTAGCATAATGGAATTGAGACAAGAACAAGATATAAACAACCAACACATAGACATATTGATTGAATTAGAAGAACACTTATCTCAATTACAATGCAAGGTATCAAGGGTTTGGAACCCTTGAAAAACCTGTAAAAGATGCACCAAATTCGTCTTTAGGGTTTCACCAAAACTTCTCCCTCTTTAATGAAAAAAACTAGAAAACTATATATAGGAAAACCGAGGTGACGGCGTCAAGAGCAATGGTGTGACGCCGTCATCTCGCCGCCAAATACTTCCTCGGACGGCCTTGATCTACTTATGACGGCCTATGTGACGCCGTCAGCTACCACGGTATTTTATTCTTTGGGTCTTGACGTCGTCAAGAGCAATCTGTGACGCCTTCATGCACTGTTCCAGCATAGAAATTTGAGACTTTGCCGTTTTCTTCACTTTTATGCTCCAAAAACGTCCAAAATGGCTTCTTTTCCAGAATTCACTCTCCAAGTACCTAAAATCACAAAAGGAACGATTTAGGACAATATTTGATCAAATAAAGTCGGATTCGGGCTTAAATGACCCCCTAAAAACGGATCATTTTTCGCCTCATCACTTGCATTGCATATAGGTATAGATGGCTTAATGTTACTCAAACATCTTGTAAATGAGTTCAATATTGTCACCTAAACATTTCAAACAATTTAATCTATTCTTCACAACACACTTAAATATTTTCTACAAATTAGCTTGTTTTACCTTAAGATGTTTAATAAGAAAAATTGAATCATTGTAAAACATTAATAGTTATATAAAAGAAAAAGTATTTTCAAAATCTAAGTGTGTTCATAATAAGTAAAAATGAAGAGTCTTTCACAAAAACAAAACATATAACAATCATGAAATAATAAGTCAACTTTCAATCATTCACTAATAAATAATCTTAGGATTAATGGAACACACTATCAAAATGTTTATTTATTTCAAATGAGTGTCCGTGATGGTCAAGAAAGATCTTGATATTATATCAATTCATTATTCAAATTATGGTTGATATATTCATCAAATCTAATTGACGTGTTTTTTTGAGTGTGGACAAGAAATTGGATTGCTATTTGTTTAGTTTCAATATTATATCAAATTACAACAAAAGATATAGTCTTGAATCTACATACTCAATCACACTAGATTGATATGAAAATAGTTACATCCTTTGTAGATGAAAAAAGTATGCATTGGATCATAACTCACACTTGTGTTGATAATGTCATATTGAATCTACTTGTCCAATAATTGTGTTCCAAATATTAGAATAACATTTTAAACACATTCATAAAATATACAATGAAGTAGGATTGACGACTTGGATGTTTCGTCCGAAATATTCAAGCAATTTACATTGCAATGCAATGGATAAATGTGTCATATCCGAAAAACCAAACATGAGAAAACTAACAACATATGTAAACTTTGCTCACACTACTTAAAATTATCACTTCAAGATAAAATACATATTCAAGAATAATACACACTATATATTCTATGTATTTCATTTTCTTTGGAGCATGAATGATTGTGTTACAAGATAATGCACTACATTTTTTTTATAATATAAGTTATTAGAATTGAAAAATAACTTGTCACAATCCATAAACAAGTAAAAAAAAAATTTTAAATACTTGTTAAAGTATGATATATAACATTGGCAAAAATCATAGAAAATAATATTTGTTTAAAAAAATTATATTAATGTCTTGTTTTGATATCATTTGAGAATCACAAACTCATTTAAGATAAATAATCTTAATGAGATTCATTTCACAAGAGATGCTAAGGTGCACTCTTAAGTCTAGCATAGTTATTAAATCAAGTAACATGTCATCAAAACCAAACAACCGGTAAATCATGAAGAAAGGATTAAAATTTTTTTGTTTACTTTTATCTAAACATTCAACACGTCTCTATTAGGATCGTGAATAAAATATGTCATCTAGATTTACCTTCATAAAAACATGATGTTTGAGTCACATTAAGCCAAGTATTAGTGAATCAAGCAAACTTCATATTTGGTAATCTTCGATAGGTAAATTTAGGAACTCGATTTCTTCTAAAAAGAGAATGACTACTGGAGAATCTATTGACTAGAAATTCAATTTAACCTAACGGTTGAATTGCTTCTATGTGAGAAGTTGGGTGTGTGTAACCCGTAAAAATTGCCGTGTTTAGCCTGAATTGAGCACCACTAGTAATAGTCTCATACTCATTCTCCAACTTGATTAAATTGCTCTTCCTATATATACCTAACGCTAGTTTACTTTTATGAACTTTGCTTCTCATTAGATTCTTTCATTCCTAGATTTATGGCATTAAGTTAGATAAGCGTGCAAAAACAAAGGAACTATAGATGTTAGGTTATACCCCATTCAACACTCTCGCATCTAACATATAAATTATCGTCTTCATTTCCTTTAGGATCATAGGATCTGTAGAAACGATAGCATGAGATAATAATAGGCTTAACCAACCCTCTTGAGCATGAGATCTTTAATAAACATTTTTTAAAAAATATTTGATTCATGATATTTGTTGTCAAAAATCTAATATCTCTAAAAATATGCAAAAACCTCACACTTTGGAAAATAGTTTTTCAAATAACTATCCCACTTTTAAATAACATGTTTTCACTATCAATATCCACAATTTTGTTTTGATCAAAACTAAAGATTGGGAAAATATTCTTTACCATTTATTCACACATTTTGAAGTAAAAACCCAATCTATTTTATTCAAATAACTCTCACATCTAAGTGAAAACTTACTTTCAAACATTGTTGAATAATGCTAAAAATGTCTCTTTTAAAATCATGCATGGTGATCTCATATTTGTCATCTATATTTATATAAATGACACTTATAAGTGAAATAAATCAAATCAAGAGGACCATGGTTTGGTCATTAAGACTTTGTTTGTAACAAGTCTCGAAATCCATGCTATCATAACTACCCACTTATTGCACATTGATACACATTAGGATTAATCCTCCTAGTTATGTAGTTATGAAATACTTGATGTTGCTTATTGTTTCCTAGCACTTATATTTTACTTGCTTGATGAGTATGTTTGCATGCTAGATGAAATTGCTTGTTTACTTAATCTCTTTGATTAACATGCTTTGGCTACTTAATGGCCTACATAATTAGTATGTGATTAATTGCCTCAAAGAGTTGGACTTGTTTGAAACCAAAAACACAACCTTTCTGCAATTCACTACCAAAAACCTTTTCTGGCAACCTGGGAATCACCAGATGGGCGGCCCCCTTAATTATTAAGGGGACCGGCCTCCAATTAAGGGGACCGGCCATCTGATGGTCAAAGGTGTTGTCTCCTTTTTCTACTTTTCAGCCCATTTCATCATACACTTCCCAAAATTCATAAACCAATTTTATCCTAAACCTTCTATCAAAATTTATACATCCTTTATCCCACCAATCCTACATTATAAACACTCTCATTCCTCTCAACCTTTACTTACCCATATCCTTCTACATTACACTCAAACCTCATAATCTTTTCACAACTCAAGCGATGTTGTTCATGATCAACCAACACCTAAACCTCACTCTCACACAAATGATCCATTTAACAACAAATCATCCATTCGTGCTTCCACCAATGCTCCTTCTTATGATGAGCATGCACAATCCCAAAACAATAATCCCAACCTCATTACCAATACTTTACATGTTGATTCATTCAACAAAAACACCATCCACTCATGAAGCATCTCTTCCACCCATATCATGTTTTCATGATTACCCAAGCTCAAACATGTCTACACCACCAAGAGTATCACCACCATATCCTACAACTTCACATGCCATTCCTATGTTGCATGTTTAAACCCTCACCCAAGACAACTATCATGCTCCACCACCATCACCTTCCTCCGAACACTTAATGTTCGTTGAGGCGCTAAAAGAATCCCATGAGCTTAGTGCTCTTTTAGCCTTACATCTTGCTCAACGCAATTTGGATCCACCTTCATCTAGATCACCCTCATCGCCACACAACATAAATCAACTTGAGAAGCATGTCAACAATTGACATTGTTGCATCTTTCTCCTAAAAACCATTGCATTCAATGAACACTTCACTTGGATTGAATCTAGATCACATCCAATACCCTCACTTGAACAACATCCAAAACCTTAATCAACCTCTTCCGCTACAAACTCTCCACAACCAAACTCTCCAACATTCATGACCCAATCATATACCTCCACTAATCCAACAACCTCACCCTAACTAAACCATCTTCATTCCAAACACTCCATCAACAACCATCTAAGCATACTATATGCTTATGATTTTCACTTCCAAATATGAATCAACCAACCTTTTGTTAGAAGCAAGTCCGATGGCTCTCTTTGGCAAATTAGGATCTTTAACATAATCTCTTTGAATTAATTGTTATGTATCCTTAATATTTGTTTGCTATGCTTGTTATTTGTATATTGCATATTCTTCTATATATGCTTGTGCTTCTAATATTTTTTTTGCGAGAATTCCGTATCTCGACTCCTTGGTGCCCTTGAACGAGGGGGAGCACACATCAAGGGGGAGCTTTCTACCTGTCTAACTTCATTCATGAAGCTAGTCGGCATAACCTTTTTGATTCTACAAAAAGGGGGAGAAGTGAATATAAACTCACTAACTTGTCTAAAAATTAATTTTTAGATCTAATGAGTTTAGGTTTTGTAATCATCAAAAAGGGGGAGATTGTTGATATAAATAATGCCTTAAAACGTTGTTAACATATATCGATATCTCTATGTTTTGATAATCACAAAACGTAAACTCATTGAACTACAAATTATGACGTAAACAAGTATTTCGTCATTTATATTCACTTTAGCATCCATATCACTTAAGGTATGAATAAACAAAGTGTCTAATGCATTTTATGATCAAAGGAATTTTTATTTTTACAAACCTTACATTTTATTAAAGTGGAACAAACATTTTTAAACTTATACAAAACATTTTTGTATTTATAAGAAATGTTTTATTCAAAATAAATATTTTGAATTCAAATTTCAAACCAAAAAACGGCTACATTCTTCAGGAAAAACCTCCCCCACAAAAACACAAAAAAAATCTGAAGAAAAAATATTTTTTCTTAGGCGGCCCCCTTAATTATACTAGGCGGTCCCCTTAATTATTAAGGGGACCGGCACCCAATTAAGGGGACCGGCCACGCTCCCAAACAGTATTTTTCTCCCTATAAATACTGGTTCATCCCACAGAATTTTCTCACCTTTTGCACGAAAATTTTCAGTCTCAATCCCTTCAAAACATTCTTATAAATCCTTTGATCATAAGATTATAAGTCTTTGTTTTAAGTGATCCAATCCTTCACCACTCAAAGTGCAAGAGAAGAAACCTCCCTATCATAAAGCCAAAGATATATTAAGATCTAGTTAGTGTTTATGTAATGGTGTGAGTTATGTATATGTAATAAGTAGATCAAGATGATCTTACTTAGTAGTGAGCTTATGAGTGAGTAAGAAGTAGTGGGAAGAAGTAGTAGTGTGGAGAAGTCATGAAGTTGTGAAGAAGTAGATGTGTGAATATGTAGTGGAGTATAGAAGAAGTTGTGGAGTAGTGAAGAAGTCGTGAAGTCGTAAAGCCATGAAGAAGTCGTGAAGCCATGAAGAAGTCGTGAAGTCGTGAAGTCGTGTAGAAGTTGTGTAGTGATCGAAGTAGTGTTGTGAGATTGGTTCTAGCTACTATTAGAACTCGACATTTAGCTTAGTGTCGTTAAATGGTGTAAGCAAAAGTTGTGTACGGTTTTCTCCGCCAAAAGGGAGCTTGTTTAGTTGTGAAGAAAACTCTCGAGTACGTGACTCGGGGAGTGGAGTAGGGCAAGGATGGTGTCCTTGTAGCCGAACCACTATAAATCATCGTGTTCGGTTTGCATTTCCTTTCTCTCATCTCTTTTCATTTATTCTTGCATTTATCGCTTTACATTTATGCTTGCCTATATGTCTTAGTTGTTGCTTATATAGTTGTGATGATTGATTGTGTTGTACATAGAAGTTAATATTGTGATTGTGTGTATAATTATATGATATGGTCAAATAGATTATTATTCACACTTCTCATATTAAGTTTAACTTGATAGATAATTTGATACAAAACGTTTTAAGATTTTAAAAGGAAAACGTATTCACACAAAGACCGACCAAAGCTCCATTCATAAAACTAAGATTTTTTTTAAAAGCTTACGTATATAATTGATCATATTGATTATATGGTGTTTTCATACTAAACTCTAATTAAAGGTTTTCCAAACAAACAATTGAATAAATTCGAATCAACATTTTGAAACAAAGTTCTTATAAAATGAAAAAGAGGGGAAAACTATTCAACCCCCCCCCCCCTTCTAGTTTTCCACAGTGAAAAGTTTCGAGAATTTTGACAATTGTGAGGTTTTTAACGATCAAACTTCAAACGGCTATAACTTTTGAACCGTAACTCCGTTTTGGACGAAATACCTGTCAAAACGACCGTGAGACCGAGGAGAACGACACGCTGAATAGATTTATCAATTCAGGCGAAGTTTCAAGGCCCAAAAATGCTTAAGATTTTAGATCAAATTTTTCACCACAAAAACCTGCATCAACCTTCACCAAATTCAACTCCTATTTCATTGGAACGATCCAAGAATCAACTTTATCAAACATGTGACAATTGGCAAATTAGGGAGCCATTTTGAAAACCCGCATTACATTAAAGTTCGTTTATAAATTTATATTTCAAATTTTATTCGTAACGAACTTGTAAAACCTATATTGTGGTTGATTATATTTAAAATTTTTATGGAATCAATTTGGATTATCGATGTGATGAGAATTCATTTCGAGATTTTATTGGCACTACGTTGACTCTGGCACTAGGATAACCTAACAGAAATTTTATGTCTTGAGTTTACGAATTCGACAATATATATTTATTTATTTATGGAACGTCTCGTGAGATATTAAATGTTTTGAAACGGGTTACGGGTTTTGGTCCATGTAAATTACACCTAGCCACCTTACCCTAAATATTAATAATACCCTTATTATTATTATTATTATTATTATTATTATTATTATTATTATTATTATTATTATTATTATTATTATTATTATTATTATTATTATTATTATTATTTGAATAAAAAGAAAGAAAAGGAAAATAATAAAAAGAGTAAAACTACAAAACGTCCTTGTGGTATCTTGTCTCACACAAAACACAAACATTTAAACACCACATCTCTCTCTCTCAACACCTTCTTCATCCCCTCGCCAAACCTTAGCCGCCCCATAATCCGGCCAGCCGCCACACCACCGCCGGCTACCACTTCACACCGCCACCACCATATTACTCCTCATCATATCCTCTTTCTTTTGGTGTATAGCACGCGTCCTAAAACCCACCATATCATCACGTTTCACCATCGATCCACCACCATTCCTTGTTATTTTGTTAGATCTGTGAGTCTTGAGGTTCAAGAAGGTGAGAATATGCGTTTTTACGCGTGGGTTTGACTAAGCCGAGTCAAATTCGGATTAACTTGTATTGGGGTTTAAAGCTACATGTTTCTTTTAAAGATTTTGATAAGAAAAATAATATGGGTATCCATTTTGGTGTGGTTTTGACTCGGATTTATATAAATCCTTGTTGGGGGTCTTGCTTGGATTGATTATTCGTTTGAAGTTGGTTGTTTTTGGGTTATGTCGCGACCCCTAGGAGCTGTTTGGCTCGGTTTTGGGTTCGATGGAAATCAGGCCGAGACCCCTATGGGCTCGTGCCTCATGTTTTCTTTCGGATCCGAGGTTAGCCATGACCCATTTGGGTCCGGCAATGGTTAATAGTTTTGTTCTCAGCTTTGGGTGCTCACAAATGTGTGATATGGTTATTTTTATTACTTGTTCTTGCGGCTTATTTTGTTTTTGCCGAATGCTTTTGATGGGTCGAGACCTTTATGGTCTCGACGATGGGAATATTGTGATTATTGAGGAGTTGTTGACGAATGGTAAATGTGGGGACCGATTGTGAGACGGTCACTTAGAATGACGGAGATAGGTTAGTCGGGTGCCGTAGTCGGACCCTATTGTTGTAGCACGTGATATGGGTATTGTTTGGACGGAGTTGGATTGATTGATTATGATTTGGTTATACTTTTATTTTGGACTTGGACAATGAGCCGAGAGTGATGACTCTGACATGTGACCATTTCGTATGACTCGATAATTATTTATAATTAAACGCAAATAATAAAACTCGTAATAATATTATTGGTAATATAAACGTTTATATAAATATATAGACGTGAATAACGTATATATAAATATATAAATGCGTATATTAATAATAAAAAGATCACGAGTAATATTATAACAATGACGTGACTATAAATATTATGCTATGAGAGTAGTGTAATATTATTGGGAGCGTTATTATGATTAAAAATTATAAATAACGAGGAAATATTGACGTTGAATAAATATTAAATAAAATAATATCTTTTAAAAAACGAGGAAAACTATCGAGTAACACGGGGTCGTGGTCACCTGAGTCCAAGTGGATTATATTATTTGTGACGTTCGTGTTGTCACAGATATATGACAATTAATACACTCACTTTCGATAACTACGTAACTTATTTAATCGACGGGTTAAATAAGAGCTATTTAGTTGTTTAAATTGAGTATATTAATGGGCATCGTATCCTACGACGCCCATAGGTTGTGGTATGTGTACGAGAATAATAAATTACTAAGTATCTCGTGAGGTTGCCAAATTGACGAATTTGGTAAGCTTAACGGCATAATTAAAGAATTTATTAAACTTTGATATATACCATATAGTACTTTATGTGCAATGTGTGACCTAGGATTCGGGTATAATCTTAGAATGGTATATTAAGTAAATAAATATGGGGGATTACCAAATCGACGGATTTGATAAACTTCGATCATTATTTACTTAATATATTGGGCTAATATTAGACCTATAGATTGTTTTATTATCCTTTTTGTTGTGACTTCTTGGTTTGAGTTATGTCGACCCATCACCCGTATGGATACCAAACGTCAAACTCCAAACTAATACGAGATTAATACGAGAAATGGATTTTTGGAAAGTAAAATGGAATACGTTCGGGTTTGGGAATATTTGATTTTGAGGAAATGATTTCTGAACAAGTTGATATTGTTAGGAAGTGCCGAGTTCGTAGTTGCCATCTTTTGAGTTACTATACATCTTACTTCTACCGATTTCTTCTTGCTGATTTCTGGACTTGAGGTGAGTCATAGCCCCACTTTTTCTCTTGAACTATGTTTTCAATACTTGGGTGAGAAACGTGCAAATTATTTTATGTGGACTTTTATTGCTTTTATATTCTTTTCGAAACTTGCTATGCTTATATAACTAGGAAGAGCGAGGCCTAGCCTAGAGTTAGGTAAGCTACACAACGAGGCCTAGACTAGATCTAGGTAAGTTGTACATGTCGTATCCTTACGCATGTTGGGTATGTCGTATCCTTACGCATACATATTGATTTGATTGGATTTGATTATTTGACTATAGTGTGCACCTATAGGTTATTAATACTTCGGAGGTTATCCGAGTAGGTATGGAATTACGGGGGGTACCCGTGTATTTATGATGGAGCGGAGGGTATCCGCAGGCTGTAGTGAATCCCTGGTATAGCTAGCAAGCGTTTTGCGTATATGTCCACTATATTGAATTATGAATTTAAACATATGATCTCACCAGCGAAAGCTGACTTTTAGCATGTTTTCTCAGGTAATTAAGTGACGATTTGGATGCTTGGATTGGAAGGCTCGGCTATGGCACCTAGTTTATGGATCTATTTTCTAAAACTCTGATATTAAATTGTGGGCCTATGTTTATTACTTTTGGGCCTGACTTTGGATGAATTTGGGATAAATGAAAACTTTAAAACCCCGTTTTGGTTGTGTATTTCTTATGTTTACTTTATCTCGTTCTTTTATGTCTTGTGTTGGATATCAATCCCCGTAACACCTCGAAAGCTTGTTGAGTCTTCCGCTGTACCAAATTTTGGGGGTGTTACAAAACAACACTTCATCAATGGCAACTCAGCAAGATATTCATGCAGCCGGTGCGGAAAACCGACCTCCCATGTTGTCAAAGGGTGGATACTCACAGTGGGCTAGTCGTATGATGCGCTATCTTAAGAGCAAACCAAATGAAAAACTACTTATCAAATCCATTGTGGATGGACCCTTCAAACCAATACAAGTACTAACCCTAGAGATCCAAATGGAACCCCCCCCCCCCCCCCCCAATGACAATCGATAGGACCATTGAGCAAGACAGACAACAGATTGCAGCTGATGATCAACGTAATGAAATGCCTTAATATTTAACATGTGCCACCAGTGGTCCTATCGACATAATGAAATGGTCCTATCGACGTAATGAAATGCCTTAATATTTAACATGTCATTACAATGGAAAGTAACCATTTTTACCCATGACAAAAAAAAAAATAAAAAAAATAACAATCACAACATTTTCACCATTTACTTTGTAACGGTACTCATAGTGTATTTAAAAATCTAAATATCACAAATGACTTAAAACTTTTATATTTAATAAGTATACGTTTCGATAATTAACCAAATACGTTTTATATAAATCCCGAGCCTACAAAAATTCCATGTGTACTCTCTAATAATAATGAACCTCTAAGAACCAAAAGGCCTTAACCCCTCATTAATCAACCAAACGAACACCTTATTTTCTTGGCCCCCTTCCTTTGGACATGATTCACTAACGATCTCACCAGGCTCCACAGCCCAAGCGCACCCCTAACTATTATTTTTACAAGTCACAAGTACATGTTTGCTTTGGCTCAGTTGCTCACAACTTTTACATACGACATACCCCTTTTATTTTACAACTCTATTTTCCATGCTGCTAAGAATCATGAATGACACTTTTTATCAACTTTCGAATATAATTACTATACTAGAATTTGATCAAGCTAAGGCACCTTACACGTTTCATCTCAAACTTGACACAAATAGTATTTTGTTCCAATGACAATTCGTATGAATTCAAATGAACCACCAACTTTATGAAACGAATTTAAATCCCAATTTTAAGGCCCTTCTGGTCAGAACCAGAAAAAGTGTAAAGCATGAAAGATGTCCTTAATAATGTTTTACGTCTAGAATAGCGAGATTTTAAACCAAAAATGCAATCCAAGGCTGTTTTCTGTAAAAACATGACATGGACCCAAACTTTAGTACTACTACTTATACACTCTCACACACCACCTCCCTTGCTTCCCAATCGATGAGATGCCTTGTGTAAGGACTTCTGAACTCACGTGACACTTGTTTCATTTGATGCACATTTACACGCCACCTCCAACAATCCCCAATCCAAATACATGCATCATCATAGAAGGCCACGTGTGTGTATAATCTAGCATATATGAACTCCCTTTTCCCTTCATCTTATACGTACAAACACAAACGCATTTTCTTCATTACTGTTCGTGAGAGAGAGAGAGGAAGAAAGCAAGACAGTGGGTAGGATTGCAGGGTTTTTGCAAGCTTCTTGTGTTTAGTTCGATACGAGTTCAAGTACTTGGTAATCTTGGGTCATAAACAATCTTGATTCTTGCATCCCATACGATCACACCATCCTCACACCCACTGTAAGCTCCAACCTTTCCTTCCTCTTCACTCATATTCCATGTTATTTTGAACCTTAAACATGCGTAACATATTGGTAAACCTTAACGAGCAGAAACTAGACCAATTCAAGGGGTGCAACTCGACATTTAAGACAAAAGTGTGTAGCCTTGGTTCTTTGTTGGAGTCTCATACGAGCCTTATTGCCGTCACCTTTCCGCATCTCACTACACTCAAACAGAAAATGTTACTTTTGCTTTTCTGCCAAGAAAAGAAGAGAAGAGAACCATGCAAGCCATTTCATTTCATGCGTACACAATTACAACACACCAACAAAACTCACTTACTCACTATAATCTTATATATCTCTCGAACTCATTCCATTTTATGTTTCTCTTTTCATGCATGTCAAATAGTAAACTTTTGTACTACAAATGTTACTTAAAAATAAAACGTTACTTCGGTGCACATTTGATATACTCGTTTCCATGAATACCTCTAAATGATTAAAGTGGTGTCATACGAAAGCTTGTGTGGTAAAATCTTGACGCATACTTTACTAATAAGATCAAAGGATAACACTCAATTTTAATACGTCCGACCTATACATGAAGCTCGCGAGATATATGTGTCTTAAGTTGAAACGTTAAACTAGTTTTGAAAACCTCTAAAGTCTTAAGCGACTTTAGCTTATTTCCTAGATAAACTCTCATCGGGCCGTAAGTCCCAAGGCGAACTCGAGTTGGTCTCGTTTTGTAATTAAATCGCGAAAACCCCAAGATAAGCCGAGCCTATCTTGGTGCTTATTTGGGCCTGAAGTATTAAGTATTAACTGATTACATGGAACTTTCAAAATAGCTTCACAAAATATATATGAGCACCAACGATTCAAACTGTAATGTATATAACAAACTTAAAACATTTAGGCAACGTTTAATAGGACTAATCACTACAAAAAATAATGCTATTCTCCACACTTATTTTGCCACGGTATGATCAACTGTGGACTTTTTTTATATATAGATAATAATTTTGCTACATTTATAGGTGTGACAAATATTTGAAAAACAATCCACATATATAAGTGTGTACAATTAAAATAAAGCTACACTTATAAGTGTAGCAAATGTCTCCACACTTTTATTTTTGAACATTTTTTGCAAATTTGCCACACTTTTAGGTGTGGACATTCAAAAATTGTTTCCACACTTTTAACCATGGATAATATCTCCACACTTCTATGTGTAGCAAAATTTGTCACACCCATTATTACCACACTTGAGAAAGTGTGGAATCAATAATTTTACACATTTTTAAATGTGGCCATTTGGCTTTTAAAATGTGGAGAATTCAACTAGTTTTTTGTAGTGAATTGGTGAAAAAAAACACGAATGGTCTAGTGGCTCAGCTGGTAAAGACGTTCAGGTTTATACTAAAGGTCGCGAGTTCGAGCCCGAGTGGAAGTAGTTTTGTATTTTTGGTTATTTTTGCAACTTTTGCCTCTTGGCAGCTTCCACCCTTTAGCTTTGCACCTCTTACCATTTTCCTTAAAAGTTTTAGCTTTATAACCTATATTACAAATTCACATTTTAACCCCTCGACTTTAACCTATTTAACATTTCCTTAAAATACTTTTATAAGTTTATAACTTATCTTAATATTTACAACTGTAACCCCTCAAGGATTGAACAATTGGACATTTTTATCCAAAAACTTTTATAAGTTTAATTAACTTATACATTTTACCATTCTACCGTCAAAATAAATATGTGAACTACTTGGGATTAAAAGTATAAAATTTCATATAACTTACTGGTTTATTCAGAAACTTAATTACATTTTGACAATGTAATGTTCTACGACGTCATCATAATAACATAATATAGAAATCTACATTTTGAGACTATAATGAATATATATATTGAACGTAATGACTTAACGTTATTATCAATAACTTGAATACAAGTCAGGAAATGATTATTTCTCAAAACTCGTTGATTTATTTAATTAAAGATAATTGACATTTACTAGAAATTCATCATTCACCAACTTTTGATTTATATCATTTATTTATGACAAGAAGAATAAATAATAAACGATACTTATACTTAAAGACAAGTTATATGGTATATAACTTTGTTCTTGAACTCTAAGCATTTGCCACATAAGTCACCTCTACCACAAGAATCATTTTTTCATCTGACACTATTCAATTCACGGTTCTCGATAAGTCGAACTTATCTCAGACTTAATTATTCAGGTTATCTCATGAAGTAATTTCACCTCTGACATTACGTTATCTATGTCTACCATAATTCTCAGGTGAGTCATAGCCCCTACTCTTATTTGTTTTATAATGGTTTATACACGTTCTGGGAGAGATACATGCTTAACTAATGTTTACTTTTGCAAGTATTCATTAACTAAATAAATGACGATATTTCATATAAACCTTACTAGTTTACACATTTTTATATCTTATAAGGAGATACCTGCTATAGACATGATTATAAGTGACTGTTCGACGATATGCTATATTTGACCTCTATTACCTAAGTTACCTATTACCAAAAATCCCTCGTTCATGCACCTTAATCACTCGCAGGGTGAACGTAAGTAGTTGTGGATAGATCTATTAGGGATTGATAATCCCCATTTGGTCGCTAGAGGAAAGCCACCAAATGCACTCTATTTGATTTCTTAGGTTACTGGTAAATACCTATCCTGAGGGCCACTATTTCACATCATTATTATGGTTATTTGGATGTCTGTTAATCGTTGCGTGTCATGAGCTTAGAGCAATAGAACGGTAGTACTGTAGTCATGATAAAGTACTACAATGACTGATGTTAGGGGCGTAAAATGCTGTAGCCCACTGTTTTATCAAACTACGAGATTGTGCTCACTATATAGCAGGAAACTACGAATACTTGACAAACTACTATTTTGGTGTTGTCCCTGATGAGGCGAAAAATGATCCGTTTTTAGGGGGTCATTTAAGCCCGAATCCGACTTTATTTGATTAAATATTGTCCTAAATTGTTCCTTTTGTGATTTTAGGTACTTGGAGAGTGAATTCTGGAAAAGAAGCCATTTTGGACGTATTTGGAGCATAAAAGTGAAGAAAACGGCAAAGTCTCAAAATTCTATGCTGGAACAGTGCATGAAGGCGTCACATCTTACTCTTGACGGCGTCAAGACCTAAAGAATAAAATACCGTGGTTGCTGACGGCGTCACATAGGCCGTCATAAGTAGATCAAGGCCGTCCGAGGAAGTATTTGGCGGCGAGATGACGGCGTCACACCCTTACTCTTGACGCCGTCACCTCGGTTTTCCTATATATAGTTTTCTAGTTTTTTCATTAAAGAGAGAGAAGTTTTTGTGAAACCCTAAAGACGAATTTGGTGTATCTTTTACAGGTTTTTCAAGGGTTCCAAACCCTTGATACCTTGCATTGTAATTGAGATAAGTGTTCTTCTAATTCAATCAATATGTCTATGTGTTGGTTGTCTATATCTTGTTCTTGTCTCAATTCCATTATGCTAGGCTAGATCTCTTTTGTGTTTGCTTAGATCTAATGAAACCTAGATGTTGATTATGTGTTGATTACTTGTTTATTCTTGTCTTGGATGAATGATTTTATATGTTAGGCTTAAGAAAACTGGCAGATCTCCAAATGGTAACATGCTTGAACGTCTTAAGAAACATGAACCGAGGCGTACTAGGTCTTTATTGGTTGTATTTAATGCATGAGCCACTATTTACAATCCCTATAGTTGTGATGGGTCATGGTGTAGGAGGAGATAAGAGCTCATAGAGTTGGGGAGTTATGTATGCCACCCCACGAATGGTATTAAGGAATACAATCCGTCATCCATACAATTATAACAAGTAATCAACGTGTAAAAGATATCTAGGGAGTAGTGAAGTCTAAGTAAACACAATTTGTCCAATTACTGCTCACAACCTTAGTATAATTTAGTTTAATTTCATTTTTAGTATTTTATTTTGATTATATAGTAGTTTTGGGTTTGTTGAATAGCAACTAATTCCGCCCACTCTTCCAAAACCCGAGATTTTACTTGCTTTCATAAAAATATAAAAATACAAAAAGAATCATCCCTCACCTTTAGAACTAGTAATTAGGTTTTCTAATCCTAGCGACACTATTCCTAAGCTGAACGATCAATCCCCCGGTACTTGTCACTATACTATACTACAACGATCAGGTACACTGCCTGGTGGGGTTGTAAGCTTCTCGAGATCCCTCGAGAGGTAAAGCCTGTTGCGATTCCCACGCATCAAGTTTTTGGCGCCGCAGCCCAGGGAATAATTATTGTCTAGGTTAGGTTTCTTTTTATTAGGTCTACTTGCTAGATTCCTTTCTAGTAAGATTTTATTTTTATTTTTAGGTCTTCTTTAGTCTATCTTATTTCTTCGTGCCTTTGTTCGTAACTCTTTACCATCCGACATCATAGAAGGTGGTAACATCTTTGAACCCATCATCCCACCACAACAAAACCCACCTTTAGAACCCCTTAGGCCCCGGACCTTAGGAGAGTATTCCCGACCTAGCCACCAAGGCTACCGAAACACCATTGAGCTCACCGGAGACAATGTGACCCCCCTACGATCCGACACCATCCGGTTGGTGCAAAGCGGATGTGCATTCCATGGACTTCGTTCCGAAGATCCAAACCAACACCTTAAGGACTTCCTCAAAATCGTAGATTCCATAGACCTAGGTGTTGAAACTAGAGAGACTACCCGTTTACGCCTATTCCAATTCTCTCTACGGGATCAAGCTAGTCAATGGCTTGAGCGTTTACCCGCGGGATCCATCACCACATGGGATGATCTCACCACTCGTTTCCTTGCTCAATTTTTCCCACCGGGGAGAACTACTAAGCTTAGGAATGACATCTTGATGTTCCAACAACGTCAAAATGAATCTCTTTATGAAGCATGGACTCGTTTCAAGGACTTACTCCAAAAAGTCCCTCATCATGGCATAGATCTTTGGCTCCAAGTCCAAATCTTCTATGACCATATTGACATCTCCACGAGGCGAACCATTGACCAATCGGCCGGTGGTAAGCTACGTGATCTTAGTGCGGAACAATCATGGGAACTCATAGAAGATCTTGCTCTCTATGACAACGAAAGTTGGAATGATCCCCGTGATTGAACAAAACGGTCAAGGCAATATCTTTGCCTTCGAACAATTCTAGCACTCCCGACCGTAGGATCATGGAACTTGAGGACCAAGTCAAGTTTCTCATGAAATCTTACAAAGCTCCGAAGCATTCAAGCCAAGTGAACAAAATCACTTCTTCATGCGAATTATGTAGTGGTCCCCATGACACTCGTGATTGTGTGGAACTCCCCGGAACAGCTTTTGCGGACTACGCATCCACGCGTACCGACGAAGCGGGAGATAAGTGGTACACTTTCAAGCCCAAGCCAAACACATACGGTGATTCATACAACCCCTCATGGAAAAATCACCCAAACCTTAGGTGGAAACAAAATCAACCCAATTCTTCCAATCCACCTAATCGTTATCAACCAAACGGTCCACCATCCAACTGTACTTTCAACAACAATCCTTCTAACAACTATGGTAGTACCAACAATCTTGAAGGATTGATTTCAAAATTCATGGCATCTCAAGAAGCCCGCATAGCTAGGTTCGAAACCGAATTTAACCAACAACAAACGGAGATGACCAACAAGATTGACAACTTGTTGAAACCCTCAACAACCAAACATTAATCACACCTAGGAAGGACACTAGGGACACCAATAGTGGAATCCAAATTAAGGACCCCTCATCATCCAAACATGTCCACTTTGTCAATGTTGTCACCATTAAGCCGATAGATAAGGAGATAGAGGAGAGTGACAAGGATGAAGTTAGAATAGAAGCCGATAGTAAGGATGAGAGTAGGGAAGTTGAGGTTAATAAGGATGAGGAATTAGAGGAGGTAGAACCTATAGAGGAATACTTTGATAAGTTGCCAACCAAGGAAGAACGGGAATACCATAAGGATTTATTCGATAGTCCCGAGAAAACATATATCTTTGGCGACCCCCTGATCAAAATGGGAGACCCCTCTAACATTAACATCCCATGTAATATCGGGCACATGCATATATGGAAAGCTTACATCGACCTTAGATCCCCCGTGAACATCATGACTAGGACCTATTACAATTGGGTGATGAAGAAGCAACTCAATTTTAGGACGATGCCCGGTAAAAATTGGATAAGTAATTTTGCAGGAAGAGTTAAGGGAGTACATGTGATTATAGGGAATCTCACCTATGAGATTGATTTTATGATAGTGGAAGACACGCGTCCAGTGATAGATGCTTGCCTAAGCCAAATAATATTCGAGAAACCATTTGTTGAGGCCACTAGGATGAGTTATGATCCGACTTTAGGGATAGTTAGGTTCAAGAAAGAGAATGATGAGGTTGCTTATCAAATGCCCTACAAGATCGAACAATACCGCCTTCTCTCTAATTTCGAAAAGGAACATAAGCAAGCGGCTTATTATAGGAATGAGGAGGATAGACGTAGAGGAGTAGAGTATGTTGGAAATAGGATGCTTGGTTTCTACAAAGAGTGCTTGCAACTAGGTCCGGAATACAAAACTGGTTTAGAAGACGACCTAGAGAGTGGAACCAATGATGAGATCACGTAATATCCCATGACTTTGAGTCTAGCTACAAGACTCGTAAATAAAGAAAAGCGCTTCTTGGGAGGCAACCCATGCTTTGTGTGATTTTATTTGTTTGATTGTTATTTGCTTCCGTATGCATGTTTTATTTTTATTGTTGGTTGATCATGTTTCTCAATTAAAATGTGGAAATACTTTACTATGTTGTTTGGCCTAGTCCTAACTCCAACCTAAAGGTATTTTTGCAAAAGATAAGTGTAAGGGGAAACCCCAAATATGTTTTTAAGAAACAAACCGATCATGATTCTCCACAATATTAAATGAACATGTATATTCGTATTTGTTAGAGTCAAATGCTTGTATTGAGTCATAATGAAGTTTTGCAGGATTTTCCAGGAAGTAGGGCCAAGTTTTTCCGAAAATTTTCCGGAAACTTAACATAAGAATTTCTGCAGGTCCATTCTGACGGCGTCAGAGTATTACTCTTGACGGCGTCAGGAGTTAAAATCTGGAAATTTTACCGGTTTTGTTTTTCTAACGGAGTCTTATGGTTTTTGTGAATTATTAAGTTTTATAATCTCCAAGAAATCTGCAAACTTCATTCCACAAGCATTATATCTTACTTTGTTTTCTAGGATTTAGTAACTTATATAGGATGCCGCCGATTTTACGCGAGGTTGTCTTGTCTATTGCTGTCAGGATTTACAGGTTATTTTCGACAAGGAGATGATTTATATTCTGGAAGGGAAGCTTTGATTGTTCGTTTTCTTGGAGGAAGATTTAACCTGGCCAACCTATAATCCATACCGAGCGAATCAGGGGAGTATTTGATTTCATTCTCTTTACTTTTTCACTTTTACATTCTTTACTTGAACATTGGGGACAATGTTCATCTTAAGTGTAAGGGGAGGGTAAAAAAAGATGATACCTTACATATGCACTTTCGCTTGAGTTTGTTTTGTTTGATAGTAGATGTGTAATAAAACTATGAGAAATACTTGTTTGTGTAATTTTAGCGCCAAATTTAAAATTTTTTACAACATTTAGGAGTGAAACTTTAGCCATAGCAAGCGTCTCATGGATAGGAGGTTGTATGACTAGCACATAACCGTATATTCAGAAAAATTTTCCACCCAAAAATGTGAGGTTCGCCTTTAGATTTGATAGGAAAAGCATTCATTATTGGTGCTTATGAGTGTACCGGTAGCATTTAGATTCTAGAACTTGCGTTAGTGATGCATCCCGAGACCGCTAGTGAGACTACATTCGTGTGGTAGGATTTACTACATGATAAGAGGCATTAGGATCACCCTTGTGTTAAACCCGTATCATAATTACTTGACCATTTAAGTCATATTACTTGGCTAGTTAAGTCAACTAATTTTTCCCACACCCTTAGCGTTGTACTCATTTTTAGTACACGAAACCCCTAGTACACCCCTCCGAGCCTATCTTTTCGTTTCTAACTTTAAGCATCTTACTTAAAGGAAGAATTTGTTACACCCCACTTAAATGTACAACCAAATCGCCTTAGCCTTCCGTGTATGCACTCATTTTTAGTGCATTATTGTTATTTGTTAAACCCTAAGTTAACTTTCTAATTGATTACATGGTTGCTAAGTCGAGTCATATCCTTGTACATATTGTTTTGGGACGATTGGGACTCATGGGTAAGTACTTATTTTATGGAGTAATGGGGAAGAACATAATATTATTACCCCCATATGTGCGTTAATCTTAAAAGTGCTCCAAGTGTTTTGATTTTCTTAATTCGAGTCATTAGATTAGTTAATTGTAAAGTATGTAAAGATTCAAGTGTAAGGGGAACGTTCATACCTCTATGATGTATTATTTTGGATGGTAGGGTAAGAGTGTATGCAAAAAAAAAAAAAAAAAAAAAAAAAAAAAAAAAAAAAAAAAAAAAAAATCGAAAAAATTAAGAAAAAGAAAAAAATAGAAAAGAAAAAGAGAAAAAACATACGGACTACCATCCCGTTTCATTCTATGTTCATTTTATGTTTTTGTTATTTTTCATTTATTAGCTTAAGTCGAGTCTAGTCTTGGCTTAGCAACGCCATCTTGTACATGTAATTAACCAAGATTGTTAACTCGCCACCAGTAAAACTTCCTTTATCCAACAAAACCGTGTAATTCATATCCCTGTACCTAACGTTACAACCCTTTAAAAGACCTCTTTGATAGTTTATCCTAGGTGCTTACGCCATGTGGTGGAGGTTTGATCCTTTCCCAAGCCTATGGTAATCTATTTTGCTATGACAGGTAGTGAGAGATATCTTCCATTTCCATAATGTTATATTACTTTATTACACCCGAGAGATGTGAGTATCTAAACACTATTTGTGAGGTGCTTGTGTATGACCTTCGTGCTTGTCTATTGGTCTTTAGTGGAACGATTATTTGTTGTAATTACTTTTATATTAGTGTTAAATGACCCCTAACTTGTCTTTTGAGTAGAATAATAGCTCATTTGCTTGAGGACAAGCAAATCTCAAGTGTAAGGGTATATGATGAGGCGAAAAATGATCCGTTTTTAGGGGGTCATTTAAGCCCGAATCCGACTTTATTTGATCAAATATTGCCCTAAATCGTTCCTTTTGTGATTTTAGGTACTTGGAGAGTGAATTCTGGAAAAAAGCCATTTTGGACGTATTTGGAGCATAAAAGTGAAGAAAACGGCAAAGTCTCAAAATTCTATGCTGGAACAGTGCATGAAGGCGGCACATCTTACTCTTGACGGCGTCAAGACCTAAAGAATAAAATACCTTGGTTGCTGACGGCGTCACATAGGCCGTCATAAGTAGATCAAGGCCGTCCGAGGAAGTATTTGGCGGCGAGATGACGGCGTCACACCCTTACTCTTGACGCCGTCACCTCGGTTTTCCTATATATAGTTTTCTAGTTTTTTCATTAAAGAGAGAGAAGTTTTTGTGAAACCCTAAAGACGAATTTGGTGTATCTTTTACAGGTTTTTCAAGGGTTCCAAACCCTTGATACCTTGCATTGTAATTGAGATAAGTGTTCTTCTAATTCAATCAATATGTCTATGTGTTGGTTGTCTATATCTTGTTCTTGTCTCAATTCCATTATGCTAGGCTAGATCTCTTTTGTGTTTGCTTAGATCTAATGAAACCTAGATGTTGATTATGTGTTGATTACTTGTTTATTCTTGTCTTGGATGAATGATTTTATATGTTAGGCTTAAGAAAACTGGCAGATCTCCAAATGGTAACATGCTTGAACGTCTTAAGAAACATGAACCGAGGCGTACTAGGTCTTTATTGGTTGTATTTAATGCATGAGCCACTATTTACAATCCCTATAGTTGTGATGGGTCATGGTGTAGGAGGAGATAAGAGCTCATAGAGTTGGGGAGTTATGTATGCCACCCCACGAATGGTATTAAGGAATACAATCCGTCATCCATACAATTATAACAAGTAATCAACGTGTAAAAGATATCTAGGGAGTAGTGAAGTCTAAGTAAACACAATTTGTCCAATTACTGCTCACAACCTTAGTATAATTTAGTTTAATTTCATTTTTAGTATTTTATTTTGATTATATAGTAGTTTTGGGTTTGTTGAATAGCAACTAATTCCGCCCACTCTTCCAAAACCCGAGATTTTACTTGCTTTCATAAAAATATAAAAATACAAAAAGAATCATCCCTCACCTTTAGAACTAGTAATTAGGTTTTCTAATCCTAGCGACACTATTCCTAAGCTGAACGATCAATCCCCCGGTACTTGTCACTATACTATACTACAACGATCAGGTACACTGCCTGGTGGGGTTGTAAGCTTCTCGAGATCCCTCGAGAGGTAAAGCCTGTTGCGATTCCCACGCATCAGTCCCGGTTAGATCAAACAAACTATTATTTTGGTGTTGACCTAGTGAAGGGCAAACCAACGGACTATCTTGTAACGATTTGGAAATCACTCATTTTTTGATTTTAATAATCAACGATTTAAGCTATGAACACTATGGATTTACTCACACCTTAATTTGATGATCAACTGTTATTATAACTACTGTGGACTCACAAACTCTTTAATTTTGGAAATCGATATTCGAAACTATAAACTCTATGAACTTACCAACCTTTGTGTTGACGCTTTTAGCATGTGTTTATCTCAGGTCCATAATGAGCAAGGATGGCACGAAGGAGCACGGATACTTAAAAAGGCTATAAATTTTTCTATCATTCGAAAACTTGTTTAATAAACTTTGGGACAAATGGGGACCTCATTTTGTAAAACTCTGGTATTTATATTCGAATGATAGATCTTTAAAATAACTAAAATGACAATCATCTTCTACTAGTAAACCGTGTGCTATGAAGTAACACCCAATCTAAATTTTGCTGTATGTTTTCAAAACTTGAGTGTTACACCACTAGAGTACATAACATTGGTGCATCAATGCTATGGTTGTGGCTACTCCACAACAAGTAATACCTGGGTAAATACTGAAGGGTCATGTAGTCAAGGTTCAATATCAAAGGATCAATGTCAAAGGGTCAATCAAAGGATCAATGTCAAAGGGTCAATCAAAGGATCAATATCAAATCCCAAATAATATAAAGGGGAGAGAGAAAAGTCATGAGAGAGATGGAAGTTGTACTCTTGCCGAAAGAGTACGGAATATATGTACCTTTGCCGAGCCAAACAAACCGAGATCAAAGGTCATTCCCGCTTCACCAAACCTAGAAGCACGTGAAAATGGATCACGAAGAGTTCAAAATTACTTAAGTTTCCTCTTTTAGTTATCCTTCAATTTTTAGTAACTTCCCATATTTAGCATCTTTCTATTTTAGGTAGCTATCCACACTTAGTAAGTTTCCAAAATTAGTAAGTTTCCAAAAATCGATTATTTACTCGTAATAATTAAGTTAAGTCATGTATAATTTACTATTATGATAATAGGGCTCATTTTAAGAAGTTATAATAGTTTAGGGTTAAATATGACAACTTTCC
Source organism: Artemisia argyi (assembly GCA_030686995.1). Lineage (NCBI taxonomy): Eukaryota > Viridiplantae > Streptophyta > Magnoliopsida > Asterales > Asteraceae > Artemisia > Artemisia argyi. Next base: position 180,874,497 of record CM060693.1, on the reverse strand, counting down.
ATGTTTTAGGGTTTTAAATGCAAATATGCCAAAATTAAAGGTCTAAAGTGTAAATGTTACAAGTTTCTATATTTTATACCAATAGCACACAAAATAACAATATTTACTAATTAAACTTCCAGGTTTACAAATGTCACATATTACACCCTTTATTTATATAAATTTCAAATTAAATCCTTATTAATATTTATTTTACATTTTAATCCATAACAATTCATTCTAACCAACTAACCTTTAATTATCAGAATTTTACAGGTTTGCCCCTAACATTAAATATGCACAAAACACCCTAAATTATCAGAATTTACAAAATACACCACTCCTTTTTATTTAAATTCAATTCGGATTATATATAGTTACCATTTGAACCTTCCATTTACAAAATTAACACTTGTCACCCTTATATTATATTTTATATAACACACCTCTGGTCTAATATGAATTAAAAAATAATCCTTAACTTTGTAAAATTACAAAACACACCCAAAACCTTTTAAAACACAATCGGATTTAGGCTAAAACCATCAAACCCTAACCCTAACCACATGTAATCATTACTAACATTTAATTCAACCTTAAAACACATTAATTTATCAGATTCAACATCAAAACCCTAATCCTAAATTCGTACGCCTCATATTTTAATTATTAAAATCATATCAAAATAAAATAAATCAAAACGAATTCTATAGGATTCAAATAAATGTATACCCATTTTATTTAGGTCAAATATGTGTTATAACATGCTACAAAAATCAGATCTAGCCACCATAAAATCATATAGGCCGATTATATAACTAACATGTTTTTAGGGTTTTTAATTTATTTTAATTCGTATGGCTTCAATAACATGCATGGATAAATTTTGTTATTTTCTACAGATTATAATAGGTAAAAGGAATGATATAAAAATACCCAAAGTAGCTAGAACCGAATGGATGAGCAAAACTGAGTTTTCCCCTTTTCGGCTACAAATCAAACACCAAAAGTGAAATCCATTAACCAAGAGCACTTCTGATCCTTGAGACTATTTTTCTCACCTTCCTTGGATCAATATTCAACTAGGAAAAATATCCAAATGCCATGGAAAATTGATGGGCCATAGATGGTTGTTTTTAGAGAGAATTAGGGTTTTATTTTTGGTTAAATGGGAAAAATAAATATAAACCGTGTAAAATAGAGGAGGGGGGAGTCAAATTCGGCCCATATAGTTGCAATATAATGAAGTTTCTGATTTTCAAAACTCTTTCCCAAAATATTTAGTATTATCCTTTTATTATGCATTTTAAATCAAATTAAATAATAACTATATACAAATCATAGTATTTTTGGCAAAATTAAATGTGTATATATTTTTAGGGTACTTAGAATATTAAAATGTACATATAAAAATTATCATATGTCATATGTTGCTAATTACCAAGTGTTTGGGATTTATTTGATGTTTGATTAAGTGTTTAATTGTAATTATTAATATGTAGGGGTATTTTGGTAATTTAAACGTGAAGTGAAAATGTGGGTTTTACACTACGAGACCAACAACAAAGCTTAGCAGCGAAATCTTGTTAAGGCCAGCTCTTAGATTAACAACGTCGTTAGAAGTTATTTTCGGGTTTTCTAGACTTCCGTTCTTGCTAAAATAAACTAAATTCAGATTTCCCAAAAATAAGTTTCTTCAAATTATATATAGAAGTTGTTATAACCTGATAGCTGACCGTTGATCAATTGTGGTATGTGCACCTACCTGTTAATCAACCACTTTACGGGTTATTATTCTGTAATATTACATAAACATAGAGCAAAACAACAACTAACAGCAAAATTATTCAAATCAAATCAAATCTCGACTGTTGATTTGATCTCTAGCCACTATAACCGTCAGATTCCAGGAAGCTAATATGGGAACAGATAGTAGCAGTTGGCATTCTGCTTTGGACTATGACCAATGGGTTGCTCTCCGGGTAGCTGGACGAAGACCATCAGCCTGTTATAAGCATGACAGTTGTCGTTGAGAGCAAGTTGTACGTCGTTGGTGGAAGTCGTAATGGGCGTTACTTATCCGATGTTCAAGCATTTGATCTTAAAGATTTAAGCTGGTCATCGATTAAACTAAGCACGAAATCAGATGCTGAAAATGATAAAGATACACAAACGGAAAATTTCCCAGCTGGTCATAGTATGGTTAAGTGGGGAAACAAACTACGGTTTCTTGGTGGTCACTCAAAGGATGCATCTAATAACGTGACAGTGTATTATATCGATATTGAATGACACTTGTTTGGGGTGTTGGAAGCCACAGGCAAAGTTCCGTTAGCTCGTAATGAACAATTTGTTTCATTGGTTGGTTTAAAACTCATAATGTTTGGTAGAGAGGAAAAGCATAGACGACTTATGAATGATGTTCATGTTCTTGATCTGGAGACAATGACATTGAATGTTGCTGACGCTATACAGACCCCTCCAGCTCCCAGATTTGATCATACTGCCGATGTGCATGCAGAGTGCTACCTTCAAATATTTGGCCGTTGTACTCATTCGGAGACATTAGAATGGTCTCAACCACATATTCAAGGTGATTTGGTATCTCCTAGGGCAAGCCATGTCGAAGTTGCTATTGATGAAAATTGGTTTATAATAGGTGGTGGTGATAATAAAAATGGTTCCTCAAAGACATTGGTTATAGATATGCCCAAGCTTGTTATCTCAATTTTAAAGAATGTAAAGGAAAGAGATCCACTTGCCAGCAAACGGCTCTCTGTATCATCAGCATTTATAAATGGTGAACTGTTTTTGGTTGCTTTCGGGGGCTACAATGCAAAATACAGCAATTAGATATTTGTGATGAAACCTATACGGAAGTATTCTAAACATCCGAAGACCTTTCAGTCACCAGCAGCTACATCAACTTCTGTAACTGCAGGATATGCCCTAGCCAAATCTGAAAGCCTAGACTTCACATCTATTTCTCAGTTCTCACATACTTATTTATCACGACAAAAAACTAATCTCACAATATTCTTAGGTTTCTTAGAGTGCTAAAGCAACCTTATAACTTCCATTGATTAGATCAACTTAAGGATAGGTCACATGCTAAGCACCCTAATCACCATCAAGGTGAAATTCTATATCATGATCCTATATCTTCGAGATTATGATTTCCTTTTTGAAGTCCAGGCTATGAAAAGAACATGGGAATTAGAGGTTCTCAATAAAACCCCAGCCACCATTCATATGATAAATTTTAATCACTTAACTAAGACATAATGACCAAAATCAACTACCTAATACCTCAAATTGCAATTTCCAAAAAATTTAGTCAAACGTCATTCTTAATCTTCTACTCTTCCTCTACATTAATTCATTCTTGTGTAAGCTAAAGTTACACTTTATCTTTTATATAAAGTTTATAACTTTTCATAACTAACATGAAAAAAAAATAAGAAAAATCAAGTCTTTAAGAATAAAATTTAAAAATTATGATTACCTGATTCAAACTTCTCTCTAAATTCAATTAATCTGAAAAAAAAATCAATTAGGGTTTTCAATGATTCAATCCAAAGAGTTACATTATTAAACGTAAATATTAAAAAACTCATTAAGTTGTTTGCAACAATTAGCAAAAAGTGTGTACCTTTGAGTGCAATCAAGTCATGATCAGATGTGTTTGTGATTTGAGGTTTGGAGCAAAAGTTGAACTCTTTGATAGAAAAACATATTGAACCACATTTGATTTATAAAATTGAGGATAAGATTTTAGGGTTAGAGGAATAGTTATGACATAATTGTAAGGTATTGGTGGTCACCCGCATAACCTATAAAACATGTTCAGCGAGAAATAAACAAGTAAAGATTATGCAGACGAAACTCTATTTACATATCTCCTTATCAAAGATATAGTCATATAACTTTGACCCAAACACGTGTAAAAGGCATTTATAGAATTACTACTTGTTAATGCTTTCTCTGAACCGCAAGTAATCTTCTAATTGCACATAATAACCTTCTTAATCTTCTTGATGCCTTCAGATTACCAATTAGGTTTCCATAGGGAGTATCACTTTGTTGGTTGCGTTAGGTATCCACCACTACCACACATGTAGAACTATGGTTATATCATATGCATAGTTGGAGAGTACAAATCGACTAGAAGTCGATTTGGTGGTCGACTAAAGAATTCAATTTCCTAGGGTCGGTCGACCGAATAAAGGAAAAGAAAGTGATAAGATTTTAGGGTTAGAGGAATAGTTACGAATCTAGTCAGGAATGCCTTGTATTTAATTTATAAGATACCAAATGATATTTCTAACAGAACTATGACTCTTTGTAATTAGTCATAAGTACTAGTCAAACTAACCCCAAACCCTCATTAGGGAGGTCGATTGAAACCCTAACACCCATTAGGGTTTATGGTTTCATCTTTATGTACTTTACATATTTATCCCGTATAAATGTATACATACTGGTTAATTATCATTTTACCCGCTTTATGAAAATATTTCATATTCTCATTTCTTCATCTTTTTAATTTCATTTCTTATATATTTTCTCATTCCAACTTTCCTGTTCTATTTAGTATGCACCAATATTACATCTTTTCAATTTCATTTCTTATATATTTTCTCATTCCAACTTTCCTGTTCTATTTAGTATGCACCAATATTACTCGTCGATATTTTTATGAGTACCAAATATGAAAGACAAATACTTTTTAAGATTGCAATATAAAGGAAATTTGAAGTTATCATGTAAGCCACTAAGGGAGATGTAACAACAATTTTATATCAAAACACGAAACATCCTCGTTATGATAATTTAAACTATTTAACGTAACCCGAGATAACATAAAGAGGTATTATGTATGTTGTCTATTTAGTATTTAACACACGAGGCTTCACCCAACCCGTGCGATGCACGGTCTTTTGGTTGATAAATTAAGGGGTTTTTCGTAATGTTGATGTAGTCTATTGTATAAGCATATTACGGTACATGCATAGTAATGTTTATTTTCATTAAAATTTTAAATTAACATAAACGGAAAATTTTAATATATCAATATAAAGATAAATTAAAATCATTATTTTTAAGTTTAGGATGTTAATTGTAATGCTTTTTGCTTGTTGTCAACATTTGAGGCGTGTAATGGCAAAGAACCATACCATGATTGTGAACATGGAAGCTTTAGGTGCTCGTGGTGTAGCTTTGGATTCTCTCGATGCTTTAAGAAAGACTCAAGAGAGGCATCGTGTATTGCTTGAAAAGTTAAATAATTTTTTTAATCAAGCAAAAGCCGGTGTTTATGAGGAAGAATCAAATGCTAAAAAGATGAATGAGTGACCCCACTCGATTTGCAAAGTGGAAATCTCTCTTTTTCTGGTGAAAAGACTAAATAAAATTTCACGCTAATTATAAGTTGCACTGTGAAATATGAGAATGAACTGATAAATCCTTAAGATTTTAATTATATGTTGACCCGTGTGGTCATAATCAGTATCATGTTGACCTGTGTGGTCATATTCGATATCATGTTGACCCGTGTGGTCATATTAAGCTTTGAAACAACCCGACTTTATTAGCACCATAACTTTGTTAACAACATCAATGTAACTCAATGATTACTTTTCACTTTCATACGACATAATTAATACGGATAATTTTACTTTATAGTCTCAAAAGACAATTTACCAAAACACAAAAATTATATTTGATATGTTAAAAGGTTTAAGGTAGGTGATTGTTTGTTTTGGTTGATGGTCGAGATTTGTTGCCTTTTTTTTATCGAATATATTGGTTAGTCTATTTTACAGCACTTGATATGCATTATACTTTTTAAATCAACATTGACATATACAAAAACAATAATTATATATTGGTTAGTCTCGCGACTACTGGCAAAAATTTTATAATTGATGAAGGGTTAAAAATAAAATAAAAATGGTTTTACAACTAACGATCTAATATCGTTATTTGTAAATACCGTATTAAATCAAATGCAGCATGCGTTCACTATGAACAAAATAATCATAACATGCAACCAAAAACCAAAAATAATAAATTTACCAATGTTATAAATGGCGTGAGGCGTGGCGTGGCGGCAAGGCCACGCCTCAAGCCTTACGCGCCATGGCGAAGCCATGGCGTTTTTTGCGGCGTGACTAAGGCGGCGAAAAAATATTTATATATTTATCATTTATGTTATAATATTATATTTTATATGCATATCGAGTTTACAAAAGGGAGTTTACAAAAGGTGAGTTTACAAAAAGTGATATGCATAAGAAATAAAGTGAAAATTTGAAATATGTTTAGAAATTACTAGGCCCAAAATTTAAGCTCACATCATCCTCTTCTAAAAGTGGCGCCACGCCATACGATAAGGCGCGCCTTGGCACGCCTTTTCGCGCCTTATTCCACGCCTTTTCACACGACGCCTAGACTTCACGCCTTGGTCCATTTCGTGGCGCCGAGGCCACGCCTCGCGCCTTGGCGACGCCTTGGAACAATATTATGTTTTTTCGTATGATTTAACTTATATGGGCCACACGTATTTATAACGCATTGCTATAGTCAAAGTTTAACTCACCAAACAATCATGTATATTCACTTGCTAATATTTTTTTACCTCAAACACTTGTGTTAGAAAGTTTTAGGCCGTATAAAGACTAGAGTAAATTGCAAAAATCGTCCCTAAACTTTGGCCAATTTGCATGTTTCATCCCAGAACTATTGAAACTGCAAAAATCGTCCCTGTGGCAAACTTTTGGGGCAAATATCGTCCCTGACCAACATCAAATGACTAAAATACCCCTGTTCAAACTTTAGGGACGATTTTTGCAATTCACTCTTATTCATTTCATTTTTAGTTTTTTACGCAAATGGTCCCTGTGTTGCGTCAAGTTTTACAGTTAGTCCCTAATTTTGTGTAGTTAGTTTATCCGTTAAGTTATTTGCACAGTTAGTCCTTAGTTAATATTTTTTGCAAAGTTAGTCCTCATTTTCTAAAAAAGTCCTTATTTTTTGCACCGTTAGTCCATCCGTTAATATTTTTTACACCGTTGTCAATCCGTTGATATTTTTTACGTTCTCGTCTATTTTTGAACGTTTTAGTCTATTTTTTTACGTTTTTGTCAATTTTTTTACGTTTTCGTCTATTTTTTTTTACGTTCTCGTCCGTTTTTTTTTAACATTTACGTCTATTTTTTACGTTTTTGTCAATTTGTTTTACGTTTTCGTCATTTTTTTTACATTCTCGTCCGTTTTTTAACGTTTTCGTCTATTTTTTCTTTTACTTGAAAAATGCAAAACAAGGGTCGTTTACTACCAAAACTTAAGCTATTTTTTTTTACCAAATTCATAACTTATAAACTTATAAACTATTGTAAATTTTGTACTTGTGTAAATCATCAAACTTGTTTGAAAAAAATGGACGAAAACGTATAAAAAAGGCTTAATCATCATTCCGGACAACTTTTGTGTTTTACAGACGAAAACGTAAAAAGGTGGACAAAAACGTAAAAAAATAGACGAAAACTTTAAAAAAATAGACGAGAACGTAAAAAAATAGACGAAAACGTTAAAAAATTGACAATAACGTAAAAAAAATAGACAAAAACGTTAAAAAATGGACGAGAACGTAAAAAATATTAACGGATTGACAAAGGTGCAAAATATTAACTTTGCAAATAACTTAACGGATGGACTAACGGTGCAAAAAATAGGACTTTTTTAGAAAATGAGGACTAACTTTGCAAAAAATATTAACTGAGGACTAACTGTGCAAATAACTTAACGGATAAACTAACTACACAAAATTAGGGACTAACTGTAAAACTTGACGCAACACAGGGACCATTTGCGTAAAAAACTAAAAATGAAATGAACAAGAGTAAATTGCAAAAATCGTCCCTAAAGTTTGAACAGGGGTATTTTAGTCATTTGATGTTGGTCAGGGACGATATTTGCCCCCAAAGTTTGCCACAGGGACGATTTTTGCAGTTTCAACAGTTCTGGGACGAAACGTGCAAATTGGCCAAAGTTTAGGGACGATTTTTGCAATTTACTCTAAAGACTATCTAAAGTTGCACAAAATTGTATTACCTTTCTAGAGTCATTTTATTTTGCATACTTTAATTTTGGTGCATATCAATGGACAAATCCCCACCATCCATCTAGTTTAATCTAATAGTAGAGATTAACCTAAAATTAAATGGGAAACATAAGTCCATGTTTTTTTTTCTTTTTCTTTTTCTCTTTCTTATTATTCTTTTTTTGTTCTTTTTTTCCCTTCCAATAACGTACATTTTTTTATTTCTTTCTTTTCCTTTGTAATTTCAAATTTCAATCACGTAGCCTTTTTTTTCCTTTTTTTTAATTCACTTTTCCTTTAGTTCACTTTTTTTTAATTCACGGTTTTTTTCTCGTTTTTTTACTGTTTTCGTCTGTTTTCATATATTTTCGCCCATTTTTTACTTTTTGTCCGTTTTCATAAGTTTTTCATCCGCTTTCTTACGTTTTCGCCCGTTAATGTCTGTTTTCATACGTTTTCATCTGTTTTCTCATATTTTCGTTCGTTTTCTACGTTTTAGTCCGTTTTCATACGTTTTCTTTCGTTTTCGTCCATTTTTCATACGTCTTCGTCCGTTTTCAGACATGTTTTTACGCTTTCATACGTTTTCGTCCGTTTTCATAAATATTCGTTCATTTTCATACGTTTTCGTTCGTTTTCATACGTTTCCGCCCGTTTTCATCCGTTTTCTCTCGTTTTTGTCTAGTTTCAAAACGTTTTTGTCCTTTTCATACATTTTTTACACTTTCATACGTTTTCTTCCATTTTCATACATTTTATTCGTTTTCGTCCGTTTTTAATTGTTTTTTTTTGCCATTTTTAGACGTTTTCATATGTTTCTAAATATCACAAGTGATATTATGAATATCACAAGTTATATTCTGAATATCACAAGTGATATTTTGTGATATTCAAAATATCACAAGTTATATTCTGAGTATCACAATTGATATTCTGTGATATTCAGAATATCACAAGTGATTTTCTGTGATATGCATAATATCACAAGTGATACTATGAGTACCACAAATGATATTCTAGCTATCATAACTAATATTCATCCATTCATACGTCTTCGTCCGTTTTAAGACGTGTTTTACGCTTTCATACGTTTTCGTCCGCTTTCATACATATTCCTTCGTTTTCTTACGTTTTAGTTCGTTTTCATACGTTTTCAACCATTTTCTTTCGTTTTCATTCAGTTTTTGAACGTTTTTGTCCTTTTCATACATATTTTTACACTTTCATACGTTTTCTTCCGTTTTCATACATTTTCGTCCGTTTTTAAATGATTTTTGCAATTTTCAGACGTTTTCATATACTTCTAAATATCACAAGTGATATTCTGAATATCACAAGTGATATTTTGAATATCACAAGTTATATTCTGAATATCACAAGTGATATTCTGTGATATTTTAAACATCACAATTTATATTCTAAATATCACAAGTGATATTCTGTGATTACAAGTGATTTTTTGTGATATGCAGAATATCACAAGTGATACTATGAGTACCACAAATGATATTCTGGATATAATAAGTAATATTCGTCCATTTTTCATACGTCTTCGTCCATTTTCAGACGTGTTTTTACACTTTCATACGTTTTCGTCAGTTTTCATACATATTCGTTCGTTTTCTTACGTTTTCGTTCGTTTTCATACGTTTTCATCCGTTTTCATCATTTTTCTTTCATTTTAGTCCAGTTTTCAAACATTTTTGTCCTTTTCATACATTTTTTACACTTTTATACATTTTCTTCCGTTTCCATACATTTTTGTCCGTTTTCTTACGTTTTCATTTGTTTTTTCATTCGTTTTCGTCCATTTTTAAATGTTTTTTTTTGCCATTTTCAAACGTTTTTATATGTTTAAAAATATCACAAGTGATATTCTGAATATCACCAGTTATATTCTGAATATCACAAATGATATTCTGTGATATTCTAAACATCACAAGTTATATTCTAAATATTACAAGTGATATTCTATTTTGTCTTTGGGTTATAAAGGTGTTTTGTCTTTGGGTTATAAATGTATCACCTGTGATATATCACAAGTGATATCAGGCATCACATGTGATACATGTGGTATCACCTGTGATATATTACATGTGGTATCACCTGTGATATATCATAAGTGATATCAGGTATCACCTGTAATATATGTGGTATCACCTGTGATATATCACATGTGGTATCACATGTGATATATCACATATTATATTACTTGTGATATCACATGTTCCTCTATCACCACCACTGATTCAGTAAAAAGAAGAAGTTGTGACACATGTGATATCACCTGTGAATATGTGATATAAAAGTTCTTCCAAAAAGCTGAACAACATGAGAATGAAATACACTGAAAAAATCCTTCTTCATGAAATGAATGACCAAAATAAGCTAATAATAGAGTATGCAAATATGTTTGCAGCACGAAACCCATATGAGAACACTATTATAACTTGTGATATTTTAAAAACATAGTTGAAAGCGGAAAAAAACGTATGAAAGCGGAAAAAAAAACGTCAAAAAAGAAAACATAAAAAAATGACGAAAACGTATGAAAGCGGGAAAAAAAACGTGAATTAGAAAACAAGATAAAAAAAGGAGTTGTTAAAAAAAAGACGTGATTTGGAAAAAAGGCAAAAAAAAAAGACGTGATTTTTGGTAAAAAAGAAAAAAAAAGAAGGAAAAAAAAGAAAATAGACGTGAATTGGAAAAAAAGCAAAAAAAAAGAAAAAAAAATGGATCGTTAGTTGGTATAAAAAAACCATAAAAAAAAAAGAAAAAACATGGACTTAGGTTTTTAGGGTTTAATCTTAGGTTAATCCCCACCATTAAATCAAGCTAGATGGATGGTGAGGATTTGTCCATTAGTATGCATCAAAATAAGAGTATGCATTTGAATTTTTCCTTACCTTTCTAAATAAATGAAAACGTTTAATATAGTTAATTATAAAAAATCTTGCTAAAGTAGAAAAATATTGCATTAGCTATCAATTGTTAGTAATGGATTAAATTAAAAAAAAAAAAAAAAAAATAGTGATGAGGTTCCCGTTTTTTGTTTTTTGTTTTTTTTTTTTACATGGTACCGGTCTAATTGATGATATTCAAACCCACACAAATTTAACCTCAAAATAGTACCGTACTTTGTAAGGCAAACTATATATTAATGAAATAATTGAGGGCATATGGAATGGTGGGTTCCTCTATTTTTCCAAATAACCAAAATGGTGTAAACAAAAACAAATTATTGAGGTTAAATTTTTGTGATGTACAAAAAGGAACTACTCAAATGTCTCAAAATTGATTGCACCTCTTTAATCCAGCCATGTAACGTGTTTCTTTCATGGCCCTAGTAGAAACATGGGCCACTCAACTCATACGTAACCTAATTTCTTTTGTTACCCTAAACATACTCTATCAAAACACACGCCTCCTTTTTCAGCAGCCACCAAGAACATTATTTCTTCCCTCTCTTTAAACTTCACAAACCAAATCACTTGTTTTTTATCTCTTGGTTTCGAGTAATCCACGAAGAACACCAAACCAAACATAAATCAAGAACCCTTTTTGATCTCTTGGTTTCGAGTAACCTACGAAGAACATATGTGTTTCGGCTTCAAGATCCTTTATGGGTCTCGGGTAGGTACTCTTTTTTTGTTCTTGCGAGTTATTTCGAACGAAAAAAAGAAGCTATGAAACTTTGCTTGTTTTGTTTTTCTTTTAATATTCAGAAATTGAAATAAAGCCATGCTTTTGATAGATCTATGATGGTTTCCAACAACTTGTGAATCTTCAACGATTTGAAAGCAAGTTTAAATCTGAGATCTTTTTATGTTTTTATGTTCACCCCCGAAAATCATTAAAGTGTTAGGTGAACAAACTGAGATTGAGTCACTTAGAATCAAACTCGCTTTAGCAAACCGACGTATTTAGTGAGTCAAAGATATAGAGATAAGAAGGCTATGAAAATCTTCTTATAGGCTTTGGAAAAATAATATCACTGGATGATTGTATGAATATAATAATTGTACATTTGTAATTAGCCTTTATTTGTAGTTAATTTTGTGAATACAAAAGGACTTTAAATATTGCAGAGAGAAAGTTGTTTACGACATGTAAGACCCGGTAAAAGAAAGGAAGCTAATAAGAAATGGTTTAACTTGTGGTTGATGTTTGCTTTTTTGTTATGATATATTTGCTTCACGTTCTTGTTTCTTTGCCAGTGGTAGGTTTTGTTGAGTGGTTGCTTGAGATAAATATTAACCGATCTTGAATGCTCATGAAGCCACCGGATACACCCACACCACTAAGCACACCCAAAACTACCAAGCACACCACAAACTACCAGCCACAGGATGGCAGCAATTAGGGTAATGGTGGCGGCAATGATGGGGAATGGGTTAATTGTGGGTGGGTACCAAGGGAGTCCTATGGCAGAGAGAGTGAGAATAGGAGACAGATTCAAGTGTGTTTTTTCTAATTTATAGATTTCAGATTTTTTTGTGTCAGTAATTTCAGTATGGTTCGTATTCTATTTGGTCGTGGTTCATATACTATTTGGTTGTAACGAGCGGAGGAACCGCGCGTTGCTGCGGAAATGCCGTGCTATTTATTTATTTATTTATTTTTTTACACCTTAGGGCTTAGGGACTAAATTGCAAAAGACTATTCTTGCTTCCACTGTGACACTTTAAATGAATTTTGTTAATGATTTTTCAAATTTTGTCAAAAATGTATTCTCATGAAAATTTTTAATAATCAAAATATCATTTTTTTTCCAAATATTACAAAAAAAAATGAAAATTTTTAATAATCAAAATATCATTTTTTTTTTCTTCCAAATATTACAAAAAAATAAAATAAAAAAAATGCTACAGTACCCGACACTTACAAAATCACTGTTTCATCTACTGTAGCAAGCACTGTAACTGCTACAGTGCTGCTACAGTGGATCGTTCCCCCTTTTAGTATATATAATAATTGGTTGTAACTCCAATAACCCTTTTGTGTTACTTATACGGAGTATTTATTTTCGTATGCATTAGCAGATTTGTACAGTACTATTAGCATTCAATATGAGAGTATCATAAAACGAAATTGTGTATATTTATTTCGGTATGCATTAACTTGTGTGTACCGTACTAATGGTTGTGCACAACCCTCTTGCACATTAAATTTAGGGGAATAAGTTTATATATTATAAGATAATTAATATGTATATGAAAGTCATATAGTTTTTAAAAAAAAGTTCGTCTGGAGAAACATGGGTATATGAGTACATGTCTATATGTCATATTAGTCCACACTTACTATGGTATATGTGCATGCTTGTGATAGCAAAATTTGTACACATGCACATATACGTTCTTATATATGGGCATAGAGTAACTATTAGATGACAAAATCCTTTCATGGTTATAAATAGGGTAAATTATTAAAAAAAAAAAAGTATTATACTTGTCACTGTTTTATCTTCTGGGTAGCAAACAATTTATTTTGCTTTTAAGGGTAATTTTCTTTCAAATTCTTCATTTTTAGAGTATTTTGCGAAATTTTTGGACATTTTTGTCCCTCTTAGCTAATACAATTTTTTTTTTTTTTTCGAACGGCAAAAATGTCACATATTACCCTAAAGAGGATGAATTTGAAAAAATTACCCTCAAAAGTAAAAAAATTGTTCGCTGCCTAAAAGATGAAACAGTGACAAATATAATACCTTTTTTTAATAATTTGCCCGTATAAATATCATTTATTATTTGCTTCATATTAAGCTTTTGATCAAGTTATTGATTTGTTTGTAGAGCAATTAACTTACACATAGGGGTGATCATCGGTCGGAAACCGGACCGGACCGGCCAAGACCGGACCGGACCGAAGACCGAGAACCGGAAAACCATAGACCGAGACCGGACCGAATATGGTCGGTCCGGTCTCGGTCCGGTCTCGGTCCGGTCGGTCTTCGGTCGGTCCGGTCCAATTAGGCAAGTTTTTTCGGGTTTTTGGTCGGTCCGGACCGGACCGGACCGGACCGACCGGACCGAGACCGAATTTGGCAAAAAGCTTAGACCGAGGACCGGACCGAATGTGGTCGGTCCGGTCCGGTCGGTCTCGGTCCGGTCGGTTTTGTCGGTCGGTCCGGTCCGGCCGGTCCGTTTGCTCAGCCCTACTTACACATAAGATTGATTCGTTTTATTAGACGCAAAGATAATTTTCAACTTTGAGATTGCACGACATTGCCCAAGTGTTGTAAGCTAATCTTTTGAAAGTATCCCACATGGAAAGAGGGAGGAAAGTAAAGAAAGTAAGGAAGCTATAAAAATAATGGCCATGTAATTTAGTTTAACAAAATTAGAGTGATGTTATTTAATTTAACTATAATATTAGCATTTCTTGAACAACTAAAACATAATATATTAAATGTTTAGCTCGTTCGACTCGTTTAATTCGAATAGCTCATTTAGCTCGTTCGACTCGAGTATTTAAATGGGCTCTCGAACGAGACAAGCTAAATATTAGATTTATAAGCTCGGCTAGAAAAAATTATTGAGTAATGTTTCTTGTTCGAACTCGAATCGAGCTCGATAAATTTTAAGCTCAGCTCGAGATAAACGAGCTCGAGCTCGAGTAGCTCGTTAGAAGCTCGACTCGTTAACACCCCTAGATCTTGCATAAGAGTCCTCTGTGCTTTTTAAGTTTTTTTCTCACTTCAATCGAATCCCTGGATTTTAATCTTTTTCCTAATAAAACAAAACCTTTAGTGGGAATTTTTCATTTAAAAAAAATCAATTTATTCCTTATCAGGTAATTATCCAATATATCTAAAACTCAAGAATGTGGGTGCATAAAAATGTGCACCGCACAGTTGGAATAACAGTAAAAACGCTTCAAATGGTTGTACTTTGGAATGAGTTGGCAAAGAAACGCTCTCCTATTGGACGGGTTACCATTATTCTAACTGTTCATCACTTATTTTATACATTAATTGTACCCGTCCCGTTCATTGTCTAAATATCCCACCACCCCTCTCTGAATCTTCTCCCCTCTTTAACAAATCTCCCCTCCATCTTCTACTTGAATATTCTTCTCACAAAACTACTGTAAAAAAACACACACACACACCCTTTTGTCAAAACCGCATGTACTTGATGAAAGTAAAAAAAAATGATATAAAAAAAGTAGAAGTGCAGTGAATGAAGGGTTCTTCAAATCTTTAATTGCTGGTGGGTTTCTTATATCTGATTGTAAGAAGAGGCGGTCGAATTGGCGGCGGTGGTGTAGCAACGATTCCAGTGGGGTCAAGAAAGGCGCTACACCCAAATTTGCTGAGTAAGTCCGCTGATTCAAAACTCAGGGATGAAAACAAAGAATTTGTTTTTTCTTCCTCTTTTTAATTTTTGTGTTCTTATGCAATTAAGATGATTTTATGATGTGGTATTGATTGGTTTTTGTAATTAGATGCAGGGTGATTTGAGGTGCGGCTGATATGAACCAACAAGATGGCTAAAAAAAATTGATAAGTGTGCCATACGCCTAGGTTTTAAATTTTTCATTTTTTTACATAAATTGGAGATATTGTGATATTCTTAGGTTTAATGTGCTTTGTTTAATGTTGTTATTGAAGGATACAACTCAGTTTTGCATGCGTCAAATAATTAGAAGCAGATATATGGGTTGAATATAAATTATAAGGTATTGAGGTGATAGACACTTTTGAGTATTTGGATATGGGTAAACTTCGTAGGCTTATAAACTTATTTGGCTTGAAAATGAAAATGTGAAGTAATCATATAATTGATAATCGCTTTAGAGGGTCTGGTCATATGCTTTTAACTATTTGGTGTACTTCATTTGGAAATAGGTCAAAGCTTTCGATGTATACGAGTTAGCTAATGATGTTTATCACTCTAATTTTGGCCATCGTTCTTTCCAGGTCTATAGTTTGGCCAATATATTACTTGCATTCTATATTTTTGGCTCACATATATTATAAGATTAAAGACTAAAAAGTGTTTTGTTCGCAAAATGTTTGTTTCACTTTGTTTAATTATAACATTTCTTCACATGCTCTGTCTCTTTGATTCTAGGTTCGGAAAGGTGGATGACGGTATTTGGATACCGGTCAAGTGTTGGTTAAGAGTGCGTCCTCAGTTGAGTGTATTCAGGGTACGTTAAGCACATTGCTATCCATGATTCCAGATATTCAGTACGCATGTTCTGTTATATTATTTAACATGAAGCTTCGTTACTTTTAATTGTTCATAAATATTACTGTAAAACCTCGCGAAAATTCGTATAATTAACTTCGGTTAATTAAATAAATAATCTCTGTCATTATTGCAATCACCATTTTTACGGGGAAATTAAAAATTTTCTTAATATATTAAAATGGTTACGATTACGATATTACCAAATTCGTCAAATGACAAAACAAGTTCTCGACACAATTAACAAAATATTAATAATTCACTAAACCTAATTAATAATACTAATTACCAATCAAAATGGGCCTTGTTCTTCCCTAAGCCCAACCGGCCCAAAAATACAAAACCCATTTACACCTTTAATATTTCATAAAAGTCGACTAACCATGCTCCAAATCACCTCGTTTATTCTCAATTCGTACACACGACACCTATATATTTTTGCACCATCTCATTCCCCACCTAGCCAACTATTAGTGTGTCAAATCCCAAGTTCATGGGACGACGTTTAATACGTTTTTAAGTGGCAAAGTGATCGAACAAAAATCAACCCAAACGATTCATAATTTATTCAAAACTTAACCGTTTTAATCCCGGTTTGTTTCTAACTGATCCTAATAATATTTCTAAGATGATTTTATGTCCAAATGTCGATGATGATAAGTTATATGCAAGTGATAAACGATTTAGTAAATCGTATGTATATATATATTGGTGTCGACATAGGAAATGAATCACCAAGACACATCCCATGAATTTAGCTCTCACATCTCATATTTTAACAATAAACTTTGTCCTAGGAAGCCAAGTATCACTGACATAGTGACATGCATAGTTCTTGTGTTTCTTTGGATGATTTCAAACCATTCGATTCATTCAAAGTGATACATATATACGTTCCATGCATGCACTAGCTTCTTATCATTCTCAAACACTTTCACATAGTTATTTCATTCTATAAAATATACTTACAAGACCTGAAGTCGATGGCAATCTAGTTTGGATGCAAGGAAGGGATATCAGGTTTAATAAATACGTATAATGTTTGGGTTATACGATTAGACAAGATTTTCTTGTGTTTCACTCGTTCCTACTCGACTCTCTACCACCTCTAAGGTGTTGTAAGTTATTTCAAATCATTTCCATTCACAATCACACGTTAAATATAATCATGCACTTTGTTATTAATTGTTTCGATCCTATATAGTTCATGCATATTTTTTTACGTACGTATACATTTGTAGCAAAACCAACGTGACTAGCCTCTATCTTGGAAGGCCTAGGAGTCACGTAACACACACACTTCACATTTATTCTCATGTTACATGCATCAAATAAATCATTTTTGAAACATACTACATCGTATGAAAATTTGTCACAACACTTAGTAAATATTTCAAGTTTTTCAAAATAAGTAATCGGTTCATACATGCCACAAACCATACGTATAACTCAAAATTTCATTTAACAAGCGTACAATATTATTTCACGACTCCATAAACAACCTAGAAAACTAACACTTTCATATATACGACTTACAAAAATTATCGCGTTTCGACGTCCCAATCAACCTATTTTGAATCGACACAAATCAGATTTTCAAATCTAAACTTAATACTAAAAACTATATATTTGTCGATCGGGCTAAATCAAAGCCCAACAAGAATTTAAAAACCGTAAGCCCACTGGGCCCATAAAATATATTTTTGGAATCACAAAAGAAGCCTAAGTTCAAGCCCAAAACATTTTTCATGGCCTCGCCTCTAAATTTTTAAATGGGCTTTTGTTTTAATTCGTTAAGGCCCATTAGCTAGAAAATTAAGCTTTTCATAAAATAAGCTGTTGAAATAAGCTTGGAATAAATAAAATAAGCTATGGAAATTTTTATAAAATTTTTATAATCATTTTTGTAAAATTGGACTAAAAATGTAACGCGACGACACCTAGAGGGACTAAAAGTGAAAATATTGGAAAGAAAGAACTAAAACTGTAAAAACAGAAAGTTTTGGATAAAAATTGATAATATATGATGTTACAAGCTTAGATTGTAATTTTGGACAAGTAGTGGACAATAAATGTAAATTATATACGAAAAGGACTAACGGTGTGACGCTAACGCCGTTAGTATAAAAAGTGTAAAAATTGGAAAAGGACAAGGACTACACATAATCTATTTGACATTCTTATTTTATTTTCTATTTTACGGCAACCATCACGTCATATGCATTTTATTACGTTTTATATACACATTATTTATTTTTACGTTAATAATATATATAACGATATCTATAAAGTTAATATTTTTACTTACGATTAAAAAGGTAAAACTATGATGGATATTTTAAATAAAGTATTATATCATATCATGCATGACACAATAATTACACTGCACATCATCTATTCGTCATAATGGATAATAATTATTCGTTATTCGTTCGTATTTAACAAATAGTATTTGGTTATATTCTCTGATAAATTTATTTATCAGGTTCCGTATCAAAGACGTTTCCATAATCGTTCCCATAAATCTAATCCTACTTTACTTTTCATCATTTCCAAATCAATCCAGGTGAGTCATAGCCCCATTTCCAATACATAATTGTTTTTAACTCATTGGGGGAGATACATGCTTACATATACTTTGATAAATTGATAAGTATATGAATAAAATATATAATTCAAATCAATTTCCTAATTGATAATTATTAATATGATTTGTGATTTAAAATGTGATATATATAATACATGACAAAATACTTAATTGAAATACTGAAACTTGTATGATAATACTTCCAATTTGATTATTGTAATATGTGATATATATAATTTACTGATAAATTACTTGACTGAAATACTGATACTCATATGATAATGTTTTCCATTCAATTATTGTGGTATGTGATATATATATTTTACTGATGAATTGCTTGACTGAAATACTGATACTCATATGAAAATGTTTTCAATACGATTATTGTGGTATGTGATATACATGTGTTACTGGCGAAATATTTAAACTGAATTTCTGATACTCAAACGATACTATTTTCAAATTGATTTCTGTGATACGATACTTGATTACATGATGTTATTCTAAATGAGCCTATTATTCCTTGATATTGCCTAAGTTAGCTTATCGCCATATAGTCCCTCAATCATGAGCCATTAATCACATGTAAAGTGGGCGCGAATATAGTGAACAGCTTCGAAACCTGTTAAGGATTGACCCCCTGTCCCACTAATACTT
The DNA here is from genome assembly GCA_030686995.1 of Artemisia argyi. Classification (NCBI taxonomy): domain Eukaryota; kingdom Viridiplantae; phylum Streptophyta; class Magnoliopsida; order Asterales; family Asteraceae; genus Artemisia; species Artemisia argyi. Next base: position 180,854,972 of record CM060693.1, on the reverse strand, counting down.
GACGGAATGCCAATTGCAATTGGTTAGTCGTATTAGTCGTGATACACTATATTCGTAGACAAATAGGAATTGGCAAATCACCTATTAATAGAGGGAAAAATCTATCATTGATTTGATAGAACACCCCCTTCTGGTTAAGCTTGTGTGTCATGAGGCTTGGTGCAATATCTATAAGGGAAAAATGTATGTTTTCAACATATATTTAGATACAGCTGTATAGGAATTTGACCATACGTGAATTGTATATCTGATTAAATTAGCATCATGAGTTTCCAGCTCATGTTAGGATTATTGATTCCTTATTTGAAAGTGATTGAATATTTATATGATTTATTTGTGATTAGTCAATATACTCAATACTTGTTTCATTACTGTTTGTATTTTATCAATACCAAATATTCCTAAAATCTAACAAAATAAAGGGTTTTTTTCCTAAAACTCTATGAACTCACCAACCTTTGTGTTGACACTTTAAAGCATGTGTATCTCAGGTAATTTAACGGAGCAGGACAAGACACGGAGTGGGCATTTATTACTCTGATAAATTAAAATGGTGTAAAAATCAAATTTGTCATTTTTACAAGCCTTTACATCTTTTCATAAGATTTTAAATCAAATGGTTCATCTTTTATCAAAATTATTATTTGAATGACAAATAACTTTCAAAACGTTTCTTTTAAGCCGTTTTATGAGATTAAAACTTCGATCCTCACCGTAACACCCAAATTACTTTCCGCTGCGACAAACTTAAATTTGGGGGTGTTACAGATTGTCATCAGAGATACAGTTATAGAGAATTAAATGTTTTCAAACATTAAAACTATAACTATATTTTCAAAATAATGATTTTACACCATAACATTTTATGCCCTCCGTGTCTGCAGACTGCCATGCTCCATACCTTATCTGTTGAGATTATCTTACATGCTTAATAGTTACTCATATACAATTGTTATTTCATCTGTACTGTTATATCTTTAACATACAAAATACTCATAAAATATTATTCTCGGTTACTACTGTAGCATGTCTTCAGGAACGCCAGTGAATGTCAAAACAAATATCCATAATACTAATACCTCATCTATCAATAAAAATTCTTCGAATACTGAAGATCCTTACATACAAATAATAAAATCCCAACCTAATATAGAACTCACTCCGAGATCACCTCCATCGTCACCTATTCGTTCACCTTTACGTCAAAGAATCAGGAGAGCTACCGAATCATATGAAGATTTGATTGGTGGCCAGGCAACATTTGAAGTTGGACAAGGTTCAAGCCAAGAGATATCATGGACGAATGTTTAACCAATTTCTCCATTACCTTATACTTCAGATTCTACAATACCAGATTCTCCAAATAATTTATCCTCACCTAACTCTCCCGACTACGATATAAGCACTCCTGAATCAATATGGAATCTTATTTATCGACATGCCGGCATATTGGATGCTCACACTGAACAGCTAAAAGGGTTACTACCAACTCAATTTGAATGGTACGACCGTAACCTTGACGCATTGTTCAAGAGGGCAGATGCTGAGAGGCGAACAACGTGTGAGTTAGGAATAAATATTAATGAAATAAAGGACAACACCAACCAGGAACTTGGAAGTTTGGACTCCAGGGTTCGTTGTGCAAGAAGAGAACACGGTCAAACACATGTAAGAATTGGAGATATTGAGAGAACCCTATGGCTGGCCAGAGATGCAGCCAGAAAACAGGGTCAAAAGATTGCCACATTAGAGAGTATGTTGGCAAACCAAATGAACATGTGTCAAGAACGTTTCTCAAACATGGAAGCTGCACAACTTGAACTTGAGAAAGAAATTAGATATTTACGTAAGAGGCGTAACTAATCTTAATTTTACAAGTTTCCTTGTTGTTCCTAATAAACCAGATAGACTTGGTTAATATTTCATGTAATGTTCAATAATTCTGAAACTTCAGAACGTGTAATCAAAACATATTGTATAATAACATCCTTTCTGTTATATCTCTATGTTATGAATCAATCTTTTCGTCCGTATAAATCATGCATGTAATAATCCTCATATTTTCATGCAAAAATCTCATCATTTGTTATTTCTTTGATAACCAAATGATTCTACATAGATCAATGGAAGATTAATAAAAGATCGTGTATCGTTTATCTTGCAAAGACAATCATACAAGTTATTAATATTCTGTTTATCTCTGTAATATTATTCAAATCTACCGTAAGATTTCTTAAAAATTTCCATAATTAATCTAAAACTTTAAGAATCGTCTAAATACCAATTTTTGAAAGTGGATTTAAAGAATGAAGAAAAGATAATTAAACTTCATTTGAAATAGACAAGTCGGTTTGTTCCTTAGTAATCCCATATCAAGAGTTGATCATTGATAAATGATACAACAAAGACATATCTTGAAATTAGATTACAGTAGGGAGTCAATTCAGTCTATCATCAATGAAATAATTAACTTCATTATTTAAAATTTTCTTATATTATATGGATTCTAATGTTGAGTTTCATTTATGTTTACAGAAAATGGACAACATGAACAATGCATATCAATCATCCTCAGAAATCACCATGACTCCTGGAGCTATCCAGAAATTGGTAAAAGACATAGTGTCGGTGGTATTAGAAGGGACTACCGTAGTTTATCCGAAAAGAGAGACGGGTATACTTGGTAATCAAAACCCTACAAGTTTCATGAAGTATAGGCCACCTCACTTAAAGATTCAAGAAGGAATGATCAACCCTACTATCAACCATCATCAAGGAATTAGGCATGAAATTTTACCAAACGGAAATAATCAGAAGAGGAAACTTCCCGAGACAGGAACCATCAATCCCATCTACTGCAACATCTTCAATGCTTAAGACCGTTATCGCAAACATCTAGAAGATCGCATGGAGTACCAACGTCAGCTGGGACTCAATCAGAAAGCTAATAGAAATTGTCTTGTCGCACCTGTTACTGGAAGTGGTTATCGTGGAACTCTACCCTGGTGTCAAAAATGCAACCAGCGTCACACCGGGAGATGTGGTGTTAAATGCACGAAATTTCAGTAAACATGGCACCTGGCAATTAGCTGCAGGACTAAGGACAGGAAAGTACAACCAACAACTATTGTATGCCACGGATGTGGTGGACAAGGTCATCATGTGAGACGATGCCCAAACTACAATGTTAATTGGAAAGCCAAGACCTTTACAAGAAAATGAAGAATCTTTAAAGACCTTGATAGTATCAAGGGAATGGCAACTAGATTGGAACAGATGAATAAATTCCTGTTTAAGATAAATAAAATCTAGTTTAAAATTTCCTAAGTTGTATTTCTTTCCTGTATTTCACTTCAAGTTACGATGGATGTAACTTAAAGTTAAACAATAATCTTTCTACTGTATCGAAAAATCTCCCTTATAATATTTCGATAATAATGATAATCTAAGTTAATTTCAATTTCTGTCTCATTTACCAAATAACAATATACGATAATTACTCCATAAATTTCTGATTTATAGTATGAATCCTAAAATTTTCCACTTTATTTTAAAAAGAAATTACGTATTATATTATAAAAACAAAACGTTGAACATTATCTAAGACAATTTGTAGAAATATATGATTGAACCAAACATCACATCATTTGGTCCTCAATTATACATAACCTGATCAACTATGTATAATTTAGGAAAAATTATGTTATGAATGGAACAATGATATTTTCAAATATTTAAATAACAATCTTCATTCCAAAGCAAAATAATAGAGCTAAAATAAATTGTTCATAAACAATACATTTAACAACCCCTAACAAATAAACCATCTTATCTCATCACCATTATGATAAGATATCAACAAAAGTACAAGCAAGAAAAACACAAATAATTCACAAAGACATCAATAGCGAAAATTTTATTAAAATCCATAAAAGTTAATACATAAACAAATAATTAGCATCGGAAGTGCTATCGTTACAATTATTACAATACAAACAAAGGAATCTTCAATAGGTTGATCCTAAGACTCCCACCAACAAAACAATAGCAAGAGCTACCACAGGATGAATCACTTTAATTATGTTGAAAAATAAATATAAACCAAATATTAAAAACAATAATGAGACAAATTCTTAAAAACAAAACGAGTTTTATTCCTTATTCGTTACAAATACATAAAAACATAACAAGAACTTAATCCAAAACAACCTTAGCTCAAGATTTTACCCCCAAATCTTGTCGACGGTAATAGCAAGGATAGTAAGGCGTACGACGAACATCAAGATCGCGACCAAGAATCCAAAGTCTTCATCCGGAACATACGCTAAGTAGATGGCGGCAAGGACGACATACACAATCGCTAAGATGGTTATGAGATGCGGCATTTTGATGGAAAATGAGAGGAAAATGGTTGATGGAAGAAGTGGAAGTTTGAAAGTGGTATATATAGGCTAGAATATAGCCGTTGGGCACTATTCCCGACCGTTGGGGACTATTTACTAGCCGTTATTTCACTATTCATGACCACTATTTTCAATATTCACAACCCTTAAATACGTCAGTTACCTTGTCTTGTTGGGTACAAGTAAATCTAACTGAATCACGTTTCCGTAATTTTAGGAATAAAAATCTCTCGACAACTTCTGTTCAAAAATTCTTTACTCAAGTAATCACATTAAATTTGAATTTCGGGACGAAATTCAGAATGACATGTGGGTACTGTAAAACCTCGCGAAAATTCGTATAATTTACTTTGGTTAATTAAATAAATAATCTCTGTCATTATTGTAATCACCATTTTTACGGGAAAATTTAAAATTTTCTTAATATATTAAAATAGTTATGATTACGATATTACCAAATTCGTTAAACGACAAAACAATTTCTCGACACAATTAACAAAATATTAATAATTCACTAAACCTAATTAATAATACTAATTACCAATCAAAATGGGCCTTGTTCTTCCCTAAGCCCAACCGGCCCAAAAATACAAAACCCATTTACACCTTTAATATTTCATAAAAGTCGACTAACCATGCTCCAAATCACCTCGTTTATTCTCAATTCGTACACACGACACCTATATATTTTTGCACCATCTCGTTCACCACCTAGCTAACTATTAGTGTGTCAAATCCCAAGTTCATGGGACGACGTTCGATACGTTTTTAAGTGGCAAAGTGATCGAACAAAAATCAACCCAAACGATTCATAATTTATTCAAAACTTAACCGTTTTAATCCCGGTTTGTTTTTAAATGATCCTAATAATATTTCTAAGATGATTTTATGTCCAAATGTCGATGATGATAAGTTTTATGCAAGTGATAAATGATTTAGTAAATCGTATGTATATATATATATTGGTGTCGACATAGGAAATGAATCACCAAGACTCATCCCATGAATTTAGCTCTCACATCTCATATTTTAACAATAAACTTTGTCCTAGGAAGCCAAGTATCATTGACATGCATAGTTCTCGTGTTTCTTTGGATGATTTCAAACCATTCGATTCATTCAAATGATACATATATACGTTCCATGCATGCACTAGCTTCATATCATTCTCAAACACTTTCACATAGTTATTTCATTCTATAAAATATACTTACAAGACCTGAAGTCGATGGCAATCTAGTTTGGACGCAAGGAAGGGATATCGGGTTTAATAAATGCGTATAACGTTTGGGTTATACGATTAGACAAATTTTTCTTGTGTTTCACTCGTTCCTACTCGACTCTCTACCACCTCTAAAGTGTTGTAAGTTATTTCAAATCATTTCCATTCACAATCACTCGTTAAATATAATCATGCACTTTGTTATTAATTGTTTCTATCCTATATAGTTCATGCATATTTTTTTTACGTACGTATACATTTGTAGCAAAACCAACGTGACTAGCCTCTATCTTGGAAGGCCTAGGAGACACGTAACACACACACTTCACGTTTATTCTCACGTTACATGCATCAAATAAATCATTTTTGAAACATACTACATCGTATGAAAATTTGTCACAACACTTAGTAAATATTTCAAGTTTTTCAAAATAAGTAATCGGTTCATACATGCCACAAACCATACGTATAACTCAAAATTTCATTTAACAAGCGTACAATATTATTTCACGACTCCATAGATCACCTAGAAAACTAACACTTTCATATATACGACTTACAAAAATAATCGCATTTCGACGTCCCAGTCAACCTATTTTGAATCGACACAAATCAGATTTTCAAATCTAAACTTAATACTAAAAACTATATATTTGTCGATTGGGCTAAATCAAGGCCCAACAAGAATTTAAGAACCGTAAGCCCACTGGGCCCATAAAATATATTTTTGAAATCACAAAAGAAGCCCAAGTTCAAGCCCAAAACATTTTTCATGCCCTCGCCTCTAAATTTTTAAATGGGCTTTTGTTTTAATTGGTTAAGGCCCATAAGCTAGAAAATTAAGCTTTTCATAAAATAAGTTGTTGAAATAAGCTTGGAATAAATAAAATAAGCTACGGAAATTTTTATAAAATTTTTATAATCATTTTTGTTCAATTGGACTAAAAATGTAACACGACGACACCTAGAGGGACTAAAAGTGTAAATATTGGAAAGAAAGAGCTAAAACTGTAAAAACAGAAAGTTTAGGATAAAAATTGATAATATATGATGTTACAAGCTTAGATTGTAATTTTGGACAAGTAGTGGACAATAAATGTAAATTATATACGAAAAGGACTAACGGTATGACGCTAACGCCGTTAGTATAAAAAGTGTAAAAATTGAAAAAGGACAAGGACTACACATAATCTATTTGACATTCTTATTTTATTTTCTATTTTACGGCAACCATCACGTCATATGCATTTTATTACGTTTTATATATACATTATTTATTTTTACGTTAATAATATATATAACGATATCTATAAAGTTAATATTTTTACTTACGATTAAAAAGGTAAAACTATGATGGATATTTTAAATAAAGTATTTTATCATATCATGCATGACATAATAATTACACTGCACATCATGTATTCGTCATAACTGATAATAATTATTCGTTATTCGTTCGTATTTACCAAATAGTATTTGGTTATATTCTCTGATAAATTTATTTATCAGGTTCCGTATCAAAGACGTTTCCATAATCGTTCCCATAAATCTAATCCTACTTTACTTTTCATCATTTCCAAATCAATCCAGGTGAGTCATAGCCCCATTTCCAATAATTGTTTTTAACTCATTGGGGGAGATACATGCTTACATATACTTTGATAAATTGATAAGTATATGAATAAAATATATAATTCAAATCAATTTCCTAATTGATAATTATTAATATTATTTGTGATTTAAAATGTGATATATACAATACATGACAAAATACTTAATTGAAATACTGAAACTTGTAATCTTGTATGATAATACTTCCAATTTGATTATTTTAATATTTGATATATATAATTTACTGATAAATTACTTGACTGAAATAATGATACTCATATGATAATGTTTTTCATTCAATTATTGTGGTATGTGATATATATATTTTACTGATGAATTACTTGACTAAAATACTGATACTCATATGAAAATGTTTTCAATACGATTATTGTGGTATGTGATATACATGTGTTACTGGCGAAATATTTAAACTGAATTTCTGATACTCAAACGATACTATTTTCAAATTGATTTCTGTGATACGATACTTGATTACATGATGTTATTCTAAATGAGCCTATTATTCCTTGATATTGCCTCAGTTAGCTTATCGCCATATAGTCCCTCAATCATGAGCCATTAATCACATGTAAAGTGGGCGCGAATATAGTGAACAGCTTCGAAACCTGTTAAGGATTGACCCCCTGTCCCACTAATACTTGACGGAATGCCAATTGCAATTGGTTAGTCGTATTAGTCGTGATACACTATATTCGTAGACAAATAGGAATTGGCAAATCACCTATTAATAGAGGGAAAAATCTATCATTGATTTGATAGAACACCCCCTTCTGGTTAAGCTTGTGTGTCATGAGGCTTGGTGCAATATCTATAAAGGAAAAATGTATGTTTTCAACATATATTTAGATACAGCTGTATAGGAATTTGACCATACGTGAATTGTATATCTGATTAAATTAGCATCATGAGTTTCCAGCTCATGTTAGGATTATTGATTCCTTATTTGAATGTGATTGAATATTTATATGATTTATTTGTGATTATAGTCAATATACTCAATACTTGCTTCATTACTGTTTGTATTTTATCAATACCAAATATTCCTAAAATCTAACAAAATAAAGGGTTTTTCCTAAAACTCTATGAACTCACCAACCTTTGTGTTGACACTTTTAAGCATGTGTATCTCAGGTAATTTAACGGAGCAGGACAAGACACGGAGTGGGCATTTATTACTCTGATAAATTAAAATGGTGTAAAAATCAAATTTGTCATTTTTACAAGCCTTTACATCTTTTCATAAGATTTTAAATCAAATGGTTCATCTTTTATCAAAATTATTATTTGAATGACAAATAACTTTCAAAACGTTTCTTTTAAGCCGTTTTATGAGATTAAAACTTCGATCCTCACCGTAACACCCAAATTACTTTCCGCTGCGACAAACTTAAATTTGGGGGTGTTACAATTACTGCTATTTAGCGACTAAAAAAAACTACATAAATGTGAAAAATCAGTAGGGTGATTTTAGCAAGAGTTTGTTATACTACTCTTGCTAAAATCACTCTACCAATTTCGATGCAGCTACTTACATGAATTGAATGCTATAAATCCTTCAAAAAGGCTTCACTTTAACGATTAACTAAAAATGGAACCCCATCTGATATTTTATATAGTGTTTCAAGAACACATCAGTTCATGGAAATCAACTCGAATGCAAAAGTTTTGACCATCGATTGAAAAACATTATTCCATTTATGCGGTGTTACATTCTATTTTCCTTAAGTAGGCAAACAGAATGGGCTTCACTGAATATATTCTCCCAAATATGGTTATAAAGAGGGCCTGTTTGCCTTTTCAGAATATGTGGTTGTTTCTGACTTTTCATTAGCCATCCTGAGATAAAGCGGTTATAAGTTAGCTTAAAAGCATAACTGTTGGGGCATTATTTAGCATAGTTACCATTCAAATTTTATAAGGAAAAACTCCATATCTGTTATATATCAGTAAGCTACCAAATATTTGTTGGACTATAGAATAATAAAGGGTATTATGTTGGCTTATATATATAATTTAACAGCCCCATTCTCAATGTCATCGGGTTTAACCTCAAAAAGGGTACTATGCACACTTTCAAATTTTAGATTGTTGTTGGGTCATAGGTCATAATAGTTTACAAGAACTTTCAAGTTTCACCGGTTTCTTTAGTTTTAAACTCATTTCTTTGTTGAAACTATGAAATACTTTAGAACTAAATAGATGTGTTTCGTGTAGGTGTCAAAGGTGGAGCTGTTAGACGAGGTTGAAGTGCAAGTTGTGAATCTTGCTAATAGGAAAGACTTCCCCGAATCACCAACTTTGATGTTAGAGTTTATTGGCGCCGGTGGTTTATTCTCTTTACCCTTCTTGGCATTGGAAAAAAAAAAACACTTTTATGATGGAATAAACTTAGTATTTTACAGAAGCATACACACATGAGCAAACACCTATTGTTCAAAAGGTTGCATCTGACCATAGTGGCTTTTACACTAAGTTCAATGGTTGTTATTTTCTATTGTTGATTATTTCATATCAAACCCTGTCATATCAGTGAGTTTTTTTTTACTAAGTTCAGAATGTGAGATTAAACCATAGTGCATTTTTCAATAAATTTTCTTATGCTGAATACAGGTCAGCTTCAGTTGACCAGTAGTTTTTTTGTTACACATATACGGTTAGACTTTTGCCCGTTTGACCCATTCTATCCATAAATAAAATATAAACAATGCCAGGGCAAGCCACCTAAGCTTGCAGCCTTGGTGGATCTATCCTTGGTCTTTGAATGGCTGTCATGAGTTTGGGTTTGAAAATGTTATAAATTGATTGTGCAGGTCCGTGTTTACAGGAATAAATGATGGGAGAATAAGACTTGCAGCCACTCAGACAATGACTTGGGCAACGACTGAGGTGCAGGCACAACTCATGCTCTACTATAAATCAGCTCCCAGGAAAATTCTACTACCATTCCACAGTAAAGGACACATGATATTGGATTGGTGAGGATGTGGTGTTTATCATATGCAGGCCTTATTCGGGTTTCGATGCAACAAATTATAGTCACAACTGTGATGGCAATGCAAACACACATGATAAAACTCAAGGTGAGGTAACAATTCTACACCTTTCTAAAACAACCAGTTAATGGTATTATTAGTAACATAAAGATAGATACAATTCTAGAATGTGGATGCTGGAAGTTAGTACTTCAGCATAAGAAATAGCTTTCGGAGTTTATTTTGACGTCAATGAGTTGTTCTTATGCTTAACCTTTGTATTCAAACTTCAGATAAGGAAAATCAGTCAGAGAAACGTGTGAATAGGAATTAAAAAAAGGGAATTTTAACTGTGGTGGCACCTGTTGGTGATGCGTCTTCAGAAAGCATATAATCCAGGAGATTTGTTCCTCCACACATATGAGGTACCTTCTATGTATTAAACTGTTGTTTTAAACACTGTATTCACTTATTGCAGTCTTGGTTGTCGATGTCGCTGAATTAGGCTTACGAGGTGGTTTACATTAAATTTTGCAAGTCATTATGTGATAGAATCAGATAACCAGTTACAAGCAACGGTATAAGAGCTCAATATAAGACTTCATAAGAATTGGGATTAGGATTGGGATTTCGGAAATCGAAAATGATTATTTGATTATTGGGGTGTTTGCTTCTAGCTTATTTACCATGTTTATACGCTTATTTCAGATGCTAACTCTTTCAAGCTTATCACTTTATTAGTTTAACAGGATTTGATTGTTAGCCTATCTTAGATTCATGTACAATGATTTATACACTCCTACACACTTTCGCATCTGAGTTTTTTTACAATGACTTTAGTTTGGTGTAAATAAGCTTCACAAAAGTTTATCATGGTTCCAGATTTACTCCAAGCTTTAGAGGTATTGCTGTTGGTCAAGCTGTAGAAGACATGGACGTTCTTTCATCAAACCTTTTGTAATACACAACAACACTTAACTAACTCTGTACTTAAATCAGCTGTATATTCTCCCACTTAACTAACTTCTTTCTCTTATGTAATCAAATAAGAACTTATAAACTATGTATTTAGGAATAAAATGTCAGAAATTGATTATACTGTTTCATATCATACCGCCCCTGCAGCGCGTGTTTCCATGATATTCATGCAAAGGATTGAACTGGCCATATATATTCATGCAAAACACTCCCGTAGCAACGCACGGGCTACCCCGCTCATTCTCTTTAATTATCATTTTTTCTTTTTAAGTACGCATAGCTAAAAAATCCTAAATACTTCCTCAATTAGCAATGGTGTTTATAAATTTGTTTTTATGAAAAAATAGAACTCAAAAATATATGTGTCACAATTATAAAAGGTTAAGAGTTTGAAAAAGCGGTGTAATATACAAACATTTGAGAGGTTGAAACTAAACTTTAGACAAACAAAATCTCACATCAATTCATAGTTGGACCACTCAAACATTATTTTTCGTGCGACTCACTTCAAACCCAAATCACATTTTAAATCAACATAACCTAATCTAATTCATGAAGATATGTTTCTCGGTTAAAAAGTTCAAGGTATCTTAATCTTTGACTCTTTGATTGAGAGCTTTGATTTTGGTTGATTTTTTTTAATAATATCTTGATTCCTAAAATTTAATAGTAGTTAGAGTAGTCATAGTTTCTGATGAAATCTTAATGATTCTTGCTAGATTGATTTAGTTCTTATAATGAACCCAGAACAAAGAAGATGGTATCATTCTTAGCGACCTCCAAATCAGATAGTTAAACATTTATTCCTCAAGCACATACAAAGCTCACATCTCCTTTAAATGGAATAAATTAAGTCATTTCCCATCCACAACATAATTACACTAATTAAGCCTTACTCAATTAATAGCCTTTTGATTTAAGGAACAATAAGTGAAACATCGTTTCAAATGTGGAAGCAAATTATCGTAGCTTAATCCCAAAGCAGGTAAGATGATGCATTTTCTTGCATCTCCCAAAGCTACCACTTATTCACACGACACCAACTAGGATCCAAACTCTTCACTGCTAGAGCCAATATGAAAAGCCTTTGCATTCCTCAACTATATCTTCCGTCGTAAGCTCCAGCTCCTTTATGTTTCCCCCTCTCTTCGTTCTCCTTTGGAAACACAAGCATCATGAATAACGGCCATGTACAACTCCTTGTTTGGTAAAACTCCATTGTTATATATGCTGTGCAACTCAAGAATCTATCCATCAGATGGCTAGTTGTTCTTTTCCGCGTTGCTCCACAAAAATGCTTTACATACTCGTCCAACTCCAGTCCACCATATCCTTGTTTTTGATCCAAACATCATCCAACAAAATAGAAAATTTATTCCCGATTAGCATGCTTTTAAAGGTATCAAATTATTCCAATCATGTGAGCCACCTATTGATTTTATTATATTCTACGATTGTCAAACTCTTCAGATACATACACCAAAACTTTAACTTGAAATTGTATTCACTGGATCATGATTATACATAAACTAACTGAGCTAAAGTGGTTTTCCCAACACCCCCATGCCCATATAGCATAGACACAAATATCATCAACGTCATTTACACCTATATCTTGGTTACAAATCGTGGACAAGTTTACATGCCAGCTAGCTTGATTCCAATTATATCCAGTTGAAACTTAGTTCTATTAGCATCAATGACGTACAATTTTTTACTTTATGATTATTTTATAATGGTTCGTTTAGTCTATAAATAGGGACCATTAGCATTAGAATTCCTATACCTTTAGAATTAGAATTTGATACATAATATGAAATACCTAGTAGAATTTTGTATTTGTACCTTTGAATTTGGTTTTGTATTTTGGTTTGGCAATTTGAAAAAAGCTTCTGTTTTGTTTGTTGATTTTATTTGTTTGTTTCGTACTTTGGAATACCAACAGCGGAATATGGTGATCATAAAGAGAACTTCATCTCTTTGAAATTTCTATAAAAAGCAAGTCACAAATTGTTTGTAATAGTTGAAAACTAAACATAAAGATAATAATATGATACGCATAAATATATGAGTGGCTTTTCAATGGGGCCATGAAATCATAGGCCACAACATTAACCACCCTTAGAAAAACTATTGGTAGCCACTGTATTGCACTAAGAACATGAGTTGGTGTAAACAATATGAAGATTACGCATGGCATTTTGAAGCGGTTTTGAGCAACTGTCAACTAACATTTAGCGTTTGAAATATGAAGATTGTTTGGTAAGTAATGTTATAAATATTGTTTAAATGCCTAAGATTTTACAAATACTGCTCAAATAAGCGGGATAATAAATGATGTGGCTTCCTGTTGACGTATGTACCCTCCGGATACATGCCGTACAAGGATATACCCTCCGGACCTGTATTAGGTAAAATGTATTCAGATGTGTTCAGTCAATACAGACCAATATCCGAAGGGTTACGAATGTCCGCATGATCTCAGCCGTCCGGATATCACAAACCCTTCGGATAAACCAACAAGTACTTAGACCAAAGTACAAACAAGTACGCCAAAGTATATGATAATGGAGTCTAAACTAGCGAACATTAAGGGCTAAGTACGAACCAGCCTGGCACTTCATGTAGAGAGTCTATAAATAGAGAGGAAATCTTCATTTAAGGTTAACTAATTCTCCCCTACTCTCTAGTTTTATTCATATTTTCTCTCACTAAGAACATATACTTACTCTCACGCCGGAGGTTGGTCCTGAGATACATTCCCGGGGCGAGTCTAACGGACGTATTTGTTTTGCAGATATCCGAAGCAACATACTGTAAGCAAGGATCACATTGAATCCGTAGGACCTATCCTAGTCCGAAGGATTCATCTCGCTTGTTCGAAGTAGAAACAAACTTTTACCTCAACAAATAGGCGCCATTCGTGGGACCCGTCATTCACTCTACCGAAGCTAAGAGATGACAGGTCCTTCCCCAACCACACCCGAAGGATCCGGAAGTCGTCCGGATAATAATACCAATCCTGTTAACCTTGAACAAATCCAAAGTCACTTTGCTGCTCTAAAATCTCTCATCCAACAATACAATGTCTCAGGAGAAACACCGATTGACCCCATCCAACTCGACTTTGAGGTTGCCGGATCTCATGATGTCGAAGCTCAAAAAGCCGAAGAGGAGAGGACGGACGACTTATCCAAACCTTTCAAGGCGGCGTCCAAGAGTCCTTTTACCCGGAGGATCATCGATTTCTCCGGACCAAAGGGTTCAAAGTATCTGATGCCCTCTCACTTGAAGTTATACAACGGATCTACAGATCCTGACGATCATATCACCAGATTTGAAGGGGCGGCCAATCAAGGTGCGTGGCCCATGCCCATTTGGTGCATGATGTTCCAGCAGACCCTGGATGACGCTTCTAGAGCGTGGTTTGATCGTCTTCCGCGAGGTAGTATTGATAATTGGGATGAATTGAGTGAGCAATTCGTTCAGAGGTTCGCCCTTCGTAGAAAATGCATCAGAGATCCGATGGAAATTACCAAGATCATCCGTAGAGCTAATGAGGCCCTCTCGGAATTCAAGGAACGATGGACGGATGAGGCTAGTCGCATTTCGGGAGTACCAGAGCTGATGCAGATATCCTCTTTTATTGATGGTTGTAAAAGTCCGGAGCTAGCGAAGAGATTCTCCGAGAAGGTTCCCCAGAGCGTAACCGAAATGATGATACGGGTTGATGATTTCGTCCGTTCCGAAAGAGTGTATCGACTGACGGAAGTACCAAAGGGAGAAAGGGTGGATAATTCTCGTAGAGATTATCAACCTAATCCATACAGCCGAAATGACTATAACACACAACGGTCCTCCTTTAGAGGAAACCACAGGAAAGATGTTCAAGACTTTAAACCTAGACGAAATGAAAATTTCGCACCCTACGTGCCCAGACGAAATGACAATAATACCTATCGGATAGACTACCGAAGGGATTATCGGCGTGACGACGGGAACAGAAGAGATACCAGACCACTAGACTTGAACATGCTCACAAAGGCCCCTAAAGAGATCTTGTCAACGGAGCATCAGCTCAGGCTACCGGCACCCCCGCCACTAAGAGGAAGGCCGTCAAGAGAAAACATGGATAAATACTGTGATTATCATGGAGAGAAAGGCCATCTCACCAATGACTGTCACAATCTGAAGGAGCAACTCAAGATAGCCCTGGATACCGGCAAGCTTGACCACCTGATCAGAGACGTCCGACAAAGAGACAGAGCACCACCCAGAAATAACCATCAAAACAACCAAGGTCGAATCATCAATATGGTCCGGCATCAAGAAAGAAATCCAAAGCGAAAGACGATAGATCAGGAAGAAGAGTGGATGAGAGCCCCCATAAGCTTTCCTCCGATCCTCCCGGGGGACGCTTCCGATGAGCCACTTATAGTGGAAGCAGAGATTGAGGGATATACTGTACGGAGAGTATATGTCGACCAAGGCGCATCGGTGGAAGTAATGTACGAGCACTGCTTCCTAAATCTGGACTCTTCCATCCGGTCACGTCTATCCAAGACAAACACACCGCTGGTGGGATTCTCAGGAGAAAGCATAAATCCATTGGGGAAAATAGAACTAGAAGTATGCTTCGGGAGCGAAGGGCTATACCGCCGAACCATCATGAAGTTCGCGGTGGTTAGATCTCCCTCTCCGTATAATGTGATACTTGGTCGATCCGGAATCAAAAAACTAAAAGCCATCCTGTCAACTATACACTCCATGATGAAATTCCCGACGCCGAGAGGCATCGCCACTCTAATAACCCGATCAGTCATCATCTCAGAGTGCAGAAAGCTCGAAGAAAAATTCTTAATGGAAAGGGAGACTCAAACAGAGACTTCCTCGGAAACACCCATTGAAGAAACTGCTGGAACCGAAGATGTGCTGGTTCATCCGGCTTATCCGGAACAACTAGTGACAATAGGAAGGAATTTCTCAAAAGAGGGCGAAGGCAATTGATAACTTTACTCAAAAATAGCCGAGACATTTTCGCATGGGAACCCTCGGATATGACCGGCGTTCCCCGATGGGCAGCTGAACATAAGCTCAACGTGAACGTCCAGGACAAACCGGTAGCACAGAAAAAGAGATTCTTCTCGGAAGAAAAGAACCAAGCCATAAATCAAGACGTAGAAGAATGGCTAAAGGCCGGAATAATCAGACCTGTCCGGTATCCGACCTGGATCTCTAATCCGGTATTGGTGAAGAAGCCGGACGGTACCTGGAGAATGTGCATTGATTTCAAGAACCTGAACTCATCGTGCCGCAAGGACTACTATCCGTTGCCCGAAATAGATTGGAAGATCGAGTCGGTAATAGGATTCCGATACAAGTGTTTCTTGGACGCTTACAAAGGATATCATCAAGTACAAATGGCAAAGGAAGACGAAGAGAAAACGGCCTTCTATACGGATCGGGGAACATACTGTTATGTAAAAATGCCGTTTGGTTTGAAGAATGCTGGGGCAACCTATCAGAAGTTGGTAGACTCTGCCTTCCGGAAGCAAATCGGTCGGAACTTGGAAGTGTATGTAGACGATATGGTGATAAAGAGTCAAACGGAAAAAGAGCTATTGGCCGATATTGCCGAAACGTTCGACAATCTCCGGGGAATAAACATGAAGCTAAACCCTAAAAAATGTTCTTTCGGAGTGGAAGAAGGAAAATTCCTCGGATATATGGTGACGTCCGAGGGGATTAGGGCTAACCCCAAGAAAACCAGAGCAATCGCTGATATGCAATCACCAAAATCACTAAAGGAAATGCAAAGCTTAAGTGGCAAACTCGTGGCACTCAATCGTTTCTTATCAAAATCAGCCGAAAGGTCTCTCCCTTTCTTTGAAACTTTAAAAAACATCACTAAGGACAACAAGGAAAAATATCAATGGACGGAAGCGGCTGAAAAAGCCTTCCAAGATATGAAGAAAATGATTCTGGAGCTTCCCTGCCTAACGACTCCGAAATCTAAAGAAGATTTGTATCTATACCTGTCAGCCGCAGCAGAAGCAATAAGTGGAGTGCTGATGGTCGAAAGAGAAGGGCGGCAGATCCCAATTCATTATGTAAGTCGAACCTTGCACGAGGCCGAAAAGAGATATGCTCCTGTTGAAAAGTTGGCTCTAACCCTCCTGCACTTATCAAGAAGATTGAGGCGGTATTTCGAAGCCCACCCCATCAAGGTCATAACGGATCATCCCATCAAACAAGTGCTGAACCGGGCAGAATCGTCCGGACGATTAGCCAAATACACAGTAGAATTAGGGGCCTACAACATCACCTACGTGCCCAGAAATGCTGTCAAAGGACAAGTGCTTGCTGACTTCATTAATGAAATACCCATCAGCACAGCCTCCCCGGATCCGAAGAGGAGAAGCAAAGAGATATGCAACGTTTCTCAACCGGAAGAGTGGATCCTATATACTGACGGGGCCTCCAGCAGGAAAGGTGCCGGAGCAGGATTAGTGTTAATTAGTCCGGAAAAAGAAGAATATACATATGCTCTCCGGTTAAATTTCGAAACTACCAATAACGGAGCAGAATACGAAGCACTCCTGGCCGGATTAAGAATTGCAAAGGAGATGCATATAGAAGTGTTGGACGTACGAGTGGACTCTAACTTAGTGGCAAGCCAAATCAATGGAGAGTTTACTGCATACAAGGAGAGCATGGCAAAATACCTCGCGAAAGCCAAAGAATATATCACTTGTTTCAAACGCTTCAGAATAAAGAACATCCCAAGAGCTCAGAACCAAAAAGCAGATGTGCTCAGCAAGCTAGCATCCGTAGCATTTGACCACTTAACGAAAGAGGTCCTGGTAGAAGTGTTGGAGAAGCCGTCCACCGAAGAAGAAACAGTCAACGCAATAGTGGAAGAAGAGGAGGAAAATTGGATGTCCCCCATATTCCGATGTTTAAACGAAGGTATATGGCCGGAAGATCAAAATGAAGCTCGAAACCTCCGTATGAAAATAAGCCACTACACACTAATTGACAACGTGCTATTCAAAAAATCCTACCTAGGACCGATGTTACGATGTGTCGGACCTCTCCAAGCCAATTACATAATCCGAGAGGTGCACGAAGGAGCCTGTGGCATGCACTCCGGACCCCGGATGGTGGTAGCTAAACTCATGCGACAAGGCTACTATTGGCCAACCATGCACCGGGACGCTAGGGAAGTCATCCGAAAATGCGATGCTTGTCAGATACATGCTCCGGTCCCCAAGTTGCCAAAAACGGTATTAACCTCCGTCATGGCACCATGGCCCTTCTTCCAATGGGCAATGGACATTTTGGGGCCTTTGCCCGAAGCTCCAGGAAAAGTTAAGTATGTTATTGTGGCAATAGACTATTTCACAAAATGGATGGAAGCAAAACCGTTGGCCAAGACAACCGGAAAAGAGGTCAAAAAGTTTGTATGGGACAACATCGTCTGCAGGTTCGGACTACCCAAGATAATTGTCACGGACAATGGAAGCAACTTTGTGGGAGATCCGTTCAAAAGTTGGTGCGAGAGGTTAAATATCACACAAATCAACACGGCCGTGGCTCACCCTCAAGCCAACGGATTGGTCGAAAGAGCCAACAAAAGCCTAATGAAGGGATTTAAGTCCCGGCTAGGAAGAGAAAGAGCAGGATGGGTAGACGAATTACCAAACGTACTATGGGCTTTCTGAACCACTCTGAAAACTAGCAACGGAGAAACCCCTTTTAGTCTAACTTACGGAAGTGAGGCAGTCATTCCGGCAGAGATCGGTATGCCTACCTTCCGGACCATGATGGCAAACGTTGAAAACAATGACGATGAGCTAAATCTAAATCTAAACTTATTAGAAGAACGAAGGGAAATGGCAGCCATAAGGGAGGCGAAGTACAAAAAGAAAGTGGAGCAATATTACAACCGAAGGGTTAGATCCGAAGCCTTCAAAGTGGGAGATTTCGTGTACCGAAAAAATGAAGCCAGCAGAGTGGAAGATCAAGGAAAATTGGGACCTAATTGGGAAGGCCCCTATCGGATAACGGAGGCTTATCAGCACGGCACATACAAGCTCCAAACCATGGAAGACGTGGAAGTACCTCGAACCTGGCATGCAATTAACTTAAAGAAATGTTTTATGTAACCTATTATGTACTTTGATTTTCCAGGATCTATTGTAAGGCATGAGCCATTTTCACATCAATGAAAAACCCGATGCATTTTGACCATACATAGAGTTATTTTCCGCAAGACACAAGTTGTCCAATGAAGAAAAACCCCAAGTGGGTATTACTAAGGCCAAGAGCCGAAGGGTACAGATTACCCCGTCAAAGAAAACCCCAAGTGGGTATTACTAAGGCCAAGAGCCGAAGGGTACAGGTTACCCCGTCAAAGAAAACCCCAAGTGGGTGTTACTAAGGCCAAGAGCCGAAGGGTACAGGTTACCCCGTCAAAGAAACCCCCAGGTGGGTATTACTAAGGCCAAGAGCCGAAGGGTACAAGTTACCCCGTCAAAGAAAAACCCCAAGTGGGTATTACTAAGGCCAAGAGCCGAAGGGTACAGGTTACCCCGTCAAAGAAAACCCCAAGTGGGTATTACTAAGGCCAAGAGCTGAAGGGTACAGGTTACCCCGTCAAAGAAAACCCCAAGTGGGTATTACTTAGGCCAAGAGCCGTAGGACACAAGCTGTCCGGAGGAATAAAACCCCAGGCGGGTATAATTTAAGGCCAAGATCCGAAAGAAACACAAATTGTCCAACAAATTAAACTTGAAGAGCGACTAAAGTCGATGTCCGAAATATACAAATGTCTCGGAAAACGCACATATAAATTGGAAATAGCATAAGGACAAATAACAAAAATGACAAAAGATAACGATATGAATATTTATCCGATCAAAAGTCAATTACATTAAGCATTCCGGAATAACGGAAGAATAAAAGACATTCTTTTACATGAAGAACAACTAAATACATCAAATTGTTCCGAAGCAACTATTCTACAAAATAGCGGAACAGCAAATACCCTATGCTATTACATCAGCGGCAATGAGGAAATAAGAGCTTCACGAGGAATCCGGAATACCTGAATCCATAGTCAAAATGGAGGTATCCTGATCCCAACATACAAAATCCAAAGGAGTGAAAGATAAAAAGCTTCAGGCAAAGACCGAGGCATTCTGATCCGAAGACTGGTTCCCGGAAGGATTCTCGACATGAGATTCGACCTCTGGTCCTTCAATCACCGGTTCTTCAACTGGAGCAGGGTCAGGAACCAAGGCATTTAGCTCGTCAAACTTCCGGTAGATAGTTTGACGGATCTTCTGGATGAAGGGATAGTCCTGAGAAAGGGCCTTATCATACAACGGACCATATTTGGCTCCGGCATCCATATTCATCCCCTCTACTTCCCCCAACAACTTCTCCGCCTTCTCCGGCTCATCAAATAAACCTGCCCCGTCAATCAACCCAGAAAGATAAAACAAATTAAAGGGCTTAGCCAATGCCGTTCCGAATTCATGACTCCCGAGAAAACGATGGATAGCTTCCGGGATAAACTCATTAACAATGCGATTCCTCTCCACCTCGGCATTACCAGCAGCCACAGCAATATCCACCTTCTCCTGACAAAGCTCCCTGTAAGCTTTCTCTTCATCGCTTAGCTTCTGCTTGGCATCAGACAACTGCCCCTCCAACGACCTGATCTTCTCGGCCTGTTCGCCGGAAACTTTCCTCCACTCATTCTTCTCCAACTCAAGATTACCAACCCTCTCCTCCAGACTCGCATTTTCTGCACGAAGCTTTCTCAGACCCTCCGGATTCACCTCGGAACACTCTGCATGAACCTTCTTCAACTCATGAAACTCTCCGGACATCTGCTGGAACGTCTTCCAGTTGTCATCAAGGGTCTTATCACAGGTCTTGTGGGCATCAAACAATTTTTTGTACTCCTTGGAGAGAGACTCGAAACGGAAAATCATATCCATTTGAGCCGTGACGCATTTACCCAACAATAGCCACGACCTGCGGACAGCCTCTTCATCATCCTGATCATCCAGATATTTCTCCTCCTTGGGAGTTGCAAAATTTATCAACATATCTCAGCAAGCAGTGGCGGTGTTCAGACGAGTTCCTTTCGTCACAGTCCACGCAGGCACGTAGGGGGCATCATCCTCACCATCCCCCTCTATATCAACTTCAACATCCTCCTCATCCACAAGAGCTTCCTTCCCCGGACGCCGGGATGCACCCTCCAAACCCCCTGACAGCAAAAGAATCTCCGTCAAAAAATAATAATAATAATAACAAATATAAAAAAAAATGGAAGGAGAAACCATAAAAAATCATCCGAACATACCAGACGCCAAATCCTCCGGATGAACGGAACGGATAGGTTCTGGCCTCTCCACCCCTCTCCAGTCTCCAGATCAATAACAGTATCACCAGCAGAAACCTTGCTTCTCTTATAAAGGCGAGAAGAGACACTTCCTGCTCCAGTTCTCTTCAACGGAGGCTTCTTCAACCCCGTCTTCATAGCCTGCTCCTTCTTCCTCTCTTTAGCAGCTATCACTTTATCATCAGCAACTTCAACACTCTTCAACTCCTCCGTCTTTTCCGGTACCTCAGTATTGGAGGCCAAGGGAGGAGTAACATGCACCTCACGAGTATGCCCTTCCGGAAACGGGGTACCTTGAACAATCTTCGTATTCCTTCGTAGCGGAGGCTTCTTTAGATAATTCGACATGGTTATACCTGCGGACAAACAAAACCCAACGTTAAAAACAAAAAGAGATGCACAATATAAAAACACATTATAACAAGGGCTATACCCCTCCCCTGCTCATCCCTCAACGCCGGACGGTAACCAGGAAACTCCCAGTGGTCCGATAAACCCAGGGCATACAAGAACGCTTGCGGAACTTGACAGGGCTCAACGATCGTCTCGAAAAGCCTTTCGGCATGAGTAACATCATACTCACTTGCCTTTGGAAACGGATCCGATACGTCCGAATCCGAATGCCTCCACGGCATGGCAAACGGAATAGCTCGCCTATCGATAAAGAAAAAATTGTACTTCCAACCCTTCAGACAAGAGGGAAATTCCCCAAAGCAAACCTTCCTATTCTTATGAATGCGCTTCTCGAAGGAAAACCAATCACCCTGCTTGCTAAGTTTATAGAAGACACGGAATAGGGGAGTAGTAGGAGGAATGTGCATGCTACGGCAATACACCTCAAACAGGGTAACACGATGCATACCCAGCGGAACTAGTTGAGAAATGTGAACTTTAAAATACCTAATGACATCTAAAAGAAAAGTGGAAAAAGGGACAACGAGACCGCCCTCAAAAAAGTACTCCGCATACAAACCGATGGCATCCTCAGGTAACTGGCTCATCGTCATACCCGTTGGAGGTACCCTTGGATGTAAATCCTCCGGCAATCCGAACGCTTTCACCACAGCAATTACATCAGACTCGTCCATCGCGGACACTCTTAAATGCATGTCTTTCTTAACATGCGAACCCTCCGGATTGGACATATCTTCGTACTCAAACGATGCGGTAGATTCCGACATAATGGACAAGAAGGAAAGGAGAATAGCCAAGCAACAAAAAAACTAAACGGGCTGAGACGTACCTCAAAGACGACGGGAATAATCGTTCGGAATACGGAGAAGACGAAATGTGTCAGAGGTATGTGTGTGAAATAAAATTACGGTGCTGTAAATAAAAAGAAATGGGACTATTTATAGGCAGTCAAAAATAGGCGGGAAAGGGACACGTCACCCGTAGGGCTAACGTGTCAGCCAACCACACCATGTCTCTCAGAAAACGCATACGTGTTCCAATCCAAACGACGCGGTAAAAAATGACGGCGCACCTTAAACGACACCTTAATTACTTTTGGCATTTTGCGTGACTCTAGCAAAAGAACAAAGCTATGACTTACCCTCCGGAAAATCGCAAAAATAAACTTAGTATCACACCATTGGCACAACCAATACTATGATACTGGGGGGGACATGTTGACGTATGTACCCTCCGGATACATGCCGTACAAGGATATACCCTCCGGACCTGTATCAGGTAAAATGTATTCAGATGTGTTTAGTCAATACGGACCAATATCCGAAGGGTTACGAATGTCCGCATGATCTCAGCCGTCCGGATATCACAAACCCTTCGGATAAACCAACAAGTACCTAGACCAAAGTACAAACAAGTACGCCAAAGTATATGATAATGGAGTCTAAACTAGCGAACATTAAGGGCTAAGTACGAACCAGCCTGGCACTTCATGTAGAGAGTCTATAAATAGAGAGGAAATCTTCATTTAAGGTTAACTAATTCTCCCCTACTCTCTAGTTTTATTCATACTTTCTCTCACTAAGAACATATACTTACTCTCACGCCGGAGGTTGGTCCTGGGATACATTCCCGGGGCGAGTCTAACGGACGTATTTGTTTTGCAGATATCCGAAGCAACATACTGTAAGCAAGGATCACATTGAATCCGTAGGACCTATCCTAGTCCGAAGGATTCATCTCGCTTGTTCGAAGTAGAAACAAACTTTTACCTCAACACTTCCCGCCATTGTTTGTACATACGAGAAATGGGCCTACGAGCCGCAAAGATAGTTGTAAACTAATTTTGCTCCAACCCATTCTATTTAATTGGGCTATAAAGATATTTAGTTATAAACAACCCAACAAAATCAAGCCCAAGTAGCTATATTTCAACATTAATCTTAACATCTATAGTCTATGAGTATACGAATCTTTTATATAATAAAAGAATTACGTCACTTCGGAGTGTTTTTGCAAATCCCTTCTTATTGAAAAAAAATTGGACCAATAGCAGAACTCGATTTTGCCACGTAAGCGAAATAGAGCAACGTGATTGGTCAATAAAAAGTCAAAATTAAATTGATTTTGATCAAACTTAATAAATTTGGTGGAGAAATTTAGTTAAGAAAAAAATTGCATAAAAATATAGGTGTCAAATTTATAAAATCAAAAACTTAAAAAAAAAAAGTAATTAATAAAACTTTAGTGGTTGAATTTTACATAAAATATATGGATCTAAGTGTAAAATTACAGGTTTACATGTTTTTTTTAATAACTTTAGAAAAAATACAAATAACCCCTTACACTTTATACCCCTTATACTTTATAATATGAACTTTGTTTAAAATGATATGAGTATTAATATTAGTTTCATACTTCATCTATTTAAATTACAAAATTTTGTAAATATGCGAATTAGTTTTAATATTGTTAGTTGTAGACTTTCATCAATTAGAATACTTTTTTAAATAAGGACTCATGTTATTCTATTTAAAAGTTTAATTTATGCGTACACGAGTTTGAATATTAAATACGACTAAATTATTAGTAATGAGAATATAACTATCAAATGGTAAACACGAGTTAATCTGATATGAAAATAAATATACGTGATTCTACTTATAACAACGACTCATGAAATTGTTATTTAAAATATATATATATATATATATATATATATATATATATATATATATATATATATATATATATATATATATATATGAATATCCATAAAAATATTTTAAAAACTTTACGAAGCATATTTTAACTTCATTAACGCTCATTATGTGCTACTAAACTCGCATATTTTGTACAACATGATATCAATAGTTAAAGTTAAACAATAACATCAACATTAACCTCAGCATGTATGCCAGTTAAAAACATTATACAAAGATAATTATTTAAAAAAATACAAACAAACACATGGGTTAGATAGTCATTGTTTAATATAAAGGTGTTTTTATTAAATTATATTAAAAACAATGCACGCATCACAATCCTTATTTGATAACAATCACCTTCTAAATCAAAAAAAGAAAAACTATGTAGTTGATAACCTAACTTTATTCATTGACATGATGTTTCATCAAAAATAATTAAATAAATAAAAATTAATAGTTGGCCGTTGTAAAGGAATTAAAGTATGTATATGAGAATTATTAAGTAAGCATATATAATTTTTAATCAGGTTATTACGTCACTATACTGCGTTAATGTTATTGAGTTGGTAATCACGAATGTGAGATACCATTCTTTTATACTTATGATTTATGTGTTAACCTCTTTTTGATTCTCGATAGAATCTGAAAGAGAACTCAAAAGAACTTTGGCTTATGCCTTATCTACCTGATAGTTTTTAGTAACCATTTTTATTGTTTAACTTTTTTGTTATACACACCAACTTTAAGCAAAATTTTTTTTCTTTTTTTTTTTAATGTTTTATTGTAAACTTCTACACTTAATATTTGTGTTTTTACTATAAACACACTAAGTTATGATATAATTAGTTGTGAGTTCAGAGGATTTTTACTAAGCTTCTCAAAAAAAACTTATAGCTTTATTATAAACTTATTGTGTTATGGTAATTGAATAAGCCAATAAGCACTTTTAATAAGCATAACCAAACACCCCTTTAGTTCTAATATGAAGTTTTCTTATTTGATTTTATAACTAACTTTGTTGTTATATAATGCAACATGTAAGTGGTTTTTGCAGTTTTATGATCTTATCACACACACTAAGATGCAATGCAATTTGTTGTGTGCGTTTTTAGAAGAGGATTAACTATCAACACATAATTGTCATGGAAGGATTTTCTATGCCTGCTCAAGGTATGAATGTATAATTAAGTTGAGTTGCTGATTTAGATAATATATGAATACATTTTAATGTGCCAAAGATGTATTTTAGTGCATTTATGGAGAATTTTATGGTAGGAATTCTTAGCAGGTGCCTTTGAATGAGTGAATGAAACTTAGCATGTGTTTGTTGTCATCAATAACACTATGGGTATCAACAAATGGTCTAAAATATAGGTGAATTTTACCTTGATGATCTAGGCCAATTGTAAAGAAAGTTGCACTAATGTGAAAAGACGGTAAGGATTCAAACAAATCTAAAAGACTTGCGAGTGTAATCTTTTTCATTTTTTCATGCATTTATATCACATCTTTTTTTTTGTTTCTCTTTATGTAATAAAGAAGCTATAGTGTAAGTATCTAGATTAATTTGGTAATTTTATGCTCAA
Organism: Artemisia argyi; assembly: GCA_030686995.1. Classification (NCBI taxonomy): domain Eukaryota; kingdom Viridiplantae; phylum Streptophyta; class Magnoliopsida; order Asterales; family Asteraceae; genus Artemisia; species Artemisia argyi. The sequence continues at coordinate 180,828,640 of CM060693.1, read as the reverse complement.
ACATGAGAAGTAAATAGCATAAACTTATGAAAATGCAATTTTCCAAACAAAAATGTACATTAGTAAACATGGTATGATTGTTATCAATAATCAAAGAAATGAATCAATCTTCAAATCTATCTAAATATGCTATATATTTTAACAAAATATAAGTAAAAAAAATACCACAATTACAAAACATATCGTAAATTGATAGCATGGGTTTGCAAAACTAAAAACATATATCACTAACATGTCATGAAAGTCAAGTATAATCATGTGATTTTGCTTGAATAATAAAATATTATTTTTAATTTAAAAGCATTCTCCTAAAATAATAGATAGATTATAACATATATACATATGGTTTTTTATTTTTAGTCTGCCAAATAAAACCAATTGAAACATGTTAAGTGATTTATTTTTTAATCGATAATAATACACAATCAAAATGAAATTTTAAAAAACCCTGTGTGTGCACATATATTATAACTAGTACATTAAATTATAACACGAATTCTAGAAACCATAAAAATACTACACTTTTAAAAATTGTGTCCTACAATACATATGAATATATGATAATGAGCAATAAGGGGCACCAAAATGTTGTATGATTAAAGGATAGGCCCAATTTCAAGTTTTATTTAAGTCCAACTCAAATTTGTCCAACTGTCATAAATTAAAGTCCACCCTTCTCTTGTTATTCATTCTTCTCAAATCGTCTTTGAGACGTTGACCTCTGTAACGCACTTTTTTTTTTAAAAGTAAATTTATTAAGAAAGAAAGCCCAAAAAAGGCAAAGTACAAACAAGAGTATAAAACTACAAGATAGTTAGGACACCTCCCTAACTTATTAGTCAAGGCTCAAAAGCTTATTGCCATGGACAAAATCCCATGCTCATATCATATACATACACCAAAATAACAAGAAACAAATACAAAAGACAAATTCAAAAGACATCTAAAACTCTGTGACGCACTTACTGACTTACACATCTACTGATATACAAGAAAGACTACAAGAGAACTTTTCACAATTCACAGGTATCTTTTGCTGTTAATTGTTTTATGCTTTTTTTACTTTATAAGTTTTTTAAATATTAAAAGCAACTAATTATACACTAATTATTATGATTTAAAGATTGATTGGATATATATATATATATATATATATATATATATATATATATATATATATATATATATATATATATATATAGAGTATGGATCTAGTGAGAAGAATTAATGAAATGAGAAGAGTGAGAAAAAATTATAGCCACATATTTCAAATAAGAAAAGTGAAATAATAGGAGATGCATCTATTTTTTTATGGGTGCATCTAATATTTGTGGTTGTAGCTTCTTCTCATTCTTCTCATCTTAATTATGTTTCTTATTTGATCCTAAGTCTATATATATATATATATATATATATATATATATATATATATAAGGAGATTAAATACTAAACTTTTTTTACATACCAAGGGACTCATCCCCACCATCACTTTGATATACTTTCGACAAAAAAAAAAAAAAAAAAAAAAAAAAATCGTTTTTTTTTCACCTTTTTTTCGTGGCCGAAAAAATCAGAACACATATGAAAAAAACGAGAAAAAAAATTGTCGAAAATATATCAAAGTGCCTATCTATAGAAAGAAAATTAAATGCTCGTCGTAACGGTATATATTTTTTCGCTTAACGATTAACGATTTGAAAGATATTAATATTTAAAAAAAAGGTGTAAGTGGGTTTTTTTAATTGTTGAGATTAATCTCATCTATTAGATTAAATAAAGATGGAGAAAAGATGGAGGGTGAAGATTAAGTAAAAAAAAAAATTTGTCCTCAAATTATCTTAAATCTATATATATATGTGCTAAACATCCGTATGTTTAAGAAAGTAAGCCACAAATATCCTGATTAAAAACATGAAATAGTTAATCACAAAGAATATCACTTATTGAAAGGTTTTTATTTTTATTATTATTATTATTATTATTATTATTATTATTATTATTATTATTAATCCTTCTCACATGTCGAACTTTATCAATTTTTAAAATTTAATACTAATATTTAAAGTGTTCGTATTTGAAGGAACATGTCGAACTTTACCAATTTTTAAAATTTTATACTAATATTTAAAGTATTCGTGTTGTGTTTGAAGGGCTTAATTTTTTTATAATTGAACAGGGCACCCAAAATTCATGAGAACGCTTTTCTATAATTGATATATGATTCTTACTTTTATGAAGTTACTACGAGTAGGCGATTTACCCTTATATATTTACTAGACGGATACCTGTGCATAGAAATGAAATTTTGTAGCGACAAAAAGTTATAATGAATTGTGAACTGGCTTGATATAGGCCATGAATTGTGAATCAGAAGGTGGTAAACCATGGGTGGTTTAAGGTCATGGATTTCTCCAATGTAAAAGACGAGGATGTGAGCCCGCGCGCTGCGGTGGGTTTTGGTCCATGCAGTTTATGTGATAAGAAAGAGGAGCAAAAGTGAGCAGTTATATATTACATAAGCTAAGAGAACGGTTTACAAAATAAGCTGCATATGTTTTGGGAGATATTTGTGATGTTGTAGTTCTAAAGCACAAATATTTTACAAAACATGGATCACATGTTGGTCACATATGCAAATTCTGAAAGTAGTCATTGTTGCCTAGCAATGGCAGCAAAGTGGTTAAATATTTACATTGCATATAGTTTATAACAAAAGTTAATAGAGGTTGAGTGATATGGTGACTTGAGCTTCAGTTTTGCTTTTTCTTCTGAACATTTTTGCTTTTCATTTTGTCTGCCAATGAGCTCCCTGGTGTGGTTGCATTATTTTAAGAAACAGTTGCATTAGTATTGACAGGAATTAAGATATAGTAATGATAATCTTTATGGTTGTATGAATCTATAGGAATAGTAAAAGTATGCATTATTTCTGGCGATTTTGAATTGTTGAAGATCAATAATGTTTGGTTATTTTGTAACCTTGTGCTGCATAACTGGATTTTAATGTGATTGCACAAAACACAATGGCAATCAATGGTGTGAAATGTAGGGATGGCAAAAGCACCCGAAACTGACGGGGAAAACCGAAACCCGAACCGGTTGGGTCGGGTTCGGGGGCGGGTTGGCGGGTTTGGATGCGGGTTTGGGTATTGATATAATTTTTTAGCCGGGTACGGGTTCGGGTACGGGTTCTGGTAATACCCGCCCGATTACCCGTACACGTACCCGTATCCGTTTACCCGAATCTATACCCGCTTTATTGATATTATAATTAACTAGAATATATATGTATTATATATAATTTCTTCCATTATATTTTTTTATATATTTATCTCTATTACATAACATATTTTATTTTGTACATGAATTATTCAAAAGCATTAAATCGTTTGATACTATATTCATTTTCTTTAACTTTAAAAAAATGATTATATTAAGGTGTTTTCCTTTGTTTTTCGGTGAATTTTAGTGTCACTTAATGTTAATACCGTCATTTTGTCTCTATATTATTCAATTATATATTATTCTATTGGGGATAACCGAAACCCGCGGGGAAACCCGAAAAACCGATGGATAATATTATTCGGGTACCCGACGGGTTTTGGGGCGGGTTTGGGTATGTATATTATAAACGGGTACGGGTTTGGGTATGTATATTATAAATGGTGTGAAATACTGAAATGAAAGTAAATGCAACAACAATATCCTGTATTTAGGTTATTATTTGTGTTTTAATGCTATTAATGTAGGGGTGTAATTTTATGGTGTTATGTTTGTGTGTAAGACTATGTTTTCAATGTTTGTATATATGGTTGTAAGATATCGAATGTATGAATAAAAAGATGGAACTTTCTTTTTTGCTTAAATGTCGTTTTTTATTTGTTGCTGGTGGTGGATTTGAAAGTGAGCCGACAAAAATGTGGATGAAAAAAAAAATATTTTTATTGAATGGCAATCAACGGTGTGAAATGAAAGTGAATGCAACAACAGTATTTTGTATTTTCGCCATTACTTTGTATTCAGACCATTATTATAGTGGTGAAATGACAATTGGCATACAAAAAATGTACATATTATGAAGGAGAATCCAAAACAAATCTACCAAATAGTAACATTTAATTATGAGGTGCATATATTTCTTTTGGTAACTGTTTTGTGAATGAAGACGTGTGACTAATCTGTTTTTATGCATGCAAAAGGTTCATGCATGATGTTCTCTTTTGAACATTTTCAGGTTATTTAAGAAGGTGTAGATAGAGTGATAATTCATAAACCTATATGTTAATGCATAAAAAAAGAAGTGAGGTGATATAATGTCGAATCGGCGTATATGTGATCGCCTTAGGGCTGAGGCTAATTCCAATAATTGGTCAGATATATTAGTCCTATACTGTCGCCAGAGTGCAATCGAAGATATTCAAATGGCATAGCAAATGAATGTACTGTGTCAAAGATTGGTTGGTGTTACCCGTGAAAGGGTTACTTTCATTCAAGAGCTAGAGACTGTTGGAAACATGTATGCTCAGAGGACTGCAGAGTATCTAAGAGAAGTGCAAGTGAAAGATGATCAAAAGATCATGCAAATGTGCATAATGGTTGGTGAACTTGAGCTGAGTGCTCGTGATAAGGATATATTTATTATGAAGATCAAGGGATTGATGAACTTCTATGTGTTGATGTAAAATGCAAGGGACTGTGTGTTGGCCAAAATTGTGTCATGTATTTTGTGTATTCATTTTTAGTAATGTAATGTTTGCAGAATGTCTGTGGGAGTTGGCTGTAACATATTTAATCAAATAAAACTTACCAAGTATGTTAAATAAATTTGTGTAATAAGCAGTAATTTATAGTCAATAGTCTAGTCCTGTACCTTTTTGCTTCTTTGGATATGCTGTTTCATCTTGAAACAATGCTCTTTTCGCTGTTTTGCGGGTATTGTCATCAACTGTCTTTTGGCTTGAATCTTCTTCAGTTGTTGGTTCGATAGTTGTTGGTGGTGTTCCTGGGTTTTATAAATAAAAGAATGAGTATTTGCATTTGTAAATGATGCTGTTAAATATGAAAGATTGGTGAGTGAAATGATGTTACCTGGATTTAGTTGTGTTGTTGTCGTTAGTTGCTCTTCTTGTTCGACACCTACTTTTTCAAGGGTTGTAGTTGTGCTTTGGTCGATTGGTTTTTCTTCTAGGCTTTCTTCATATCTTATTGCAAGTGGAGGTGCTGATGGTCCTAGTTTTTGCGAATAAAAAAGGTTGATGTTTATATATGCATTCGGTATTTTTAAATAAGGGAAAGTGTCAAGTTAAATAGCCTTACCTGTAGTTGATTCTATTGGTATGAGTGATGTTTCTTGTAGAAAACTTGATCAAGAATAAAACTTGTTGTTTGCTGTTTGGTTGAAATGGAATTGGAAAACATTTTTCTGCCCTTAAGTTTCAAATATTTGAGCTGGTATTTCTTGTGGGTCTGTCGCTTTGTGGATACGAATCAATTCTGGACATGAATACCCGGTTAGACCATCTGCTGCAGGTGTAAAGAAAGTCATTGGAGCTGTTGCAGATGGATCTGTAATAAAGCCTTTGAAGCAGTACCTGTATATGACGAATTATGTGAAAGAATTAGTCTTTTTTTTTTGGTATAATCTTTTAAAGGGAATTTTTTTTAAACTAAATATTGTCTAATTGTTGGGTAAAATATAACGCACCTATAGCAAGGGTTTGGTTGTTTTCCATGATCGAAACAGCGGTAAATTCCATTTTATTCTCTGACTTTGCAAAGACATTCATTGCAAGATATGTAAAACCAGTCTCTTCTAACGTCGATGCTTGTTAGTGTTGCTTCAGCGGTAAACTGTACTCCCTACAAATCATCATGCAAATCGTTAGTCACTTAACCAATTTTATATGAGAAGTTGTTGTTCTGTGTAGGAAAGTTACCTTGTAGGTTTGTGGATCTTGTTTCAATAGTGTTTTTAATGGAAACCTGCTTCGAAATTTTTCTTTTTCAACATCTTCATAAGGAGTTTTGCAAATTCGCAATGGTGGAGTTGTTTGGTGCTTTTGCCTGTACCTGTTTAGTTTTTAAAATTTAGAAGAAAGTATGAAGTGTTTTAAAAATTTTGGGGATTAAAGGTTCTTACTGTGCTCTTTGTTGATCAACCTCTGGTATTTTTGGGTTGAGGTAACAATGTGTTGCTGATGTTGCTGTCAATTGATAATCTGGCATTATATTGTTTAAAAATGCATTAATAATATGGTATTTACATACAAAAGGTTATTAAAGTGCTAATTCAATACCTCTAAACCTTGTCACACGGCAAGAACTAACTGCAATTATAACTGGCTGTTCCATTGCATCAGTGTCGGCATTTTCAAAATTTTCAGCCATATCATCCCACATCGTGAATTCTGTTATAGTACCACTGCAAATATAAATAAGTTATCAGAAACATCGAAGATTATGTTGAATGCAAAACTTTGTTACTGAAAGGATACGCACTTTAAATTTTCAACATCGATTTTTCTGTACACAGTTTCACCTTGGTTGCCATTGGGTTTGCATTTCACTTTGCCTACTGACCTTAGACAACCAATGTATTCTGCAATTAAATAAGTATTAGCATTTTGACATTTTGGCGGATTTGAAAATATTGAGGTTTAAAATATCACCTGTGAGGACTGGGTATTCTATTTTTCCAGAAGCATCTTCTTTTGGTAGCCTGAATTGGAGCTGGTTGTATGCAACAAATCTAAAGTAGTGGTATGGAATTTATGGTGTTGTTATCTCATCAAATTTTGTGATTTTTCCAAACTTGAGGCTTGTTTTGTTGTCAAGTGTTTGCTGGTAAGGATTGGTCGGTTCACACATGAAATCTGAAATCCTATATGTACATCCAAGTTTGATTTTTGGGTCAAAGTGGGCAATTTCTTTGACACTCATGTTGGCTTGTATAGCGTTGCCCTGTTGAGGTTTATCTGTTGTTATACAAATGTAAGCAGTTAATGTATTTTGTTTATAGTTTTGACATACCTCTTGATCTATCAAGATACAACATAGTGCAGTTTCGGTTTTTTACCCAGAGAATCCAGTTGCATCTTTTTTTGAGTAGCTCATCGAAACCCATTTTCTATACTGATTGTCGTCAAAATAAATTATATAATATAAAAGTATAATATCGAAATGATCCGCACAAAATACGGATCACCCGAGTCGTTTCCGAATGAAGGTGAATGGAATCAAAGAATATTGATTCGTGCAAATCGTGAATTGAAAAGTAGTGAAAGTGAAAATAGTGATCAAGTAATTCAAATTAAAGCAATCAAACACAAACTACGCAAATAGTACAAGATAGGTATGCACTAAAGTTGAAAATGTGAAAACGGTAATGCAAACACGATTATTTAAAACGTAACGTTTAAAATAAAACGTGACTTTAAACGAAAAATTATCCTACAAACGTGAAATTATTTTCTAAAATTCTTAAACTAATAAAAAGAATTTCTAGAAAAAAAAATAATTTTTTGACTTTTCTTTTATTTTCTATGAATTTATTTTGAATTTTGTAATTTTAAATGAATTAAAAATAAAGAAAAATAGAAAAATAAAAGGGAAAAAGGAAAACTATTTTTTTTAAATCTAAAATATTATAAAAGAATTTCCTAAAATATTTTTGTATTTTTTATGGCTTTTTCTGAATTTTAATAGATTTTTGTTTATTAAAAACTATTTAAAAATGATTAAAATCAAAGAAACATATCAAAACACTTCAGAAAAATCTGAAAAATTACCAGAAAATCTAAAATATAAAAATGAACTTGGAGAAAAATTTTAAAACAAAAATAAGCTGAAAAAGTGCTTATTAAAGACAAACTGCTTATCACAAGTGCTTATTTTTAAGCACTTGTGACCAAATTGTATGAAACTCTAAACACAGAAGATATATGATATAATATGCTCAGATTTGCCAAAATCAGATCAAAATAAGCTTAGAATCTCAGATAATAAGCAAACAGATAGAAATAAGCCAATAATAAGCTCACACAATAAGCAGAATTGAAGCAACCAGATCCAGAAGCAATATAATCATGCACCACACTTAATCAACTACCAATGACTTCAGGAAACTCAACTAGACTCAGGTACAAGCTTAATAGAGAACTAGCAAGCCTAATCAACAAATAGCAAACAGAATCCAATGTCTACTCTAACAGGCAACAATAAGCTGCTAGAATAAGCTCAAATTCACAAACTTATGGGGGCAAAAGCTCTATTATGCAACTGAGTACCAAAATCAAATAATTATTAAACCAGTAACAACTATGTCCTATTCTAAATTCAATCAAGATCAGCAGCTATTAAAACTCAAATTAGTGAAATAGTTGACTAATTTAACCTACACTAGTGTGACTTATTCAAATTTCTATTAAGCAAATCTACTCTTGTATGTTATTATAAACTTTTTATGAACTGGTTTAAGCTATTTTACAGGATTATGCAACTATGACTAAGATCACACTATCTGTTTTAACTATTCACTAGTAGTTAACCTAATGAGACATCTACTTTGACTATTTAAAGTATTGACTTACTATTTTTATGACTCAAATCACTATTTCTACTCTAATATGACCTATTCGTGCTCAAGTAGTAACAATCATACAGCAACAACACTCAGAAATAGGCCGATCCAAACACTCCTAAACATGACAGTTATCACACCAAAATAAGTGAAACAGATTTCAATACTACAATCTATGTGTTCAATTCAGTCACTTATCACTTAATGATCCAAAATCTACTATCATAAACTATTATATCCAACTGTTTAGTACAATCACTAAATCAATGCAAAACAGATTATCTCATAAGGTAAATGAACACAGATCTATGAACTATAACCAAATAGCTACAACTGCTATCAATTAAAACCTACAATATCAAAGAAACTCATATTCAAACAATCTAATCTCAGAAATAATGAATACACCAGTAGCTATCAATGAAACAGTAACTCAATTTTAGACTACAAAATCAGATACTTACAACCTCATTCAATCCAGCTTGAAAAGGATTGATTTACTATGCTTGCCTATCTCAAAGATAGGCAGGAACCTTCCATTTATGTTCCAGCTTATCCAAATCACCTCCACAACCAATGAAACTAGTGCAGTTGACTTTTGTTGACTATTCAAATAACTTGTGAAACTTTAAGTGAAACAAATTCTACAGCTAGTAACAGAACTAGTATTGATTGAGAAAAAACTTAATGAGCTTATTTAGAAGTTCACAAAGACAGATTGGAAACTAATTTTTTATATTTTTCTTATTATTTCTAATTTTTATGAGTTTTTATATAAAAGTAAAATTGAATTAATACTAAAACTAGTAAGAGTGGATTGAAATCAGATTAAAAACTATATGAGAATTTGAAAATAAAGCTTGAACAACTGAATTTAAATCTAATAAGCTGACTATCAATTAAGCTGAAATGAAAATTTTATTACGACTAAAATTGAAATACAATTACAATAACTAATCTAATACATTTGAGAATTAAATTTGCAAGAGCTTCGCTACACTAAAAATTACACACTTAATGAGCTAACAACTAGTCCTATTTATAGCTGAGGAGGGATGCGAGTTCACGGATTGCCAAGCTAGCCATCCGTGTGAGCTTGTGTTAGTTTACATCACCTCATAGCCCTTGATCTGTTTCCAATCATTGCTCAATGAATAATAGCCTCTAGATCAATCCAAACGACGCGTTCACACAAATCAACTCTTGCCACGTAGCCCCCTCGTGTGTTTGTTTGAGTCTGACACATCCTGACAGCTCTGACACTTCTAGAAGCCCTTTTGATTTGACTTTAATACCCTTAATTACGGTAATTTTGAGGATTGGGGAGTTAGGGTTCTTGAGACCTGGGTAAGAAGTGAATTGGGGGAAATAAAGGGGCGGGGTAAATTCTTTTAACATTATTTGACCCTTATTTGACTTTGACCCGGTGATATTACTTTGACCAATGTGTTGGGTCGGGTAATGGGAATATTGGGCTTGGGTGTTTTTTATTGGATTGGGCTTTTGGTTATAGTATGGATCAGGCTTGTGTAATATGTTTTTTAGATTTTGTAGCAAATAGAAATCAAGGACCAATTGTGTATTTATTGAAACTTTGAGGACTGATCTTGCCTGAATTCCAAAGAAACTTTCAAGTACAAATTATGACCATTATGATTCCCCAAGGGTTGACTATGACTTTTTCTTCAATAATTTCCAAGAGGGACTGAATGTGGCAACTTTCAAAGTGCAAGGACCATTGTTGTCACTTCTTCAAACTTCCAAAATAAGGATGAATCTTTAAAATCTTCAAACTCTGAGGATTACTTATGACTTTAAAGCTCAACTTGATTTCCAGCTTGACTTTCTGACTTATTCTACTCTCTTGCTCGTTTTTTGCCGGTTTGTTGTTTGTTTTTCGTCATTTTACGTAATATCCGTACCTGCACATTCACAATCACAAAAACATGTTTTCTTTGGCGTTTTTGGTTAGTTTTTGGATTAATAAGTCCTAATTTAGCTCAGAAAAGGTGAGTGAATAAGCACTCACCAAAATCCCCCGGACTAAGGTTTTGTCGTGTCCTCACGCACTGTGATCAATTCACGCTTTTGGAATAAATAATTTCATAACTCTTCCTACTAACTTTGTAAAGTAGCAAGGAGGTTCAAAAGAAGTAATGAAATCATTTATTCCTGCAAACGCTCCGTTTTTCAAAAAAATTCCTTTATTCCACTTTCACTTCTATTTTTGTACTTTTCATTCTTCATACTTGTGACGGTTTGTTGAACTTTCATTATTTTGCAATAATTTTTAGGGTCAACGAGTAGAAACACTTCTCATAGAAAAGCGGCCGTACGGATAAAAATCGTCATCCTTGATTTTTCACGAGCCCCCCAAACTAAGCGTACAAACGAGATCACAGCTTATCTACAAGTTAGATGCTAACACTACTCATAATAGTTACTTGTGGAAACTACTTACTCCCATGTCCTAAGTTTTTGTATCTCAATATTTTTACTTTTGTTGAGAAATGAATTGCTTCATATTTTCTCGTTTCAATACTTTTTAGTCCGATAGTGATACCAAGTTTAAACGATAAGTAGTTTTCCATTTTCTCTCAAGAACCACTGCTATAGAAATTCGGTCCACATCAAGGAATTTTGGGTATATACAATATCATAGATAAGTTGCGGAGTACTACACGTGCACCTCATGTGTCCAATTTAGAATCATTCACATGCACCTCACGCGCCAACAACTTATTTACATTCAAGCTCTTATTCGTCATAACTTTCAACTTTCATTTTTCACTTTTTCTCATGATTTTCTCATATTTTTCATTTTTTTTCTTTCTTTACTTTTCTCAACATCAATGGAAGCTTATCGGGTAGCTCCAAAACCACATACATAATCAACTTTTTACTTTTGATTTTTTTCATTTTTGCTTTTATTTTTTATGTTCCTTGATATGTACCCAACTTTTAAAGCAAAGATTCTGTTAAGAAAATAAAGAACTAAATATTATCCAAACCTAAATACCACTAATTAACCTAAAACATCTATTATATATCGGTGACGTATTTTATGGGAGTAAAAAGCCACAAGTACCTCTCATGAGCTCTAAAGAGAACCACTACTCCACGTTTAGCATCTAACTTCTAAATAAACTCTATCATTTCTCGCTCTTCGCAATTTAAGATTCCAAGTAATGAAACCAACGAATACTTAGCCGATAATCAGCCACACATATATAAAGTCAGATACAGAAACTTGCAAATTCTAGAAAAATAATTCGCGTTTTCTAGCTCCTTATGTAAAAGACTAGCGAAAACTTTTAAGCTGCGCATGTATAAAGTCAATTACGGGAACTTGCAGATTCTTAAGAAAGAATTCGCATTTTATAGCTCCTGGTGTACAAAACTAGCACAAGCTTATGTGATTATCATTGGTTAAGGGAACAAGCTAGGGCTCAACACGCCCGGTCAAGTCAAAATATTTATTCCTACTCTCGCCAGCTGGAAAGTCAACAAGGTGTCAAAACACTTATTCAAAACTTATTATATTTTTGCACAACTTTTTCAACTTTTTCTCATCTTTTTATGCTTTTTCATGACGTTTTTATTGATTTTTCTTCAAAATTTTTGAAATTTTCAATTTTTCAATTATTTTATTTTTGGTGGAAAAACGGAGTTGCAAGAGTACACGACATGGAGAAAAATGCAAGGCCAAAATCGAATCGAAGATTCACCCTCCCCCGGACTAGAATTGAACATTGTCCTCAATGTTTTATGGGTTAAGGCAATCCTAACAAAATTCTAGGGCCGTTTATTAATAATGCCAAAGAAAACGTTAGTCGATAAGATTCTCGGATATAGGATTTCCAAAAGCATCGATAAATGAAACTCGAGTGGAGAGAAGATAACGAGCACGAGAGTCATCATAAATCGTGGACAATCCTAAACAAACAATCACAAACAACCATGGAACACAAGAGTAGAAGAGGCACCCCCTCCTCAGGTTATTCGTTAGAAATAAGAAAAATAAGAAGATGAAATTGGATAAGCATGGGTTGCCACCCACGAAGCGCTTTGTTTTTTATTACCGAGTCACGTAGCTTGACTCGATTCCCGAATTCAATCATCCTTGGGGAAAGTTTGGAGATCCAGACTACCATGGTTGGTACGTCCCCTCCGAAGTAATGTTTTAAACGGTGACCATTCACCTTAAAGTTGGGACCATTGGGTTGAGCTAACTCAATGGTACCATAAGGGAATACTTGTGTTATGGTGAATGGTCCAGACCAACGGGTTTTAAGCTTACCCGAGAAAATCTTCAAACGAGAGTTAAAACGAAGCACTTGATCACCAACGTTAAAAACATGGTCTTTGATCTTGGCATCATGAAGTCTTTTTGTTTTCTCTTTATAAATCAAAGAATTCTCGTAAGCTTGATCACGTAGTTTGACTAACTCATTCAATTGAACTTTTCGGTGATCACCCGCGGTTTTCAAGTCAAAATTGGCATGTTTTAAGGCCTAGTAGGCCTTGTGCTCAAGTTCTAGGGGCAAATGACAAGCCTTCCCGTAAACCAACTTATAAGGAGTACACCCAATGGGAGTTTTGTAAGCGGTCCGGAAAGCCCATAAAGCATCATCTAATTTATCGGCCCATGAGGCACGGTGCTCTCCTACTGTCCTTTCTAATATCCTTTTAAGGCCACGATTGGAGACCTCCACTTGACCACTTTTTTGTGGATGATAAGCCGTAGAAAGACGATGTGTGACACCATATTTAAGCATAACTTTAGCAAATTGATCATTGCAAAAATGGGTCCCACGATCACTTATGATGGCTCGAGGTGCACCAAATCGGGCAAAGAGACTTTTCAAGAATTTAACAACTACTCGGGCGTCATTAGCGGGGAGCGCCTTCGCTTCAACCCATTTGGAAAAATAATCAACGGCCACGAGAATATACTTATTTCCTCTTGATGACGGGAATGGCCCCATGAAATCGATTCCCCAGACGTCAAAAATTTCACAAACTTGAATAGCGTTTTGTGGCATTTCATCTTTTTGAGAAATTTTCCCTTGACGTTGGCAAGAATCACATGATTTCACCAATTCATGGGCATTCCGATAAATCATCGGCCAATAGAAGCCGGAATCAAACTCTTTCTTTGCGGTGAAGTTGGCACCATGATGTCCCCCCGTGGGTCCACTATGGCATGCCTTAAGAATTTCAACGGCTTCAGTACCGTGAACACACCGCCAGATCACTTGATCCGCATAGACGTTGAACAAATAGGTGTCATCCCAGAAATAATGTTGGACATCTTTAAAGAATTTCTTCTTTTGTTGGGACGTCATCCCTTTCCTAATGAAGTTCCCCGCATGGTAATTCACAAAATCGGCGAACCATGGGGTACTTTTGTCAATTTTAGTCACACTCCCTAGTGTCTCGAGAGGAAATGTTTCGGTAATTTCCTTATTCTCGAGAGCACTTTGATTGGGTTCTCAAGTCGTGAAAGGTGATCAGCAGCAAGGTTCTCAGCTCCTTTCTTGTCTCGAATTTCGACATCAAATTCTTGGAGTAGAAGAACCCACCACATTAAGCGTGGCTTAGCGTCTTGCTTTGCCATTAAGTATTTTAGGGCTGAATGATCCGTATACACTATGCATTTCTTAAGGAGCAAATAAGGTCTAAATTTCTCAAAAGCATAAATGACGGCTAACATTTCCTTTTCGGTAGTTGTGTAGTGATGTTGAGCCTCGATCATAGTCTTACTTGCATAGTGTATCGATTGAAAGTACTTATTCTTACGTTGCCCCAGAACTGCACCAATGGCATAATCGCTAGCATCGCACATTAGCTCAAATGGTAAGCTCCAATCGGGGGCAACTAAGATTGGTGCCTCCATTACTTCTTCATCAAGAAATTAAATGCATCGATGCATTCATTCGTGAAGTTAAACGGAGCATCTTTCTCTAAAAGGTGGGTTAGAGGCCGGGCTATTTTGGAGAAGTCTTGTAAACAACGTCGGTAAAAGCCAGCATGACCAAGGAAACTTCGGATTCCTTTGACGGTCGTAGGATGAGGTAGCTTAGCAATAACATCAACTTTTGCACGATCTACCTCAATCCCATATTTGGAGATCTTATGGCCGATGACTATGCCCTCTTTAACCATGAAGTGGCACTTTTCCCAATTTAGAACTAAGTTGGTGTTTGCACACCGAATTAGCATGTTCTCTAAATGGGAGAGGCAAGAGTCGAAAGAATTCCCATAAACGAAGAAGTCGTCCATGAACACGTCCATGGTTTTTTCAATCATATCCGAGAAAATGGCCATCATGCACCGTTGAAACGTGCATGGAGCATTACATAGGCCAAAGGGAATTCTACGATAGGCAAATGTTCCATACGGGCAAGTAAAAGTGGTCTTTTCTTGATCGTGGGGATCAATGGGAATTTTAAAGTACCCAGAAAAGCCATCCAGAAAACAATAGAACTCATTTCCCGCTAATCGTTCAAGCATTTGGTCCATAAAAGGGAGCGGGAAATGGTCTTTACAGGTTGCGTCGTTCAACTTGCGGTAGTCGATACAAACTCTCCATCCGGTTACAAGTCTAGTCGGTATAAGCTCATTATCTTCATTTTTCACAACAGTGATTCCGCCTTTCTTTGGAACACAATGAACCGGGCTAACCCAGGAACTATCCGAGATCGGATAAATCATTCCAGCGTCTAAGAGTTTTATAACTTTCTTTTTGATCACTTCGTGGATTTGTGGGTTAACCCGTCATTGTTGTTGGATGGAAGCTTTGTGATTATCTTCAAGTAGAATCTTATGAGTGCAAAATCGAGGATCGATTCCCTTAATGTCGGAGATTTGCCAAGCAATAGCACTTTTATGCTTCTTAAGCACATCTAAGAGTCGGGTCTTCTCCTCATCTTTTAAATCTTTTGAGATTATAATGGGCAATTTATCATTAGTTTCCAAGTATGCGTATTCGAGATGAGGAGGCAAATCCTTGAGCTCGAGCTCCGGAGGATTCTCAATAGACGGCTTTACTTCTTTTACGTCTGCCATTTTTAGGTCCATCGGAGAGGAAGAAACAATCGGGTTTTCATTTAACAGTTTTTCAATTAATAAAATGTCCCCCTCCGGATCAAAGTCAAACTTATCAATTACTGGTGAAACTGAATCATTTGAAAGACAAGCTTTGATTTCTTCCCAAGCGAGATCACTTCCTTCAAATGGAGTGAGGGAAGGGGAAGAATCGGAGATGATCGGTTTAAAAGAAGGAGTGGGATTGTCACTCGAAGCATTTTCAGTAAAACCAAGAAGTTCTTGAGAATACTCCTCCGTAGCTTCATCGATTCGGTTGACAGAAGAAACATCGTAATCAGAGGAGTATTTCGCGGTTTGGTCGAGATTAAAAGTAACGGCTTCATTTCCAACACGTAAGGTAATCTCCTCGTCGTATACATTAATTAAAGCATGACCGGTCCGTAGGAATCCTCTCCCGAGAATGAGAGGAACCCGTGGATCGGCATCGAAATCAACAACCACAAAATTTGCAGGGAAATTGAATTTCCCAACATTGACAAAAATATCCTCGGCTATACCAATTGGACGACACGTAGATCGGTCGGCAAGCTCGAGGGTCATAAGCGTCGGTGTCAAGTTAGGAAGAGGCAACTTTTTCCAAATTGATAATGGCATTAGGTTAATGCTAGCACCAAGATCGGCCAAGGCGAAGCATTGAACCATACCTGGAAAATTGCATGGAATGAGAAACTTGCCAGGATCTTCAAGCTTTTCGGGTAGCTTTTTAAGAAGAACCGCTGAGCAATTCTCATTCATTTGGGTCTTAGACATTTCAAACAACTTTTCCTTATTATTCAAAAGTCCTTTGAGCATCGAAGCAAATTTAGGCACCAAAAGTATAGCATCCGTGAGACTTATATCAAAGTGCAATTCTTGAAAAATCTGATAAAACTTTTTCATTTGGTTTTTATCCTTCTCGCGGTGCTTTTGTTCGTTTAAGCGTGACGGATAAGGAAACTTCGTTTTAACGGGAATTTCTTTTTCAGTTTCATTAACAACTTTTTCTTTTCCTTTAGACGTCAGGACCACCGGAGGTTGGATGTCTTCGGTCCTTCCATTATTAATAGGAATTTCTGTATCCGTTGTCACCTCGGGTTCACGGGCGACTACCTTAGGAGGAAGAGAAGAAGAGGTAGTCGGAGCCGTTGGTCCATCATAAGAAACACCACTCCTTGTTGTGATCGCCTTTGCATCGCCCCTCGGGTTAGCGATCGTGTTGCTTGGCAAAGTTCCAGAGCCCGAGGGTCGATCATTTAAACGTTTGTTGATATCGTTGATTTGAGTAGCAAATAACCTTGTTGTTTCATCATGTTTAGCCATTAAAGCTTGTTGACTTTGAATTAATTGCTTAATCAACTCATCCGTGGGGGATGGATTTGGAATAACACCTTGATTTTGATTATTGAAATTCTGCCCACGGTTTTGAATATTGCCATGATTTTGATTTCCATGATTAAAATTCCCATGATTATTATTCTGAAAATTCCCTTAAATCGGGGCTTGGTTTTGATTTCCCTAAAAATTCTGATTGTGGTTAACACCTTGATTTTGATTAACTTGATGTGTACGGTTTTGCACATTGTTATTATGATTCTGATTTTGAAAACCGGGTGGTCCAAGATAATTGCTCGAATGGTAATTGAGAAGATTACGATCTCCTTGAAGAGGTGGGTAACCGTTACCACCCATGTTTGCGGCATACACGTTCTCTTGAGCATAAGAACCGGTTGACGGACACTCGTAATACGGAAAGTGGACCACCACAAGTAACACAACCTTGATTAACAATATTGACTTGATGATTTGGTTTTTCCATAGACATAGCATCAACTTTCTTTGTTAAAGCCACTAGCATACTCATCATTTCATCATTATTTTTACCATTATTAGACACTTGAGGTTTATTTCTAGACATTCTCACATGAGCCTTATTCTCAATTATCGTGAAAGCATCATTCGTGTTTCTAGCCAACAAGTTTCCACCAGCAGCAGAATTGAGTGAGTCTTGGTCAACATGACATAGCCCATTATAGAAAGTATCAATCTGCTGAAGGTCGGTGAACCCATGGTTTGTACATTTTTCCAACAAATCTTTGAATCGATCCCAAGCTTCACTAAACGTCTCATCAAAAGCTTGTTGGAATCGAAAGATTTGGGATCGTAGATTAGAAGTTTTAGAGGGAGGATAGAAATAATTCACAAACTTGGAAGCAAGGTCATTCCAAGTGTGAATCGAATTCGGCGGTTCCTTTTCCAGCAATGTCCGGGCTGCCCCTTTAAGGAAGAAAGGAAACAACTTCAATTTCACCACATCGTGAGGAACTTGATTCGTTCAAATGGTCTCAGCGATGTCGGTGAAATTTCGGATGTGAGCATATGGGTCTTCGTTATCGAACCCGTGAAAGGATATACCTGTGATTAAGTTGAGTAATCCGTGATTGATCTCAAAATTGGCATTGATGTCCTGAATCATAATAGCTCTCCTCACACCATTGAATGGTGATTGGAGTTGTTCCTCCATCGGACGTGGATCAAAAGCCGGTTGTCGTCCCATCGGAGGGATAACATTGTGTTGAGGACCACCCATCGGCGGGGTTCCATTGTGTTGTTCGTTTTGGTTCATCTCCTCGTCGTCAAGGAAATGAACCCGACTATTATGTCGTAGAACCCGCTCGGAGTTTGAGGACGGAGACGTAAGACTCTCAAAAGAAGAACGGGTGTGCATACACCAAAAACAAAATCAAAAAGAAAAAGAAGAAGAAAAGAAAAAGGAAAATCTTTTTTTTTAATTTAAACAAATCTCAAAAACTTTTTATTTCTTTTGTTTTTCTTTTTATAAAACGTTACGTTAATTGAAACCGTTTCCTTCAAAACCACTCGCGATGGGACGGGAAAAAAGAGTGTTTCTCTCTTCAACTAGCAATTTAATGTCTTAGCTTCTGTATTTCCCGCTTAATCGGTTGTACAAATTGAAGTAATCCGATAAACAACTAATTTCACGTTGGGAACGTTTTTCTTATGTTGTGAAGCTTATTTGGTTTACAACGCCCTCCCTTCCACGGGAGAGTCGAGGCTGTAACTTTATTATTTTTGTATTTTTGTAAACACTTTAGGAAAAGTGTTTTGAATTTTTCAATTTTTATATTTTTAAAGAAATATATACAAGATAGAGGAAGGCTTATCAAAACACAATTTTTCAAAACGAATATTCATAAACTCACTTCAACAATCCCCGGCACCGCCGCCAAAAATTGATTGTCGTCAAAATCAATTATATAATATAGTAGTATAATATCGAAATGATCCGCACAAAATACGGATCACCCGAGTCGTTTCCGAATGAAGGTGAATGGAATCAAAGAAAATTGATTCGTGCAAATCGTGAATTGAAAATTAGTGAAAGTGAAAATAGTGATCAAGTAATTCAAATTAAAGCAATCAAACACAAACTACGCAAATAGTACAAGCTAGGTATGCACTATAGTTGAAAATGTGAAAACGGTAATGCAAACGCGATTATTTAAAACGTAACGTTTAAAATAAAACGTGACTTTAAACGAAAAATTATCCTACAAACGTGAAATTATTTTCTAAAATTCTTAAACTAATAAAAAGAATTTCTAGAAAAAAGAAAAAAAAAATTAACTTTTCTTTTATTTTCTATGAATTTATTTTGAATTTTGTAATTTTAAATGAATTAAAAATAAAGAAAAATAGAAAAATAAAAGGGAAAAATGAAAACTAGTTTTTTTAAAATCTAAAATATTTTAAAAAAATTTCTTAAAATATTTTTGTATTTTTTATGGCTTTTTCTGAATTTTTATAGAATTTTGTTTACTAAAAACTATTTAAAAATGATTAAAATCAAAGAAAAATTAAGAAAAATATCAAAACACTTCAGAAAAATCTGAAAAATTACCAGAAAATCTAAGATATAAAAATGAACTTGGAGAAAAAATTTAAAACAAAAATAAGCTAAAAAAGTGCTTATTAAAGACAAACTGCTTATCACAAGTGCTTATTTTTAAGCACTTGTGACCAAATTGTATGAAACTCTAAACACAGAAGATATATGATATAATATGCTCAGATTTGCCAAACTCATATCAAAATAAGCTCAGAATCTCAGATAATAAGCAAATAGATAGAAATAAGCCAATAATAAGCTCACACAATAAGCAGAATTGAAGCAGACAGATCCAAAAGCAATATAATCATGCACCACACTTAATCAACTACCAATGTCTTTAGGAAACTCAACTAGACTCAGGTACAAGCTTAATAGAAAACTAGCAGGCCTAATCAACAAACAGCAAACAAAATCCAATGTCTACTCTAGCATGCAACAATAAGCTGCTAGAATAAGCTCAAATTCACAAACTTATGGGGGCAAAAGCTCTATTATGCAACTGAGTACCAAAATCAACTAATTATTGAACCAGTAACAACTATATCCTATTCTAAATTCAATCAAGATCAGCAGCTATTAAAACTCAAATTAGTGAAGCAGTTAACTAATTTAACCTACACTAGTTTGACTTATTCAAATTTCTATTAAGCAAATCTACTCTTGTATGTTATTATAAACTTTTTATGAACTGGATTAAGCTATTTTACTAGATTATGCAACTATGACTAAGATCACACTATCTGTTTTAACTGTTCACTAGTAGTTAACCTAATGAGACATCTACTTTGACTATTTAAAGTATTGACTTACTATTTTTATGACTCAAATCACTATTTCTACTCTAATATGACCTGTTTGTGCTCAAGTAGTAACAATCATACAGCAACAACACTCAGAAATATGCAGATCCAAACACTCCTAAGCATGACAGTTATCACACCAAAATAAATGAAACAGATTCAATACTCCAATCTATGTGTTCAATTCAGTCACTTACCACTTAATGATCCAAAATCTACTATCATAAACTATTAGATCCAACCGTTTAGTACAATCACTAAATCAATGCAAATCAGATTATCTCATAAGGTAAATGAACACAGATCTATGAACTATAACCAAATAGCTACAACTGCTATCAATTAAAACATACAATATCAAAGAAACTCAGATTCAAAAAGTCTAATCTCAGAAATAATGAATACACCAGCAGCTATCAATGAAACAGTAACTCAATTTTAGACTACAAAATCAAATACTTACAACCTCATTCAATCCAGCTTGAAAAGGATTGATTCACTATGCTTGCCTATCTCTAAGATAGGCAGGAACCTTCCATTTCTGTTCCAGCTTATCCAAATCACCTCCACAACCAATGAAACTAGCGCAGTTGACTTTTGTTGACTATTCAAATAACTTGTGAAACTTTAAGTGAAACAAATTCTACAGCTAGTAACAGAACTAGTATTGATTGAGAAAAAACTTAATGAGCTTATTTAGAAGTTCACAAAGACAGATTGGAAACTAATTTTTTATATTTTTTTTATTATTTCTAATTTTTATGAGTTTTTATGTAAAAGTAAAACTGAATTAATAGTAAAGCTAGTAAGAGTGGATTGAAATCAGATTAAAAACTAGATGAGAATTTGAAAATAAAGCTTCAACAACTGAATTTAAATCTAATAAGCTGAATATCAATTAAGCTAAAATGAAAATTTTATTACAACTAAAATTGAAATACAATTACAATAACTAATCTCATACATTTGAGAATTAAATTTGCAAGAGCTTCGCTACACTAAAAATTACACACCTAATGAGCTAACAACTAGTCCTATTTATAGCTGAGGAGGGATGCGAGTTCACGTATTGCCAAGCTGGCAATCCGTGTGAGCTTGTGTTAGTTTACATCACCTCATAGCCCTTGATCTCTTTCCAATCATTGCTCAATGAATAACAGCCTTTAGATCAATCCAAATGACGCGTTCACACCAATCAACTCTTGCCACGTAGTCCCCTCGTGTGTTTGTTTGAGTCTGACACATCCTGACAGCTCTGACACTTCTAGAAGCCCTTTTGATTTGACTTTAATACCCTTAATTACGGTAATTTTGAGGATTGGGGAGTTAGGGTTCTTAAGACCTGGGTAAGAAGTGAATTGGGGGAAATAAAGGGGCGGGGTAAATTCTTTTAATATTATTTGACCCTTATTTGACTTTGACCCGGTGATATTACTTTGACCAAGGTGTTGGGTCGGGTAATGGGAATGTTGGGCTTCGGTGTATTTTATTGGATTGGGCTTTTGGTTATAGTATGGATCAGGCTTGTGTTATATATTTTTCAGATTTTGTAGCAAATAGAAATCAAGGACCAATTGTGTATTTATTGAAACTTTGAGGACTGATCTTGCCTGAATTCCAAAGAAACTTTCAAGTACAAATTATGACCATTATGATTCCCCAAGGGTTGACTATGACTTTTTCTTCAATAATTTCCAAGAGGGGCTGAATGTGTCAACTTTCAAAGTGCAAGGACCATTGTTGTCACTTCTTCAAACTTCCAAAATAAGGATGAATCTTTCAAATCTTCAAACTCTGAGGATTACTTATGACTTTAAAGCTCAACTTGATTTCCAGCTTGACTTTCTGACTCATTCTACTCTCGTGCTCGTTTTTTGCCGGTTTGTTGTTTGTTTTTCGTCATTTAACGTAATATCCGTACCTGCACATTCACAATCACAAAAACATGTTTTCTTTGGCGTTTTTGGTTTGTTTTTGGATTAATAATTCCTAATTTAGCTCAGAAAAGGTGAGTGAATAAGCACTCACCATATACACTCTAACTTCTATCACCTTGTCATAAGAGGTTGGCTTTAACTCACCAATTGTTGCAATTTGGGAAGCGTTGCTGCTTTGAACCAACTTGTTTTTTTGGTGAATGGCTTACATCATCAGTTGCAACATCAGTGGTTTCAGTCATTTTGTGTTCAGGTGGGCATTCCATTTGAGTAACAATGGCTTTCTCTATTTCACTGTGACAACATAGCTAATAAGAGTCAGCCATAGAAAAAATATTAACATATAAAGATAATGTATAGAAAAAGTATTTAAGCAATATTATAATATAGACGTGTCCTTACAAAATGCAGCTGCATACCAGAGTTTTTATGATAGTTTTATGAAAGCAAGAGATATCAGTAAAAAGTTAGTTCTAAAAGTGTTTCAAGTACAATACATTTTAGAAAGGATTGCAGTGGCAAAAAAAAATGATAAAAGGCATATGGTAAAGTGGTTTCAATGATAAGCAAATTGCATAAAAAAAACTTCACAAAAAAAGAGAATTCAAAATGGAAAATAAACTAAAAGGGAAAAAAAGGAGAAAAAGATAAATATTAAATACTGTCATTGTGTTGTGGGAAAAGGTTTTGAACTTGTATTTTTGCTAAAAAGTCTTTGTAAACTATGTTTTTAGTCTCATTCGGTTTCCAATTTTGTTGCTGTTTCATGAGAATCTTTAACCCGTGAGGAGATGTAACTCTTGAAAGAGCAATATACAACTGGCCATGACCAAATACTGGTTCTGGAAGGTAACGCCTATTTTGTTGAGAGATTGTCCTTGGCTTTTGTTTATTTTCATGGCGTAACAAACCTTAATTGGGAATTGGTGGCGTTTTAAAAGGAATGGAAGATTTGGATCTGTATGGATCAATGGTATTCTGTGTATAAAGACTTTTTCACCGACTCTTGTTCCTGTGATGATTTGCACTTCAATAAGTTTTGACATTAGGTGTGTGACTATCATGCGTGTCCCGTTGCATAAACCACCTGCCAAACTAACGTTTCTCAAAGGCATGACTGGTGTTCCAACTTTCAGCTCCAACTGATGTGGTGGAAACCCTGGCAATTTAAACGAGTTTAAATACTTAACAGGGTATAACATTTCTGTTTCAGCGCCACTATTGTTAACTGGAATTGCTGTATCATGGCTTGCATATGTCGTACTTTCACCTTCAACCATTGACATAACATGTGAATTAATAACATCCATAGTTTCATTCTTTGGGCACACAATTCCTTTTTGCTGTAGGGTAATTGCCGATGGCGTTTGTAACGTGGCTTTGTCATAAATAAAATCTATGAGGTTATCTAGACCATTTGCATCATCGTGTATACAATATGTATCTGGAATCTCAATCCATGTTGTATCTCTACCATTTTCTTCATCTGGTTCACCAATTTTGCCGTCACCAATATCTAGAAGCCATGATGCGAATGAATGCGCAAAGCTCTGCTCTTCTAAGCTAAGATCTGACCGAAATAGTCGCATGTTTTGTTTAAGGCTCATTAGCTTAAAATGTGGCCAGAGATGTGATCTTGCAGTAAATGAACCTATTATTTCCATTTTGGGTGCTCCTTTCTTTACTGGAAGTGTTTGCCGAAAATCACCACCTAAAATAACTGTTTTGCCACCAAAGAGAACATCAGGTGCATCTATGATGAGGCGAAAAATAAACCACTTTTAGGGGGTCATTTAAGTATGGAATTGAATTTATTTGATCAAATATTGCCCTAAATCGTTCCTTTTGTGATTTTAGGTACTTTGGGAGTGAATTCTGGAAAAAAGGCATTTTGGACATTTTTGGAGCATAAAAGTTAAGAAAACGGCAAAGACTTAATTTTCCATGCTGAGAACAGTACCTGACGGCATCAAGAGTAAAATCCGTGACGACCCAGTGAAAACCTGAAGGCGTCACAAGAAGGGCGTCAAGAGTTAATGTTGTGACGGCATACAATTGGAATACACATGACGGTGTCAAACCCAGATCTAGGCAGTCCGAGAAACTATTTGACGGCGTCAGAGATTTGTTCTTGACGTCATCACCTCAGAAAAACTATATATACTTTTCTAATATTCATTCATTAAGAGGCAACTTGTGTGGAGAATACTAGGGCCGAACTTTGTAAACCCTAGGTCATATTTTACATTATTTTCAAGGGTTTTCACCCGTTGAATCCTTTCATGTTCAATTGAGATAAGTCTTCTTTCAATTCAATCAATATGTCTATGTGTTGTTTGAATATATCTTATGCTTGTCTTGATTTCAACATGCTAGGCTAGATCTATCATGTGTTTGCTTAGATGTAATGAAACCTAAATGTTAATTATATGTTGATTATTTGTTTATAGTTGTATTGGATGAATGATTTCAATGTTAGGCTTAAGAAAACTAGCAGATCTCCATTGTGTAACATGCTTGAACGTCTTAGGAAACATGAACCGATGTGTACTAGGTTTTATTGGTTGTATTTAATGCATGAGCAAATTCTAATGATCCCATGTTAGGAGCTTCTTAGCCGGCTCGACATAAGAGTGAAGTAGGCGCTTATAGGATTGGGGAAGTAAGTACGCCACCCTATGAATGGTATTAAGGAATACAATCCGTCATCCACGCAACTGTAACAAGTAATTAACATGTAAAAGATATCTAGGGAGTAGTGAAATCTAAGTAAACACAATTCTCCCATATATTGCTCACACCTTTAGTATAATTTAGTTTATTTTCATTTCTAGTATTTTATTTTGATTGCATCTTTAGTATTGGGTTAGTTGACTAGCAACTAATTCCGCCCAACCTCTTCAAACCCGAGATTTTTAATTGCTTTTATAAAAACTAAAAAATACAAAAAGAATCATCCCTCATCTCTAGACATAGTCTTTAGGTTTTCTAATCCTAGCGACACTATTCCTAGCTGAACGATCAATTCCCCGATACTTGTCATTATACTATACTACATCGATCAGGTACACTGCCTGGTGGGGGTTGTAAGCTTCTCGAGATTCCTTGAGAGGTAAAGCCTGGTGCAATCCCAACGCATCAAGTTTTTGGTGCCGCAGCCCGGGGAATAGTTATTGTCTAGGTTAGAATCTCTTTTTATTAAGTCTGCATGCTAGATTCCTTTCTAGTAAGATTTTATTTTTATTTTTAGGTTCTCTTTAGTCTATCTTATTTCTTCGTGTTTTTGTTCGTAACTCTTCGCCATCTGACATCATGGACGATGGTAACATCTTTGAACCCATCATCCCACCACAACAAAACCCACCACTAGCTAACCAACCTCTTAGGCCCCGAACCCTAGGAGAGTACTCCCGACCTAGCCACCAAGGCTATCGAAACACTATTGAGCTCACCGGAGCTAATGTGTCTCCCTTGCGATCCGACACCATCCGGTTGGTGCAAAGCGGATGTGCATTCCATGGACTTCGTTCCGAAGATCCAAATCAACATCTCAAGGACTTCCTTAAAATCGTAGATTCTATAGACCTTGATGTTACAACTAGAGAGTCAACCCGATTATGCCTATTCCAATTCTCTCTACGTGATCAAGCTAGTCAATGGCTTGAGTGTTTACCCGCGGGATCCATCACCATATGGGTTGATCTCACAACTCATTTCCTTGCTCAATTTTTCCCACCAGAGAGAACTACCAAGCTTAGAAATGACATCTTGATGTTCCAACAACGTCAAAATGAAACTCTATATGAAGCATGGACTCGTTTCAAGGACTTACTCCAAAAAGTCCCTCATCATGGAATAGATCTTTGGCTCCAAGTCCAAATCTTCTATGACCATATCGATCTCTCCACAAGGCGAGCCATTGACCAATCGGCCAGTGGTAAGCTACGTGATCTAAGTGCGGAACAATCATGGGAACTCATAGAAGATCTTGCTCTCTATGACAACAAAAGTTGGAATGATCCCCGTGATTTGAACAAAACGGTCAAGCCAATATCTTTGCCTTCGAACAATTCTAGCACTCCCGACCGTAGGATCATGGAACTTGAAGGTCGAATCAAGTCTCTCATGAAATCTTACGAAGCTCAAAAGCCTTCAAGCCAAGTGAGCAGAATCGCTTCTGCATGTAAATTGTGTAATGGCCCTCACGAAACTCATAACTGAATGGAGCTTCCAAAACGCACTTATAACGAATTCACATCATCACACGTTGGTCGAGGCCCTCGAAACTCTGACGAGGCCTATGAGGCATGGAAGGATAAACCTAATTTCAGAGGGTACCAAACGCGGAGCGTATCCTTCGATGACTCCTCCCCACTCAAATGGTCCGAGCATTTTCCATCACAGAGCACTCCTAGGCAAAGCTGTGAAGATGCCTTGCAAAAATTCATTCTGTCTCAAGAATTGCAGCTCTCTATGCTCGAGGCTAAATTTAGACAACATCAAGCCGATATGAATAACAAGATTTGTAATCTGTTAACTGCTATCAAAGAGCACGCTGTTAATAAACCGATTCAAGCTGAAGAGGTCAAATCTGTTACCATCATGAATCAGCCAACTTCTCCTGTGAAAATAAAAAGTCCTAGTAAGCTATTTAAACATCTATCACCAAAAGCGAAAGACCCTGTCAATCCCCTAGGACCGATCCATTTCGTAAATACTATCACCACGATATCTGCTTCTACACCTAACTTGAACCAACAACAAACTGGAAATATGGGTCATACAGCTAAAGATGAAACCTCAAGGTTGGACCGCGAATTGGCCAAAAGTCCTACCAACTCATTCGAGCAGTCCGCCACGCAAGAGTCTATCAAATCGGATGAGGGGAAAGAGAGATCGGAAGTGCATACGAGAAATCCAGCCATTTTGGGTAAATCTATTATAGAGGAACCCGAGAGAAAAATGGAGGATGTTACTAGTGGGAGTAGTGATAGGACTGAGGAAAGCAACTCTAAAGTTTTCAAGATTTCCTGCACTATTAAGAAAAAGCTCTTAACCGATAGTCATATAGATCCTAGCCTCCCCATCAACATAATCCCCCTTTTCCTATACCACGAAGCCTTCCCTGAACGCATGGTGTATGAGAGAGTCAATAATGCAAGGGTAATAAAAGATTTATCAATCATGATTGGAGAACTTGTCTACAGCATTGACCTCACTGTGGTCGACGACATAGACCCTGTCACTAATCTAACATTAACCAACCTTGTTCTAGGGAAACCATTTATCTATGAATCGGGAGTAATCCTTGATGAGAAGGATGGTAGTGCATTGTTCACCAATGGTGTCAAAAAGGTAATTTTTCGTAGGGGTAATGAGGAGGTGTACGAGTACCGTCCTTCCCTTGAGGGGAATCTATATGGATCAAGGGATGGAGGATCGGAGAAGATAAGGAGGCGTGATCCGAATAATCTCAAAATCCCCTGCATGATCGGTCATAAGTATTTCGATAACGTCTACATTAACGTATTCCTACCTAAGAATTTTATGTCCCTATTCCACTATAACAACATATGTAGATGGGGAATGATTTATAAGGGAGAGAAAGTGGTTGGTAGAGATCATGAAATCCAGGTGTTCGTAGGAAATATGGCATTCACTATGGAATTTACGATCGTGGATAACATCGAAGACTATGTCGACCCGAGGTTGTCACAAGTTGTTTTCGGAGCACCCTTTTGCGAAATCACTAATTTAATAGTTAATGACCGGAACGGAATCATGACCTTCGCTGATGGAATTAGGAGGGTTTCATACCAAACGCCATACAAAAGAAAAGATCTCAAGGAAATCGATTGTGATGGGCTTGATAGGCTAAGTTCTCAACTTATCTTATGTGATGAAGACGTTCGGAGAGGGTGTAAGGATACCTCTGATTTATCATGTGGGTTCTTTAAGGGTGTTAGTAAACTTGGGTCTAAGTATCAAAAAAATGTCTTTGAGTTCGAAGACCCAAAATACCTGTACTATGAAAGCGATACCAATATAGGAGATGACCTAGAGAGTGGAACCAACAATGATATCACGTAGTAACCCATGACCTTGAATCTAGCTACAAGACTCGTAAATAAAGAAAAGCGCTTCTTGGGAGGCAACCCATGTTTTGTGTGATTTTTATTTTTGTTTGTTTGTTATTTGCTTCCGTATGCATGCTTTATTTTTATTGTTGGTAGATCATGTTTCAAAACTAAATAGTGAAAATACTTTATTTTGTTGTTTGACCTAGTCTTAACTTCATCCAAAGGTATTTTTGCAAAAGATAAGTGTAAGGGGAAACCCCAAATATGTTTTTAAGATACAAAATCGATCATGATTCTCCACAATATTAAGTGAACATGTATATTCGTATATGTTAGAGTCAAATGCTTGTATCGAGTCATAATGATGTTTTGCAGGATTTTCTAGGAAGTAGGACCAAGTTTTTCCAGAAATTTTCCGGAAACTTAACATAAAAATTTCTGCAGGTCAATTTTGACGGCGTCACGAGTTTCCTCTTGACGGCGTCACGTGTAAAAATCTGGAAATTTTACCAGTTTTGTTTTTCTAACGGAGTCTTAAAGTTTTTGTTGAATTATTAGTATTATAATCTCTAGGAAATCTGCAAACATCATTCCACAAGCATTATATCTTATTTTGTTTTCTAGGATCTATTAGCATATGTAGATTGCCGCCGATTTTATGCGAGGTTGCCTTGTCTATTTTCTCCGGTTTTACAGGTTATGTATGACAAGAAGATGATTTATATTCTGGAAGGGAAGCTTTGATTGTTCATTTTCTTGGAGGAAGATCTAACCTGGCCACCTTATTATCCATACCGAGCGAATCAGGGGAGTATTTGATTTCATTCGTTTTACTTATCTCACTTTTACATTCTTTACTTGAACATTGAGGACAATGTTCATCCTAACTGTAAGGGGGGGGGGGGGTAAAATGATGATACCTTACAGATACACTTTCGCTTGAGTTTGTTTGTTTGATGGTAGATGTGTAATAAAACTATGAGAAATACTTGTTAGTGTAATTTTAGCGCCAAATTTAAAATTTTTACAACATTTTGGAGTGAAACTTTAGCCATAGCAAGCGTCTCATGGATAGGAGATTGTATGACTAGCACAAAACCATATCATTCAGAAAAATTTTCCACCCAAATATGTGAGGTTCGCTTTTAGATTTGATAGAAAAAGCATTTACTAATAGTGCTTATGAGTGTACCGGTAGCATTTAGATTCTAGAACTTGCGTTAGTGATGCATCCCGAGACCGCTAGTGAGACTACATTCGTGTAGTAGGATTTACTACATGATAAGAGGCATTAGGATCACCCTTGTATTAAACCCGTATCATAATTACTTGACCATTTAAGTCATATTACTTGGCTAGTTAAGTCAATTAATTTTTCCCACACCTTAGCGTTGTACTCATTTTTAGTACACGAAACCCCTAGTACACCCCTCCGAGCCTATCTTTTTGTTTCTAACTTTAAGCATCTTACTTAAAGGAAGAATTTGTTACACCCCACTTAAATGTACACCCAAATCGCCTTAGCCTTCCGTGTATGCACTCATCTTTAGTGCATTATTGTTATTTGTTAAACCCTTAGTTAATTATCTAATTGATTACATGGTTGCTAAGTTGAGTCATATCCTTGTACATATTGTTTTGGGACGATTGGGACTTATGGGTAAAGTACTTATGTTATGGAGTAATGGGGAAGAACATCATTTATTACCCCCATATGTACGTTAATCTTAAAAGTACTCCAAGTGTTTTGATTATCTTAATTCGAGTCATTAGATTAGTTTATTTGTAAAGTATGTAAAAAGTCAAGTGTAAGGGGAATGTTCATTCCCTATGATGTATTATTTTGGATGGTAGGGTAAGAGTGTATGCAAAAAAAAAATAGAAAAAGAAAAAAAAAACATACGGACTACCAACCCGTTTCATTCTATGTTTATTTTATGTTTTTGTTATTTTTCATTTATTAGCTTAAGTCGAGTCTAGTCTTGGCTTAGCAACGCCATATTGTACATGTAATTAACCAAGATTGTTAACTCGCCACCAGTAAAGACTGCCTATATCCAACAAAATCGTGTATTTCATATCCCTATACCTAACGTTACAACCCTTTTAAAAGACCTCTTTGATAGTTTATCCTAGGTGCTTACGCCATGTGGTGGAGGTTTGATCCTTTCCCAAGCCTATGGTAATCTATTTTTCTATGACAGGTAGTGAGAGATATTTTCCGTTTCCATAATGTGATATTACTTTATTACACCCGAGAGATGTGAGTATCTAAACACTATTTGTGAGGTGCTAGTATATGACCTCCGTGCTTGTCTTTGGTCTTTAGTGGAACGATTATTAGTTGTAATTACTTTTATATTAGTGTTAAATGACCCCTAACTTGTATTTTGACTAGAATAAAAATGCATTTGCTTGAGGACAAGCAAATCTCAAGTGTAAGGGTATGTGATGAGGTGAAAAATGAACCACTTTTAGGGGGTCATTTAAGCCCGGAATTGAATTTATTTGATCAAATATTGCCCTAAATCGTTCCTTTTGTGATTTTAGGTACTTTGGGAGTGAATTCTGGAAAAGAAGGCATTTTGGACGTTTTTAGAGCATAAAAGTGAAGAAAACGGCAAAGACTTAATTTTCCATGCTGAGAACAGTACCTGACGGCGTCAAGAAGAAAAACCTGACGGCGTCAAGAGTAAAATCCATGACGACCCAGTGAAAACCTGAAGGCGTCACAAGAAGGGCGTCAAGAGTTAATGTTGTGACGACCTACAATTGGAATACACATGACGGCGTCAAACCCAGATCTAGGCAGTCCGAGAAACTATTTGGCGGCGATATGACGGCGTCAGAGAGTTGTTCTTGACGACGTCACCTCAGAAAAACTATATATACTTTTCTAGTTTTCATTCATTAAGAGGCAACTTGTGTGGAGAATACTAGGGCCGAACTTTGTAAACCCTAGGTCGTATTTTACAGTATTTTCAAGGGTTTTCACCCCTTGAATCCTTTCATGTTCAATTGAGATAAGTCTTTTTTCAATTCAATCAATATGTCTATGTGTTGTTTGAATATATCTTATGCTAGTCTTGATTTCAACATGCTAGGCTAGATCTATCATGTGTTTACTTAGATGTAATGAAACCTAGATATTAATTATATGTTGATAACTTGTTTATAGTTGTATTGGATGAATGATTTCAATGTTAGGCTTAAGAAAACTGGCAGATCTCCATTGTGTAACATGCTTGAACGTCTTAGGAAACATGAACCGATGTGTACTAGGTTTTGTTGGTTGTATTTAATGCATGAGCAAATTCTAATGATCCCATGTTAGGAGCTTCTTAGCCGGATCGACATAGGAGTGAAGTAGGCGCTTATAGGATTGGGGAAGTAAGTACGCCACCCATGAATGGTATTAAGGAATACAATCCGTCATCCACGCAACTGTAACAAGTAATTAACATGTAAAAGATATCTAGGGAGTAGTGAAATCTAAGTAAACACAATTCTCCCATATATTGCTCACACCTTTAGTATAATTTAGTTTATTTTCATTTCTAGTATTTTATTTTGATTGCATCTTTAGTATTGGGTTAGTTGACTAGCAACTAATTCCGCCCAACCTCTTCAAACCCGAGATTTTTAATTGCTTTTATAAAAACTAAAAAATACAAAAAGAATCATCCCTCATCTCTAGACCTAGTCTTTAGGTTTTCTAATCCTAGCGACACTATTCCTAGCTGAACGATCAATTCCCCGATACTTGTCATTATACTATACTACATCGATCAGGTACACTGCCTGGTGGGGGTTGTAAGCTTCTCGAGATCCCTCGAGAGGTAAAGCCTGGTGCAATCCCTACGCATCAATCTAATATGTCTCTAAGAGTCCTATCTAATGTCTCAAAGCATTTACGATCGTTCATAGGCGCTTCATTCCAAATAATGGCATTTGTTTCTGCCAAGAGGTTTCCTATATGAGTATTTTTTAACTCTGCACAGCGTCTCATCTGTTAGTTCAAGTGGTAATTTAAATCTTGAATGTGCAATTTGGCCTGATGGAAGAATAAGCGAAGCAATTCCAGAAGAGGCGACCGCAAGGACAATTTTACCTTCAGATTGTAAACTGCTGATAATAGTTTTCCACAAAAAAGTTTTGCCACAATAAACACCAACCACATATTGTTGGAATAGCCGTCCTGTTCGGAAAAGCAGATTGTACTTCTTATGCCTTGGGTGCAGTTGTAAGTGTAAAATGCATTCATAGAAACTCTTTTCATCTTGCCGTTCGGATCTGCTGATCGGAGCATTAATTTTGTATGATATCCTGGCTGACCATAGATAAAAATAAGCGGAAATTGTAACGGCATATATTATTGATGAAGTTTGTTGATCCTTTTTGGTGGACCATCTCTGTACTCAATGATAACATCATAATCCGATTCGGTTGCTGGACGACTATCAAAAAATATGGCTCCAAGGGCATTGGATGTAGGCAACTCATAAGTGCGTGCACCTTCGGCATTGTAAAGTCTTACTTTGAATTCAGGCACATCAGCTTGCGCACACTTATCTCGCGCAGTTCTAAACACCTGGACCAGCTCATTGTGCTCATCTAAAAATTGAATTAGACGTTGAACAATGTCTGGATTTAATGCAGCTCTGTCAGAACCTTTAAAGTGATTCATTATGTTCTGCACTTCATTCTGTGTCGTAGATATAGAATTGTAAAAAACATGGGTCATCATCACCAGTAGGTCACAATTAACCAATCGAATGGTAAATCTGACCAGAAACTTTAAAGACATAAGGCCCTCTTCCTTGGTTGATTGTGTTGTCAATTGTTGCTCCAAAGGAAGTCATAGCAAACATTTGGTTGTAAGCCCTTATATTGTGCATGAAGTTGGCATCTGCAAGAAGGTGTTTGATGTCTTCAGGCGGATCTGGCTCAAGTTTCATCAAGATTTTACCACCTCGACAACACAAATGATATTCAGGCTGACGATTGTAAGAATGATGGCCTTTTAGCCGTTCGCCATGCCAAAATGCAGCTTTGCAATAACGACATCAGTAAGTACAATCTCCCAAGTCTTCATAAACAGGGGATGCATCTGCACCACGAAAAAGGAAAATGTAAAAAAAAACCAGATTAATAAGTTATGCATAAAAAAAGTGGACATAGTGGAAATGGTAATCACAATGTGTACCTTCATTTGTGTTAAAAGGTGTTTGTCCGACACGAATATTGACAGTATGAGATGAACCACACTGTGAACTGGTTGTTGAACACCGTTGTCGTACACGCCTTGTAGGAGCATCAGGGGCTGCTCTTGTTTTTCTGGTATTTCGGCATACATGTGTGGCAGTATTAGGTATTCCTATTTCCATTAGCCACCAATGTATTAACAAACATATATATCTAAAGTAAATGATAAAGTATTTTTTTTAAGTGCGTAAAATGGCATGGTACTGTGTACCTTCATTTGTTTGCAAAGATGGTTGGCCAACACCAATAGTGACACTATCAACTAAACCGTCGGTTGTTGAACACTGGCGACGCACACAACTTGGACCAATATCAGGTGTCTTTGTTGTTTTTTTTGCATTTCGGTGTACACGTGTGTTTTGGTTAAGTGTTCCTATTGTGGTTGCCCAGGAATATATTTATAACCACACACATTTAAGGTAAAAGGTAACATACATTTTTTTCTTACTTTAACTTGTAATATGGCATGGTGTTGTGTACCTTCATTTGTCTGTAAAGATGGTTGCTGAACACCAATAGTGAGACCATCAACTAAACTATCGGTCGCTGAACTGTCTTGGCGCACACAACTTGTACCAATATCAGGTGCCTGTGTCGTTTTTTTTTCATTTAGGCGAACCTGTGTGTTGTGGTTAACTGTTCCTGCTGTCATTGCGCAAAAAAATATTTATAAAGCCATACATTTAAAGTAAAAGTTAACATACTGTTCCTTTTCACCCGACAGCATAAAATGGCATTAAAAGAGATGATAAAGTTTACCTTGATTCGTTAGAGAACCTGTTTCTTGATGATGGTCAATGATAGCATCATTTAAATGAGAGTGTAAGCCAATTGGTGAAGCACGTTGGCCTACATGCCTTGCAGACAAATCATACTCTGGTGTGCTGGTCATGTCACTGTCGCACAAATGCCTTTTCTTATTTATATTGCTAAAGCGGCTGCTACTACATCCATACACCCTTGCTTGAAATGAGAAGAAATGTCACATGTAGTTTTTAAACATGAAACATCAACATTTAAGATCTGTAATTATATTTAAATATATGATATTTTAAAACGTACCTTCTGTTTGAGCAACCATATATTGAGGAGAGTTGGCACCAGTATAGTTAGTATGTGGATTAGGTGTTAGAAGATGTTGGAAGAGTGCATGCTGATAAATTTTAAATGCTGAATACATATGCGATGCTGCTAAGAAAAAGTGAAACAAACATATTGCTATTAGGGCCACGTGTTAAGTACATATAAAGACCAACGTAAATATCTTATTGAAAAGTAACACGGTTTACACCATAATGGAGTGGCTTACATTCAGGGAAATTGGATACACCATCTTGATTGACAGCAACATCACAACTTGTTGCTGACATTGCTTGCTTGAATCGCTTAGATTTAAAAACACCAGGAAACACTAGAGTTGGTTCAATTTGCTGGGCACCATTTTGCACAACAAAACTAAGACTTGCAGCACCCCTGTTCTGTTCGTGTACATGAGTTATAGAAGATGAATAAAAAAAATTAGAAAAACAGCTTGCAGACAGCATAAACCTATGAAAGCATGATTGTATAACCAACAATAAATGGGCTAACCTTTATACAAACGGCTGTTCATTCTTAAAAGAGGATTAGGAGATGCATGTACACCAATGGCATTTGTTGGTTTTGGGTTTTCGGACAGTTGTTTGTCAATATTTGGATAACCGTTTTTTATTTTTCGTTTCATAATCAGAAACAGCAACACGAATACCAATGAGACGGGCCAAAAGAGTTAACAAAATAATATTAAGTAAGAGTTTATAGTAACGTATTATGATGAATGAATACATTTTCAAAGTATGTTTTGCAAGTACAATGAAAAAGAGGTTCAAAAAAACATAAACAAAGTTAGGACCTATTTTAGAAGGGAAAAAAACATGTTTATAACGCAAATACCAAAAAGGAAGGAGGGGAAAAAAAGTAGGAACCCTAAATTACTGCATTCGATTCACAACACAATTAAATTGTGACATTCCTATCCTTAAATGAATGCATTCCATGCACAGTCACAATTAATTTTACCTTCACTAACCTAAATTTAAAAGCCTAAATAAATGAGGCCACCTTTATAAGAACTACCTCAACCAAAACTAACACCAACAACTATAAATCAGTTAAGGGAAAATCACACAAAAAGAAAGGCAAACTTGCAACACGACAGCTCTAAAACAACAACCCTAAACGAACCTCAGAATCATCACTATAAGCATAATAATGATCCACCAAACCCAAAAACATAAGTGTAAAGCAGTAAATTGAGCAAAAAAAACTAAAATAATAAAAGGCAACGAAAAATTCGCACCTGCAACAGATAATCTGAAACAAACGCGCAACCTTTTTTGTATGATAAGTCGGCAGATCTAAGAAGAATGTAGATGATATAAACCAACTAACCACAAAAAGATGTGGCTAGGAAACTTTGCACTACTGTAGTAACAACAAATGGCTCAACCAAGACCACAAAAGGAATAAAAAAAGGTTCTACTATTCATTCCACTGTGCTCCCCCTCACAAAGCACTGTAGATCCCCGAATGTTCATCGGGTCGGACTTACTGTCTGTCGTTTTATCCATCGGAGGCGGATCAGACAAAGAGAAAGAGTATGTGAGTTAATGGGAACAGTTCGGGTCATAAGATAAGGTACCAAAATTGTTTTCGGGCCTTTTATGGAGCGGGTGGGGAGGAATACCAATGGGTATAAGTTTGATAGTATCGAAGGTGAGGAGGAATACCAATGTGTATATGTTTGATAGTAGCCTAACTATACATGACACACAAGGAAAGAGTATATATATCCTAGAGGTGCAATCGGTTAAAAAGTAAAACAAATTACAAAGTGTGAAAAGCCATACACAATCTTACACGTGTCCACCACCTTTCAACCCTCCCTTTTTATTAAAATTTCAGTCAAAAGGCATTTTTGTCATTTGACCTATTTTTCTAATTCCACCTCAAACTTCAAATGCAAATAACTTTCGAACGACAAGCTTTTACAAAAAATCGATTTCATCATAATTTTAAAAATTTAATTATCGTTAATTTGGTATGTATTTTGACATATGAATCACAACCTTTTTAAGTAAGTGTTAATTTTCTTGAATTTTTTTGCATTTTCGTCTCTAATTTTGTATAGTTTAAAAGCCGAATTTTGCAAAATTAAAACACGAAAGTTGTAGCTTTTTTGCAATTCTTTACTCAAAAATTTGAATCACTCAAATCTGATATGATAGTAGTGAGATGTCGCACATTAAAGATGACATCTTAGTCATAGTTAGTGCACACAAAGTGTTTGATGAATGTCTAGCTTATATTTTTAGTGCTAAAATTGAATTAAATGCACTGATTTTTGTGCAACAATGGATCATCAATCATTTTATTAATGTAAGATTCAAAAAGTGATGTTCTTTTTTATTTTATTCACTTAATGTCAGTTATTGTTCATCATGTTTTTTGTTCTACAAAAGTATGTTCATTTCTTTTTTATCCATTATTAGGTTATTTGTTCATCAGTTAGTGTCGGTTTTTTTTCAACATGTTTTTCTTCATCAATTAGTGTCGGTTGTTTTTCAACTTGTTTTTTTGAGCAAAAAGTATGTTCATCAGTTATCGTTCATCAGTTTTTATTCATTATTAGGTTGATTTGTTCATCAGTTAGTGTTGGTTGTTTTTCAACATGTTTTTGTTCATCAGTTAGTGTCGATTGCTTTTCAACATGTTTTTGTTCATCAGTTATATATTTATTCATTATTAGGTTGTTTTTGTTCATCAGTTACTCATGTCAGTTATTGTTTTTGTTCATCAGTTATATTTGATGAACAAAATCTCATTTTGATGAACAGAAGTCTGTCTTGTTCATCAATTAATATTGTTCATCCGACTTGAACAAGATTAACTGATGAATAACACCAATTGATGAACAATACTAACTGATGAATAAAATATTGTCTTTAACGTGTGATATCTAACTCATATGACATTGGATTTGAATGAATACAAAACATATGTAAAGATTGACCTAAAATCTACAACTTTTATGTTTTACAATTTTTCTAAATTGAATTTAATATTGGTCAAAAACAAAATAAAAACAATATGTACATTTTTTGAAAAAATTAACATTTAAAAAACATCACTTTTTGAATCTTACACTAATAAAATGACAAATGATAAGTCGTTGTACAAAAATTAGTGCATTTAACGCGATTTTAACACTAAAAATCTAAGCAAGACAATTCATCAAACACCTTATGTGCAACAAATATGACTACAACGTCATCTATAATATGTGATATCTCACTTATATCATATTAGATTTGTGTGATTCAAAATTTTGGGTAAAGAGTAAACCAAAAATCTACAACTTTTGTCTTTTAAGTATTTTTTTATTCGACAATTTTGAATGTAAAAAATAGGGTCGAAAATAGAAAAAACATCAAGAAAATCAAGACTCAATGAATATGTAAAAAAAAAGGTTTTGAAATAATTAACAAGATTTATACCAAATTAAAGAGAATTAAATTTGAAAAATTATGATGAAATCGGTTTTTTTTTAAAGTTTATCGTTTGTGAGCTATATGCGTTTCAAGTTCGAGGGTGAAATGAAAAAACGGGCCATATTACCATTTTACCACTGGACGGATTATTTGAATAAAATAGGTTGGAGGAACACATGTCAAATTATGA
This sequence comes from Artemisia argyi, assembly GCA_030686995.1. Lineage (NCBI taxonomy): Eukaryota > Viridiplantae > Streptophyta > Magnoliopsida > Asterales > Asteraceae > Artemisia > Artemisia argyi. Next base: position 180,790,259 of record CM060693.1, on the reverse strand, counting down.
GTGACTTTTTACACTTTTTAAACTTTCTCACTTTCTAATATATCCGTATACATATATCGGATATTTAAAAATCCAATAATCTCCCCCCTCAAGTTGCTGCGTGAAGGTTACGAACACCCAACTTGTCAAGTAAGAACCGTAAGTTCCTAAACCCTTTGTGAGTAGATAAGCAATTTGCATGGTAGACTTGACAAATAGTGGCTCAATTTCTTTTGACTCTACATTTTGACGAACAAGATAACAATCCATTTCAACGGGTTTAGTACGCTCGTGGAAGACTGGATTATTAGCAATATGTCGTGTAGCATGATTGTCACAAAATAAGGGAGTTGGTTGTTCCAAGTGAATTTCCAACTCACGTAAGAGCCATCGAACCCAAAGAATTTCACTAATTGTACCTACCATGGACCGGTACTCGGCTTCGGCAGATGATCGGGAAACGACTGATTGATTTTTGGTTTTCCATGAGATGGGTACCGTAAAAATGGTAAAGAACTCAGATCAACAACTCGATTACACCCAACCAACCACCCCTTGGTGTATATTATTACTGAAATCAATACAAGAAGATAAGTCCCCAAAACGGATGCTTATCAATACAAATACAAAAGACAATGATTGATCTCTTCTAGGAAGACACCAATCTACCTCACTACAAGCTCACTCAAAACACTCAGAAAGCAAAGATCAAATAGAGAACTTGATCTAGTAACAGAACACTAAATGATATCAAATTGATATCAAGAATACTATGAAGAAGAACAACTGTGAGAGTTTTTTAAAGAGAAAACAAATATGGATAAAAGAGATTATGAAACCCTAGCTGGTATATGAGTATATATACAGCTAAGTTTCACTTCAGCCCCTCAACTTCTTAAACTTGTCTTTTAGCTACAAACTTGAGCTCACAAATAGAAGACTTTCAAACTCGACACCTTAAATCCCTTTACTTCATAAAATAGCATTCTTCAACATCCCCCCTCAAGTTGACAAGTCTTCAACTCTTTGCTTCCTTGTCTGCATTAGCACCATTATTGGAACCTGCAAACATATCAAACAAACCCAACTTTTTGCACAACAAAACATGTTGCTTTTGTCTAAGACACTTAGTAAAAATGTCAGCAACGTGCAAGTTAGTATGAATTTTAATAGTTTTGATAACCCCTGCAGACACCTTCTCTTTTAATAAGTGCACATCCAACTTAAAATGTTTAGTTTTTTCATGAAAAACTGAATTTGCAGCTATCTGTATAGCAGCACTGTTATCACAGAAAACATCAACAGGCAACAAACCTTTAATACCAAGGCTATCCAACAAATTACTCAACCAAATAACCTCACAAGTAGCTGATGCTAAACTTCTATATTCAGCTTCAGCTGAACTTCTAGATAAAGTAGCTTGTTTTTTACTTTTCCAGGAAATAAGTGAACTTCCCAAAAAAAAACAAAATCCAGTAAGTGGTTTTCTAGTAACTGGACATTTAGCCCAATCTGCATCAGCATAAGCTCTGAGTTTAAGATCATATTCACTATTAAATTGTAAACCAGAAACTGGAGAGCCTTTCAAGTATTTCAATACTCTTAAAGCAGCCTTAAGATGTGATTGCAAAGGTTTATGCATGTGTTGGCTCAAACAATGTACATCATAACTAATATCAGGCCTAGTATTAGTCAAATATGTTAACTTTCCTATAAGCTTCTAATAGTTAGTTATATTGTTCAAGACTTTGTCATTGTTAGACTCAACACAGCTTAAAACAAAATTTTCAGGCAAAGGTGTATCAATTGGTTTTGTTGCAAGCAAACCATATTCATGTAACAATTCTAAGCAATATTTCCTTTGAGACATACAAACACCTTTATTATTTTTCAATACTTCAATTCCAAGAAAATATTTCAATTCATCCAAATCTTTAATCATAAACTTTGTGCTTAGAAATTTCTTAAAAACTTTAATTTTAGTTTCATTATTCCCAGTTATAACAATATCATCAACATACACCAGCAAAGCAACAAACACAGAACCATTTTGTTTAATGTAAAGAGAATAATCAAATTTACTTTGAACAAAACCATGCTCAATCAAAGCAGTAGTAAGTTTAGCATTCCATTGCCTAGGAGCTTGCTTAAGTCCAAAAAGAAACTTATTCAATTTATAAACTTTAGTATCATTACCTCCATTAAAACCTTTAGGTAAAACCATGTAAACATCTTCATCCAAATCACCATACAAAAAAGCATTATTGACATCTAACTGATATAAAGGCCAGTTCATATTAACAGCAATGCTAATTAAGCACCTAATAGTTACCATTTTGACCACTGGACTAAAGGTTTCATCATAATCAAATCCTTCTCTTTGATTAAAACGCTTAGCAACTAGCCTAGCTTAATATCTATCAATCTCTCCTGTAGACTTGTACTTAATTTTCCAAATCCACTTATACCTAATAGCATGTCTACCCTCAGGTAATTTACATTCAGTCCAAGTATTATTTCTGTTTAAAGCTTCTATTTCATCATTCATAGCATTAGACCAATTAGGATTTTTAATTACATCCTCATATCAAGTAGGTTCAACAGATTTGTTTAAAGTAGCAAAACATTTATTAGAAATACTTAAACTCTCATAATTCACATATTTCTCAATACCATATCTAAGTTTAGCACTTAACACATAATCATTAAATCTCACTGGAATTTTAGTCTCTCTATTTGACCTTCTTAACGCAGGTGTCTGCTCATCATCATAGATTGAGTATAACCATTTTCATTTTGAAACAAATTGCCCTCAAACCAGTTTTGGTCACCATGATAGGTTGTAGATTGTCTTCCTTCTGAGTGCAATTGTGTAGTATCTGTACTAGGGTCTATTGAATCTCTAGAAGGTGACTCACTACAATCCTCAATTGGTGAATCTCTTCTTTCATCATTGGGACTGTGAGACCACAGATTATCAAAAAATGTCAAGTGATCTGCTTCCTTGCTTTTTGAGCATCAACAGAATCACAAGTTTTCATTTTTAATGGAAAAACATTTTCATAAAAATTCACATCTCTTGCATAAAACACATTTCTTGTATCTAGACTTACAAGTTTATAAGCTTTTTTCACAGTTGAAAAACCAATTAAAATACACTTTTCAGACCTAAAAGACATTTTATCATGATTGTTTAAGACAGTTGCAAAACAAAGACAGCCAAATGACCTCAAATGGGAAAGATTAGGTTTTCTATTATGGACTAACTCATAAGGACACTTTCCTTTTAACACAGATGATGGCAGCCTGTTTATAAGATAAAAAGCAGTTAGAACACAATCAGACCAGAAATTTAAGGGAGTTCCCCCTGAAACATAAGACTCCTAGCTACATTGAGCAGATGTCTATGTTTCCTTTCAGCAATCCCATTCTGCTGAGGAGTATGAGCACAAGATGTTTGGTGTATTATACCAAGTTCAGAAAACAAATTACACATTTTATTACTAACAAACTCTATTTCATTATCAGACCTTACAGTTTTAAGTTTAACATCAAACTGATTATGAACCATATTTATATAAGAAGCAAATACACCAAACACTTCATCCTTGGTCTTAATCAAATAGACCCATACAACCCTAGAATAATCGTCAACAATAGTTAAAAAATATCTAAAACCTTCTATGCTAGTTACTCTGTATAGACCCCCATAAGTCAAGGTGAATGAGTTCACCTAATTTCACTGACTTATGATCAGACAAAGGAAAGGGCTCCCTTGTCTATTTTGCCCTATGACTGATCTCACAAACAGGCACATAAGTATTCTTGGTAAAACCAATATCAGTTTGAAGCACAGATAAGACTGGGTCAGCAGGATGACCCAGTCTATTAGGCCAAACTGCCTTAGATACATTATGAGACAAAACAACACAATTAATACTCACATTTTTAACAGGATTCATGTCAAACAAGTAAAGTCCATCACATTGACTACCAGTCCCCAAGATTTTCTCCCTTTTCAAGTCCTGAATATAACAATTATCCTCATCAAATCCAACAAACATTTTACTATCTCTTATCAACTTATTAACAGATAAAAGAGACACACAATAACAAGGCACAACCAAAACATCATAAAGAACAACATTATTATTAAGTTTTAAGTTTCCTATGTGACTTATATTAGCTAAAGTTCCATTTGGATGACCAACAGTAATCTTAAGAATAGATATATCAACAACATCAACCATTCCAGCAGTGGAAACAGTAAGTTGCTGGTTAGCACCAGAATCAATAATCCAACCCAAAAAGATAGTATCAACAATCTATACTACTTATAATGGAGGAAGGACTCTCTCTCCAAAAAATTCAGAGTTACAAAAAATGATGCATGTTTACAACACTTTAAAGCAAGCAATTTTCATATGGGTATTGATATTTACACGGAAGGAATTGATAAGTACACAGAAAATTTAAGTAAAATGACTACCATACCCTTGTTATCTTTACATATTTGACTTCGGTTTTCTATTTATCAAAACCTCCATTCACTTTCTAGTAGTTTCACACTTTTACATCACAAACCCAATTCAATTGAATATACACATGGAGCTGGTAGATCAAGCTTCAACAATCATATAGGGTCAAAAATGAAACTGATCGAAACTTGAAGGCAAAAGCGTACGAGTATGTTTCTGTTTATTATAACCTGTGATGATTAATGGTATTATTTTAAACACTTCCATATATTTGATGGCAATGGCAATAAACACAATCTCCGTTGAGGTATGTGATTGCCCATTAAGTCACCATTAATGAAGCTTTGAGCAGCTTAAAACATTAATAACATATTTATCAACAAACCCAATTAAGATTGAGTTCTAATAAACCCATAGTAGAAAATTGAAAGCTTAAATCGTTGTTCATATTTTTAAATTTGAATTCTCATTAGTACGAATTTTGAAACTACAATCTGGAATTGTGACTTCGTCCCCAAACTTTGTAATTATGAACATTCTTAACATGTGTTTCAAGCTCAAGAGAAATTTGATTTAAAGTTTTACACAAATTGGTTTTTGTTGACGACCTTATATCCGTCGATCCTAATATGTAATGCTAAAATGGTAATTTTAACTCGAGTTCAATTGTGAATTTTGTAGCTGTGGAAAAGGAACTGAAGGTATTGATGAGAGAGATAAAACAATCAGGGGACGTTTGGTACGATGGAATGGTTGAGAATGGAATTGCTTTGAAGAATGGAAACACAAAGAAAGAGAATAAGGTTGACAAAATTTATTAATTCCCTTGTTTGGTGAAAACAAAGAATCAATGCTAGAAATATAGTCGAAATTTAATTCTTTTGTTTGGTTATATTATGACAATGGAATGAAAACTTTAGTACACGTAGTAACTAACATAAATTGTAACTTTTACCAATCTATACCTGCATTAGTGTCAACACAAGAGTTCTTTTTGATTTGTTGTTTTATATATCATTATAAATAGAAGTGAGCTGTCCTAATTGTATTATTACGAAAATATTATTTAACTCACCTGGGTAATTTGTAGTTCTTGCAGACAATATAATAAGAACATTTCGACTCAACACTAGCATATAGGATTAAATAACTTGTCATGTATTATTAAAAAGAAGTGAATAATGAATATATTGGGGTTGGAATGAAAAGCGGTTTTATAAATCAAAAAGGTCTTTTGCCTTAATGGTGATTATATGAGCAGTTACAAACTCATATAAACTGTGATCAAGATGGATACCCAATATGAACAACAGTGGCTCATAAGAGATGCAAACCCATAGATCGAGAACCTGTAGCAGTGCAGCGAAAAAAGATTATGGTTATGAAGGAACGTTGCATATTATTGACTGAAAAAAGAGAGATTCAGATTTTTCATCTGTGAAGAAGATGAAGTATCTACAATACTAGAGAGATTTTGGGTTTTAGGGTTTCAAAAAGTTTTTATTTTTTGAGAGCATGTGCGTTGCACATGATAAAATTCATAAATACCATAACACTTTAATTCCCTTCCCGATTCTCACTTTGACGGTACGGAGAAACGCTTCCTTTATAAGATTTCATTCTACATGTTTCTCCACTTTTTAGAAATAATCAAAAAGGTGGAATGAGAATTGATTTCTAATTCTCGGTTTCCATTCTCAAATTAAACAAACACGAGAAATGGCCTCAATTCCGTTTCTTCCCTTTCCATTCCATCATACCAAACGTCCCCTCATAGTTGGTAAAAATATATATTAGGGGTATAATCATCATTTAACATTATTTTTCTGTGTAATAATCAATTACTTCCGTGTAAATATCAGTGCCCATCATAAAATACCTGCATGTTGGGATGTGCTCGGGTAAATGAGAAAGGGGTATCTTTTTGGTCAAACTTTGTCTTATTAATTCCCTTTTTAAAAAATCTATGGTTTGGTTGGGTTCCATTAAATTACTACAAAAGAATATTTGTTGTTGCTCATTAAAATAAAGGATTTTTTAATATGTGTCACACTATAGCATTTGTTTATAAGCATTAAATGAACTAAATTGTTTCTTAAAATAAATATATTTTTAAATAATATAAAGTTAATCATGATAATTATAAGAGACTTAAAAAATTATTAATGCAAATTGACATTTAAACATGATAATTTAAGTTTATAAATTGTGTTTAATAAATATATGGTAGCACAAGTTAAAAAAACTTTAAAATAAATAAAAATTGTTTAACTAAAACGTGCATCTTTTACATTAGACAAGAAAAACAATTCCTTCATCATGTGCAACCACTTGTTTCAGTGTTTGCATGCATGCATATACTTTAAGTTTAAGTTTATTATGAATGTGTATAAGGCTACTCACAGTAAGGGGATTCTATGCATGCATAATAAACTTAGGGAAAATTCCCAAAAAGGGACAATTATTTTTTCGATTTATTTATGTAGTACAAACCCAACCTCATTTCCCAATTTGGTCAAGTGCGATCGTGTGATCGTGCGATTCTTTTAGTTTCTTGACACTTGTCCCACCCACTATCTCTTTTCCCCTATGTGTCTAAACAAAATTACTTATTTACCCTTTCTCTCTCTCTTTTATATCTTTAACCACTCTTCTCTCTCTCATTTTTCCCAGTTACCACCACGCCACAGATAAACACCACCACGCCACCTCATCACCATCACCACCTGATAAACACCACAACAGATCCACCATCACCACCGCAGATCAACACCTCTTTCTCTCATAAAAATTTCGGATCTAAACATGAACACAAGAACGATACCAAATTCGCTTATAATCATTTTTAGCTATTAAAAACATTAAACCCATTTAGTTTTAACCCAAAACCTCAAGATTTGTGACGAGTTGGTCACGAGTTTGGCTCATAACGAGTCAAATCGCACACAACTCACGTTTTCCTACCTTTTTCTACCAGATCTAGATGGTGGTGATGATAAGGAGTGGTGGTGACGGCGTGCTGGTGGATAAAAGGTGGCGGTGGAGGGTTTTTTTGGCGCGTGGAGTACGGTAAGGTGAAGAGGAGGTCACGAGGTGTTGAATGGTGGTGGCGGTGTAGCTATGGGTGGCGGTGGTGGTGTTTGGGTGGTGGCCGGCGGCGGCTCAAGAGAAAGAGAGAGATCTACGTTGAACTTGAAATGCCCAAATGTTTATGGTTGATTAGAGAAAAAGTAAGGCAATAATTTTCTCAATTTTCTCTTGATTAAAACGAAGAAAGAAATAAAAAAAAAGGGCCAAAGGAAGCATATCACTCAACGGAATTAACGAAATGCTTTTTTCTTTCTTTCTTTTCTATTGATGTATCCATCATATTAAAATGGACTTGTTTATGCCTCTAAATTAACGAAATCTTTATTCACTAATCACTAGAAATGGAGTCAGAGTTATTAAATGAATGTGTCTAAAAAAGGGTCAAGTTAAAGAAATTGGAGTTGGAATGATGGACCATTTGATTGCTCAGTTCACATTTAAAGGGTCGTAAAATCGCACATTTAATTTGCCAGAATCTGGAAATAAATTGAATTCCCGGACACCACCTAGCTATGCCGTCGGTCCAACCATGACTTTAAAATACACAAGTTTTAAAAATGTCCATTGACGACACACTCTAACAAAAAAAAATTATCATCTCTACTTACTAAACTCTTTTAACATATACCGAAAGCTAACAAAAACTCGTTATGTCAACAAAAAGTAATTTGGTAACTTAAACTTTAATTACACGAAAGTATATAGATTGTATACACATTCATAATAATACGTAATTAAACTTAAGGTATATGCATGCATGCAAATAAGTGGTTGCACGTGATGAAGGAATTGTTTTTCCTATCTAATCTAAAAGATGCACGTTTTAGTTGATCATTTTTTATTTATTTTAATGGGCAACAACAAAGATTCTTTTGTAGTAATTTAATGGAACCCAACCAAACCATAGATTTTTTAAAAAGGGAATTAATAAGACAAAGTTTGACCAAAAAGATACCCCTTCCTCATTTAGCAGAGCACATCCCAACATGCAGGTATTTATGATTTTGGAAAATGACAACTAGCTATTTTCGTTTAGATATTCACACGTTTGGTCCCTAGTAACTTTATTTAGATTGCAATTTGGTCACGATACATTTTATTTTATTTACAATTTGGACCCTTTGATGTTTGGGAATCCATTATCACTAACCTTCGGCAAGGCTCGATCACATTCACCTGAATTTAGCTAAAAACATATCATGAAAATCTGCGTTTCTGCTTGCTTATTTGTCCATGAATTTTTGGATATATAGACTCAAATGAACGGCCACGAACAACAACGTCCAACTTCGTTTTATATTTGTGCTAAGTTAAAGTAAACAAATCAATCAGTAGTTAAATTGTAAAGGTAATATAACATATTTTTAAGGTGTAATATAAAACATATATAATCCCCATTGCAAAAGCATTTCCTCGAACTGTATAATGTGAAAAAATGAATAATAGATGGAATGATGAAAAGTAAAATATCTTATTCTCACAATAATTATACTTAAAAGAAAATTTTATGCTAACCTCCAAAAAAACACACTAGTCAAGACTTGGTCATGTTTTTAACCTTCTTCATATTTTGGTCTTGCTCAACTGCTCGATTCCATCCCTTTTTGACATGTGTCAGGTCAAGTAGGGTAAAATAAACACAAATAATTATATCAAGGAAAATCCCAATAGCGTTTTGTTAAACACTTAAATCCATAACTGATAAGATGTTTTATATTTGTGCTAAGTTAATAAGTAAACAAATCAATCAGTAGTTAAATTGTAAAGGTAATATAACATATTTTTAAGGTGTAATATAAAACATATATAATCCCCATTGCAAAAGCATTTCCTCGAACTGTATAATGTGAAAAAATGAATAATAGATGGAATGAAAAAAAGTAAAATATCTTATTCTCACAATAATTATACTTAAAAGAAAATTTTATGCTAACCTCCAAAAAAGCACACTAGTCAAGACTTGGTCATGTTTTTAACCTTCTTCATATTTTGGTTTTGCTCAACTGCTCGACTCCATTCCTTTTTGACATGTGTCAGGTCAAGTCGGGTAAAACAAACACAAATAATTATATCAAGGAAAATCCCAATAGCGTTTTGTTAAACACTTAAATCCATAACTGATAAGATGTTTTATATTTGTGCTAAGTTAATAAGTAAACAAATCAATCAGTAGTTAAATTGTAAAGGTAATATAACATATTTTTAAGGTGTAATATAAAACATATATAATCCCCATTGCAAAAGCATTTCCACGAACTGTATAATGTGATAAAATGAATAATAGATGGAATGAAAAAAAGTAAAATATCTTATTCTCACAATAATTATACTTAAAAGAAAATTTTATGCTAACCACAAAAAAACACACTAGTCAAGACTTGGTATTTTTTAACCTTCTTCTCATTTTGGTCTTGCTCAACTGCACGACTCCATCCTTTTTATGACATGTGTCCCATGCAAATACATATGTATTCCTTTCTCAACTGCTTGACACCACCTAAATTTTTTACTTGTAAAGGACACATTTCACAAAAAGGGAATTGATATTTACACGAAAGAATTTACTTCATCCACATAAAATCTATAGATTTTACTTTTATGCCCTCCAAAACCATTTTAGCTTTTTACCCAATATTCGCCACTTGTCAAGTACCAACGTCATAATTCCGGTCGATTTTCATCTCAGTTCTTTTCTCAATGGTGCACCAATATGTTTAGGTTATCTATATTCATATTCATTATCTATTTGTTTCTTTCTATCATTTTATCCAATTTAAAGATGAAAACTGATACCACAACATTTGTGACCAATCTAATTAGTGTTAGAATATGAGAATCATGACAATCATAAAATAGGTAAACACATATGCGGAAGCGTAGGAACATCTATAACACATAAGAGATTAACATAAATTAAATAGGAACGTACTGTGGTGATTCTAGCCCGAACAAGAATCAAAAGCAATTATCTTTAATAATATGAAGAACCCTAATTAGGGTTTATATGGATCAATGATTAACCCCTTACCGTTTTGTTAATCGATCCCTTGATAATTACTAAAGTAAGTAATTACCTCGTTCTTGTACACACAAACTACCAACGAATAAAGGTTTGATGCAAGTAAACAAAAACACTTATTTTTAGCTTATGGAAAATCGATCCAAACACCCTTGGGGAGGGGTTGTACGATCGGCCAAGAAAGAAACCACAAGGAGGAAAGATTTAGGGTTAGTGTGTGTGCACAAAAGATGTGAAACCCTAATCCTTGGCCTTGTATATATACTAGAGTAAACTTGGAGGACAAGACAAGCATGGGTTGGGCTTCCCCTCACCATGATCGACCGGCCTAGGCACCCACAAGGGTGTTCTAGATCCTTCTTGACTCCCAAGTTACATTCTAGTCCTTATCTTTCGTTACTAATTATAGTTAGTCCATACGGTTAATAACTAACGACCATTTAGTCCAGTAAGTGTTTATAAATACATATGTACGATACGTTTAACATATATATATTTATTATTCATTATTCTTGTTTGTAAAGTGTGCAATCCCGAGGTCTCGGGTTCGATACTAGACATTTACATATTAATATTTATCCATATATTTAACAGCTCCCACTTGGATATCTATTAATAGTAAAATAACATTGGTTAGCGTCTTGCAACACTCCAATGCCCCTAGTTCAATCCGAGCTAGGTTTCCTGAAAAACCTTTAATGATTCATCATTATAATTATCCTTTCATTACTAATACCACATTAATAAAGATGTGAGGTTCTTTATTAAATTTCTGTTTCTCGTCTCTTTATGATTTAACAAAATTACCAAAACATCTGAACGTATTCCAGATAGACTTTGGGCGTGGCCACGCAAACATTTTGTCAATCCTACGAGGGGCCCAGCAGTATTAAACTTCTGAACAAATCAGAAGGAACAAATTCTCTCTTGACTACAAGAATAACCCATGAACTTTGCAACACTTCTGAAAACAACCCTTATGACTCCCTGTTACGGTGAGCGGTAGATTGCTTCACAAAAATGCACTACATCCATGACACTTATCTGGTATCTCAAGTCTGAGGATAACTTTAAATATGATTCTCACATTAAATATTAAATCATATTATTGGGATAAGTCCAATATTCAATTCATCGAATATCATGTGAAATTGGTATGTCAACGCATCAATATACTTTCAAGTATATTCTTAACCAATACTCAGATTTGTCTTAGTTTAATGATATTCCCATATCATTAATCGACAATGGACAATTTAGAATAACATAAGTTATTCACGGATTTAAACATGCAAATATAGGACACAATTTATTATTAATGAAAACAAACGTACTAAGTACTTTAATTCATTATAAATAATAATTGCATAATGTCCTTTATCCAAATACCAAAATAGATCAATGCATGATAATTCTAGTTAATGAATCTTGTCTCAAGTAATAACTTGAAGACAATTATGCTTCAAGTAATCATACTTGTTGACATGGCATAATTTCATCTAACTTTGATCTATCTGAATTTTGAGAATACTTCTTTCAAGAATTCAATAATTAAAATTCTTGTATGTGTATATCCAACTATCTTGATATAGCTACATAATTCTTCATAAATAATGTGATATCCTCAATCACCAACTTATGACAATCAAACTTTCAAACCTTTTAAAGTTTAAAGTATTCTAATTCTTTAATGTATAATGCAACTATGCTCTTAGTAAGCACAACTAGTTCTCATGGCCATTAACAAGGATAAAATCCTACCATGACTAGTTATTGAGTGTCATTTCAATTAAACCAGCATCATTGTATATTAAACACAATATGCTCTTAAAATTTCCGTAAACTTAATATCCAATGTGTAATGTTTAGGAGCTATTCCAATTTGAGGATCATTATTCTAATTTCAAACATTTTCCATTAGAATATCTATTACACAAGTTATATAATAACTTTTAATTTGGATATCAAATATTGTCAAATCATTTAAGCACTTAAGCATGATACAACAATAATATAATGCACATGAAAATCCTTCAGTCAAACTTAGATTTTATTCATGTTTGATCTTTAAATATGTATATCCATTTAGTCATCCTAAATAATATATCATATTCTATTTAGAATTTATTTACCGCACTTGTTTATTTAATAATAAACTTTTGTTTCAAGGTTGTATGTTATATTTCCTAAATCTTTCAAGTAACGTTTCATTCCAAATTAAGTCTAACCTTTTACTTATATGAATGTTACTCTTATATGTTATACAACATATATAATTTAGTAAATCAAACATAATACTCCCACTAGCTTTCAGGAATACTTAGAAATTACCTTATTTTAATTATAAACCTAAACATAGATTTAATAATTTATCATAAGAATAATCTCCTAGATGCATGCATTTATCCATTCATGGATTATTGCATTTTGTACACTTCCAAAGATTTTCTTGAATTCATAAACTCCTTTTTGATTACTTATCGTCCTCGCTCAAGTAATTATTCAAGAAAGAGTTATTGATATTCCATTGTCAATTTCACATTCATGTAAATATGACAATTACCATCTTTATATCTTTAATGTACTTAAGAAAGAGTATTCAATCATAGTTAATTGCTTAAGTATGATTAATAATCTTGTCATAAGATATTCATTAAGATATGTGTACAATTTTGTCCATATGATTATTTCACAAAGATTTAAACCACTAGGGTTACATTATCTTTGAATAAACTCATCATCATTCTCTTACTATTAAGAATTAAAATAAACCAAATTTTTAAATTTGAATATCTTTATGAACTGCATCTTTAACATTCATAGTATGAGTAATTCACCCAATTCATTATTTTGGTAATACTACATCATATAATCATCAGCATATTAATTAAATATCTGAGATATCCAAGTGGATCTATGAAAGATAATTCCATCATCTTGAGGTTTATCATTTACATGTTAAGCCTCATCATGATTTTAACTAGTGTGTTTTTAAAAGATTATGTATCTTGTAATTCTATTTTTTCATGATAAAATACTCCCAATTGCCTTTAGTAATACAGAGACTATCTATAACTACTTAGCAATTTAGAGCAACAATCCAACGTTCTCTTTTAGGACATTACAAATACACATTGATAGTTCCTGATATTCTTTTGTTAACAATTCTTCTTATAAGTGGCTTAACAAATTCAGAACTTCAATTTAAGACTTAATGTGATTCATCACATTTCATAATTCAATAACGTCTTATTAATCTTCTAGGAGTCTAATTGAGTATATTCAAGCCATACTCAATTTCTAACCTTGATAACTTTTGGAAGAAAAGAAGTCATAGTTATCTTTAATCAAACAATCTAACAAGAGTTTGATTTCCCTAACTGAACATACCTTAAAATATGGTATTTCAATTAGAATTAATATTGTAAGAAGATCTAACAATATAAGATAACCATATTCCTTTTGGTATACCTATTTACCAACTAAGTCAACTTAATGGTATAATAGTATTTCCAAACCAATTGCATGCTTTTTATATAACACAAGTACTTTTAACCAAGTCACTTCATGTTCATGTTTCTTCAAACATGAACGTGTTATATTCCCACTATCCGTTATTAATCATTGATCAACTCAATGACTTCTTGTATATGTCTTAATTAAAAGACCATAACAAGCTAACGTCTTACTTAATTATAAGTCTTGTAATACTTAGAAGACTTCATATTTATAACTATACAATAAAGTATAAACATGTATAATTAAAGTAATCATGAACACCATCATTTGGTTTCAATCATATTTTCAAGTTAACATACTACTTTATTTATTTATGTCATTCTAAGAATACATAATTATTGAAGTAGTATTATATTACTTCATGCATTTATGTCATTCCAATAATACATAAATATTAAAGCTGAAGTAGTAATGTTATTTGACACATGTTCTAATAGATGTCTAATTTAGAAACTGTAAATTATCCATGTTGGTCTCACGCATACATGGAAATTCACCTTGTTGTTAATATTTAGTCTGCGTCTCACGTTTACTAAATTTTAACACCAAGTGTTTCTTAGATTAGATGTATTAATCTAATTAGAATTATAATCTCTTACTTTGCAGTTAAGAGAATGCTTTAAATCATATTCTTATGTGTTGTACTTTGCACACTATGAAGATTTCTCCCACTTGTGCATGGTACAACACCATGTATCATATAAACAACACGCATGCGTTTGTTAATTTTAACAATATGATTTGTGTCATTAACATAACTTAGTAGATATAGAGTTTACTCAATCAATCAAGGAAACGTACATGACTATTCTTGAAAATATTAGTGTCTATATTTGGAAAGTAATTACCTTGAGATATTCAAAAGATAATCTAAGTTATAATCAAGACAATAAGTCTTGTAACTCCCACTGAATTAGAGAACATTATAATAATCCCTTATTCAGCCATAAGAACACAATACTCCCACTGAATTTGACAACATTGTAAATGTTTCATTAATCAGTGATAGGAAATAGTGTACTTGTTTACTTTCCTACATCTTTTAAGAAAAACCCATTCAAACAATTATATAGGTTATAAAAGGATGTAATCTACTACAAAATTGTGATTCATCACATTCCAAACTATTAACTTGAAAAAACTAGGCATGCAATTTCTTCCTTTATAGATTTACCATTCCAACAATTGTATGTAGTATCTTTAAATGGTCAAATCAAAACAACTAGATAAAATGATCTAATTTGTCTTTTACCATTATGCAGTAATCGGTTTAGCTTCTAATTTAATAACTCATAAGGTGCATATACTCTTACTATTAAAGTTTGCTATGAGTTATGTATTTAGAATTTAGACAATTCTAATCATCCTATTGTACCTTTCTCATTCATGAAAAGGAATAGGATTTAAGTCTCACACTTCTCCTAATGGAAAGAAGACTATATTTATTCTTTTTGTAAAAATATTGACTCTAACCAAAACCCAAACGGGTGTAGATCAATTAAAAGAATAACTTACGTTTACGGTTTTGAGTTGCATTAATACATTTAAAGAATTTGCAAAATTCAATTTTAGTATTTTCGATAATTTATATTTCCAAGAAAATATAATACCCAAGGATATATTCATATAACCAACATATTTTCTTGAAAATCTAGGATCCAACTTTACATAGATTCCACCACATCAGTTAATCTGCTAGTGGTGAAAGTATAAAAGATGGTAATCTGTCGAACAATAATTGGCAAACACTTTTCCAATTCCTAGATCATTATGAGATTTACATCAAATTGATTCATCAATTTGTCATGTAAGCATGTTTCATCCCATCTCATGCCTTAAGCTCTAGGTCTCACGCATCAGCTTAATTAAGTCGTCTAACTTAGAAACTGCAAATTCTCCATGTGTGGTCTCACGCACACTCGGAAATTTACCTTGTCATTAAAATTTAGCCTGCGTCTCACGTTTACTAAATAATAACTTCAAGTGTTTCTTATAGTTAGATGGCATGTAACTTAAATTTTTAGGGTATAAATTTTGATATGAAAATCAAAACATGTATAAAGATGCATGCACTCATCTTTATATCATAAGTTTTCAAAACCTTTTTATTACCAATTCGTGAAATTAATACACAAAGTTTTACTTGAGGTTTAATAAACCCTAAGATGACTTTCTACAATTATGATTTTAAAAGTAATTCGTTTAAGACATATTCAAGATTGTGATAACCAAGGCAGACTCTAAGGCTCTTTTCTAAGCTTTCAAATCACGGTTATGAATACCGTCTTAAAGGACTTAATTTTAAAAGCATATTTGTACAAAACATCAATCAAGCAAAAGTTTATGGATTCAATCTCAAAATCATGTAATAGAGCATGAATTTTGCTTGTCTCGCCTGAGAGCTGATTACCGTGCGAATCGGACCACTAGCGGCTCTTAAGACCTTGCAAGATTCTTACTTTATCACATTAGGGTTTCACCATTATTAGTCCGTATTATTTTCTTTTATAAAAAACAACCCTTTTATTGCTTACATCAAGTCCAACTATCAAACAATAAAACAAGTAATCAAAGAAAAACAAACAACTAATAATAATAAAGTGAAACAATTAGCCACATGCAATCTATTTAGAAAAGATCCTAACAAAATCAATTCTAGGTATTTATATGCATATAATTAACTAGGGCCTTCACCTCTTAATGGAAGTGAGCCACATACATTGACAAGTCAATTGCGTAGGCCAAAGCTAATTACATACCACATAGCACATAATTGATTTTAATAATTATGGGGTCTTCCCCAATATTAGATCTATCTAAACATGTGAAAAAGCTTAACAATTAATAAACAATTAATAACCCATGACTAACATGCATGTTTCGTCACGGATCAAAACATAATAATTACCAATTAGGTCAAGGATACGCCCAAATAACACATAAACATGTAGGCTACCTAGGGTTTCTAATCCAATTAATTAATAAAACCACAAACCCTAATTAGGGTTCATGGAATAATTCGACCCCCCCCCCCCAAATTAGGGTTAGGGTTTCAAAAAAATTAAAACAAACAAAACCCTAGATCCAAAACATGTATCTAAAACAATCAAAATTCGTTTTTTATGTGTTTTATGTAATCAATTACATGTTATAGCAAACTCGTGATACCACTGTTAGAATATGAGAATCATGACAATCATAAAATAGGTAAACACATATGCGGAAGCGTAGGAACATCTATAACACATAAGAGATTAACATAAATTAAATAGGAGCGTACCGTGGTGATTCTAGCCCGAACAAAAATCAAAAGCAATTATCTTTAATAATATGAAGAACCCTAATTAGGGTTTATATGGATCAATGATTAACCCCTTACCGTTTTGTTAATCGATCCCTTGATAATTACTAAAGTAAGTAATTACCTCGTTCTTGTACACACAAACTATCAACGAATAAAGGTTTGATGCAAGTAAACAAAAACACTTATTTTTAGCTTATGGAAAATCGATCCAAACACCCTTGGGGAGGGGTTGTACGATCGGCCAAGAAAGAAACCACAAGGAGGAAAGATTTAGGGTTAGTGTGTGTGCACAAAAGATGTGAAACCCTAATCCTTGGCCTTGTATATATACTAGAGTAAACTTGGAGGACAAGACAAGCATGGGTTGGGCTTCCCCTCACCATGATCGACCGGCCTAGGCACCCACAAGGGTGTTCTAGATCCTTCTTGACTCCCAAGTTACATTCTAGTCCTTATCTTTCGTTACTAATGATAGTTAGTCCATACGGTTAATAACTAACGACCATTTAGTCCATTAAGTGTTTATAAATACATATATACGATACGTTTAACATATATATATATTTATTATTCATTATTCTTGTTTGTAAAGTGTGCAATCCCGAAGTCTCGGGTTCGATACTAGACATTTACATATTAATATTTATCCATATATTTAACAATTAGGTGGTTGACATTGCATGATTCAATTCTTTTGAATTGTGAATCTCGGATCACTGCCATCCACCCGAAAATAGTTGCCCTGTATATAAGAAATATAGGATCAAATGAAAAATGCATAGAATACTGTGTTGATACACGAAAAAAGATAGTCTGTGAAACAAGACAACGTAGTTGCTAGCACCGGTGGCATCGAAGGAGTATATATTAACCTCTGTATCATCATGTGTTACTCGCTCAATTAGTTAACTATAACTATGCTTTTTCTTCGTCATTTTCTCTCGTGTCTTCACGGAAATTTTCTTTTCAATGTTAGATCTGATTATAATATTTGTACAATAGGTAGATTTGAACCGGTGAGTTTCCAAGGTGATTGTAACAATGGATTTATATGGATGATTTATATTTTTTTGTTTTTACGGCTTCTGAGTAGATTGTGGTGAAAATGGGCGGCGATGCTGGACGGATAGAGTGTTGAAAAAGATTTCAGAAATGAAGGAAAAGTATGTGGCAAAAAATCAAAGTATGATAGTTGGATAAAAAGGTTGGGAGGGCAATAATGTAAAATCACTCAAATTTTCTGTGTACGAAGTAAGTCTATCCGTGTAATTACCACTACCCTTCACAAAATGGATGAAATCGAACAGTTAAACATAACCAAAATAAGAAGATGATTAAACAAATGACTAAGTCATGGACCAAGGATTTTTTTTTTTTTTTTTTTTTTTTTTTGTTTGTTAATTTCCTCAAGGGAAAAACCAACGTGACACTTTCTTTACCATATATAAAACTTCACTAAAGACAAAATAAGTGACATACTAGTCATCTTCTAACCAAAAAGACGACATACTTTTATCACCGTTTTCGGCAACAATTTTTGACCCTTTTTTTGGGTAAAAGGGAACTTCCACCCTGGCAAAATATATTAACCAAAAAAACCGTTTCAAGTACAGTGGAATGTGGCTGAAACGCCACATTAACCTCAAGCAACCGCTTGAACAACCCCTATATCATTTATGACATGCCATAAATGAACAACTAGCTACCAACAACTAGAACAACCATTGAAAACAAACGCGACAAAAGCGACAAGCAAAGCAAATAAACAAATCCAAATAAAGAGATTACTTCCTCGAACGGCCTTGAAGCTTGAAATCAAACTGCTTATTATATTCCTCAAATTGCCCAGGTAAATCAACGACCTGGGCCGCATAATCATCAGAAAAATAGCCTTCAAGCTCGTGATGTCCTCCAGCTGAAGAAATGTAACTATCCATAGGATCATTTGGCTCAAACACCTCATCTTCACTTTCAGAAACAACCACTTCACCCACCTTAGAGAATGGGTTGCCCTTCCGAATACCCACCGGAACGGGTTTCCCATTATCATCCACAAGGGTACCTTTCCCTTCAATAATAAGCTGTTCAAGCTTCCCAATTTTCTCAACAATATGAGTGGTCTGCATAGGTGACGGAGAAGTAGTTTTAGAAGAACTAGAAGTACCTTCAAGAGAATCTGTAGTGCCAATCACAGGTTCCAAAACCGAATCTTGTGCCTTAAGCACATCAAAGCTGTTCTTCAACTCAACAAAATTGATATCCTCCACCCAATTATTATTCTTACCTTGGTCATCCCGGGAAGGAGCCGTACTACTAGTAGGATCCATCGTAGGTTCGTTACAAGAAGTAGAACCTACATTAACAGGAGGAGGACTTATATTTGACGCTCCTCCATTCTTTGACTTAGTAACCGGCCTATAGTAATACGAAGCTTTAGGCTTATGAAACCGAATCCCATCAACCTGACGATTAGTACCATGAAGCTTACCTTTACCTTTCTTCTTAGAGGGTTCAACGAAACCCTCTTCATCAACCAACTCTTTATCATTCACAACCTGTTTCACTCGCTTAGGACATCCATCATTTTTGTGATCAAAAACTTTACAAGTCTCACATCTTGGCGGCTTCCACTCATATTCAATATCAATCGTTACCAATGAATGACCGGACCCATTAGGGGAGGGGATAGCAACCACAAGAGAGTCAAGTAAGGCTTCCTTTGAAGACACTTCCACAAGGGCCCTAGCATAGGAAATACGACCCCACAACTTAAGGCACATCGTACTCGTGTATGAATCAAGCATGATAGGACGACCAATTTGCGTTGTGATCAAACTAAGACCAACCTCAGAATACGCCACAACCGGAATATTATGAAGTTTAACCCAAACAGGAGCTAAAGTTATATCATCTTTTGTAAGAGTAGTGTTCGGGGTCCAAATATTCAAAAAGATAGGAACCAATCGAATCAACCATGGACCTTCTTCCAACACTCTTTCCATACCCTCTTTGATTTCAAATTGGAAAAAGAAAAAACCATTATTAAGCATAACCTTTTGTAAACCAAACTTTGCCCAAGTATTTCGAACGTAATTTTCAACTATCGGGAAAGCGAGTCTCTTACCAATGAAATAACCATACAACGTATTAGCGAACCTAGAGCGTACCTCATTAACAGCTTCCAAAGGGATGGTGACATTAGCACCAGCCACACAATTTTCATTTCGCATCTCTGAAATCTTAACGGTCTTCTTAAGTGTATTATCCTTGAGCATATCCGCAAAAGATAGAGGATTAGAACCTAATTGAGTCTTTGGCACACTCGAATCATGAGCCTCCTTATGTTGTGTCGACTCATTATCAGGAGTCGTATCAATCATATTCACATCAGATTCATACTTTTCAGCCGACTTAGACGCACTGCTATCACCACCAAGATCATGTCCCAACGTTCCCCCGCCCTTATCCCTCTCTCTCGTAACACCCATCATGAATAAGTCACAGCAACAAGACCCTCAAAACCGCATCCAGACCAACGCCAAAATCAGAAATCCTAATCGAGTTTAATATTGAATAAAGCACCAGCGAAACCCAAATCGTTTGAAAACCACAAATATCAACGATTTGTTAGACCTACTATTGATCAAAAGTAATAATTTGAAAACCACCGACCCACGTTAATGAATCAGTAGAGAAAAAATAAATTGACCAATAAGATAATAGGTACCACTCAATTAGAAACCACGTTGATAATTAATGAAGGATACGATGATTGGAACGATTGTTTATTTACCTTCAATAAAATCGCCACGGAGAGAATCGGTTAGGGTTTTTAGATGGGCCATAACA
Organism: Artemisia argyi; assembly: GCA_030686995.1. Lineage (NCBI taxonomy): Eukaryota > Viridiplantae > Streptophyta > Magnoliopsida > Asterales > Asteraceae > Artemisia > Artemisia argyi. The sequence continues at coordinate 180,769,021 of CM060693.1, read as the reverse complement.
ATTTTTGACCGTTTCTCCATCTAAGTTTCTTTTCCTTTGGTCTTCTGTCTTTCTTTTTCATTCTAGATCCAAGGTGATTCCCAGTAAGTTTCTAATGTAGGTCCTAAAATTATTCAACATATCACTTCTAAACAAATTTGGTGTCTAAATTGGTTCCCGGACACCACCTAGTTATGCCGTCGGTCCAACCCTGACTTTAAAATACGCAAGTTTTAAAAATGTCCAATGACGACACACTCTAACAAAAAAAATTATCATCTCTACTTACTAAACTCTTTTAACATATACCGAAAGCTAACAAAAACTCGTTATGTCAACAATTTGTCAACAAAAAGTAATTTGGTAACTTAAACTTTAATTACACGAAAGTATATAGATTGTATACACATTCATAATAATACGTAATTAAACTTAAGGTATATGCATGCATGCAAATAAGTGGTTGCACGTGATGAAGGAATTGTTTTTCCTATCTAATCTAAAAGATGCACGTTTTAGTTGATCATTTTTTATTTATTTTAATGGGCAACAACAAAGATTCTTTTGTAGTAATTTAATGGAACCAACCAAACCATAGATTTTTTAAAAAGGGAATTAATAAGACAAAGTTTGACCAAAAAGATACCCCTTCCTCATTTAGCCGAGCACATCCCAACATGCAGGTGTTTTATGATTTTGGAAAATGACAACTATTTTCGTTTAGATATTCACACGTTTGGTCCCTAGTAACTTTATTTAGATTGCAATTTGGTCACGATACATTTTATTTTATTTACAATTTGGACCCTTTAATGTTTGGGAATCCATTATCACTAACCTTCGGCAAGGCTCGATCACCTGAATTTAGCTAAAAACATATCATGAAAATCTGCGATTCTGCTTGCTTATTTGTCCATGAATGTTTGGATATATAGACTCAAATGAACGGCCACGAACAACAACGTCCAACTTCGTTTGATTTCCTAGCTTTACTGTATTGAAAATTTATCTATCATATATATAGCCTTTTAGTAACCATGATATCTAATTAAATGTATGTATGATCGAATACGCAGATTTTATGTCCAGCCTGTCGATCCATATATTTATAATATTTTGCGAAAAAGATTAGAGAAGAGAACAACGACAAACAAGTTTAACAAAGTAAGAAGAAGTTTAATTAGCGGGCGTTTATTTAAACTTATTTGTATGGTTTACATAATAGACTTACTAAACTTTTCGAAAATTAATAAGTTGTTGGCTTACTAACTTATATACATGAGCTTATAGGTTTAAATAAGACATAAGCTCAAATCGATATGCTTATAAGAAAAAAAAAAAAAAAAAAAAAAAATTGTGATCTTATTAACTTTTCAAAAGTTTAGAAATTAACTTAAGTAAATAAGCTTAACAAACAAATTAACACGTACACTCTTGATTATAACTGTTACTACATCATTAGTTATATTTTAAAGTTTTTTATAGAATTGAATGTCCTCCGAAGGCACATGTGGGAGTGAATAAAAAATCAAGTTTAAGTTCTAGGGAAAATTTTTTTAAAATGTACCATACTTGCAAAAAAAATGACTTTCGTGTAGCGAACAATTTTTTTTCCTTATATGTGTACTGAACTTTCATTCTTTGGCTTTTTTTATGTACTTTTGACATTTTTACCCCTCAAATTATTATAAATCCAGGGGCAAAAATGTCACGAAAGTACATCAAAGTGAAAGTTCAGTACATCAGAAAGGACTGAATACTTGAGTTTAAGGGAGAGAAAAAGACATTTTTTTGTACAGTACGCGAAAGTCATTTTTTTGACAAGTATGGTACATTATTAAAGATTTTTCCCTAAGTTCTATATATTATAATTTTTACGTAATGATAGTAATTTTTAGGTTGAAAGAGCTAGGGTTCATTAACTGCATTTCTTTATTTATTAATTACATGCAAAATTTCAGTCTAAAAATTACATATTAATATTTGCATGAAGTCATGTGTTAGAAAATTAATGTCTTTAATTTTAAATGTATCTAGATTCTGTAAGCATGTAATGTCAGGAGACACATACGATGTAATTAAGGAGGGGATGCTCTTGACGCAAAAATTCATGGAATCTTCAGGTGTTTACTCTGTCAAATCCCTTCGAGTTGCTCTTGACGAAAAAATATTCTCCCTACATCTTCGGAAACAAAATAGTCTTCCCTTGTTCGTAAAAAAGTCTATATATTCATATGGAGACTGAGAAAGATAGACTTCCTACCCGTCTAAATTTAGATAAAAGAAACATACACCTGGACTCATTGCTTTGCCCATTTTGTGAAGATTCTTGTGAAGATTTAGAGCATTCATTGATAGCATGTGCTCGAGTCAAAATTTTGTGGGAATTTTCAGATGCCGGAAGAGATTAATATTCATGTTCTTCTAAGTCTCGTTAGTGATATGAGTAATGAAAAAAAGAAGATATGTTTCACCCATTTCAGCTCAAGTGCTTCGAAGCCGTTATTTTTACTGTTGCTTGGGTTATTTGGAATGCAAGGAACCGCAAGATATTTTCAAGCATCGATCATACCACTGAGTGGCGTTTTCGTGAGGTCTAAAGACACTCATTTTATTGGATATCAAGTCGTGGTAAAGTGAACCTTAACTGGAACGAGTGGGTTGCAAATCCATTTATCTCTTGCGTCTCTAATCGTGCTCTCTGTTAATTAAGGAGGGGATGCATTGTCTTTTCTTATTTGTACAGGAAAATTTCATTGCGATCTATTAAAAGTCTTGAAAAAGAAAATTAGGGAACAATAAAAAGAGAATTATAAAGTTTATTACCGTATTCAATTCGACTAGCTAGTTTATAAATACTTGCATGATTAAAAATATTATTTTGTATAAATATCTACAGCAGGTGATTATTTGGGGCAAGTATTTCTCTTTTAAAAATCCCACTAAAGAACTCAAGTCGTACTTTTTCATAGCTAAATGATATTTGTGATATGATTAATATAACCAGTTTGCTAGTAAGTAACCATATATGCATGTTTATCAAAGTGATGCAATTTATATATATCCGACGAGTGCATTATCTATAAGTTTTGAGAGAAGGAGAAATTAGCAAACATATCGATCGAAACTATTACAGAGTGTATATTTCCACTATCTAGCTATAACTAGCTTCTCTATTTGCAATTTTAGTGTTATTAAAATAAAGTAGCAAGGAACTCGCTAAGGATATATATATATATATATATATATATATATATATATATATATATATATATATATATATATATATATATATGATGTCACCGGGTACACACAATCAAAATTTTACAAAAGTTAGTTACTCCGTATTAAATAGTTGAAAGAAAACGATGTTGCACATGGTATGCTAGCGGATGTCCTGTGCAAAAACTCGTGTGATAACTAAATATATATGACGATTAATGAAGATATATACTATAATGATAAAACATCTTGAAATTTAACAAATATTTACAACATACAATTATATTACAACGTTAATTTTTTTGTTGAAAGTGAAATTTGAAGCCCCCAGTTAAATAACGGAGGCTATGTGCAGTAGCACACCCTTGTGTACAGCTCTAGCTGTAAATATATAATTCAAAAAAATGTCATGTTAGATACATTTTCAGGCTTTAAGATAATGTACCTTTATTATTTATTTATTTGGGATAAATATTTACTTTAACACATCTTATTACACCTAGCTAGCTTATTTATGTCATGTACCAAAAAAAAAAAAAAAAAAAAAAAAAAAAAAAGGCGCACATCTCTCTTTCCGCATACGATACGAGTAGTATAAAATCCCTCTCCCAGACTTAGGATCAAATGAGAAATATAATTATGATAAAAAGAATGAGAAGAAATCACAACCACAAATATTAGATGCATCCACAAAAAATAGATGCATCTCATATTATTTCTCTTTCCTTATTTAAAATATATGGTTACAATTTCTTCTCACTTTTCTTATTTCAATAATTTTTCTCACTAGATCCATACTCCACCCTCCCACCCATTTCTTTCTTTCTATCACAATTATATATATATTTTTTAACATTTTCTCTCTCTAAATAGAATTAAAGTAAACAAACAAATGCAAAATGGATCCATTAGTGTAAATAAAAAAAAGAAGTTAAAGTACGTAGTTTAGCATTATATTAGTTCGTCTCGATCAAGATATACGTGTATTTTATCAAGGTATCGATACATTTTGCTTAATTATTTAGTTCTGGTGATAGTAGTGTATGATATATTTATATATATGATGGTGATGATCAAGTTAGTTAAGTTAGTTGCATTTTTATTGATTTGTGGAAGTGTTTGATTGATTTGATGAGTTAGTTGTTAGGGGAAGCTATCGAGTAGCTTAGTATGTTCGTTTAGGAATGAATGTAACCACCATCGATTCCGATAATCGATGGTAGTTTTTGAGTGTTCAGTAGTAAGCCATAAACTTACGACGTCGTTTGGTTTTCGCAATCTTCCTCTATTTATAGAAAAAGTCGCCAGATGGAATTTGTTGGAATGGATAATGAATGAGCCCACAATCATAATTTGTTTTAGATTCCCTTTTCAGATAGATCTATAATCATTGCATGTGCTGAATTACCCCTTTAAAAAAATAAGTTTTCAGAATATTCTTCTACCCAACAAAATCTCATATTTGTCTCTATATTCCATTCTACCAACTTCTACCCACGCGCTGTTCTCCCACGCGCCTCCTTTATGGCCCCCATTGATAACTATTGTGGTTTATGATGATTTTAAACTGAATGCCATTTTATGTCCTTTTTTTCATAAGCTTGTTTTAATGCCTTATTTTTTTAACAGTAGCTTACTAGCTTTAGTTAACACAAGTTAGAATTGCCAAAATGGGCGGGTCTGGTCATTTAGGACTAAACAGGGACGGGTTGACCCATCAGTTTCTTTTCTTCTTTAATTTGAGCGAAAAATTCCTTTTGACCCGTTACGCTCGCCCGTTGATTGATTGTTATACTATTTTGGATGATTTTCGAACCATCTAATCATTTCGTATGGCAGACTTTCCTTGTTTTCAATTCGAGAACTATGAGTAATCTTTTCAAGGAAGTCGTCACTAGCTTTCTAAACAAACCTGACTTTGCAAGGTCATTCAGGTTAGTACATTAGTTTGCTCATATTTATAATATAAATTTTGAGGAGTAGCTAATTTTGGATTATATATAAAATATTGCAGCAAAGCCACCAGAGTCATCAGAGATGACATCTTCTCAGATTTCAAGATAAGAAAACCAATATTTGATAATGATTTTAAGGTAAATATATAGAAATGTTTAGTAATATATTACATAAATATACATTGTGCACTAGTAGTTTTATGTGCTTTAACATGCAGGATATCGTTAAAGGGACACATAAATTCCTTGCAAATCCATCATCTGCCAAAAAGAAAGGCCTTAGCAACAAGGACGTTGAAAAGGTTTAAAATGTAAACCACTTTTTAACACACATAACATACAGATGGGTAACTTGGTTTCTTAATTTGTATAGATGGCTGCTGCTCTGAAAGATTACTGCAATCGTAATCCTTACAAGCTCGCTGTTGCAGTAAGTCCACCCGTTTATAAAAACTGTATTAATAATTAAATTATAGTAATTTATAACTTACAGTTTCACCTTAGAGTGTGAAGAGCAAGAAGCATGATGAAATGTACACCAAAGTTTGTGGTGCTGTTGGATTGATGGTAGATGCAGACGAGGTCCAAAAGTTTGCTCCTCGGATCAATGACCGAAAGGTAAAAATGTGACTCAGAATGTAGACGCATAACATAGCAAACAGTAGTGAAAAATCTATCCTAGTTAAGCTCCATAAACCTGCACAATAACAAACATTAGTGAAAAATCCCATACACAGCCACCAACTCTCCCAACCAATCCACCACATCTGCCATAAGCTCAATGTGAACTTATGCAGAACCCAACTACACTAGTTATCATACCTGTGCAGACCCAACTCGTTCCATGAAGCCCAAAATAACCCATAATGAACCAGAACAGGGCAGACCATCAAAGGACCAAGAGGACATATGAACAACGGCCAATATTTCAAAGCTGCCACAAGCATAATGTGAGCAAGTGCCCAAACTAAAGCAATCATCATGTAACTCCATTATTAAAAACGACATCAGTGTCCATATAATCCATAACATCAATAACCCTCTTCAATCCCAAACTAGGTAAATGCCCTATCTTAGCAGCCTTATCCACTTCCCTAGACTAATTGATATTAAGATTTAGGAGCTTTAATGTAACAGTGTTAGCTATGAGGTTAAAACCTACATCAACAGTTCTGTAGCTATTGGCTTAATAGTAGACAGTCTTGATTAACTCTTTTCTTTTTTTAGTGGATGCCGAGGGTCAGTTATGCATTAGTTTGCAATTTGTATGTCCTTATCGAGGCCCGCAGGCGTGGGATGGCAACAGCATTAGTCACAGAAGCCATCCGTCTTGCAAAATCCGAAGGAGCGAAGATTGTTTACTCTATAATAGACACAACAAGGAAAGGGACACGAACAGTGCATGAGGATCTGGGCTTTAAGGTGGGTTAAAATCATTATAATTTTACTCTTTGCTACAACTTTGTTTCCGAGTAAATTACTTACATAAAGTTTTGTGTCTTGTAGGAAATTGTTAAAAGCGAAGATGGCAAGGAAGCCTTGCTTGCGAAGGCCATGTAATCTCACCATTTTACAATACAATTAGGATTAGAAATTTATATTCTGTTTTGTTTGTATTAAAGGATCATAATAAATGCCTAATGAACTCAGATCTGTTTATCAGATCGAGTAATGATTGGTTTCACAGTCTTTTAATAAGTAATGGTTGGATAAAGCTTCTACGTGTTTAAAGAAGCTCATTCCTTTAAGCACCCTCTCTTAAAACTGCTTATTCGTTATATCAAACTCCCTATAGCTGACTGTTGCAACAATTCTTATTATATAAGATTACCTGTTCTATTTGAAGATCTTGATTCGCAAATTATGCATCTGATGCATGTAAAAGTAATGTTACTTTCACATTTACTTAAGATACTAAACAAGCACACGTGGTATTTGTCGGCCAAGTCATCTAGCAATGTAATTTAGCTGCATATTTGGATACTGAGTTAAAATTTCCCATGCATTTTGATGCCCTTTAGGATTGATTCTCTCTGTAACTATGACATTCTCTAAATCATTTTGGTGCTCTTATAGAGCAAAGAGGCAGAAGAACAAGGTGCTCAAAAGTGTCAGAAGCCAATGCTATAACATCTTAGCACGAAACAGCATTAACATTAGGTGGTACCTTTTTGTAAGTCAACAAAACTAAAACTATTACCTTATGTGCTAAGCTATGAAATAGAATACATTATAAACCTAAATTTGAAGGATATACAATGCCCTGCAACTAGGAAGTATTAGCACACTGTATTTTGCAAATTGACCTTTTTGTGCTCATTGCTACATTTACATTGCTGGATGACTTGTCCACCATACTCATCTAAAATACCAAGTGTGCTTGTTTGCTAATGATAATAGTCCCAAATAGTACACATAACATCACCAAACATTACAACAACAGGTTTGATGGATATTGATGCATAGAGCGGTAGCAAAAACACATAGATGATACATAGTTAAATTCTTCTTTTGAGTTATCCGTGTCTTAATTTTTTACTACCACTATCAAACCAACAAAAACAAAATTATAGATGTGCCACTCTATAAGATCTAAGAAAGAAGAAGGAATAATCACTGCTATACTGCTTTTACCATAACCAAGTGCAGTGTCAAATCCACCTACATGTATATGTATATTGAACTTAAAAAAAGCGGTTTCATGTCAGTCTATCTTTTCTAGTTCAAATCGTACAGCTTTTTCGAAATGGGGGTCAGTTATTCCATTTGAGAATTCGTCAATTATGAAATTTCAACCTGTTTCGACCCATCTGACCCGATCCCGTATTAGCTATAAAATTTATGGGACAAAAAAATGCCACCATGTCTAGTATTACCTGGCGCTGAGTCAAGGCTTCTTGCAGCCCTCTCTTATGCGTTCTCTTAAGTTCCATAATTTCTTAACTGAGTTGACCCGAATGACCTTTATGAGCATCAGCTTGTGCCACTTGAGGCAATATTGTACCCCATCTACTGCTATTAGCATCGGCTACAAATGTTTCAAGGTTGTCAGCTATATTTCTTGATACTTGGCACTCGCTCTGCAACTTTTGGGAGGTGATGTAGAGAGTTGTATTTGCTGATAAAAGTGGATAAAATCAAATAATAAGCTTATGGTGCACAAAAACAATCATAAAGGAGACTTAAAAAAACAGGGGCAAGAGCAACTACGAATACAATTTTATTCTAAGGAGGTGTTTGGATGTGCGTTTAGTTTGTGATTATCGTGACTTAAATGAAGCAGAATCATATTAGAGAAGAAGGTATGGAGTATGGACAACATAAGGTAATTACGATATCATCTTGTCATATACTCAAACTCAAACTATACCGACTTCTATCTAGGACTAGAGTAATTCATCACGAGGGCAGGGTAGCGTATACGAGTAATTATCATTGAAGAAGCTGTATCGAGTAGTTGGGTCTTTACAATTCTAAATGAAATATCAAAACACTCTGATTGAAAGCCTTTAATAAGTGTAAATAATTAGAGTAATTCTCATACAGCTAACACTAGAAAATTAATTGGACTCATCAACTTTGCTAGACAATAGCAGTAAAAAAGTCTACATTACACAATTCATTTATTTAGTTATTTTTTATGTTGCCGTATGGGTCTCACTGATGGTGAAGAGTTAGACGAAGACTTCAACTATCACAATGGCCAAGTCTTCCCATGGCAAATTTGTAGTAAATCCTAGGTCAAAAAGTGAACTACAATACAACTAAGCATACCTCGTTTGATGACGGCGGGATAACGGAAAGGAGCAAATTTGGCGGCGTCTTTTGTTTTGGGGAAAACCTATTTTACTAACGGCTATGTCATATGTTTAGTTTAGAGTAAATTACACGGATGGTCCACTCTTGGTCCTTTGACTTTTATTTTTGCACATATAGTCACTAACTTTGAAACTCTTAACACTCATGGTCCCTTGACCAAACGGTGTTAGGTTTAACTATTAAACACTCATGTGACTTACACATGAGGGTATTATTGTCCTTTTACCCTTTGTCACTTGCCATTTATACCACCACTCACAATTTATTTTATCACTATTTCTCTCTTTCCCTCTCACGTAATATATTTTCTCTCACACTAAACCCACTAGCTTGATGTTAATGTGGTATTTCAGCCATATTCCAAGGTAATTTAAACAGTTTTTTGGAATAATATGTTTTTCCATGATGAAAAATCCTTTTTACCAAAAATATATATATATATATATATATATATATATATATATATATATATATATATATATATATATATATATATATATATATATATATATATATATATTGGATTGCTCATTTGCAATCAAAAGAAACATAATGAGTCAACATTGGTTTAGCAATGGTCTGTAGTCGGATATGTGGCGGCGGGGGTGGTTTAGCAACAATTTTTAGTCAGATCTGTGGTAGCGGGGTGGTCTAGCGATGGTTTGTAGTCGAATCTCCGGCCACCCCTCTTCTCTCACAGCTCTCTAACTCTCTCCAATCACCAGTATGTGTGTTTTGTAATCTGTTATCTATGGAGTTGGCATCTTTTGTAATTTGTTGTATATGTGTTTGCAAAGAGATGATTTATGTGTTGATGTTTTATATGTGTGGTAGAGATTAAAGAAGATAAAAGGATAGTAAGTTGGTAAATAAGTAGTCATGTAAATATAAGAGTTTTGTTGAGTTGTAATTTAAGCTAAATGTATTATAAGTTTCATTTTATTAGTTGAAAAATGATGTGCCAAAAAGAAATAGAAAACTGAAATAACAATTATACCCTCATGTGCAAGTCACATGAGGGGCTTTAACAGTCAAATTTAATGTCAGTTTAGTCAAGGGATCATGAGTGTTAAGGGTTTTCAAGTTGGGGACTATTTGGGAAAAAAAGAGTCAAAGGATCAAGAGTGTTAGTCAATGCAAACCACAAGGACCATCTTTGTAATTTACTCTTTGGTTTATTAGTAGTTGACTTTTCAGCTTTTAATTGCAAACCACAAGTACCAAGAGTGGTAACCCAACTTGACCCAAGTTTCTAACTGCCACGTCAGCTTTCTCTTTTCAGCGACCAGACATGACCCAAGTGCCACAGTGATAACCGATTTTTTTTTTATTCAAACATTTTAAAAAACAAATTTAAAATTCATTGAAAAAAAAAAACATTACGATACTAAATTAAAAACTTAAACATGACAATACTTATTAAAAACATAAACTAGTAATCTAAGTTGTAGTGTGTCTAGATTGCTGCCTTAAGCTGCAAAATTTCTTGTAGTTGTCATGGGCCCAAATTTAGGTCGATTGCCGAATTGTAGAAAATCAAGTATTGCTCCCGTTTTGTGAGGTCTAGGATTTCCACTTGCCTTTGTTGGAGTTTAATTTTCTCTCTTTTGATCGCTAGCTCTTCTTGCATTTTCTCTCCTTTCATCGCCAGCTCTTATTCCTTCAATGATTTCCAAGACTCTTTAATGTCCTTACTTTTCGCCGGTTTTGACGGCTTCAACTTGAAAATGGATTAGAAAGTAGTTGAATTGTGTTTGAAATTGTGTGTTTAGAAGTGTGTTTGAAATTGTGTGTTTAGAAGTGCGTTTGAGGTTGGTATTTATAGGATGTAAAGTGGTAAAGTTTATATTAGACAAAGGTTAACTTTTTTTTATTTTTTGATTTTTGGGATTGTATTTAACTTTTAAACGGTACACACATGTATTTAACATCGGTTGTTAAATCAACCGATTGCGTGTTTTTAAGTTCCACAACCGTTGTTTGCACTAGTCCCCACATTGGAGATAACCTATATGCAAATCGGTTGAGAGGGACGAACAACCGACTTTTCACGGGCCACGCCCGGCCTAAGAGAACCCTTCACGATTCACATGTATCTTTTGCTACTAATTATTTTATGCTTTTTTCACTTTATAAGTTTTTAAAATATTTAAAGCAAATAATTATACACTAATTGTTATGATTTAAAGATTGATTCATTGAATATATATATATATATATATATATATATATATATATATATATATATATATATATATATATATATATATATATATATATATATATATATATAATTTGGTTCTATTGAGAAGGTTTTGAGATTAAGAAGATTGAGAAGAAATCCTAGCCATCCAATTAAATTAAATTTAAATCCTTTAAAAATGCATTTAAAATAGTGAAAAGGGTAAATAAGTAATTAAATATAGACTCCTACAATCTTGGGCTTCAAATTTCATAATTGGTAAACTGCCATTCATTTGTCTTCCACACTTTAATGTTTCTGGTTTACTTTTTTTGATCGACAATCACTATTTCTTTAATTCATGGTAGATTATCGATCATACAATTTTGTAGCAACATGAAGATTCACAATGAATCAAAATCACGCATATTGAATCATATACAAGATAATTTTATGATTCATATATAATCATGAATCGTTGAATTGATGAATCACAGAATATTGAATCACTAACGTTTATGAGTTTTGAATCATTGAAAAATTAGTTAATATACATGTTTATAGTAGATATTTTGTTTTTGAATCATCCGATAATCTGATTTAATTAGGTTGGGGTTTTGGCATGTGTTTATTCTTGAATTATAGCCAAAGTAGTGAATCACTAATTATATCAAGTTTTTTTTTAGACTATTATTATAAAAAACTATAAAGTTATACAAGTCAAGTCAATAAAAATCCAAAATGTTATATGTATAAAATTTTGAATCATAGCAAAAAAAAATTGAATCACTATTTCACGATGGTGACGTAACGAGTTACCAACATTGATCGAATCATATGAATCATAATAACGATATATATATTCTTATGATTCATTATTAACACAGTGGTTCAAAATTATTATTACCTCAAATTTATCCAAAAAAAATTGTCTCTGTGATTGTGAATCATAGTCGTACATAATCGAATATGTGAATCTTAATTAAAAGCCTTGGCTTTTATTTTGGTTCAGTAGGCCCATTTTTTTTAAACTCTTAATATCTCGAAAATAATTCACTATTTTTTTTGAAAAAACAAAAATTAATTCACTAATGCATTGTGATTCATAATTAATACAATGATTCAAATGTGTGGCACTAAATCACTTTATCAGTAAGGTTATTAACAAAATATTTTTTTGTTTCAGTATTCAATATAGACATTTATCTCATGGTATACTATGAATCTTGACGAGTCAGTACCTAGTGGGTACAAATGATCTATATTAAAAATATAAAATGTGATGTCCATTATATGAATGTTTAAAATAAATAAAGGATTGATAAGAATGAAGCAAACGAAATGCATGCATACGAACTGATGTTTCCAAAAGTTAAGAAGAAAAAGATTAAAAAAATATTTTTGCATAAGGTAGTTACTCTAGCAATTTTGTAAGAGAAAAAAAACGTATGGAGATGAAATTATTAAATTCTAAATACCCATCATACCCTTTTTTTTTTATCTAATGAGATTAATGGCTAAGATGATTTCTCAATTTTCTCAATCTAAAATCCTTCTCAATCGATCCGGATTATATATATATATATATATATATATATATATATATAGACTAGACAAGTACCCATGCATATCAACGAGATTTTATAGTGGCAGATAGTTTTAATGATATAAAAAAAATTATGGGTTATAAACGAAAAATAATAGAAGTTTAAGGATTTTGGGATTAAACATAATGTTTTGAAACCGGTTCGACCCGGGTGGCTCAACCAAATGAACCGTTCCTGTCGAAAAATGGGTTAATATACACCGGGTCAACCTGATGGGTAGGGTCGAAAAACGGGTCAACCTGCCGGGATTGAAGCGTCCCGAGTTAACCCGGTTTTCAATGTGTATTAATAGTTTCTTTAAAACATATGTGTATTAATAGTTGAAATTGCTCATAATTAATTGTTTTAACATTTCCTTTTTTAATTTTTCCACATTTCACTTTTTTGACATTTTACTTTTCACTTTGACCATTTTTGTTATATGTGTGTGTGTGTGTATATATATATATATATATATATATATATATATATATATATATATATATATATATATATATATATATATATATATATATATAAAGCATATTGCACCTTCTCTCATATTTAATTTTTAAGATTTTCATATTTAGATTTTAAGTAATCTACAAGTGATAAAACATAAAGCACAAGTATGTAAAGCACAATATTTTAAGGTCAACATATCTCTTATATATGTACAATTAATACACCCCTAAACCAATTAATACAAGTCATAAAACACAAAGAACAAGTATGTAAAGCACAATAAGATCTTTTGTCTGAAAATCTTTTAAATATATGCATGCTCTATATCACGGCTACCACACCCAGTTTCCGTTGTCGACAAAGCGCAACCACCACAACTGGACACAACGGTGGATTAAGTGTCGGTTTGACATATCAAAAGCTTGGTGAACCTGTGTTATTATGAAAGGAACACAAGGAATAAATACCATGAACAAAACCCTAATCTTGGACGAACAGCAACATTCACACACCTACAATCACGATCACCACAGCACCATATTTTCCGGGTCGAGCCCTCAGCAGTCATTGTCGAATACTTAGGATTTTCAGAGAGAGAATAGTTTATCATGTGTGTGTTATTATTATTTTTTTTTTCTCCTCTATATTGTACATATGGAATGGGGAAGGTAAAAGAGAAAAACGCGTTTAGCCCTTGATTGTAGGGGAGTGTGTGAGACGAAAATGGAAGCTGGTTCGGTTATAAGCTTCAATTGGTGGCCGAATTTTAGGGAAAATTAATCATGAATTTTGGAGTTACACTTGTTTTTTATCGTGTGATAATACTTTAATTTAGGATTATTATTATTATTTTTTTTGGACAATTATTTAAATCTAGATGTAACTTAGGTTAATAAGGTTTTAATTTAATCATAATACTTAGTACATAGCTTAAGGTTCTAATTGAATCATTACAAATTTTATGGTAAAATTCAAAATTAGGCATATTTTAGGTTTTCGAGTCTTAGGGTTTTACATGCACGACGACTCCAAAATCTCGTGTTATAGAAGGGAGGGGTGTTTTTGGTGTTGAGGTGAATTGTGGTGTTATTTGAAAAGGTGTTGATGAAAGGTACCTTATGCTCTTAACACACAAAAATCCCCGCAACTGTATTACGTCGAAACTATACACTGTTGCTCGCCTAAAATTGTGATTACATGGTACCGCCGTCGCAACGCGTGAGTTATAGTGCCCTCATGTCTTCGCGAGCGTCAGAAGAAAACAGTTGAGTCGCATAATATAAAAGTATATAACAACAGTAACAAGATGATATTTTAAGTGATGGTTTTATGGTTATGACACATAAATGTAATTTTGACACAGAGCAAATATGGATGGGTTTGTGGAAGCAATGGGAGGGTTAGAAGATTGGCAGCAGGGGCGGAGCCATGTATAAACTAGTGGGGGGACTTGCCCCCAACAAAGCTTTCGGAAACATACTATATCAGTAGGAAAAAATGGCAATGTTGAAGAAAAAAAGCTTTATGCCCTCAGCCCAAAAGTTACAGTGCCCTCATGTCTTCACGAGCGTCAGAAGAAAACAGTTGAGTCGCATAATATAAAAGTATATAACAACAGTAACAAGATGATATTTTATGTGATGGTTTTATGGTTATTAATGTACCTCGATCTGGTTATGGTGGGAGAAGGATGAAGAAATGGATAGTTATGGTTAAATGAAAAGTTAATAATTTACAGCCACATGATTTCTCGGTTTACTCGCTTCACATTTTTATTTTTAATTATATAATAATCTTTATATAATAAAACAAAACCCCAAGTAAGGACTTTTCCATTTCAAAATATCAAATTATACCTTATATAGTAATAATTTTTAAAAAAAATATATATATTATTTTCTTATTAGATAACATTTTATATTTATTAGTAACATAACTATAAGATAAATACAAAAAATATAGATAAGATACAATTAACAATAGGATTAAAAATTTTAAATAATTATTTTTAATAATAAAAAAACTATAATTAAACATCATAAATCAAACAAAACAAATATTAAATAATTTATTTTTTAATAAATAAAAATATATGATTCAAAAAAAATTTTAAAATCCGCGCGTGCGCGGGCATTATAACTAGTATAATACTATAATATTTGATAGTTTTGGATGTTTGGTACCTACAATTAGGGGTGGAAACGAGCCGAGCCGAGCCCGAGCCTGCCAGAGCTCAAGCTCGGCTCGTTTAAGTTTTAAAAGGCTCGAGCTCGAGCTCGGCTCGTTTCGAGCCTTAAACTTTAAGCTCGAGCTCGGCTTGTGAAATATTATATAGGCTCGGGCTCGGCTTGAGCTCGGCTCGTTTATTCGATTTGGCCATGAAAAGTTAAAGCTTGGCTCGAGCTCAAACTCGGCTCGTAATATATCTTTATTGAGCTCGTTAATAAGCTCGAGCTCGGTTCGTATATAAGTTAAAATATTTTAGGCTCGTTTAGGCTCGCGAGCCCAAATGAGCTTTATATGTACAGCTCGAGCTCGAGATCGATTAATAAACGAGCTGCAACTTAGGCTCGAGCTCGGGCTCGAGCTCGTTTAGGCTCGGCTCGTTCGAGCTTTTTACAGATCCGATCCTGAGCTTTTCACGAGCGGCTCGGCTCATTTCCACCCCTACCTACAATACAAGGCTACAAGTCTACAACTCCTACAAAGCTGGAACAATGGAATTTAATACTCCGTATTTCTTTTTGACTATCATTTGTGGACGTTTGAGTTTTTTTTTTTTTCCTTCTAACACTAGACGAATACCCGTGCATAGCAACGGGATTTTATAACGACAGATCGTTTAGTGATAAAAGAAAGTTTATGGGTTATAAATGAAAAATAATAAAAGTTAGGAGTGGCAAATCTTGCCCAATTTGTAACTTTTGGGCGATTTTTGACACTTTTTTAAAAGTTTGGGGCGTTTTTTGCCCCCTTGCATTTATTTGATGGGCTCTTTCACGCAAAAGATAAAAACACATATTATTAGATGGGCTTTCGAATCACACAATTCAACTTTCAAGCAATTACTCTCATTTTTTTCCGACCAATTCACTTGTCACTGGTAACTATAAAACATTCCAACTATTTTAATTTTAATTTATCTCATTTATTAACTATTTTATGCATAATTATTTAATACTCTAATTAATTGATAGATATATTTAATTAGTTGCATTTTTATTCATTTAATACTCTATTTTTTTTAAGAAAAAATAATTAAATATAGTTAAGACTTAGATGCTTGATCTTTTTTACAAGATGAATTAAAGGGGTTTTTAGGACTGTTCCGAATGTTTTTAATAGTTGAATTATAATTTGCTCGTTTTAGCCCGTGCCCGTTTGGCCCGATTTATAATTTGTCCGTTTAGCCCGTGCCCGTTTTAACCCGTGCCATTTTAGCCCGTGCCCGTCCGTTTTGCCACCTCTAATAAAGGTTTGAAGATTTAGGGATTAAATGTGTTGACTTATTGACTTATTGACTTTGTTGACTTATTGACTTTCATACTTAAGTTCATGTCAACAAAATGTTTTGAAACCCGGTTGAACCGGTCGAAAAATCGGTCGATTTAAACCGAGTCATGCTTTTAATAATTGAACCCGTCGTGGCCAGTTTTCAAAACTATATGTTTTTCCCAGTTGAACCCGTTGGTCCGGTCCAGTTTTCAAAACTATATGCAACATCAACTTGTTAGCTTGTATAAAGTTTTGTGTGTTTTATTAATTTGTATAATGTGTATAATAACATATACTTTTCATTTTAGGGTGTTTTAAAAATAAAATTAATTAGTGTGTTTAATTATTTTATATTTTATATTATGTTGTAGCTTGTTTAAATTGTATATTGTGAAAATTTTATTGTACTTTTTTTAGTAAGGGGTGTTTTAATTGATTGTTTTTAATTTGATATAGATGCTTTTAATTGGTTGTACCATATGAATAAATTATTGTAATTTTAAGTTATGGGGTGTTTTAATAAGAGCATTAATTACACAATTCATTTTCTCTCACCCTTTTAGTATAGAAGGGCAAAATGGGGATTGACTGAAAATTCAGTTTTTCACTTTTCCCCTTTGACTAAATCTACATTATAAGTAGTTAAGATATGATGTTTTTGTTAAAGTTAAGGCAATAATGTTACGTATTTTGCAGACTATTAAAGTCAAGTTGTCTCATTTTACAGTAATTTATGTTTGTGATTGTAAGATTTTTGATATAACTTATCGATTAGAAAACTTTTAGCGTTTTATTTAGAGCTTTAAAGTCTTTTACCCGGCCCGACCCGACTTCTTACGAGGTACGCTGGAAAAACAAATGTCATAATGTTACATAACACGTTGTGTTGCTTTTCGCCCCCCATAATTCGATTTCTTGGCTCCGCCACTGATTGGCAGTCATATGTTACTCGCATAAATCAGAATGAAAAAGAGGCAGAGGAAGTAAAAAAGAGTCTCCAAGAGTTTCATAAGTTGAAGACAAAGGACATTGATATTGTCGTTTTAGTATAGGTTTATTTTACCGAAGAAATACCGGTGAAAGTATTTCCCCGGGTCGTGTCCCAACGAAGGTGTGAATAGAATTTCGAATTCCCGAATCGCGAAACGTGTCGTGAAAGTGGTAAAAAGTGATTTTGATTAGATTATACTAATGAATAAGTAAATGAAGCACAAATAATCAACTAAGCACGAAATTAAAGTAAACAAAGTTAAAACGTAACGTAGAATTAAAAACGTAAACTGAAACGTGAAATAAACGTAAACGTACGAAATAAAACGTGAATTTTAAGCTACACTACTCCTACGAACTTGAAAATAATTTTGAAAAGTTAAAAATGATAAAAGAAAATTTTGAGAAAAAAGAAAATTATTTTTTTTGACTTTTTATTTAATTTTTATGAATTAAACTAATTAATCTAATTAAAAATTAAAAGAAAATGTAAATAAGGTGAGAAAAATGAAAAATAAAATTTGAAAATTATAAAATAACTAAAAATTAATTTTAAAACTAAAAACTAATTTTTTTTGGCTTTTTGTATAATTTTTGGGCATTAAAAACTATTAAATCTAATTAAAAATTCAAATTAAATTCAAAAGAAATGGGAAAAATGCAAAATAAAATTTTAAAATTCTAAATAAATGAAAATAAATTTTAAAAATATTTTTGGAGTTTTCTTGGCTTTTTCTGATTTTTTTTGGATTTTTTGGTAATTAAAATGAATTAAAAATTGATTAAAATGAAAATTAAATAATAAAAATAGTAAACTATTCAGAAAAAATTAAAAAAATTACAGAAAATCTAAAATATTAAAATAAGCTTGATAAAAAATTATGAAAATAAAATAAGCTAGAAAAGTGCTTATAAGCTGAAAACTGCTTATTGGAAAGTGCTTATTGATAAGCAAATTTTGACCAGAGTTGACCAAGTTTTGTCCAAATGATTTTTAGACTCACTTAAGCTTAATGGAACAGTTATGAAAGCAAATGATCATAGAAACACATATGAGGGGCTCAAACAGTAGAATAAGCAATAAGATGGAATAAGCAATTCTCAAATTAGAATAAGCAGAAGCTCAAATTCACTGGAAATAGCAACAATAGGTAACAATGAACTCAGAGAGTCAACAAATTTCATCTATGAATCACAATACAACACATGCAGCCCTGTTTTAGAATGACAGATCTTGTTTTAAACTCCCAACAAAACATGCCAAATAAGCAGTACAAATAAGCTGATCCAGAAAAGATTATGGGGGCAAAACTAAGCCTAAACTACTGAGATACTATAAATCCAAACTAAACCAAATTCTAAGCCAAATTGAACCACTAAAAGGATCCTAGATCAGCAGCACTTGATCCTATGGGGGCTACAGGTCTGACTTTTGTTCTCACCTAATGTTTGACTAAAGTGAAATTCTGCTGATTGAAAATGAACCTATATGTAATATTTAGCTAATTTAATACTTATCTAGGCTAAGTTCAAGAGATTTTCTGCCTATTCCTAAAAATGTACCCACAGAATCATAAACATGAATATGGAAATGAGATTGCAAGCTCAAATTGACTTTTACTATATGTCCTACTGTTTTTATGCTCGTATAACTCTTAATATAACCTAAGTGAAGATTCTAAACAAACACAACCTTCTAAAATAATAGAACTCACAGCAAGCTTCTTAAATCCAAACACTCCCTATTATAGCAGATTATACTATGACCTTGTTGTGAACAACAAATCCAATACCAATCACCAATTCTAGTTATCCACTATAATCTAAAATGCTTGTATGAATCCATAAAATAAATTTTAAACACAAACTTACTAACAGAACTCAGATCTATAGATGATGAAAACAGAGAATCAATTAAACCATAAACTACTGATAAGATAAACAAATGTAACAACCAATAACAATCATGTAAAACCTAATAGTAAGCAGGAACAAGTAATTAACACAAGTATACTACTACTATACTACTGATGTAACAGTAAAATTGAAAATGAAAGGAAACTAACAAAATCAACTTCCCCCTCAGCACAATAGAGGGGAATTCACTGTGCTTGCCTGTCTTTAAGACAGGCCATTGGACACCTTTATGGCTGTCAAACTCCCAAATAAGCTGAGCTATATATCAATAAGCTATTGTTGACTTAATTTGACCCAAAACTTATTAATCAATTTAAACAGAAATATAGCCATAAATCTAACAAAAAGCTATAGTAATAAGAGTATGAAAGCTTTAAACAGAATTATAACAACTGAAAACTAGAAAGTAAATTGCAAGTGATTTGAAAATTTAAATTATAATGAAACTTCAAATTTGAGTACAATTGGAAATTCAGAAATACAACACTAAAACAGATTAATTCTACCACTAATTTTATCTACTCCTACTCCTACTCTAAACCTAATCTAACCTAAAAATCTAACTACCAATACATGATATGAGAAGGGGCTTTATATAGCCTAATGTGAGGGGTTGCCAGGTCACTGATCTGTGTGCCTTTGCGTTTGTTTGAGTCCCTCCTGAGCCGTTTGATAACCCTTGCTCTCCACTCTTTAATCTCCCACCGTTGGATTAATTTCATGACATGATGTATCCTCCGTGTGCTTCATGATTGGGCCACGTGTCCCAGACATTCCCTGAGTCTTCTAGAATGCCTAATCATTGGGTAATAATAACTTAATTGAGGTAATTTTATGGGGGTGAAATTAGGGTTCTTTGAATAGTAAATTCTGGGTAACAAGGGGGAAAAAGGGCGGGGTGTTTTGTTTGGTTTTTATTAATAAAGTTTGACCGAGTGGTATTTGTTTGACCGGGTAAGTTTGGATCGGGTAATATTATTGGTGGTGGGCTTGGATTGGTTTAAGGGTGGTGGGTTTTTTTTGTTAGCAGGCTAGGTGTAAGGGAAAAAAGGCTTGTGTTTGATATTGGGCTTGGCTGGTTTTTTTAGGATTAGTTTAATGGACTAGTGTAGAATTATTTAGGATGACAAGGACCAATGTTGTACAAACTGAAATCTCCAGGGACTGAATCTGTAAATCCTTCAAAGTATTTTCCAAGGGAATTTATTGTCAATCTCTGAATCATGAAGGACCTTGTTTGACTTTTTCTTCAAAATTTCATCAAAGGACTATTTTTGAAATTATTTGAAAGCTCAGGGACTAAAGTTGCCATATTCTTCAAATTATGATCAGGGACTAAACTTGAACTTTGATGAATCTCTGAGGGCTTCTTATGCAATTATGAGCTTTCTTTGATTATTTTGCTTCCCCGGCTCCGGCTTTTGACCTTTTTCCAATCTCGTGCTTGTTTTTGTCTGTTTTGGCTTTGTTTTCGTTTATTTTTCACATATCCGTACCTACACATATACAAATACAAAAACACACATTCTCTTGACATATTTGGTTAGTATTTGGTGTTTTTGGTCTGATTTAAGGTCTAAAAGGATGTGTGAAAAAGCACACATCAGACATGCATGAGGGTAACAAAAAAGATGTCAAGTCAGAGCAAGATGCTATGAGATTGAAGGACGAGGTGGATAGAAGGGAGAGAATGCTTGCTTTAAACAGGAATGGAGACCGTAGGAGGAAGCAGGTTATGGTTATCAACCCAAAGGTACTGAAATATGGGAAAAAGCTTCTAATGATGGCGGGTGAACTTGCAATTGACAAGCTCGGAAAGGTTTTCAAATGGGTGAAATTTGCGATGATAGTTTTATGTTAAACATTATATTTTATCTAAGTTTATTGTAATTCGGATATCCAAAATTCAAGATTACACTTTTATATATCTGAATATTCAGATATCTATAATTTTTGAAAAACTTTTATATGACTTTTAAAACTGTCTTTTCATAAAACCCAACTTTTTAGTAAATAATGATCAAGTTTTCGGATATCCGAATACGTATATTTTTTGAACACCCAAAACCTAAATCAAGAAATTCTATAACGTTTTGGCTTTGTTGCTCGCCCCTAGTTATGTACTTAGAAGCATCAAAATAAATTAAAAAAAAAAGACCTTATTTTGATTTTACTATATTTTTTATCCACTAAATATGATAGTAAAAATTAGGGCATCCACTATGGTGGTTTATGAAAAGGTTTATAAAATTATAAAGAGGTCTAAAAACTTGTAAACCATAGTGGACATCCATTTCATGCTTATGTGTCATGAAGAGGTCTAAGATATTAGACCTTTTCATAATTTAATGCATTTGAATTATGTGAGATGTTGATAAAACTTAAAAAGGTTTATACATAGTGGGAATAGGTTTACAAAACAAAAAGGTTTATAAATTAATGTCATAACACAATTATAAACCTTTACAAAGGTTTACCATAGTGGATGCTCTTAGGTTTAGTAATGCATTCGTAAGATTTTGCGATGGTTTATTTGTATAAACTAAAGTTGGAAACCATTTTTAAACTTTTATTTTTTCGGGTTATATAATGAACTTCGGCCCCCTTAACTACAAATTGTGGCTCCGCCCCTGACCGTACTGTTGTGCTTATTTTTATTTTTTATTTTTTATTATTTTTTTAATATTGAAAACCCTAGATCCGGTGACAAAACCGGTGAGTTACAAACCGGAGTTTCTTAACGATGATGGTTTTTGTGGTGGTAAGTGGTAACCACCGTATCGGAGCAACTCCGATTGGGGTTTTTTGTTTTCTGCTTTTCCGGTGATGTTTTCTTGTTTTCCGGTGGTACTTTTTTGTTTTGTTGTTTTCATTTTTCCGTTTGAAAAACACATTCAAGATCTGGTTGTTTTGTGAAATATACTAGGTAATGTATCAGGCCGTGCTAAGCACGGCCCATGAATTTTACATTTGATGTTTTCGAGATTGCCTAGGCGGGGTGTAGTGGCGACCAATATCAACATCGATAACTCAACGCAACATCCCATTTCCACTCCACCACTAACATCATAACCAACAAGGTCTAATAAGATAATCAACTTCACCCGTCACCACCCAAACATACTCCACTTAAACATAATTGTACCCACAAAAACCAACATCACGCACCCAACTAACACCACAAACCTGTCAATCAAACAACCGAATTGTGCTCAAAATTGATGCTCGATGCAACTGTGAATGGGAACTGTTTACAATGCGTGATTTTCTGAGGGGGAAAAGTGTAGCACACTTACTAAGCTATATACACTCTTACAACATCACAACAGTTTCCCTTTATATTTTCTACATGCTTGTATTCGCGTAGTGTTGGACTGTTGGCGTGTTGCACGTTGTCTAGTGAACACCATGCTTTCTTGACCATATTCTTGATTATTTATTATTTTGTACTTATTATGCTTGGCATTTTTAATAAAATTAGCTTTGCTATAGCTAGATGAGTGAGGGCCCAGTTAGTATCTCGGCTCCCAACTAATTTCTTATAAATTCTATAATTTTCTAATGAAGTGATGTTTAATAATAATAATAATAATAATAATAATAATAATAATAATAAT
Organism: Artemisia argyi; assembly: GCA_030686995.1. Classification (NCBI taxonomy): domain Eukaryota; kingdom Viridiplantae; phylum Streptophyta; class Magnoliopsida; order Asterales; family Asteraceae; genus Artemisia; species Artemisia argyi. Next base: position 180,745,794 of record CM060693.1, on the reverse strand, counting down.
AATAATAATAATAATAATAACATATTCCCCCTAAAGTCTATTTTAAACTTTAAGATGTTTTTTTCCACCACAAAATCATAGAGTTTCCAATTCTTTTATCTAAAAGTTGAGGTTACGTGGTTAACCTAGTATTTAGAGTTTTAATTATAGGAGTGACTCGCACATCATTTCTTTTTTATTATTTCATCATTTTATACAATACTGTAATGCACAGAAAGCACACAGTACAACATTGTGATGCACTAAGTGTGGTGAAATAATAAAAAAAATGATGTGCGAATCACCTCCCTTTTATTATCTTTCACTTTACTTGTTACATTATTTTCTTTTTCATTTGCTAAGTTTGCTTGTAACATATTTTACACTTTACAAGCATATATAAAGTGTTTTCTTAAAGTTGACATGTACATTATTTCTACAAAAGTAGGATTTCGCAATGAATTTAACGTTGGAACCAGTGATAACATTAATATATTAACAAAGCACATATGGTTACCAACTTAAATAAAAAAAATATGGTCACTTCTATGCAATAGTAATATCCTTTTAAAGCTACTACAAAAAAATAATGTTTAAACTCTTAGAGTAGCATAGACATTTGTGATTTGTACATATTATTGTGTTTCAAAAAAAATAAAATTCAACTAATCTCACTCAACACTCCTCGCCATCCTTTAGACCTTCCCTAAAGGGACATGTAGCTGTAGTAGTCCCATACTCTGATTGTCCCACATGACAAATCTCTTTGGTTTAGTAGAAAAGATTTTGAACTGCAGATGACAGTACTCAATCTTTGTTCTACAGTACTCAGTCTTTCTATTTCACATATCTCGTTACTTCTTATGATCAACAATAGAACTAATCTAAAATTTGCTTTTCTTTAGACGGTAAGTGTCAAACTATCGTTTATGAAACTACTGTAATTTATTATTTATATAAACGAGTTTGGTACCCGCGCGTTGCTGCGAAGTTCTTTTGTTGCTGTTAGCTACTTAACGTGAAGTTAGTTACCTAGGACTGATTTTGCAATTGATGTATAACATGAAGGACCATTTATGTAAATTATTTGAGAACTAAATTTGCAATGAACCACTGAGATGAAGGACAAAGTGCGTATAATTTTTTTTTAAATGTTAAAAATAACGGTCGTTAATTAACGGCCGTTAAATAACTAACGACCGTTAATACTAAAAAAGTTACTGTAGCAAGTACTGTAGCAAGCACAGTGCTTGCTACAGTAACCTCTTGCCTTTTACTAGTAGTATATATATAATTTAAGAACACGTATAAATTTTAGCTTCTTCAAAAGTCTATATCCGTTAGCTTGCATAAAAATAGCATAAATTATTGAATATTTATCAAAATAATATGAAAATCAGTATATGTTAAGAAAAAGGTACAAATTATGGTGTATATTATTCTTCCAAAATACCAGTAAAAAAATGAAAGAAAATATAACTCTAAATCTCTCTACATTATCATGTTCCTCTTTTTTTTTCCCTCTTCAGTGTCTTTCCTAATTCAGTCACCAGTCACCAGCATTCCCAACCTGGCAGCCCGTACTGATCATCGTCAAAATCTCCAAATATCATATCAAAAAACAAAGAAAGTTGGAAAAGTAAAACCAGTAACCCACCAATATAACAATAAAAGAATAATGAATATAACCTTTAATTACCTGCTTATACCACCACCACATCGTCATCTTTATTTAGTGATTGCGGTTTGGTGAAGCGAAGAAGTTGATGGGATAAAGAATGCACTGGTAGAAAAATATAAGAGAGCGATGTAGCTTTGAGATAGATGGTGGGTTATAATTTTTGGAGAAAAAATGAAGTAAAATTAAGTTAGACAGATCGAGAAGAGTACATACATTGTACGTACCTTGAATTGTTGTTGACAAAGAAACATCCTCATCTTCATATATCACTGCAAGTATAACAAAATAAAATACCAAACATTCGATAGTTTTGATATTCATAAAAAAAAACTGTGAGGGGAACTTCAAGAATAAATAAATGGAAATCAAAAAACAAATGTAGAAAAATCATAAGAAAGATAGAATGATTTACCATAGGATTGAGAGAAAATGAAGTTTAAAGCAAAATAGTTGTGGAGATGGTGGCAGTTGAATCAAGGAGGATGAGTGTTATAGGCTCCAAATTTTCAATCTACATAAACATAGTGATCTACGTGGCTTTTTTAGATGGCCTCACTCGATACATGTGGCTTTTTTAGAAGGGCTTACGTGTCTTCTTCAAATTGAAAAGGCCTTTCTTATATAATAGTAAGATGAGGAAAATTCAAATGCATACTTTTATTTTGGTGCATACCAATGGACAAATCCCCACCATCCATCTAGTTTGATCTAATGGTGAGGATTAACCTAAGATTAAATGGGTAAACATAAGTCCATGTTTTTTTTCTTTTCTTTTTCTTTGTCTTTTTTCTTTCTTTTTTTCCTTTTTTTTTTAATTTCTTTTTTTTTCACGCTTTATGGGAATTTTGTTTTTTTGTTGTTTCTTTTTTGTTTCTATCTTTTGGGTGAACTTTTTTTCACGTTTTTTTTTTTTTTTTTTTTTTTTTTTTTTTTTTTTTTTTTTTTAATCCAAGTTCTTTTTTTTAATAAACGTTTTTTTCGCTTTCATACATTTTCGTCTGTTTTTATACGTTTTCATACGTTTTTGTCTGTTTTCGTAGGTTTTCGCCCGTTTTCATATATTTTCGCTCGTTTTCGTCTGTTTTCATACGTTTTCATATGTTGTCTTACATTTTCGTTCGTTTTCATACGTTTTCGTCAGTTTTTATACGTTTTCGTTCATTTAAATATATTTTCGTCCGTTTTATTTCGTTTTTGTCCGTTTTTGTCCATTTTTAATACGTCTTTGTCTGTTTTCAGACGTGTTTTTACGCTTTCATATGTTTTCGTTCGTTTTCATACATATTCGTCCGCTTTCTTACGTTTTCGTTCGTTTTCATACGTTTTCATTCGTTTTCATACATATTAGTTCGTTTTCTTACGTTTTCGTTCGTTTTCATACATATTCGTTCGTTTTCTTACGTTTTCGTTCGTTTTCATACGTTTTCGTTCGTTTTCATCCGTTTTCCTTCGTTTTCGTCTATTTTTCAAATGTTTTTGTCCTTTTCATACATGTTATTATACTTTCATACGTTTTCTTCTGTTTTCATACATTTTTGTTCGTTTTCTTACGTTTTCGTCTATTTTTTCATTCGTTTTCGTCCCTTTTTCATTCGTTTTCGGCCATTTTTAAATGTTTTTGGCAATTTTCAGACGTTTTCATATGTTTCTAAATATCACAAGTGATATTCTGAATATCACAAATTATATTCTGAATATCACAAGTGATATTCTAAATATCACAAATTATTTTCTGAATATCACAAGTGATATTCTGTGATATTCAGAATATCACAAGTGATATTCTGTGATATTCAGAATATCACAAGTGATATTCTGTGATATTTAGAATATCACAAGTGATTTTCTGAATATCACAAGTGATTTTCTGTGATATGCAGAATATCACAAGTGATACTATGAGTACCACAAATGATATTCCGGATATCATAAGTAATATTCTGTGATATATTACTGGTGATACTACAGGTATGACACTTTTCACATTACCATATTAAACTAAATACCACTCAAAACAAATCCAAGGTAGTAGAAAAGATGGTGATGAATGATGATGGTGAAACTTTTCCCTTGTTTGGACAAGTATGTCTATTATGATCAGTTAAACTACAAATATTACAACCCTTCTTTTGGTTCTTACTTTTCTCAATAGCTTTTTCACATCCATCCTTAATACGGTCATTCTTATGTCCTTTAGGAAGATTCTTTATACCCATAAAATCTTGAACAATATCACAAACTTTTCAGGGTAGAAGACTTGGCAAATCAGTCTCAACTTTTGACTTTAGCTCTCTCAGGTTGTCTACAAAAGATGTCCAGTATCATAGACAGCTTATCAGTAATTACAACAATAAGAAACAGATTATCAAACATATCACTGGTGATACTACACATATATCAAACATATCACTCGTGATACTACACATATATAAAGCATATCACTAGTGATACTACACATATATCAAACATATCACTGGTGATACTACACATATATCAAGCATATCACTAGTGATACTACATATATATCAAACATATCACTAGTGATACTACACATATACCATCAGCAAAAACATTTATTGTGTTTATCTATTACAGTGAAAGGCACAAAAACCATCTTGTACATAAAAAATACGTAATTAATACCTTGGTGTAAAATCCAAAAATGATCTTCATTATATACTCAGCATTAAACTCAGAAACAACACGAAAAATGCCAAGAACTCCATAAGCTTTTTTGGTATTAGTCCATTTTTTTTTGAATATTTGTGATTTTCTAAATATCACTTGTGATTTTCTTATGTTATCGTCCGTTTTCATACTTCGTCCGTTTTCATATGTATTAGTCAATTTTTTTTACTTTTTCGTCTGTTTTTATACGTTTCTGAATATCACAATTGATATTCAGAATATCACTTGTGTTTTTCTGAATATCAATGGTGATATTTTAAAAATCACTTGTGATTTTCTGAATATCTATCACTTGTGATTTTCTGAATATTACTTATGATTTTTCATGTTACAAAACATTTGTTGAATATCACTTGTCAAATTCAAAAAATCACTTATGATATTCAGAATATCACTTGTGATACTCTGAATATCACAAAATATTACTTATGATATCCGAAATATCATTTGTGGTATAGTATCACTTGTGATATTCTGCATATCACATAAAATCACTTGTGATATTCAGAATATCACTTGTGATATTCAGAATATCACATAATATCAATTGTGATATTCTGAATATCACAGAATATCACTTTGATATTCAGAGTATAACTTGTGATATTTAGAATATCACAGAATATCACTTGTGATATTCAGAATATAATTTGTGATATTCAGAATATCACTTGTGATATTTAGAAACATATGAAAACATATGAAAATTGCCAAAAATATTTAAAACGGACGAAAACGAATGAAAAAATGGATGAAAACGTAGGAAAATGAACGAAAATGTATGAAAACGGAAGAAAACGTATGAAAGTGTAAAAACATGTATGAAAAGGACAAAAACGTTTGAAAAAAGGACGAAAACGAAAGAAAACGGACGAAAACATAAGAAAATGGATGAATATGTATGAAAACGGACGAAAACGTATGAAAGCGTAAAAACACGTCTGAAAACGGATGAAGACGTATGAAAAATGGACGAAAACGAAAGAAAATGGACGAAAATGTATTAAAACGAACGAAAACGTATGAAAACGAACGAAAATGTAAGAAAACATATGAAAACGTATGAAAACAGACGTTAACGGGCGAAAGCGTAAGAAAAAAGGACGAAAACGTATGAAAACGGACAAAAACGTATGAAAACGGACGAAAACGGGCGAAAACGGGCAAACATATATGAAAACGGGCGAAAACAGACAAAAACGTATGAAAACGGATAAAAACGGATGAAAACGTATGAAAACAGACGAAAATGTATGAAAACGAAAAAAACGTAAAAAATGTTTATTAGAAAAAAAAAATAAAAAAAAAATAAAAAAAAAACGTGAAAAAAAGGACACAAAAAAAAAAGAAACAAAAAAAAAAGAAAAAAAAAAGAAAATAAACAAAAAAACCTTGAAGCGTTAAAAAAAAGAAAACAAAAAAAATGAATAATAAAAAAGACAAAAAGACAAAGAAAAAAGAAAAAAAAAAACATGGACTTATGTTTCCCCATTTAATCTTAGGTTAATCCCCACCATTAGATCAAACTAGATGGATGGTGGAGATTTGTCCATTGGTATGCACCAAAATAAGAGTATGCAAAATAAAGTGCCTCTAGTAAGATAATGCTATTTTTATATTTATAGTTTTGGTTGGTGGGTTCGTTAAACGTTGTCATTTTTGTACAAACTACTATCTTGCGCAAAAAGTTTGGTTTTTTTTACGGTAAAAAAAGTTTTGGTAGAAGATTTTATGGGTAAAAGAGTAAATAAAGTTTTCTAAAAGATGATTCGGTTATATTTGACAAAAGTAACTGTGAGCAGTGAGCTGTGAGCAGTAGTCAAAAAAGCTCACAGCTTCATAAAAAATCATTGGGAAAATGAGATTTCCTAAAAAATAGCAAAGCCCACAGCTCTCATGCCAAACGAAAACTAAAAATCAAAAAACTCATTGTTCACCGCTCATTGCCCAAAAAAGCTCCAAAAAACTTTGTGCCAAACATAGCCTTCGTATGTTCCATTTTTTTTTTACGAGCATTGCTAAATCTTCTTACGATATTCTCTTACTAATCCTCCTACACACAAAAATATTATATATTTTTTCCACTCATTCTCTCTATCCCATGAGTAGGAGGATTTGTAGTAACATGAAGTAGGAAGATTTATCATATATATATTTTTATTTTGTTTTATTTTATTTTATTTTTATTTTTATTTTTTTTACAGCTAGCGTCCTTTTAGAAGCTTTTTTTTGGGTAAAAGAGTGGTTTTTTTTTTTTACAGTAAATAAAGGTTTAGATAGAAGGTTTTTTTTTTTTTTTTTTTTTGGTTAAAAGAGTGGTTTTTTTAGTTATTTACAGCATTCTATTTTACAAAAATGGGTGAAGCATAAAAACAACAATCATCTCTCTCTTTTAACTTTCTCTCTCTCTAAAATACAACTATTTTTTATAAAAAAAAAAAAGTTTTCAAATGTTGCACAAAAATGGCAAGTTTTAACATTAGAATAATGATCACATTCATTTTTTTTGTTTACTTAACAAGTAATGTATAGATCTGATTTTAAGTTGTATCGTTTTTCAGATTGTTTTTGTTTGGTGTTGGCTAACCAAGATTTCAAAGCATCTTTTCCAAAAAAGGGTATGTTTCACTTCTTTTTTACGGCATCTTTTTTGTAAAAAATATAACAAAACAGTAATTTTAATTCTATTTCTATCTCTACGTACAAACCTTACTTTCTCTATTTTTTCAACCCCCTCTCTCTCTAAAAATGTAAATTTTTCAAAAAAGCTACAAGTTAGAAGTGGTTTTCACACAAAAACTCTCAAAAGAGTGTTGTAAATCAACAAACTCTAGAAATTCAAATTTTTTTTAAAAACTTCATATGTTGCACAATAAAATGTTGATTTAACTTTTTATTTTTCATTTTTTATTTAACTAGTTTCACTTTTAGCTAACAATTAGTAAATCATGATTTTCAGGTTGTCTTTTGTTCGTTTGACACTACTCGTTAGGATTTCGGATCATCAACAGAAGGTAATATATCTTCTACCATTATTTAAAGTTTAGTTACGTTTTTAAGTAGTTGATATATGATGGGTACATAAGGGATATAGATGATGATGTATGTTATGAGTTAAATAATGTTCTATGGTTTGTTTTGTGAAAATATAGCTAGAGATACATATGGTCTAAAAGGTTAAAACATAGTATATGTAGTTATTGGTGGGTAGTCATGAATCTGTGTCTCTAGAAACAGCAACATCTCTTAAAAGTTGAAATATGCAATGTTTGAAAGTTGAAACACCATATCTAATTAAATGTAAATATTAACATTTGTCATAACTAATTTTTAGTAGGTTTACTTGGGATGACTTGAGCTGTTGAGCATATTTTTGAGTAATATTTCTATGTAATTGGATCATGAACCCACACCATGTTTTTAATATTTCTATGTAATATTTTTGAGTGGCTTAAGCTTCTTGCTAGAATTTTAAAAAATGCTTTGTCAACATATTTGGTTACTTAACCAAATATTTCAGGCTAGATGTTTAAGAAAAGTGTAACCAACGGATAGCAATCAAATTTACTTCGTTTGAATTCGTAAAATAACTCAGGGGTTTTAGCTATTTGATAAGTTTGGGGTAATATTTAAGCTAATGTTGATTGAATTTTATACTCAATCTAGTAACTTGAGATACTTTTTATTACGGATGCATGAATTTGAGTCGATTTTTACTCGAATTGACAGTAAAATGTGTCGAATTTGAAACTTTATCCGGCCAGAAGTAGAATGATGATGGCAGATGTGGTTAAAAATAGTATTTGAAAGCTTATTTATACTAGACTAGTTTTATAAATATTGTTGTTAGGATTTTTATTGTTAGCTCTTATATTTATGGGTTATTTTTGAATTGCTATTAGGCTTTTATGACATATAAATGTAACTTTGACACAGAGCAAATATGGATTGGCGGGCATATGTTACTCGCATAAATCAGAATGAAAAAAAGTCAGAGGAAGTAAAAAAGAGTCTCCAAGAGTTTCATAAGTTGAAGACAAAGGACATGCATGAGGCTAACAAAAAAGATGTCAAGGCAAAGCAAGATGCTATGAGATTGAAGGACGAGGTGGATAGAAGGGAGAGAATGCTTGCTTTGAACAGGAATGGAGACCGTGGGAGGAAGCAGGTTATGGTTATCAACCCAAAGGTACTGAAATATGGGAAAAAGCTTCTGATGATGGCGACTAAACTTGCAATTGACAAGCTCGGAAAGGTTTTCAAATGGGTGGAAGGTGAAGATGGTCAGCTGTGGTAGAGTAGATTGGTAGAATTCTAATAGGCCAATGATGTATTTAGGCCTGATAAAAAACGTTTTAAAAATATGACTTGTTTAGGCCCAATGGGTTCATCATTTTTGACATGTTTGAAATTTAGTAATCGGGTAATGAACATTAGTTAATTGAAAAAAGTGAATTGATGCAACAACATCGTATTGAAACAAAAAATATCCAAAAAGGACATATAAGGGAAAACATTTACAGTGCGGAACACATTTACATTGCAGGACCATGTGTTCTTTTCTATTCTCCTACCACAAAAAAGGTGAAAACGTTTAGGTTGTGTTTAGTTAAAAGAAAACATTTTTGTTTTTCACAAAAAATTAAGTAAAATAGAGATTGCGTTTAAATTAAATATTTTCTACCAAATTTTCTACAAAACAAAAAATTGCATTTTCTACTTTAACAAGAAAAACTACAAAACATACTATTTTTGTTTTTCTTGTTTCCCTTGTAACCCCTTATTTTTTTTTAGAATAAAAAACAATCGTATGAATGCGTTTTTTGCATTTTGGCTTTTGCACGCCACAACCATTAGATACAAAGTGCCAAACTTTAATTGGTTTTCAAGTTGTTTTTCATAGGGAAAATGAAAAAAAAAAAAAAAAAAATGCATCAAACTTGACACTTTTTGTTATTATGTGTAGCCAACTACTTTTTGGTTTCATTGTAACACAAAACTTTTGAATTTTTGTTATTGTATGTATCCACGTAAGCTAAACGTCGCATCGTTAGTCCTTTACACTAATAACCGTTAGTAAATAACTTAAAATTCCTTTTTCTTACGTTTCCACATGTTTCCGTCCGTTTTATTATGTTTTCATCAGTTTTCTTGTGTTTTCGCGCGTTTTCGTCATTTGTCCGTTTTGTACGCGTTTTCAACCATTTTTACGTTCTCGTCTGTTTTTTTAAGTTTTTTTCCCATTTATTTTACGTTCTTTTTACGTTTTCATCTATATTTTTACGTTTTTGACTGTTTTTTTTACGTTTTTGACCTATTTTTACGTTTTCTTCTATTTTTTTTGCCTTTTCGTCTATTTTTTTTACTTTTACATCATTTTTTTATGTTTTCTACTGTTTTCTTAGGTTTTTGTCTGTTTTTTTACGTTTTCGTCTGTTTTTTACGTTTTCGTCTGTTTTTTAACTTCTCGATTGTTTTTTTTACATTTTCGTCTATTCAGTTACATTTTTTCGATAATTTTTTACGTTTTCGTCTGACTTTTTACGTTTTCGACCTATTTTTAAGTTTCCTTCTGTTTTTTTACGTTTTCGTCTGTTTTTTTACGTTTTCATTAGTTTTCTTACGTTTTTGTCTGTTTTTTCAACTTTTCGACTATTTTTTACGTTTTCGTCTATTTTTTACGTTTTCGAACTTTTTTACGTTTTCATCTGTTTTTTTATGCTTTCTACTGCTTTTTACGTTTTTGACCGTTTTAAATGTTAAAAAACAGACAAAAAAGTTTTAAAAAAACTGAACAAAAACGTAAAAAATAGATGAAAACGTAAAAAAGACAAGAATGTAAAAATCCGCTCGAAAAAGTAAAAATAACATGCGAAAACTTAAAAAAGGTCGAAAATGTAAAAAAACAGTTGAAAACATAAAACAATGGTCGAAAACGTATAAAAACAGACGAAAATGTAAAAAAACAGTCGAAAACGTAAAAAACGGTCGAAAACGTAAAAAAAAGATTCGAAAACGTAAAAATGGTAAAAAACGTAAAAAATGTCAAGAACGTAAAAATGTCAAAAACGTAAAAAAAACAGAAGAAAACGTAAGAAAACGGTCGAAAACGCAAAAAAAAATAGATGAAAATGTAGAAGACGGTCGAAAACATTAAAAAAAACAGATGCAAACGTAAAAAAAACGGACTAAAACGTAAAAAGCAGACGAAAACATACTATAGTAGCATGATTACAGATTTTCGCCAAAGGAAATATAACGAGTAAACCCGACCCAACTCATTTGGCCAATCCCATTCAACCCATTCTTAAAGTATGACCGTTTGACCCATGCTCCATTTGAGCCAGAACTCGTTTGACCCATGACCCAAACCTACCCGATCCGACCCATTTGCCATCTCTAGTAAAAATGGATGAGAACGTGTAAAAACGGGCAAAAACGTAAGAAAACGGATGAACACGTTTAAAAACGGACTAAAACGTGAAAATATGACGAAAACTTGTAAAAATGGACAAAAACGAAAGAAAACTGATGAAAACGGACAAAAACGTGTGAAAACGTAAGAAAACGGAATTTTAAATTATTTACTAACGGCCGTTAGTGTAAAGGACTAACGATGCGACGTTTAGCTGACGTTGATACATACAATAACAAAAATTCAAAAGTTTTGTGTTAAAATGAAAAATAAATATTGGCTACACACAATCATAAAAATTGCCAAGTTCGATGCATTTTTTTTTGTTATTTTCCCTTTTTCATATATATGAAGTAACTAAATCAAAATCAGATACTGGATATGCTTAAACGTTGTTTAAAAAAAGTAAAAATAAATACTTATTCTTGTTTAAGATAAACTTTTATGGAGGAGAATATTTCCCAAACAATTTATTTTGCAAGGAGTTCTAAGAAAATGCATTTTTTTTTCTTCTTTAAAGTATAAAAAATGTTTAGGTATTGCGCTCATCTATTTGTGCTACTGCGCAATCAACTTATTAACTTGACACGCATATTCAATTCTTCTTTTTAAGAAAACTAGTTACGCGCGGGTTTTGTTTTAAATGTGTTGAATGATATATTTTCATTTATTAAAAATTAGATAATTTAATCTTTATTTTGTTTGACTTATGATTTTTAATTATAGTTTTTTATTATTAAAGATAACTATTTAAAAAGTTTACTCATATTGTTAATTGCATCTTATCTATATTTTTTGTATTTATCTTCTACTTATATAGTATGTCAACAAAATAAATTTATAAATTTATAAATTATAACATAAGAATTAAAATACAACCTAATAAGGAAACATTTTTTTTTAAATACGAAAGTCCTCATTAGTTTTTTTTTAAGTAAAAGATATGGCTAGATGTTGCGCGATTCACATTGCTCTCGACAACTATGATATAACTATCATACTTCTGCTCGAAAAAAATGACTTTTGTTTGACTAAATTATTTGAATGTATAAGAAAATGATTTAACAAACACGTGTTGAATATTTAAGGTGCGATTTGCGCAAAACGCTTATGAGCATTTTATAGCAGTGAGTGTTGAGCGTTGTGAGTTTTAATGCTCGTTTTTCAAATAACAAGTAGTTTTATCTATTTATACGGAATGCTCTTTTTTTAATGCTCTCTGAAGTAGCATTTAGGATCGTTGAGCATTTTAGGAGCTATTTTACACATTATAATCACAACTATAATTACGTTGCCAAACGTTTTTATAGAAACATACAATTACCTCTCACAACTTTCATTTACAGCTACTGTTCAATGCTACTGCTATTTTTGCCAAATACACTTTAAAAAGCTGCGCTTGTCACTCAAGTAGATGCACAATAGACTTTTTCTTACTATATTTTTAAGTTGAATTCAACCACTAGATCTTCTTAAGAAGTAATCACAGCCGTCGTAATTGAGCATTTAGCGATAAAAAGATATATAGTTTCCTCGCTAGAATATCACCCAAACAATTTTTGTTATGTACATGATCTCAAATTTTTAAGGGACTCAAAATTTTTGCATTTACTTTAGTTACGACCTCAAAATTCACTTGCAACACCAAAATGTTTACGATATATAAAATTATATTATAAATTTGTTAAACTCTACTTCAAATGGGCGAGAGTGACGAATAACTCATAAAAAGTTGAAGCTAGATAGTTACAATAAAATTTTAATCTCATGTTTAATTATAAGACAAGCTTTTGCACAGGGTCTCCACTAGCCCAGCTATGGCACTGGGCCCTCACATTTCAAGAGCTTTAAATAATAATATTAAGGAAATTTGCATAAATAACACTTAAGATGACACTTATTTCCATTTTAACTCAACTTTGTAGCATATTGTTAAAAGTTAAAGCTATAACTATTTTTGATATTTCAAGATTACCCGTATCATTGTGTACTTTAGTTTAATACATGATAAATGACCGACAAAAATCACAACTACCATATTAGCCTATGCACACCAACATATATAACATTGCCAAAACTATACTTTTTATAGACCAACGTTGTTACGACGGTGTATTTTTTTTGTCGCTTAATGATTTACCGCTTACAATATATTTTATTTTTAAGAAAAATGTTTAAAATAGTTAGTTATTTATTTTTTATTTTTTTTAATGGGAAAATGATTGTTGTGATTTGTTCGTTGGATCTTTAAAAAATTTGTGATATATGTTGATTTCGTTTCTATATAATGATAGGGAGTTTTTAATACATATCTATTATAGAAATTTATTTACAAAGAAGAAAAAGGTAATGGGTTTTTACGAACGAGTAGGCATTTTACTTTTATATATTTATATGGCATTTATTGAAGGAAAGGATAATAAAGCAATTTATCTTCATGGTTAAAATGTGATAATAATATCATTAACGATATATATGCTTTAATTACTAACAAAGGTCTAACTTGCTTCCAAAGCTAGGGCATAGACTCAAATGAACTATAATATATGCTTTGGTCTGCTAATAAAGACGTACATGACTTGCTCTCACAAATATACGCCATGGCTAGAAGTTGGAATTGTGCTTTGACAGATTATAACAATCAAAGAATCATGAAGTTTGCATTGGGGTTGGTTTTGAAAAATGTTTTTACAGTTCTTAGGAATTTAACACAAAAAGAGACTGCTACTACATCTGAGCTTCCATCAAATATAATACTAATGGAGATATTGCCCAGACTTCCCATCAAGTCGCTTGGTCGTTGCTTGTGCGTTTGCAAAAATTGGAAATCTTTTTTGTCGACTCATAACTTTGTCAAGTTGCACCACCAGGATGTAAGCGGCTATAAACTTTTCCAAATTGACCACACCAAGCCCGGACAACAAATTCTTACAATACGTATGATTGACTGTGAAGCTCCCAATGATGGCTCAAATACCTTCCGTATCTGTAGCGAGAATACAGACCATTGGTTTAGTAAATTAGGTGTAACTACAGTCAGTAACTATAGTTCACTCCCATACAAAAATTGTGTTCTTAATACTGTGTATGTTGTAGCAAGCTTTGATGGATTGGTGTGTCTAGCCGCAATGTTGACTCAAGAGCTAGCGTTTTGGAATCCTTTGACTGGTGCCTTCAAGAAGTTGTCACATAACTCCTGTTCTCCTCGTTTCTACAAGCCGTCTTGTACTTTGAGTCCTTTGAGGTTCTCTCCTGATAATATTAGTTCTTCTTCTGATCAGATCGGTTTCTATATTGATTCTTCTAACGATTACAAGCTTCTACATATGGTTTCGAATGGTGCCTTGGGGGCCTATGTCTATTCCCTTAGGACGGATTCATGGAGAAAGATTGAATATTTAATTGATGACGCTGACTGTATCTCCAATTACCATTGGTCCCCGGCTACTTTCTGGGACAACCATATTTATTTTGTGGTTTTAGATTCGGCTTTAGATCAAAGATGCATTATTTGTTTCGATGTCAAGTTGGAAAAGTTTATGAAAATACAATTTCCACCTATTCATAAACATTCATCAAATTTTGCGGCAAGTTTAGTGGTACTAGATGGCTGCATTCATTTGTGTGTATGCTATTTACTCTCAGAAAGGCTCTCGCTGTTGGAAGGTGGTACATGGAGGATGGATGGTAATGATGGGTGGTTGAAGGTCATGGATTTCTCCAATGTAAAAGATGATTGGAGGGTTAGGAGGAAGGTTTGCATGACGAGGAACGAAAACTGGCTTGCTATAGGTGATCAGGAGAATGACTCTTTTGAAAACATAGACTTTGAGGACTTTTCAACAAGCTATTCGTGTTTATATAATGAGGGTTGGGTCTCAAATCTTGGACAATCAAGTACAATATACCAGGAGACCCTAGTGTCACCCTACTAGCCAGTAGCCACCAAATACGGCAACAAGTTTCAAGATCAAAAGCAGGAAGCAAGATTAAGGATGATTGTGGAATTCTATTGATGGGTCCGTTTGAGTTTGAAGTCCTTGTTCGAGTTCAAGTTTTGATCTATCCTACCTGCGTTTAATTAAGACTTTAATTTGTTTCATGTTCTACACTTTGGTTTCAGTCTTTGTGGTTAATTCTTGATTAAAATATCTAATTGTTCTTGTTCTAGATAATAACATATAATTTTGGATAATTGACTATCTTGACAACAAAGGTTGAACAAGTCTAATGCTACTGTCCTCAAACCACCAACTAGAGATTTAATCAAGTAGTAAATAATCAAATTATGCGATTTTACTTGGTTAATAATTGAATAATCATCGAAACGTACATATGGGCATGTATCATGTATTTTCATGCATACTAAAGTGTGTTTAGATGGATTACTAAAATATTTTCCATAGCTTAATTATTACTCCGTAGCATTTAGGTGGGCTATCTCTTATATAAGGAACCATGAATATCAGAGAAGACAGTGAGAACTCACCGGGTGATTGAAGTGGAAATCTAGTAGTATCTCACCAAACAATATGAACCAATTTTTTGAAATCTATAAGCAGTTAGAAATAGTGAGTTGTGAAAGATGAAACTAATTGATCCTAGCTTTATAGATTTCATAAAAATTGGTTCATAAAAGCTAGATAATAGTATGATGTTTTTTATACTGGTCCAAAGCTTTGACAGTGTTTGGCATAATGACAGTTTGTCTGCTTGTTGAGTTTCAAGAGGAAAAGGCAGCAAGCATTGGTGCTTTTACTGCTATATTGTTTATACTGATGGCCTTGTAACTTGATTGGTGATGAGTCTCTGAATTATTAGGTTTCATTAGACTGTGTAGCTAGTCATTCAGTCATAAAGTAGGTTTCCAATGATGGAGTAATGAATGCCCATAGGATGTCTTAAGTTGTTTAAATGATGCCTGATAGAGGTTGATCTCTGCATTCAATGTGTAGAGAAAACAACATTGATGCACGTGGGATTGTCTTTTGAAGGAAATGTAGTCTAGACACTTGGGTTCATCCTTATGGAGGATAGATGATGCCTTTGTTTAGGATGATGCCATAGCTTTCTCTCACAATCTATATCTTAATTCTCAAATAAGGTATAGTTTTGTCTGAGAAGCTGTGGAAATGTAGTCCTTTCCAAGCTCATCATCTCAGGAGGAATGGTTGGATTGAATAGAGGGATGAGGCCTTCCAATGGTATTTCTTTCAAGCTGCTGATATGCGGATGTAGCTATAGTAGTAGCTTGTTTGGGTATGTTGGGAAAGAAATGTAGTCCTTGGTAAATAGGTGAATGTATAGTGTCTAGAGCTTGGTAGTTTTTACTCTTGTTGTATTGATGATTGTATTAGAATGTTTCTTTTTTGCTTCCTGGTTGCCTGATGTGTTATGGCACAGGAATGCAATGATTTTTGAATGACTCCAATGTACAGAGATATGCACTACATATATATCCTATCACATTTATCTATTTTGGGTCGATTGGTAATCACCCATAAATGCATCCTTATCACTAGGTAATCACAAACAACTAATATACAGAATTGGTTTTCTAATTTATAAGGAGTTTTGCAAAAAACAGTAACTATTTTTCCAATCTATCTTTTCTCCAATAAATATAGGGTTGATGTTACATTGTAATCCGTTTCTGTTTGATCATTGATCAATTAATTGAATTATTAAGAGTTATATCATGTTAAGGTTTTATTCGTTTAAAATGTGTCTCGTATATCAACCCTTTAAGAGTTTTATCTAAATTCGTTTACACATTTACTTTGTCATGTCACATAAACTGTATCTAGTCCAAATAATGTAGATTTACGTGCTACCAACATATATCGAAATTATGTATATATAAGTCGAATTCAATTCACTTTTTTCAATTAACTAATGTTCATTACCGGATTACTAAATTTCAAACATGTCAAAAATGATGAACCCATTGGGCCTAAATAAGTCATACTTTTAAAATATTTTTTATCAGGCCCAAATACATCATTGGCCTATTAGAATTCTAGCAATCTACCACAGCTGACCATCTTCACCTTCCACCCATTTGAAAACCTTTCCGAGCTTGTCAATTGCAAGTTCAGCTGCCATCATCAGAAGCTTTTTCCCATATTTCAGTACCTTTGGGTTGATAACCGTAACTTGCTTCCTCCCACGGTCTCCATTCCTGTTCAAAGCAAGCATTCTCTCCCTTCTATCCACCTCGTCCTTCAATCTCATAGCATCTTGCTTTGCCTTGACATCTTTTTTGTTAGCCTCATGCATGTCCTTTGTCTTCAACTTATGAAACTCTTGGAGACTCTTTTTTACTTCCTCTGACTTCTTTTCATTCTGATTTATGCGAGTAACATATGCCCGCCAATCCATATTTGCTCTGTGTCAAAATTACATTTATATGTCATAAAAGCCTAATAGCAATTCAAAAATAACCCATAAATACAAGAGCTAACAATGTTAACAAAATAAAAATCCTAAAAACAATATTTATAAAACTAGTCTAGTAGAAATAAGCTTTCAAATACTATATTTTTAACCACATCTGCCATCATCATTCTACTTCTGGATAAAGTTTCAAATTCGACACATTTTACTACCAATTCGATTAAAAATCAACTCAAATTCATGCATCCGTGATAAAAAGTATCTCAAGTTACTAGATTGAGTATAAAATTCAATCAACATTAGCTTAGATATTACCCCAAACTTATCAAATAGCTAAAACCCCTGAGTTATTTTACGAATTAAAACGAACTAAATTTTATTACTATCCATTCATTGGTTACACTTTTCTTAAACATCTAGCCTGAAATATTTGGTTAAGTAAGCAATATGTTGACAAAGCATTTATTAAAATTCTAGCAAGAAGCTTAAGCCACTCAAAAATATTACATAGAAATATTAAAAACATAATGTGGGTTCATGATCCAAGTATAACAATCTAAACTTAACTTTTACTGTAATTCATAGCAACCAAGGTATGCTCAAGTCATCAAGTAAAGCCACATACAAAATTCTCTACGAAATGAGCTTATACCGTTGAAACGTTAAAACTAGCTTATTTTTGTTAAATAAGTTAATACAAGCACTAAACAAGCTAAATGCACATTCTGAAATGACTTTTATATATGAGATTACATATGGAAAAGAACATTCTGAAAAATGACTTTGATTTGATTTTAAGAACTTTGATCTATCTATGGAAAACATATATGAGTATTTTCAATCATGTAAAAAGTAACCATTCTATAAGTTTTATACACTACTTTTTTCATAAACAAAAATAAGAAGATATGTTCAATACACACATGTAGAAAAAACAAAAACACAGCAGAAAAAATAGTATTTTTTTTAGATATATATAAAGCACCGTCCTTAGTTCAAAAAAAATAATAAAAAATATAGCAATGTCCCTTTTTGGTTGACATCCCATCACAAAAGGAAACCTTTGCATTAATAAGGTTGCTGTATCTTATTTGATCATTTTTGTTGATATCTCTATTTTCACTCTTTAACACACTTGTAACATTAATTTTAAGAAAAAAAGTAGAAAGATTCATATTTCAAGAAAACAAGACGAAAAGAAGTAAGAAAAACTGAACTTCTGCAACAAATTTGATAGATAAATTAGTACAAAAGATGTCCTGCCCATATTGTTTTGAACTTAGTTTTTTAACAAAAAAGTGAAAAAGAAAACAAGAAGAAATATTAATAAAAAAGGAACAACAAGCTTACCACACAAATTCACTGCTTAACACATAAATACACAAACACATCTCACTTATTAAACACGCAACAAATAGTACTAAATGGTAAATGATTGGGTGGATTTTGACTATAATACATTTAATGAACCCAAATTACAAACCTCTGAAGTTAATCATCAAACCATTTAATGAACCTATTTATTCCATTTATAAAACTTACTAAAAATTGGCATCAAAATCAAACATGGGTCTAAAAACAAACCCTAGGACAACAATGTATCTCATTTACATCCCATTTAACAATATATTAGAGTAAATTTCACCGTTGGTCCCTAAACTTGTCAAGATTAGCGTGGATCGTCCTTAAACTCTTTTTTTTTCATTTTCGTCCCTGAAGTTGTCGATTTTGGCGCGAATGGTCCTTTTGGGAAACGGACGCTGCAATGCAGCGTTAGCTGACGTGTATACCATGGATAGTTTCGTCTTTTCACTCCCAAACTTCTCCAACAGTAACTGTCGCCGTTGGTCCCTAAAAGATAGCTCCAAGACGTGTAATTTGCGCAAATCGTCCCTAAAAGTGGCATATAAAGAAGGTTCTATTAACTTTTGCCTGAAGCTTTCGTTTTCCAAGATACACCTGCAAAAAACTTTCCCGCGCAATCACATCAACGTCAGAATCACAAAAGTATTGAAAAGCGTCCCGAAGAATGTCCGCACCAATGTGGAAGATGCGCACAAGAGGAGTGTCAATCCCTGCAGATGAGTTAGAGGCGCAATGTGAGAATGCCTATGGTAATGAGTTTAAGTCCAGTTGATTTGAGCTTATTTTGCTGTTAGGTTGTGTTTATGTATGTTTAGGTACTAAGTAATTGACTTTATATTGCAGAATTTAATCGAAATTTATTCACCATTCGAATACATCATGGTGGTGCATTTATGCGTTTCCCTAACAGGGAATACGTTGGTGGTACTGAAGACATATTTGACATGGTGGATATTGATGTATTCTCAGTGTTTGATCTGGACGAGATGGTGCTTAAGTTGGGCTACACAGGTCAGGCAAAGCCTCTGTTTTATCATTATCTTAGTCCAATGAGTAGTTTAGACCACGGACTGTTTCCCCTTTCATCTGACGATGATGTCAGATGTTTGGGTTATATGGTAGGTCGTTACAAGTTGATTGAAGTCTATATAGAGCACGGGTATTCCAGGGTCACTGGTAAAACGAGGGTAGTAATAGAGGAACTAGGTTCTAGTCCACTTAGAGCATCAAAGGAAACTAAACACCCTCAACTGTTGCCCCTCACATGGCCTGATAATACTGATTGTGTTCCACTTCCTGGCAAGTCAAGTCAAGGCACTCTTTTTACACAACTGACTTTAAGTGAATGTGGTCAAAATGAAAACAATGAACTTCCCATGATTGATTCACAATTTGGAAGTTTGAATTTAAGTTTCACCCTTGTTGTACCTGCTAGTAAGGAGATTGTGGCAAAGAAACTTGCTGATATAGTCAGGATGATGGAGTTTGAAGAGAATGAGTTAGATGTGCCTCTGTCATATAGTTATTTGGATGCCATGAATTTTGACAGCACTTCTGGATTAAGTCCTGATGAACTTTTTGGTGTTGGTGACCTGGACCTAAATGTAGGGTTGCCTGTTTTTGGCCTAGATGATCCCCAAACACATTCAGGTGAGGGTCAACAGGATACCAGGCAAGAGGCACTAGATGGTGAGGTTCAGCATGGTAATGGTGTCGGGCCACTAGAGGATGACGAGGATGACATTCATAATGTCAATGATAGTGATTATGAAGGAGGGTCAAGTGACAATGATGGTTCAGGTGATGATGGAGAGGTTGCAGTTATGAATGATGAAGGACACACTGGAGTTGAGCCTCCTGTGCAACTAAATGGTTTTCATTTAGCAAGGGATAACCCTTCTGTGAGTATTGGCAACAGCAGTGGTGATCAAGTAAACAGGTTTAGACTAACAGGGAATAAAGCTTATGACAGCATTGGAAATAGCAGTTTAGTTGGAGAGGTTGTTGGAGGAGTAGAACATGTTTGTGTTGAAGGTTTCGAGAGTCAATCAGGTAGTGATGGTGAACCAGATACTGGTGTTAGGAAACAGTTAAGGGAAATAAGGAGAGCAATTAGAGTTGACATGGCAGAGAATCCTGTTATGAAGTATTATTTTTTCACTGGACAAGAGTTTTCAACCCCAGAAGAGGTGAAGGAAAGAGTGTACATGCATGCAGTTGAGACCAGGAGAAATTCAAAGTTGCTCAAGAATGATGGTATTAGGATAAGAGCTGTATGTGATAACCAATTTCCTGTCTTTACAGAGTTAGTCTTAAGTGGATCAACAGGCCCAACTGTGGATACAGGTGTTGGGCCTAGTGGATCAAGTGGCCCATTAGGTAAAGGGAGAAAAAGAAAGAGAAAAGATGTAGGAACTTCTGATGATGTATGTGATGGATGCCCCTGGGTGTTGTATGTAGGCAAAGACAGAGTTAGGCAAAACTGGATAGTAAAGACACACAGAGACAAACACACTTGGGTTCAATCTAGGGAAATCAAACACTGCACTTATAAATACCTGGCAAACAAGATCTATGACCTAGTGAAGGTTAATCCAGAGATTCCAGGAAAGGCAGTTCAAGACCAGCTCCAGCATGAATTACATCTTCAGGTATCTATGACAAAAGCATTCAGGGCCAAAGCCAAAGCAGAAAAAGATGTTTCAGGTGATCACAACCTGCAGTATATGATGCTAAGGGACTATATTGGTGAATTGCTATCTACAAACCCTAATACGACTGTGAAGCTTGGAATTGATAGAGATTATGCTAATCCTAGTGAGTCTAGAAGGGTGTTTAAAAGAATTTATGTTTGTTTGGGACCGTTGAAGGAAGGTTTCAAGGTTCGCAAAAGAGAATTGTTGGGGCTAGATGGTTGTTTTATGAAAGGTCCTTATCCAGGGCAAGTGTTGGTGGCTATTGGACTTGATCCTAACAATGGGATTTACCCATTGGCTTATGCATTGGTGGAAGCTGAAACTAAGAGTTCATGGTCTTGGTTCTTAATGTGCTTGGGTGATGACATAGATCTAGGCCCTAGATCTAACTTCACATTCATGAGTGATAGACAAAAGGTTAGTAACTGGTGCTCCTCTAATTGAATTCTTTAATAACCAACAAAATATAAATTATTATTTTGCTAACTTTGTTGGTTTATGCAGGGACTCATTCCAGCCTTAAAATATGTCTTCCTTAATGCAGAACACAGATTTTGCTTGAGGCACATTCATGAAAATATGAGGCAGCAGTTTAGTGGCTTGGAATATAAGGAAGCTTTGTGGAGATGTGCATCTGTTACAACCCTGTCTGGTTTTGCAAAGTGTATGGAACATTTGAAGGCTATGAAGAAGGAAGCACACGAATGGTTGAGCAAGATACCAGCTGAACATTGGGCAAGATCTCATTTTTCTGGTAAGTGTTTGTTTGTTTTCAACAAAAGTGGTTCAATAGTAGACATGTATATCATTTAAGTGTTTCATATTTTTGTGTTATAGGTAGACCAGTTACAGATTTATTGATCAACAACATTTGTGAGGTGTTCAATGCTAAAATAGCTCCAGCAAGGGACAAGCCAGTCATTACACTTTTAGAGTACATCAGAGAATACTGCATGAAGAGGATAGTAGCTGTACAAGGTATGATTGACAAAACTGATGGCCCTCTAACCCCAACTGCAGCTAAAATATTGGGAAAGATTAAGAGCGAGGCTGAATCGTTGCGGGTGATATGGAATGGAGGAGTTAAGTATCAGGTAACAGGGGCATGGGGTGACCAGTGTGTTGTGAATGTACAGGATAAGGTATGTACATGCAGGAAATGGGAATTGACAGGGATACCTTGTAAGCATGCTGTTGCAGCCTGTTGGAACATGGAACTGAATGGCATTCAAGTTGGACCTCCTGAATCTTGGGTACATAGCTGTTATTGGTTGTCCACATGGAAGGAAGTATACTCTCACTTAGTGGAACCAATTAGAGGCAGCAACTACTGGGAGAAGACTACCCATGCTACAGAGCTCTTGCCACCAAAGCATCATGTCCAGGTTGGAAGACCAAAGAAGAAGAGAAGAAGGTCCAAGTTTGAGGATGCACCCTGTGTAGATTTTGGAAAGCTGACCAAAAGAGGGAGAGTTATTACTTGCAGACTCTGCGGTAACACTGGACACAACAAGACTACATGCAAAGGACAAGGTCAACCTCCTAGAAAAGGTAATTATTAGAGTTTCATAGTTATGTTTTTGGTCATTTTATATTTGGTTCTTTTTTATAACCTGTTTTCTTATGTAGGTTTCAACAAAGCTGGAGCTCGCCAAGCTAAGGGTAATGGGTCTGCTCAAGCTGGTCCTAGTTCAGCTGTCCAATATGGAGATGTAGCTGTTGAAGGTGGTCAGAGGTCAACTATGCAAGGAGTATCTGGTGCGTCTCAAGCTGGTCCTAGTTCAAGTTTCCAAGGAGTATCTGCTCCTATTCCAACTCAATCTAGCCAAGTCAATGACAGTGAATGGGCTATCATTTAGCCATGTTTTAAATTCAGGACAAATTTAAATTTTAGTACTATCGGTGTTATGAAACGTTTGTAATTGAAAGTCCACATAAGTGGCAAACATCAAAGTCCACATCTGTGGCAAACATCAAAGTCCACATCTGTGGCAAACATCAAAGTCCACATCTGTGGCACTCATCTAAGTCCTTGTATAGGCAGACATTGAAAGTCCACATATGTGGCAATTTTCTAAGTCCACATTTGTGGCACTCATCTAATGGCTTATCATAGGCAGACATTGAAAGTCCACATATGTGGCAATTTTCAAAGTCCTTTTTAATGCAAAGTTATATAAGTCTAATTGTGTGGCTACTTTAGATGGTTTGTGACCTGTTTGACTTATACATTCTGTCAACCAAAACTAGTTATGTGCTTGATGGGTAACAAAACGGGTAAGATTCATCATTGTTGGGTTTCACTAAGTCAAGTCAATTGAATGCAAACAAGTGAACATGTGGTTGTACTTGTTTGTCACCGTTTGAAAGTAACAAATATATATTATTTTTTATAATGGCTTGCAAACTTACCAAATAGACTTCCTATAAATACCACCAGTAAAGACAATGCACACACATTGCAAACAACAATTCAAAACATAAATGGCTTGCAAACTTCCTCACACAGTCGACGAATTGCAAACATACATCAAGAAACAGACCGAGAAAGGCGACACGGTTCGGCAGAATGCTATCATTGAAGTGATCAAACAGTTTGACGTTGCCAAAAAAGTTAAAAACCAACTTAGAGAACAATACACAGCATGCCAACATATCTCAGCAGAGAGGAAAGCCGTCATCGACCAGTTTCTGTACGATGAATATTGCAAGGACAGTGCCATTGCTGAGTCCTTGTGGGGTTGTGTTTCTCAAATACAGGCACAAATTTCTAACAAGATCTGTTGGAGTTATGTGGATAATGTGGCAGCATGTGATGCTGGTGCATCTACTTCATCTGTTGCATCGAGAGTTGTTGAGCAACACTCTCATTTGGAGCACTTTAAGCCAAGCTTTGAAGAAAATGTGGTGGCAGCTGATGATGGGGTCTGGAACGAAGAAAAGGACCGGGAGCTTAGCAGGTTGGAAGCTCAGTTAGAAGCCGATGAGTTTGCGAGCTTTGCTACTTACGACGACGGTTACGTGTACAACAACTCTCAGACATGGGATCACCCGGATTACAACTGAAGTATTATGTAATTTTTATGTTACATTTATGCAATGTTTTAAATTTATGATGTAGTTTTTAAAAATCCTAATTATATATGGCATTTTTGTTAATTATAACATTTTTATATGTGTCACAAAGGTATGACAAGCCTTTAAGACAAAATGGGTTGCTTTACTTGTGTTTCATTTACTACTCATATTCAATACTTACCTACCCACCTACATCCTTTGTTGCAACTCAAAACTTGCAATCCACAGCTCCCTATTTCCTTAATCATGAACAACTCTGAAATTAATATTGATCTAAAGGTTGTTTGTAACGCGTACGTTCTAACTGAAGTAATGCTTGGCCCTTACCACACAGAGATTCTTGAAAACTTGCAGCAAGCACAAGATTTGGAGTACAAGTCCAAAAAAAATTCTGAAAGGGTCGAACGTAGGGGGAGCTGATTGCTGAAGTTCAAAACATTTCACGTGCAAGAATTGCAAGGAACAACACCAAGAAGCTTAGGAGATTACAGACAATTGATAAGCGTCGGGCGAAGGCACTGTTGACGAAGTCCAACCAAGTCAAGGAGAAGATGTTTAAGAAGATTAAATTTGTTGTGAGAAAGAAATATCCATGAGGTTATTGTGTGTTGGGCATTGGTCATGGGTTTCTTTTGTTCAGATCACCATGTTATGGTTAATTAATGTAATGGGTCTTATGATTGAGTTTTTCAATGAATAATGTGTTCATTATGTTTTAGGTTTTTTAGTGTGTTTGATATGTATCACAAACATAAACATGAGCATCACATTAATCAATCCGTAATACAGACACGAAACATTAAAATCGTAACATACATATGACATACAACCAAAGATTGGACATGCCCAAAACCATGACAGTCGTCTACCACAATACAGCTATTCAAATTTGTGGTTGTTTTGTAATCAACTTTTTTGGGTTTTTATTCTTCTTCATTTTTTTTTTCTTTTTTTTCTCCCCAGATCTAATTCCCAGACCTATAACACAACCACTCACTTTGTTTGCCTCAGCACCAGCTGCATTTGTGACTACAACAACACTTGGTCCTGTGTTTGCATGCCTCCAACAGAGTCTGTCCTTGCAACAGATAAAGCATCTTTCATCCAACACCTGTACCTGTGGATCATTACCAGTTCGAACACCCAGACCTATAAAACCACCACTTGTCTCTATCTTTAAATTTGGAGTTTCAGGTTGTGCCATATTTTTTTGTTTGGATAATTTTGGAATAAGATGAGAGTTTACTTGAGTATCCAAGTTGGTAGGATCATTGACTTTACAGGGATTGTTGTGCCATATTTATCTAGTTTGAAATAAACCCGTTTGAAGAATCCCTGTGTGAGGTAGGTTAAGGAGTATTAAATGCTCACATCAATTGAATGTGGTAGCATTTTTGTGTTTGAAAATGACTATTTTGGGCTTGGTTATACAAACACTATTTTCTTCTCATGTCTGCACACATGATAAAAGTAAGACATGGCATGACTTGTCATAGGGCGCCAAAGACTACTTTTTTTCTGTTTAGTCACGTGAATACTTTTGCAATTTGTAAACACTAAACAAGCATAAGTTTTCCTCTATAAAACCAAAGACACCAACCAGTCTTCCACCACCCAATCCTAGCTGCTGAAATAATGAGTTCCAAGAACAAAGGTTGTTTAAAAGACACCCTCAATTGCAACACCCTGCTCCTTTTCATTTCTAGCATACTTTTTTTTAATGGTTTTCTTAACCTGTTTGCAGAAATCATTTATGTTAACAGCAGTGATTCAAGCTCCATCAACAACTGGAGTGACTCAACTGCAACCAACAGCTGGGACGGCTATTTTCCAGAGACGTATTCAGGTTCTGTGAGAAGAAAGATTGATGCTAGGAAGTTTAAGAATCCTAAAAAGACAGAGAAACAACTTTTTTTGAAAGGGAAAAGGTGCTAGGCCTTCCAAGTGATCAGTTCTGTGAAGACAATGGAATCAAACCATTTGCTCCAGCAATTGGCAAACCTTTTCCAAAAGGTAAGGGTAGAAAGAAAATGTAATAGTTGATTTAGGACGTGGTATGATTGAATAATATTGTTGTAACCTGAATAAACATGTTGTTACCCTTTTGTACTACTATTGTGGGTATTTGTAATTGAAGCAGTTGAATGGTAGACTAACCATGTACTACTGAAAAGATAACGACAGTCCCAGGCCTAACTAGTTAATACGGTTAGACAAATTTTTGTACTACCAGTATTAACATTTTGATACTGTTAGATATAAGGACGTTAGTACTGCTGAGTCTTCCAAACGTGTGAATTCCACCCAAACCAAACCATTCAGTAGTACCACTTATCGTTCGAAAGAAAGACTATTAATTTCGTTCCCTGTTGGTCTTTTAGCATTTCAGAAAGTGAAGACACAACTTGTTTTAAAGGATTGTGCTTTAAAATAAAAACAAACCATAAGGCTCTAGTTTGACTTACGAAAGTCAATAAACATACTGCTCTAGTTTGACTTAATAAAGTCAACTAACTGAACCATTATTGAATATTCACTTGTAAACCTGTTTTGTTACTTTCATTACATTACATGGGTAAAATTAACTAATTACAATTTATATTTGCCCATTTACATATGCACTATAGTATCGTGTTTTGAATAATTAAGTGAGTTGACTATGAAAGTCAACTTATTTTTTTGGTCAACAATGTGAATAATACCACTATTAGATATACACATGAAAATAACCATAAACTGAAGGTCATACTGGTGCATAAATTGAAAGTCAAACGTACATTATAAAAATAACCATAAAAAAAATTTGCACAAAAAATAAATAAATACAAAAAAAAACATGCAATTGAAAAAAACAAAACTGACAAAATCAACAATAAAATTATTATTAAACAAACTTTTTCCATTACACGATGAAATTAATCGGACTCATATGACTTATACAAATCATCATACGAGAATGTTTCTAAACATTCTTCTTCCTCTTCTTCATTACATTTAGCATATTTGTTTTTCTTTTTATCCCTTTCTTCTAATCTCCTAACAGCATTGATCTCCTTCCAATGCTCATCGGCCCTCTTTTTTGCAGCAAGCCTGCGTCTTTCAACTTCAGCAGGGCTTGGAGGAGGAGCCTTCTCCTTTTCTTCATCCACCTTCTTCTTATCGTTATCGTTAGACCCTTTTTCAAACGAAGGCACCTCGGCTCTTTTGGATCTCCCCTTGCTCGTTTCATCACTTCCTTGTTTTCTTCTTCTGTGTTGTCGGTTGCAACAGCATCTCTTGCTCTCTTGGTTCCTGACATTTTACTTACACTTTAAATTGTTTGATGTTTGCTAGTATTAGATTACTATGATGCATAATGTGGTAGTAACCAATATATAGACACATAATGGGGAAAACGAAAAGTCTTTATTAAATTTTACAGCCTTTTATTGGACTCTTCGGTTCCCAATTATTTGTTGGAAATATGAACACATTTATATTTCCATTTTATTTGGGAATGTATCTGTCTACTGTATGTAATGGGTTGGGTTGTGTTGGGGTGGTCTTCACACGCCTTTATTGGCTCACCAGTATTAAGTTTTTTATTTCAAACAGTAGTAAAAAAGTAATACTGGTAGTGCAAAATGGGACTTTTTCAAGTCAAACTACACCCTTTTTCACGTGGTTTTTTAAAAAACACAAAACAAATAAAGTTGCAAAATCCTTTAAAACAAGTATCATGTTAACCTTCTGAAATGACAACATACTAGGTGTAAACCTTTAAAACTAGTAGCATAATCCTTTAAAAACATAATCCTTTAAAACAAGTAGCATCCTCACTTCAATGGGATGAATGTTTACAAACCCCTCTGAAACCAACTTGGAGCACGAGCAGTGAACATCTTGACCAACTCATCGTTAGACATGTCAAGCAAAGCATTGAGTTCAACTCCACGGAAACTGGCCCTCTCAGACTTGTTGTTATGGTTTTTTGACTTCCCTAAATAAATGATATTATGTTACAAGGAATTTTGTACTACCAGTACTAAGATTTTAATACTGTTATAAATATGGAACTTAGTACTGGTGAGCCGATAGAGCCCTGTGATGCCAGCCAACCAAACACATTAAATGCCCGCCCAAGCCATTAAATACCCACCAAACCGATCAACCACACATATTTCCATATCATTTAATCCCATCTCATATAATACCCACCCAAACGATGAAACACACACACAAACCCACATAATCAATCTTGTAACCTAAATTTCTCTTAAACCTAAGTATCCTATAACGTTACTTCACACAAAATGAAGGCCACAAACAAAAAAGGTATTGTTATTTCTGTTTTTTGATATGTAATTGGATGTATTTAATTAAAAAAGGTCAATATAGGGTCGTTTTCTGTTAACATTTATCTATTTGTGAAGCTATATATTTTTGTTTTTTGATGCTCTCTTTTTCCTTATTTGCAGAAATCAAACCTGCAAGGTCTGAGTATATCATTGGTCCTGTTAATGATGATTATGCCAAGTTTTTAACTACTCAAGCTCAAAAAGGTTCAACCAGCACTCCTACAACCTCTGAGTATATCATTGGTCCTGTTGATCCTGATTATGCCGAGTATTTAAAGCTTATAGGTCCAAAACGTTCAGGCACCATTCCAACAAGCTCTCATTATGTCATTGGTACTACTGATTCTGCTTATAGCAAGTATTTAAAGCTTCAAGCTAACAAAGATTCAACCTCCACTCCTGCAAATAAGCCTTGAAGCCAGTCAAGGAAAAGGAAACTTATAGCATTTAAATATGCCAGTTCATGATAAGAATGTGTTTTCATGGTATAACCAGTATCTCTTTTGTAATGAAGAACATATTTATGTTCTTTTATTATTGGTAATGAATCTGCATTTGTTGACTGTCATGTACTGTTTTAGTTAATATTATAAAAAAAATGTTTATGGCACCATGCGTAAATAGTTACCATTAAAATGGTTTACTTAGTTGACTTTATTAAGTCAAACTACAGCCTAATGGTTTGTTCACTTCCCTAACTCAAAGTACAACATTATGGTTTGTTAACTTCCCTAACTCAGTCATATTATGCATTGAACAATGAAACAAAATACTTGACAATAACAAGCCACATTCACTTAATCACAAACCATTTGGATTTAGCCATTATTCAAACAAGAAATTTCATTGACCATTGACAACCATTACAAGACAGCTTCACCACCCAACTACCATCATCTACTTGAAAATACTAAAAGCATTCACCCACCACCATCACAAAATAACAACTACTACTACACAACACATGTCAAGCAGTTAAATAAACATACAATGCAAACAAAACCCAACTGATGATGATATACTTCTTGTACTTGGACCGTTGTTCTTCAAGCTCTTCAACAACACCTCGTAGAGCATTAATCCTCCTCAACAAACCAGGGATAATGTCTACTGACCTTGGGCACATAGGAGGATCCAACCATCCCAGAAAAGGACAGTTTGAGCCCTGAAACAACAAAGTGTGTAAATGAGCAACACATTTTTTTAAAATTAAACAAGACAATGACAAACTTACAATTGTCGGACAGCCAAAGAAACGGCGACCTGGATTCCTGTTTGTCCAAGAAGTCTTGACAACAGCGGGTTTACCACATGTGCAGACCACCATCGTTGCTCTGTTTTTCTTTTGAAAAGATGTGTGTTTTACATACTTATTATGTGCACAATGGACGGGTATTTACATGGTTCACTTCTTGCCAACGGTCGAATTTTTACACAACACGCATCAAATCTTAGGGATGAAACATGCAAAGCGTTTGCTACAATATACAAAAGGCATTGGGGACGAACGGTGAGAATTTGAAATACGTGAAAAGACGAAAAAACCCAAGCTTGCCACATCAGATAACGGACGGACATAACGTCCGTCTGCCAAAACGCGCTCCCAGGGACCAAACGCGCCGTCGTTTGACAAGTTCAGGGACGAAAGTGAAAAAAAATAGTTTAAGGACGATTCACGAGAATCTTGACAAGTTCAGGGACAAACAGTGAAATTTACTCAATATATTACATACATTAACATACACATAAAAGAAGAAGAACAACAAGACCATTTTAATGAACTCAATCACCAAATAAATAAAACTAACTTAATTTTGTTAAGTAAGTTAATACAAACACTAAACAAGCTAAATGCACATTCTGAAATGACTTTTATAAATGAAACTGTATATGGAAAAGAACATTCTGAAAAATGACTTTGACTTGATTTTAAGAACTTTGGTCTATCTATTGAAAACATAGGAAAACACATATTGAGCATTTTCAATCATGTAAAAAGTAACCATTCTATATGTTTTAGACATTGTTTTTTTTTCATAAACAACACTAAGAAGATATGTTCAACACTCAAATGTAGAAAAAAACAAGAACACGGCAGAGAAAAGAGCAATTTTTTAAAATATATATAAAGCAATGTCCCTTTTTGGTTGACATCTATCACAAAAGGAAAACTTTGCATCAATAAGGTTGCTATATCTTATTTTGATAATTTTTGTTGATATCTCTATTTTCACTCTTTAACACACTTGTAACATTACTTTTAAGAAAAAGTACAAAGATTCATATTTCAAGAAAAAAAGACGAAAAGAAGTTTATCTATTTTTAATGAATGCGTTTCTAGTTCATATAAGTAAGAAAAACTAAACTTCTGCAACAAATTTGATAGATTAGTACAAAAGATGTCCTACCCATATGGTTTTGAACTCAATTTTTTAACAAAAAAGTGAAAAGGAAAACAAGAAGAAATATCAATAAAAAGGGAACAAGAAGCTTACCACACAAATTCACATCTCATTTTTTATAAACACGTAACAAATAGTAATAAATGCTAAATGATTGGGTGGATTTTGACTATAATACATTTATTGAACCCAAATTACAAACCTCTGAAGTTAATCATCAAACCATTTAACGAACCTATTCATTCTTTATATAAAACTTACTAAAAATTGGCATCAAAATCAAACATGGGTCTAAAAACAAACCCCAGAACAACAACGTATCTCATTTATTACATTCTATTTAACACTATTACATGCATTAACTTACCAGACTCAAAACACAAAGAGTTTATCTAAAGGAAGAATAACATCAACCAAAAAACGTCACTTTCACATATTCATAAAAAAAAGAACAACAACAAGACCATTTCAATGAACTCAATCACCAAATATATAAAACTTGACTAAAAATCAGTACTAAAAGCAAACGTATAAGTAGTACTCAATATTAAAACTTTATTACCATTAGTTAACAACAAGCACATATATAGCAATAAAGCATTTTTAAAAAACAAACTTAAAAAGATTAAATGAAGATATAATATTATACCTTCGTAGAAAATCCTCTAAAACTCAAGCTAGCTTGTAACAATCAAAGATAGTACCTGAAAATGTTACAACTTAACATCAACATTTTTATATTATTGTTAACAAAAAAAATTAGTTAAAACTTGTTATGTCCAACATATCAAACATTTTTTTGAAAAATTATCAACATTTCTACACCCTTTGACTTGCAAATTTTTTTTCACTAACAGCTTTTCAACTTTTTCCTCAAAACAATATTCACTTTTAGAGAGAGAGATAATTACCAACATTTCTACACCATCAAAAAAAAGTGAAGCATACGTGGTAAATATTAAATTAAAACTTTAAAACATCATTAACCATAAACACATTAAAACATTTTCACTTATTTCACTATAAAATGACGAATGAAGATATATACCAAATACCTTTTCTTTAAAAAAAAAAAAAAAATACATTTGTGAAAGCTATATTAACTTTTAAAGAGACAGAGAGAAACTTTAAAAGAGAGATGATTGTTTTTTTAATGCTTCACCCATTTTTGTAAAAAATGAGGCTGTAAAAATATGGTTTATCTACTCTTTAACCAAAAAAAACCCCTCTTTTTAACTGTCAAAAACCACTTTTAATACAACAGCTCCAATTGGCAAGGTAATTGGAATGACGGTGATCCAACCAGTTTTAGTGGTAATAATGATTGGTATGTAGGATCTTTTGATTGGAATGCTAATCAGAATGGCAACCTTATACCCCCATACCCAGGTTACAGACAGCGGTGATTGCCTATGATGTTACATTCCCTCCCCCTTAGGGGAATCCCGTCTCAGGATTCAGTTGTGTAAAACCGTTGGTTAAAAGTTAGATTTTGAGTTGACTTGAGCCATGGCACATTTGCTCTTAGAAAAGTTCATTCATAACTTTCATTTTCATAATTCCATGATACAAGTAATGTCCACTTGAGCCATGACACATTACCAAAATCGGTCCCAAGGAATGTCGTCAAACAATCAAACCTGGATTAAATCGTCAAAGCGTATCCAATTGTCAAATAGTCAAGCAAAATCCTCTCATCGAAGCGTATGTTAGAAGCTTACCAAAATAAAACTTTAGGATCCAATCCCAGTACATAAAAAACAACAAAATTGGCGGGAAAACATAAGACAACTTACCCTAAACCTTTTCAATAAAAACCGTATAAAACTGTTGTCTTCCTGTCTCATTTATCTCTTCCTAAAAAACCAAAAAACCAAATCCTAAAAAACTTACATCAAATGACGCCAACCAAGCGTAAAGTCGAAGTTGAATCATCATCTGAGATTGTTCCAACCACCAGTGTATCAAAACCATTTTTACTGTCAAGAAACTTATTGACCAAGAAAGAGTAGTTTGTAGAGAAACGACGCCGTTTAACGTACGTACCCACCCACCAACCATAACTATAAATACAAAAATATATACAGTAGCATATATCTATCTATATATGTTTCACAAAACAACTAGATCTGTACTGCATGTACGTGTTTCAAACGCAAAACCAAAGCAAAACAAAACCTTTGTTAAAAACATGAAAAAGAACATTAAAAATAAATAAAAAAAAAATAAATAAAAAACACACACACACACACACAAAACCATCACCGGACATTCACCGGAGATACTCCGGTACGGCGGTGCTACGGTGGTAGTTTTTGTTAAACATAAAAACCTCAAAACATATCATTGGTTTTTAGTTTATGTGTTTTTTAAAAGTATAAAGACAATAAAAATAAAATAAAAAAAATTGCTCTGTGGTAAAAATGAGAATATGTTTTTTTTACCGTTAGTGTTACTGTAAAACATCATTAACCACAAACACATTAAAACATTTTCACTTATTTCACTATAAAATGACGAATGAAGATATATACCAAATACCTTTTCTTTAAAAAAAAAAAATTACATTTGTGAAAGCTATATTAACTTTTAAAGAGATAGAGAGAAACTTTAAAAGAGAGATGATTGTTCTTTTTAATGCTTCACCCATTTTTGTAAAAAATGAGGCTGTAAAAATATGGTTTATCTACTCTTTAACCAAAAAAAAAAAAAAAAAAAAAAATCCTCTTTTTAACAGTCAAAAACCACTTTTAATACAACAGCTCCAATTGGCAAGGTAATTGGAATGACGGTGATCCAACCAGTTTCAGTGGTAATAATGATTGGTATGCAAGATCTTTTGATTGGAATGCTAATCAGAATGGCAACCCTATACACCCATACCCAGGTTACAGACAGCGGTGATTGCCTATGATGTTACATTCCCTCCCCCTCAGGGGAATCCCGTCCCAGGATTCAGTTGTGTAAAACCGTTGGTTAAAAGTTAGATTTTGAGTTGACTTGAGCCATGGCACATTTGCTCTTAGAAAAGTTCATTCATAACTTTCATTTTCATAATTCCATGATACAAGTAATTTCCACTTGAGCCATGACACATTACCAAAATCGGTCCCAAGGAATGTCGTCAAACAATCAAACCTGGATTAAATCGTCAAAGCGTATCCAATTGTCAAACAGTCAAGCAAAATCCTCTCATCGAAGCGTATGTTAGAAGCTTACCAAAATAAAACTTTAGGATCCAATCCCAGTACATAAAAAACAACAAAATTGGCGGGAAAACATAAGGCAACTTACCCTAAACATTTTCAATAAAAACCGTATAAAACTGTTGTCTTCCTGTCTCATTTATCTCATCCTAAAAAACCAAAAAACCAAATCCTAAAAAACTTACATCAAATGGCGCCAACCAAGCGTAAGGTCGAAGTTGAATCATCATCCGAGAGTGTTCCAACCACCAGTGTATCAAAACCATTTTTACTGTCAAGAAACTTATTGACCAAGAAAGAGTAGTTTGTAGAGAAACGACGCCGTTTAACGTACGTACCCACCCACTAACCGTAACTATAAATACAAAAATATATGCAGTAGCATATATCTATCTATATATGTTTCAGAAAACAACCAGATCTGTACTGCATGTACGTGTTTCAAACGCAAAACCAAAGCAAAACAAAACCTTTTTTAAAAACATGAAAAAGAAAATTAAAAAAAAAATAAAAATAAAAAACCATACACACACACACACAAAAAAAACACAAAAAAACTATCACCGGACATTCAACGGAGATACTCCGGTACGGCGGTGCTACGGTGGTGGTTTTTGTTAAACATAAAAACCTCAAAACATATCATTGGTTTTTAGTTTATGTGTTTTTTAAAAGTATAAAGACAATAAAAATAAAATAAAAAAAATTGCTCTGTGGTAAAAATGAGAATATGTTTTTTTTTACCGTTAGTGTTACTGTAAAACATCATTAACCACAAACACATTAAAACATTTTCACTTATTTCACTATAAAATGACGAATGAAGATATATACCAAATACCTTTTCTTAAAAAAAAAAATAATAAAAAAAATAAAATAATAATAAAAATTACATTTGTGCAAGCTATATTAACTTTTAAAGAGATAGAGAGAAACTTTAAAAGAGAGATGATTGTTTTTTTTAATGCTTCACCCATTTTTGTAAAAAAATGAGGCTGTAAAAATATGGTTTATCTACTCTTTAACCAAAAAAAAAAACCCTCTTTTTAACTGTCAAAAACCACTTTTAATACAACAGCTCCAATTGGCAAGGTAATTGGAATGACGGTGATCCAACCAGTTTCAGTGGTAATAATGATTGGTATGCAGGATCTTTTGATTGGAATGCTAATCAGAATAGCAACCTTATACCCCATACCCAGGTTACAGACAGCGGTGATTGCCTATGATGTTACATTCCCTCCCCCTTAGGGGAATCCCGTCTCAGGATTCAGTTGTGTAAAACCGTTGGTTAAAAGTTAGATTTTGAGTTGACTTGAGCAATGGCTCATTTGCTCTTAGATAAGTTCATTCATAACTTTCATTTTCATAATTCCATGATACAAGTAATTTCCACTTGAGCCATGACACATTACCAAAATCGGTCCCAAGGAATGTCGTCAAACAATCAAACCTGGATTAAATCGTCAAAGCGTATCCAATTGTCAAACAGTCAAGCAAAATCCTCTCATCGAAGCGTATGTTAGAAGCTTACCAAAATAAAACTTTAGGATCCAATCCCAGTACATAAAAAACAACAAAATTGGCGGGAAAACATAAGGCAACTTATCCTAAACCTTTTCAATAAAAACCGTATAAAACTGTTGTCTTCCTGTCTCATTTATCTCTTCCTAAAAAACCAAATCCTAAAAAACTTACATCAAATGGCGCCAACCAAGCGTAAGGTCGAAATTGAATCATCATCCGAGAGTGTTCCAACCACCAGTGTATCAAAACCATTTTTACTGTCAAGAAACTTATTGACCAAGAAAGAGTAGTTTGTAGAGAAACGACGCCGTTTAACGTACGTACCCACCCACTAACCATAACTATAAATACAAAAATATATGCAGTAGCATATATCTATCTATATATGTTTCAGAAAACAACCAGATCTGTACTGCATGTACGTGTTTCAAACGCAAAACCAAAGCAAAACAAAACCTTTGTTAAAAACATGAAAAAGAACATTAAAAAAAATAAATTAAAAAAAAAAAATAAATAAATAAATAAAAAAACCACACACACACACAAAAAACACAAAAAAACCATCACCGGACATTCACCGGAGATACTCCGGTACGGCGGTGCTACGGTGGTGGTTTTTGTTAAACATAAAAACCTCAAAACATATCATTGGTTTTTAGTTTATGTGTTTTTTAAAAGTATAAAGACAATAAAAATAAAATAAAATAAATTGCTTTGTGGTAAAAATGAGAATATGTTTTTTGTACCGTTAGTGTTACTGTAGTGGAAATGGAAATATGATAAGAGGTGAAGTTACGGTAGAGGTGAAGTTACATAAACAGCCCTTTGGAATGTTTTCTTTCTTTAAAAAGCTACCCTTTAGTATTTTGAGATTTCACATGAACCTATTGTTTGTGTATTTTATTTTTTGCTGATCCTACTTTTTGGCATAAAAAGTGATTTGACTAGCTTGTAATATATTGCTAAGAGTGATATGGTGGTAATTGTCGGAAGATGTAGCATGTTTGATTAGGGGTGAGCATTGTTCCAGAACCGGACCAGATCGGATCGGACTGACAAGACCGAGGATCGAAATAGCCAAAAAACCAAGACCGAGGATCGTACAGAATGTGGTCGGTCCGGTCTCGGTCGGTCCGGTCCAACAAGGCCAAATAATCGGTTTGTGGTCCGGTCTGGACCGGACCGACCGGACCGAGGACCGAATTAGTCAAAAATCCAAGACCGAGGACCGGACCGATGTGGTCTAGGGCTGAGCAAACGACCCGAACGGACAGGACCGACCGAAACCGGACCGGACCAGACCGGACCGACCACATTCGGTCCGGTCCTCGGTCTTGAATTTTTGGCTAATTAGGTCCTCGGTCCGGACCGGATAACAAACCGATTATTTGGCCTTGATGGACTGGACCGACTGAGACTGGATCGGACCGACCACATTCGGTCCGATCCTCGATCTTGGTTTTTTGGCTATTTCGGTCCTCGGTCTCGTCGGTCCGGTCCGGTCATGGACCGATGCTCACCCCTAATGTGGTCGGTCCGGTCCGGTCAGGTTTCGTTCAGTCCAGTCCGTTCGGGTCGTTTGCTCAGCCCTATGCCTGGTTACATGAATGTAAAGATGCATAAACAGACTAATTCTAAGGTTTAGTCGGCAGGTTACTTGAAAGTTAGGCTTACATAACGAAAATACAAAATTTTAATTTTAGTCATGTTTGTCTTGGTCCACTTCTAGTAACAAGAAACTATTTCTAAATTTCAATTTTAGTCATGTTTCTTTGTCCTGTGCGAATTTATTGAAAAGTTAGCAAGTGTTCAAAAGTTGGTAAGGTAACATTTTGGGTGACTAAAGTTATGTTTTTGTTATACCAATTTGTTTTATTGAAAAAGTCAACCATGTGTAAATGAATAAAAACGTAGGAACTACGGCTGGCTTATTTAATAAGACAAGGTGGTCTAGCAAAAACATAACTTTTGTCGCAATGGGTTGGGGGTAGGGCTGGAGCTTATATTATAAGCCGAAAGCCGAAACTTATATTTCTATAAAGTAGTTTGACGAATTAGTTGTAGCAGAAATTTATTAATGTAAAAATCACATAAAACACATCAAATTGATTTACAGCGTTTACGTGAAAATCCATTATATTTTAAAGAATTTTTAATTAATTTGACTAGCTATAAGCCTCTTTTTATAAGCTTGTGTGACAAACATAACTTATTTTATAAGCGAGCGTATTTTAAAAGCTCAAGTCTCTATAAGCCACATAAGTCTTGTTGCCAAACATAGCCAAAATGTCATTTCGGTCTAGCAGAAAAACCTTACCAATTTTTTGACACCTGTCAACTTTTCAATGAAGTCACACAGTCTAGTGGTTGCACAAGACTAAATTTGAAAATCTTTTTTTTTTTCTTTTTTTTAAATAGAAAATGGATTAAGCTTGAGTTTTGTGTCTAATATTGGAATTTTCTCTAAAGAAAATAG
Source organism: Artemisia argyi (assembly GCA_030686995.1). Classification (NCBI taxonomy): domain Eukaryota; kingdom Viridiplantae; phylum Streptophyta; class Magnoliopsida; order Asterales; family Asteraceae; genus Artemisia; species Artemisia argyi. Next base: position 180,707,548 of record CM060693.1, on the reverse strand, counting down.
GTAGATTTCACTTAAAATCTAAGAAAAAATTACATGTTTCTTTCTTGGGGTTTACTTAAAATTACATGTTGACATAAATAATGCCTAAAAACATTATTAACATGTTATCAATATCTCTATGTTTTAATTATCACAAAATATAAACTCATAGAACTAAAACTTGTGACATAAACAAGTATTTAGTGATTAATATTTCTCTTTACATCCAAATCACTTAAGATATGAATAAACAAAGTGTTTAGTGCAATTTATGATCAAAAGGGTATTTAATTAACTAATGCAAAGTTTATTTAATTATATAAACATATTATATATATTTTTGAAAAACACTTTTGGTAATAAAGAAAAATGTTTTATTAATACTAAATATATGAATTCAAATTTTTAACCAAAATCAGTTAGTTTTTCACCAAATAAACTTTCCCCACTAAAAGACAAAGATTCTGGCCGTTTCAGCTGGGCGGTCCCCTTAATTTTAAGGGGACCGGCCACGCTCCTCTGTCAGAATCTGTTGCCTATAAATACCACCTTAAACCTGGATTTTTTCCTCACCTTTTGCACTACAGAACTTTCTGTTCTAGATCTCCATTTACAATATATAAATTCTTTGATCATACATTCTTAAATCTTTGTTTCAAAGTGATCCAAACATCATCCCATCAAATGCAAGAGAAGAATACTTCTATCCCTCAAAGACAAGAAGTATTACAACTTGTTGTGATCTCCACATCTAAGTTGTTAGTGAATCATTATTGTTATTATTTCATTGTGTGATTAGTTGTGAATATGGGTTAGAAGATAGTGTAGTTTGATATATAGTGTGATTGGTTAGAAGAATAGTTGTGAAGAAGATAAGTTAGGAAAAATATTGGTGTGTAGAAGAATAGGTGTGAAGAAGATTGGTGTGTCGAAGATTGATGTGAAGAAGTGGTGTGATTTAGTAGTGAATAGGTGTGAACTAGTTGTGTAGAAGTTGTGATTAAGTTGTAAGGTTATTGTGGTGTGTAAATTGGTGTGTAAGGTTTTCTCCGTCATAAGGGAGCTTGTTGATATAGTGAAGAAAACTCTCGAGTTAGGTGCTCGGGGAGTGGAGTAGGGCAAGGAAGGTGACCTTGTAGCCGAACCACTATAAATCTCTTGTCTCTCGGTTCGATCTTTCCAACCCTTATCTATTTCTTTACTTACATTATTATTGCTTTATCGTACATACTTAGTGTTGTTCATATTGTGCACGTCTTGATTTCATATAGCATCGAATCTATATTTTATAAAACAAAGAAAACTCTTGAACAAACTTTTATAACAATTTGAAAAAGACGTAAAACTATTCAAACCCCCTTCTAGTTTCCCACAATTGGTATCAAGAGCCACGTCTAACAAGATCTTTAAAATATATTATATTTTAAAACTTGTAACGATCTATGGAATCTTTAAAATATTTAGAAGGGCAATCTATGCAAAGACCACCACTATTTGAAAGTGACGGATTTTTATATTGGAAAAATAGATTCAAAACTTATGTGAAATCAAAAGATCTTGATCTTTGGCATATTATTACCTTTGGTGAATTTCCTCCTATTCAATATAATGTTGAAACTAAAATGAATGAAATTGTATCTTTTGAAGAACAAAATGATGATTTGAAAAAGAAATTAGCAAAAAATAATTAAGCTAAAATGGTAATTTATAATGCGTTACCACGAAAAGAATATGAAAGAATATTTATGTGTAAAACCGTCAAAGAAATTTGAGATTCTTTACTAATTACTCACCAAGGTAATAGCCAAGTCAAAGATAATAAAATAGATCTTCTTGTACAACAATATGAACAATTTACGATTCCGGAAGAGGAATCAATTGATAATGCTTTTGCTAAGTTTAACACTATCATCATAAGTTTAAAATCACTTGATGAGACATTTTCTAGTAAAAATTGTGTTAGGAAATTTCTTAGGGCATTGCATCCAAAATGGCGAGCTAAGGTCACGGCAATCGAAGAATCAAAGAACTTGATGACATTATCACTAGATGAACTAATTGGCAACTTGAAGGTTCATGAAGAAATCATAAGAATAGATTCGGAAACGGTCAAAGTCAAGAAAGAACAAACCAAATCCATTGCTCTAAAAGCCAAAAAGGAACCTAGTGATGATGATGATGATTCAAGTGACGAAAGTGAAGACGAAGAATATGCAATGGCCGTAAGAGAATTCAAGAAGTTCTTCAAGAGACGAGGAAGATTCACTAGATCATCACGAGACGAAAGAAGAGCATTTCAAAGGAATAGAAGTGACAACTACGGGAAAAGAAAGTGCTTTAGATGTGGAAGTCCAAATCATCTCATTGGCGAATGTCTAAAGCCACCGGGTTATGAAAGTCAAGGTGCTTTTGTTAGTGGAACATGGAGTGATAATGACAAATAAGAAGTTGAAAAGCCAAGAGACGAAAAGTGTTTTATGGCAAAAGAAACCGACGAAATATGTTTAGGAATTGACTTGGAACCTGACGAATGGATTAAAGATAGCGGATGTTCGAGGCACATGACGGGGAATCGCAATCTATTCTCTACATACAAGGCATACAATGGAGGTAACGTTACTTTCGGTAGTGACTTACGTGGAAAAATCATTGGCAAAGGTACGATCTCTCAATTCTCACTTACTATTGAAAATGTAGAGCATGTAGATAAATTAACATATAATTTGCTTAGTGTAGGACAAATATGTGATAATAAATGTAGAGTCACATTTACCGAAGATGATAGCGAAATAGTTAAGAATGAAAAAATTATATGTAGAGGAATTAGAAAAGGTGGCATATATGTTATGAAACCAGGAAACAAACCTGAGGATAGGATATGCCTAACGACCCTAGATGAAAACTCTACACTATGGCATAGGAGATTAGGACATGCTAACATGCAACAAATACAATCTTTGGCCTCTAAGGAATTAGTTAGAAATTTGCCTAATCTAAAATATGACAAGCATTTTTGTGATGCATGTAAAATTGGAAAACAAGCTCATGATAGTCACAAAGCCAAGAATATAGTATCCACTACTAGGTGCCTAGAATTATTACATATGGATCTTTTTGGTCCATCCGCTGTGCGGAGCTATGGAGGAAACAAATATACCTTAGTAATAGTAGATGACTACTCACGATACACGTGGACTAGGTTTTTAAGTGACAAAACCCAAGCCTTTGAAAAATTCGAAATATTTAGTAAAATGATTCAAAATAAATTAGGATGCTCAATAGTTGCCATTAGGACGGACCATGGTAGGGAATTTGATAATGAAGTACAATTCGGAAAATATTGCGAGTTAAATGGAATATCTCACAATTTCTCCGCTCCTCGTACTCCTCAATCAAATGGCATAGTAGAAAGAAAAAATAGGTCACTACAAGAAATGAGTAGAACTATGTTAAATGAACAATCCATCCCACAAAAATTTTGGTGTCACGCCGTAGATACATCAACTTATATTTTAAATAGGGTATCAATTAGAAGAATTTTAGGAAAAACTCCTTATGAGTTATTAAGAGTTAGAAAACCAAACTTAAGCTACTTTAAGGTATTTGGAAGTAAATGCTATATTTTAAACACTAAGGACTATCTCACTAAGTTTGATCCAAAATCATATGAAGGAATATTTTTAGGATACTCACAAAATAGCAAAACATATATAATACTTAACAAACACTCCATGAAAGTAGAGGAATCACTAAATGTAACATTTGATGAAACACCACCACCTCCTAAAACATTACCTTTAGAAGATGATGATTTAGTCGAAGATGAAGCTATTGAGGTTAGTAAAACAAAACCCATAGGAAATGATAATGAAGACATTCATTTAGAAAATAACGAAACTGTTAATATTAAAGAATCTAGATCACATCCATTAGATAATATAATAGGACATCTTAACCAAAGAACCCTTAGGTCACAAGCCCAAGATAAAAACAATTTCTTTTGTTTCCTCTCAGCAATAGAAACTAAGAATATTAGCGAGGCTTTAAAGGATGAAAGTTGGGTTATAGCTATGCAAGAAGAATTAAATCAATTTAAGGCTAATGATGTTTGGGAATTAGTCCCAAATACAAAGGATATGACCATCATAGGAACCAAGTGGGTATATAGGAATAAGTTAGACGAGAATGGAATAGTTACTAGGAATAAAGCTAGGTTAGTTGCCCAAGGTTATAATCAACAAGAAGGAATTGATTATGACGAAACTTATGCCCCCGTAGCAAGACTAGAATCGATTAGGATATTACTTGCCTATGCTTGCGCCCTAGATTTTAAGTTATTCCAAATGGATGTGAAAAGTGCATTCCTTAACAATTTTATCAATGAGGAGGTATATGTGGCACAACCTCCAGGATTAATTGACTTCGCAAAACCTGATTATGTTTATAAGTTAAAGAAAGCTTCGTATGGACTCAAACAAGCTCCCAAAGCTTGGTATGATCGATTAAAAGCTTTTCTTATTAAACATGATTATTCCATGGGAATGGTAGATAACACTCTTTTCACTAAAAGGAAAGACCCAAATCTCATCATTGTCCAAATATATGTTGACGACATTATATTTGGATCGACTTGTCAAGACATGTGTGATGAATTTGCCAATATCATGCATGATGAGTTTGAGATGAGTATGATGGGTGAACTTAACTTCTTCCTAGGATTACAAATAAAACAATTAGAAGATGGAATATTCTTTAACCAATCTAAGTACATTAAGGAAATGCTTAAGAAATTTGGCCTAGAAGACTCAAAACCCATGAAAACTCCCATGTCTACGGAGGTAAAGCTCACAAAGGACGATGAAGGTGAGTCCGTAGATAACACCAAGTATAGAGGAATGATAGGTAGTTTACTATACTTGACGGCAAGTAGACCCGATATCATGTTTAGTGTCTGCCTTTGTACTCGTTTTCAAGAGGATCCCAAAACCTCTCACCTAGAAGCGGTTAAGCGTATCTTCCGATACGTTAAAGGCACTATACACTTAGGATTGTGGTATCCTAAGGAATCCGGCATAGAAACCATTGTCTATGCGGATTCGGATCATGCGGGAGACTACGTAGATAGAAAGAGTACTAGCGGTATTTGCACGTTTATGGGATGTTGTCTAACGTCTTGGTTCTCGAAGAAGCAAACCGCTCTTGCTATTTCTACCACCGAAGCCGAATATGTAAGCGCCGGAAAGGCATGTCAACAAGCACAATGGATGAAACAAGCTCTCGTAGACTATGGCATTAGGTTAGAAAATGTCCCCATTATGTGCGATAACAAATGTGCGATAGATTTAAGTAAAAATCCGGTGCAACACTCTAGGACTAAACACATAGAAATACGTCACCATTTTCTTAGGGATAATGTACAAAAAGGAAATATGTCTATAGAAAAGGTTGCATCGGAAGAAAACATTGCAGATATATTCACAAAACCCCTTAAGCGTGAATTATTCAACCACTTGCGTTTAGGATTAGGAATGATGGAACAAGTTGACTAAATTACATTGAATTAATTCAAATTTATACTTGCATTAAAATTTATTTTTCTTCCAATTCACCTTTTCTGAGTCTAGGAATCTATTTCGCACAAAACTAAAGATTGAGAAGATTTATTTTCTTTGCATAATTTTTTTTTTGTAAAACTCAATTAATTTTCTCTAAAAATTATTCTCACATTCTAGGAATCACATGAAGATCATTTTCCTTGCATTGTTGACTAATTCTAAAAACATTGTATTTCAAAATCATGCATAAACTCTCACATAAATTGTCAAAGTATATAATCTAATATATGTCTTTAACATTCATGATCGAGCAAAAATTGAATCAAGGAGATCATTTGGATTGTTTCTTAGGATCATTATTTCTTTTTGCTTATAGGAGTCGAAACAATCACAACTCCACATTTGTTGCATATAGACACTCACTAGGACAAATTCACTAGTAATGGTGTCATCTTGATCCATCATTAGTTTTTCACTCACTAATTGCCTTTGCCTTTAATCTAAGATAGGTGCCTTAGGAAGCTTAAGTGTGCTTGCCTTTACTTACCTCCTATTGCTTATTATGTGTTGATTATTTGCTCTTGTGCCTATGTGTTTTTGCATGCATGATATTTAATGATTAGATTAGATGCTATATTGCCTAAAGGAATTGAAATTGCTTGAATCCAAGTCCAAAAACACAACCTTTCTGCAAATTTTCTGCCAAAAACTCAATTCTGGCAATCTGAAAATCACTAGATGGGCGGCCCCCTTAATTTTAAGGGGACCGCCCCCTAATTAAAGAGACCGGCCATCTGATGGACGGGTTTACAGAATCTTTTCTGCTTTTTATCCCATTTCAACCTACATTTCCCATTTTTCACCAACACATTTTGTCCTAATCCCCCAAAAAAACCTTAACCATCCTTAAACACACAAATCTTACACTATAAATATCCCCAATCCTCAAAACTCTCCATTCATCCCATCATGAACTCTCCAAACAAACCAAAATCAAAAGCCTCAAGGCTAGCAAGGATGACGGAAAAACCCGTTTGGCGAAGAAAAAGCCCTCGAAACAAATCCATCATCATAAATGAAGTTGGAAGTCATTCCACACCCCCAACTTCTTACTTCCCAAACTTTGCATCAAACCAACAAAGTCATTCATTTGATCCTCTTTACAAACCATACAACATTGGCCAAACATCTTCCTTCAAGCCAAACTACACATCTCAACCTCCAACCAGTTATAATGATCCATACAAGTTTGATCAACCATCAAACTACAATTCCAACTACACAAACCCAACTCTTCCATACCAAACCTATGATCCCCTCCACATTGCCACGGAAAAACAAAAGTTCCGTGTGTCAAAAATCACTTTTAATACAACAGCTCCAATTGGCAAGGTAATTGGAATGACGGTGATCCAACCAGTTTCAGTGGTAATAATGATTGGTATGCAGGATCTTTTGATTGGAATGCTAATCAGAATGGCAACCTTATACCCCCATACCCAGGTTACAGACATCGGTGATTGCCTATGATGTTACATTCCCTCCCCCTTAGGGGAATCCCGTCTCAGGATTCAGTTGTGTAAAATCGTTGGTTAAAAGTTAGATTTTGAGTTGACTTGAGCCATGGCACATTTGCTCTTAGAAAAGTTCATTCATAACTTTCATTTTCATAATTCCATGATACAAGTAATGTCCACTTGAGCCATGACACATTACCAAAATCGGTCCCAAGGAATGTCGTCAAACAATCAAACCTGGATTAAATCGTCAAAGCGTATCCAATTGTCAAACAGTCAAGCAAAATCCTCTCATCGAAGCGTATGTTAGAAGCTTACCAAAATAAAACTTTAGGATCCAATCCCAGTACATAAAAAACAACAAAATTGGCGGGAAAACATAAGGCAACTTACCCTAAACCTTTTCAATAAAAACCGTATAAAACTGTTGTCTTCCTGTCTCATTTATCTCTTCCTAAAAAACCAAAAAACCAAATACTAAAAAACTTACATCAAATGGCGCCAACCAAGCATGAGGTCGAAGTTGAATCATCATCCGAGAGTGTTCCAACCACCAGTGTATCAAAACCATTTTTACTGTCAAGAAACTTATTGACCAAGAAAGAGTAGTTAGCAGAGAAACGACGCCGTTTAACGTACGTACCCACCCACCAACCATAACTATAAATACAAAAATATATACAATAGCATATATCTGTCTATATATGTTTCACAAAACAACCAGATCTGTACTACATGTACGTGTTTCAAACGCAAAACCAAAGCAAAATAAAACCTTTGTTAAAAACATGAAAAAGAACATTAAAAAAAAATTAAAAAAAAAAAAAAAAAAAAAAAAAAAAAAAAAAAAACCACACACACTCACACAAAAAAAACACAAAAAACACAAAAAAAAACCATCACCGGACATTCACCGGAGATACTCCGGTACGGCGGTGCTACGGTGGTGGTTTTTGTTAAACATAAAAACCTCAAAACATATCATTGGTTTTTAGTTTATGTGTTTTTTAAAAGTATAAAGACAATAAAAATAAAATAAAAAAATTGCTCTGTGGTAAAAATGAGAATATGTTTTTTTTACCGTTAGTGTTACTGTAGTGGAAATGGAAATATGATAAGAGGTGAAGTTATGGTAGAGGTGAAGTTACATAAACAGCCCTTTGGAATGTTTTCTTTCTTTAAAAAGCTACCCTTTACTATTTTGAGATTCCACATGAACCTATTGTTTGTGTATTTTATTTTTTGCTGATCCTACTTTTTGGCATAAAAAGTGATTTGACCAGCTTGTAATATATTGCTAAGAGTGATATGGTGGTAATTGTCGGAAGATGTAGCATGTCTGATTAGGGGTGAGCATCGTTCCAGAACCGGACCAGATCGGATCGGACTGACAAGACCGAGGATCGAAATAGCCAAAAAACCAAGACTGAGGATCGGACAGAATGTGGTCGGTCCGGTCCAACGAGGCCAAATAATCGGTTTGTGGTCCGGTCTGGACCGGACCGAGGACCGAATGAGTCAAAAATCCAAGACCGAGGACCGGACCGAATGTGGTCTAGGGCTGAGCAAACGACCCGAACGGACATGACCGGACCAAACCGGACCGACCACATTCGGTCCGGTCCTCGGTCTTGAATTTTTGGCTAATTCGGTCCTCGGTCCGGACCGGATAACAAACCGATTATTTGGCCTTGATGGACCGGACCGACTGAGACCGGACCGGACCGACCACATTCGGTCCGATCCTCGATCTTGGTTTTTTGGCTATTTCGGTCCTCGGTCTCGTCGGTCCGGTCCGGTCATGGACCGATGCTCACCCCTAATGTGGTCGGTCCGGTCCTGTCCGGTCAGGTTTCGTTCAGTCCGGTCCGTTCGGGTCATTTGCTCAGCCCTATGCTTGGTTACATGAATGTAAAGATGCATAAACAGACTAATTCTAAGGTTTAGTCGGCAGGTTACTTGAAAGTTAGGCTTACATAAAGAAAAAACAAAATTTCAATTTTAGTCATGTTTGTCTTGGTCCACTTGTAGTAACAAGAAACTATTTCTAATTTTCAATTTTAGTCATGTTTCTTTGTCCTGTGCGAATTCATTGAAAAGTTAACAAGTGTTCAAAAGTTGGTAAGGTCACATTTTGGGTGACTAAAGTTATGTTTTTGTTATACCAATTTGTTTTATTGAAAAAGTCAACCATGTGTAAATGAATAAAAACGTAGGAACTACGGCTGGCTTATTTAATAAGACAAGGTGGTCTAGCAAAAACATAACTTTTGTCGCAATGGGTTGGGGGTAGGGCTTAGGGCTGGAGCTTATATTATAAGCCGAAAGCCGAAACTTATATTTCTATAAAGTAGTTTGACGAATTAGTTGTAGCAGAAATTTATTAATGTAAAAATCACATAAAACACATCAAATTGATTTACAGCGTTTACGTGAAAATCCATTATATTTTAAAGAATTTTTAAGTAATTTGACTAGCTATAAGCCTCTTTTTATAAGCTTGTGTGACAAACATAACTTATTTTATAAGCGAGCGTATTTTAAAAGCTCAAATCTCTATAAGCCACATAAGTCTTGTTGCCAAACATAGCCAAAATGTCATTTCGGTCTAGCAGAAAAACCTTACCAATTTTTTGACACTTGTCAACTTTTCAATGAAGTCACACAGTGTAGCGGTTGCACAAGACTAAATTTGAAAATCTTTTTTTTTTCTTTTTTTTAACTAGAAAATGGACTAAGCTTGAGTTTTGTGTCTAATATTGGAATTTTCTCTAAAGAAAATGGGTAGATTTCACTTAAAATCTAAGAAAAAATTACATGTTTCTTTCTTGGGGTTTACTTAAAATTATATGTTGACATAAATAATGCCTAAAAACATTATTAACATGTTATCAATATCTCTATGTTTTAATTATCACAAAATATAAACTCATAGAACTAAAACTTGTGACATAAACAAGTATTTAGTGATTGATATTTTTCTTTACATCCAAATCACTTAAGGTATGAATAAACAAAGTGTTTAGTGCAATTTATGATCAAAGGGGTATTTAATTAACTAATGCAAAGTTTATTTAATTATATAAACATATTATATATTTTTGAAAAACACTTTTGGTAATAAAGAAAAATGTTTTATTCATACTAAATATATGAATTCAAATTTTTAACCAAAATCAGTTAGTTTTTCACCAAATAAACTTTCCCCACTAAAAGACAAAGATTCTGGCCGTTTCAGCTGGGCGGCCCCCTTAATTATAAGGGGCGGTCCCCTTAATTTTAAGGGGACCGGCCATGATTTAAGGGGACCGGCCACGCTCCTCTGTCAGAATCTATTGCCTATAAATACCACCTTAAACCTGGATTTTTTCCTCACCTTTTGCACTACAGAACTTTCTGTTCTAGATCTCCATTTCCAATCTATAAATCCTTTGATCATACATTCCTAAATCTTTGTTTCAAAGTGATCCAAACATCATCCCATCAAGTGCAAGAGAAGAATACTTCTATCCCTCAAAGACAAGAAGTATTACAACTTGTTGTGATCTCCACATCTAAGTTGTTAGTGAATCATTATTGTTATTATTTCATTGTGTGATTTGTTGTGAATATTGGTTAGAAGATAGTGTAGTTTGATATATAGTGTGATTGGTTAGAAGAATAGTTGTGAAGAAGATAAGTTAGGAAAAATATTGGTGTGTAGAAGATTAGGTGTGAAGAAGATTGGTGTGTAGAAGATTGGTGTGAAGAAGTGGTGTGATTTAGTAGTGAATAGGTGTGAACTAGTTGTGTAGAAGTTGTGATTAAGTTGTGAGGTTATTGTGGTGTGTAAATTGGTGTGTAAGGTTTTCTCCGCCATAAGGGAGCTTGTTGATATAGTGAAGAAAACTCTCGAGTTAGGTGCTCGGGGAGTGGAGTAGGGCAAGGAAGGTGACCTTTTAGCCGAACCACTATAAATCTCTTGTCTCTCGGTTCGATCTTTCCAACCCTTATCTATTTCTTTACTTACATTATTATTGCTTTATCGTACATACTTAGTGTTGTTCATATTGTGCACGACTTGATTTCATATAGCATCGAATCTATATTTTATAAAACAAAGAAAACTCTTGAACAAACTTTTATAACAATTTGAAAAAGACGTAAAACTATTCAACCCCCCTTATAGTTTTCCACATTACACTTATCGTCCGTATTTGGTTTTAGTCAAACTAGTGATACCTAGTTTTAAACTAGGTCTATCGAGGCTTTAAAGGATGAAAGTTGGGTTATAGCTATGCAAGAAGAATTAAATCAATTTAAGGCTAATGATGTTTGGGAATTAGTCCCAAATCCAAAGGATATGACCATCATAGGAACCAAGTGGGTATATAGGAATAAGTTAGACGAGAATGGAATAGTTACTAGGAATAAAGCTAGGTTAGTTGCCCAAGGTTATAATCAACAAGAAGGAATTGATTATGACGAAACTTATGCCCCTGTAGCTAGACTAGAATCGATTAGGATATTACTTGCCTATGCTTGCGCCCTAGATTTTAAGTGATTCCAAATGGATGTGAAAAGTGCATTCCTTAACGGTTTTATCAATGAGGAGGTATATGTGGCACAACCTCCAGGATTCATTGACTTCGCAAAACTTGATTATGTTTATAAGTTAAAGAAAGCTTTGTATGGACTCAAACAAGCTCCCAAAGCTTGGTATGATCGATTAAAAGCTTTTCTTATTAAACATGATTATTCCATGGGAATGGTAGATAATACTCTTTTCACTAAAAGGAAAGACCCAAATCTCATCATTGTCCAAATATATGTTGACGACATTATATTTGGATCGACTTGTCAAGACATGTGTGATGAATTTGCCAAAATCATGCATGATGAGTTTGAGATGAGTATGATGGGTGAACTTAACTTCTTCCTAGGATTACAAATAAAACAATTAGAAGATGGAATATTCTTTAACCAATCTAAGTACATTAAGGAAATGCTTAAGAAATTTGGCCTAGAAGACTCAAAACCCATGAAAACTCCCATGTCTACGGAGGTAAAGCTCACAAAGGACGATGAAGGTGAGTCCGTAGATAACACCAAGTATAGAGGAATGATAGGTAGTTTACTATACTTGACGGCAAGTAGACCCGATATCATGTTTAGTGTCTGCCTTTGTGCCCGTTTTCAAGAGGATCCCAAAACCTCTCACCTAGAAGCGGTTAAGCGTATCTTCCGATACGTTAAAGGCACTATACACTTAGGATTATGGTATCCTAAGGAATCCGGCATAGAAACCATTGTCTATGCGGATTCGGATCATGCGGGAGACTACGTAGATAGAAAGAGTACTAGCGGTATTTGCACGTTTATGGGATGTTGTCTAACGTCTTGGTTCTCGAAGAAGCAAACCGCTCTTGCTATTTCTACCACCGAAGCCGAATATGTAAGCGCCGGAAAGGCATGTCAACAAGCACTATGGATGAAACAAGCTCTCGTAGACTATGGCATTAGGTTAGAAAATGTCCCCATTATGTGCGATAACAAAGGTGCGATAGATTTAAGTAAAAATCCAGTGCAACACTCTAGGACTAAACACATAGAAATACGTCACCATTTTCTTAGGGATAATGTACAAAAAGGAAATATATCTATAGAAAAGGTTGCATCGGAAGACAACATTGCGGATATATTCATAAAACCCCTTAAGCGTGAATTATTCAACCACTTGCGTTTAGGATTAGGAATGATGGAACAAGTTGACTAAATTACATTGAATTAATTCAAATTTATACTTGCATGAAAATTTATTTTTCTTCCATTCCACCTTTTCTGAGTCTAGTAATCTATTTCGCACAAAACTAAAGATTGAGAAGATTTATTTTTTTTGCATAATTTTTTTTTTGTAAAACTCAATTAATTTTCTCTAGAAATTATTCTCACATTTTAGGAATCACATAAAGATCATTTTCCTTGCATTGTTGACTAATTCTAAAAACATTGTATTTCAAAATCATGCATAAACTCTCACATAAATTGTCAAGGTATATAATCTAATATATGTCTTTGACATTCATGATCGAGCAAAAATTGAATCAAGGAGATCATTTGGATTGTTTCTTAGGATCGTTATTTCTTTTTGCTTCTAGGAGTCGAAACAATCATAACTCCACATTTGTTGCATATAGACACTCACTAGGACAAATTCACTAGTAATGGTGTCATCTTGATCCATCATTAGTTTTTCTCTCACTAATTGCCTTTGCCTTTAATCTAAGATAGGTGCCTTAGGAAGCTTAAGTGTGTTTGCCTTTACTTACCTCCTATTGCTTATTATGTGTTGATTATTTGCTCTTGTGCCTATGTGTTTTTGCATGCATGATATTTAATGATTAGATTAGATGCTATATTGCCTAAAGGAATTGAACTTGCTTGAATCCAAGTCCAAAAACACAACCTTTCTGCAAATTTTCTGCCAAAAACCCAATTCTGGCAATCTGAAAATCACCAGATGGGCGGCCCCCTTAATTATGTAAGGCGGGCCCCTTAATTTTAAGGGGACCGCCCCCTAATTAAGGGGACCGGCCATTTGATGGACGGGTTTACAGATTCTTTTCTGCTTTTTATCCCATTTCAACCTACATTTCCCATTTTTCACCAACACATTTTGTCCTAATCCCCCAAACAAACCTTATCCATCCTTAAACACACAAATCTTACAATATAAATATCCCCAATCCTCAAAACTCTCCATTCATCCCATCATGAACTCTCCAAACAAACCAAAATCAAAAGCCTCAAGGCTAGCAAGGATGACGGAAAAACCCGTTTGGCGAAGAAAAAGCCCTCGAAACAAATCCATCATCATAAATGAAGTTGGAAGTCATTCCACACCCCCAACTTCTTACTTCCCAAACTTTGCATCAAACCAACAAAGTCATTCATTTGATCCTCTTTACAAACCATACAACATTGGCCAAACATCTTCCTTCAAGCCAAACTACACATCTCAACCTCCAACCACTTATAATGATCCATACAAGTTTGATCAACCATCAAACTACAATTCCAACTACACAAACCCAACTCTTCCATACCAAACCTATGATCCCCTCCACATTGCCACGGAAAAACAAAAGTTCCGTGATGAAATAAACCAAATACATGATCTTAGTGATCTCCTTGCTATGCATCTTGCACAACGCAACAAAGGGCAACCTCCATCATCACCCTATGCAAATTGCCTTCCCCACTCTCTCAACTTGGATCAAGTTACAAACCACACTCACTTTTACCCTTGTTGCATATTCCTTCAAAAACAAATCCTCTACTTGAGTGAAGATATTTCTTGGATTGAATATCTTCTCACTCGTAATCATCCAATACCACCCTTAACACGATACAACATCGTGAGAACCAGTTCTTCCGCTCCATACTCCACTCCATATCCCTCTCAATCAAACATCTAAGCTTTATGCTTATGTTTCCCTTCAAGCAAATAAAACAATCAATCATGGGTTGCAAGCAAGTCCAAGTGCTCTCTTAGGCAATATAGGACTATGTCTTTTCTTTTGTGTTATTTTTATCAATATGCTTCAAGCATATTTTCTTTTGTGTTATTTTTATCAATATGCTTCAAGCATATTGAATGTTGTAATGCTTATCATTTCTATAATGCTTGAATGAATCTATGTTTAGTTGCATAATTGTTGCCTTGCATATATGTGTATCTTGCTATCTTCAAATAATTTTGTAGCAAAGATCTCCATAGCTCGTTCCCTTGGTGCTCTCAAATGAGGGGGAGCATACATCAAGGGGGAGCATTCTACCCGTTTAACCTTCCCTCGCGAAGCTTACTCGGCTTAACCTTTTTAATTTTACAAAAAGGGGGAGAAGAGAAATGTAAACTCTATAATACTTGTCTAAAAACAAGTTTTAGATATATTGAGTTTAAGGTTTTGTAATAATCAAAAAGGGGGAGATTGTTGACATAAATAATGCCTAAAACATTATTAACATGTTATCAATATCTCTATGTTTTAATTATCACAAAATATAAACTCATAGAACTAAAACTTGTGACATAAACAAGTATTTAGTGATTAATATTTCTCTTTACATCCAAATCACTTAAGATATGAATAAACAAAGTGTTTAGTGCAATTTATGATCAAAGGGGTATTTAATTAACTAATGCAAAGTTTATTTAATTATATAAACATATTATATATTTTTGAAAAACACTTTTGGTAATAAAGAAAAATATTTTATTCATACTAAATATATGAATTCAAATTTTTAACCAAAATCAGTTAGTTTTTCACCAAATAAACTTTCCCCACTAAAAGACAAAGATTCTGGCCGTTTCAGCTGGGCGGCCCCCTTAATTATAAGGGGCGGTCCCCTTAATTTTAAGGGGACCGGCCATGATTTAAGGGGACCGGCCACGCTCCTCTGTCAGAATCTGTTGCTTATAAATATCACCTTAAACCTGGATTTTTTCCTCACCTTTTGCACTACAGAACTTTCTGTTCTAGATCTCCATTTCCAATCTATAAATCTTTTGATCATACATTCCTAAATCTTTGTTTCAAAGTGATCCAAACATCATCCCATCAAGTGCAAGAGAAGAATACTTCTATCCCTCAAAGACAAGAAGTATTACAACTTGTTGTGATCTCCACATCTAAGTTGTTAGTGAATCATTATTGTTATTATTTCATTGTGTGATTAGTTGTGAATATTGGTTAGAAGATAGTGTAGTTTGATATATAGTGTGATTGGTTAGAAGAATAGTTGTGAAGAAGATAAGTTAGGAAAAATATTGGTGTGTAGAAGAATAGGTGCGAAGAAGATTGGTGTGTAGAAGATTGGTGTGAAGAAGTGGTGTGATTTAGTAGTGAATGGGTGTGAACTAGTTGTGTAGAAGTTGTGATTAAGTTGTGAGGTTATTGTGGTGTGTAAATTGGTGTGTAAGGTTTTCTCCGCCATAAGGGAGCTTGTTGATATAGTGAAGAAAACTCTCGAGTTAGGTGCTCGGGGAGTGGAGTAGGGCAAGGAAGGTGACCTTGTAGCCGAACCACTATAAATCTCTTGTCTCTCGGTTCGATCTTTCCAACCCTTATCTATTTCTTTACTTACATTATTATTGCTTTATCGTACATACTTAGTGTTGTTCATATTGTGCACGACTTGATTTCATATAGCATCGAATCTATATTTTATAAAACAAAGAAAACTCTTGAACAAACTTTTATAACAATTTGAAAAAGACGTAAAACTATTCAACCCCCCCCCCCCCCCCTTCTAGTTTTCCACATTACACTTATCGTCCGTATTTGGTTTTAGTCAAACCAGTGATACTTAGTTTTAAACTAGGTCTATCGAATGGTCCATATTTAAAAAAACTATGGACCATCCCTATAATTATTTATAGTTTATTATTACACGAATAGTCTCTATCTATATTACATGGATAATCTTTATTTTCTAAGTTAAAGATTATTTATGTAATTAAAATCGAATAAGAATGATGAATGTGATTTATAGTAAGCATGTAGTTGTTTCGAAAGGTAAATTTAAAATGACACACTACCACATATTCTGATAATAAAAACTATAATAAATTCACGATTCCCATAAAAATTCGTTACTCGATCGCACATTTTGTTTCACAACATAAAGAAAATTCTTTACACCACTCCACAATAGTCGACACACTTCATGACGAAAGACATGCCCCAAGTACTATACATTAGTGTAATTTGCATAAAAACTACAGAGTATATGTTAAATCACTCATAATGTCTAATGTTAATTGTTAACATTTTATTTTAAGATGTTTTATATTTTATTTTATATTTAACTAATAAAAATAAATTTTAATGGATAAATATGATAATTAATTGGTAAAAGGTGTAAGTGGTAGGATTTTTCAAAAACAATGTGTCGACTTGAATAATAAAGGGAAATTACATATATCCTCAATAAAACTTTATTAATTACATATTACCTCAAAACACAAGTTTTCAATGCATGGTGTGTAATATTATTAAAGCAAGGTTTGGAGATATATGTACATATTGAAGTTTTGTTAGAGATATATGTAAATGTCTCAAATATTAACCACATTCTTTTCTATTAGAGGGTATTTATATTGGCTTACTTAAGGAGCTTATACGATCTTTGCAATAAGAACTTATGATTATGTATTATCAAAACGGGTAAGGATCCAGTGAGAAGAAAACTTAAAATGAGAAGGATGAGAAATAATTATAACCACACATTTGAGATGCATCGACTTGATTTAGATGCATCTCTATTCATTTAGATGCATCTCAATTAGTTTCGAAAGTGATTTTGAAGTGAAAACGATGCAAAGTAGTACTAACAACAAATTTGACCCGTAGAGGACAAAAAATGTATAGGATTCGTCTAACATAATGAAATGCATCTAATATATGTATATGCATCTAATTTTTTGCTAAAAAATATATTCTGGTGCATCTAAAAGACTAGGGATGCATCAAATTCAAGTCGATGCATCTCAAATATGTAGTTATAATTATTTCTCATCCTTCTCATGTTAAGTTTTCTTCTCATTTGATCCTTGATCTTATCAAAACACACCCTCTTGAAATAGTTGTTAAATTAACTTATGTAGTTTTAAAATACACTATTGGTAAAATGACTAAAATGGACAACACAAACAAGACAATGTTAACAAACAAAAGTTACAACAAAAGGGAATGTAAGAGTAAATTTGTAAAAGTTACAGATTAGCTAAAAAAATTAAAAAAATAAAAATAAAAAAACAAAATAAAATAATTAAAAATTTAGAGGAGAGTTATTTTACGTATAAAATTTTTCCTACATACCAAAGGACTTATTCGCACCGTTCATCTAGAAAGAAATCAATAGTTGAGATTAAAAACATTTTAATATTTCACCCATTCTTTATAATTTAAATATCTCTTAAACCGTTAATCGTTAAGCGAAAATAATTGCACTATCGCGACGAGCATTTAATTATCTTTCTATAAACGGTCACTTTGATATATTTTCAAAAAAAACGTGAAAAAAAATCACATGTGATATGTAATATCATATATGATATGTAATATCACATGTGATATTAGTGTAATATCACATGTGATATGTAATATCACATGTGATATTAGTGTAATATCACATGTAATTTTTTCGGTAATGAAAAAAAAACGTGAAATATGAAAAAAAAAATGTCGAAAATATATCAAAATGCCTATCTCTAGAAAGATAATTAAATTCTCGTCGTAACAGTATATTTTTAAATTGTTGGGATTAATCTCATCCATTAGTTCAAATAAAGATGCAATGCGAAGATTAGTTCCTTGATATGTAAAAAAGTTTTATCCTCAAATGATCTTAAATCATAAATTTAAGTCACTTAGGAACATCCACCTTTTTGTGCTTATGTGCTTTCAAAACACGACAAACCCATAAGCCCTTCAAATAAGCTAACTCAAACACTCACTTAACACACATGCAAATCCAGTTTTATGCTCATAAATACGATAGATAAATAAATAAATACTTAATCAACCCAACCAAATCAAAGTTAATATAGTTTTTTCAAAAATGGTTTTATTTATTGAAATAAAATATTACTATATATATAATACACCGTCAAATGCGTTGCCGTTTCGATTGCGTAAATTTGGCGTCACTTTTGGGAGCCCATATTGCAACCATTTTTTCCACCTTTTTTAATGGGCTGATTTTAGACCGTAACTTTTTGGCTGGCATGTGTTTTGTGTTTGTATTTTGACCGTATACTGTTTTTGTACTTTGCCTATATACACAAGTATATTGGTAATATTTATCTAGAATATCTAGAAAGGTTGGTTATGAAATAAGTTGCTACACACTGATCATCCAGTTAGTTGACTTACTCTTGCATGCATATCAGAGTATTATGGTTGTTCTTAGCATTGCATATTTGCTTTTGTGACTCG